>JACAXG010000118.1:1914300-2514300 GCA_018881555.1 Amblyornis subalaris | reverse complement strand
TGACAGCTACGCTGGAGTAAACTCCTCCAAAGTCTGTATTTAGTTGCCCGAGCTTGGCCTTATATCTCATCTTGTGCAGATGGGAAGCATGCTCCTTCCATAGCTGCCATGTCCCATCATTCCATCGATTAACAGCCCCAACCAGGAAGACTGGTTTCAATCAGGTGAACATTTCCACTCCTGGGTGGATCAACAGAGATCAAAGGACAAAGCTGCTTTTCTCATGAGGGAACAGTTTATTTCTGAAGAACAGAAAAATGTGTGCATACCATTGCTGAGGTCTGTAAGTCATTGCAGCTACTCAGATAAAAGTCAAGTTGTCCTCGCTTGAATCCCACTGGGATTCAAGTACCAAACACCTGGGCAGTTAAATGATAAAGGTTTGGCCTAGCTTTAAAGTATGTATTGCAGTAGACTATAAAGCTGTTCATTACCTGAATGGAACTCTGTGATTTACGTATTTTAGAAGGATGATTAGACAGTGAAGTGAATTTCTAGAGAACCTGAATCATCAGTTTGTTCTGCGTGTGAAATTTTACCTTTTCAATCATGTGATCGTATCTGTCCTTTTTGCCTTTGAAGTCTGCGTTAACATCGAGTGTCAAAATCGGAATTTCCTGTAGATAGTCAAAATCTGTCCTGTATTGGGAGAGGAACAAAGCAAATATTAGTAGCTGGAAATACAGCAGACAGCATTCAAATCCTTGTCAGCATTTTCCTTGCTAAGAATCCCACAAAAAGAACTGGATGTATAAATTACAGCCAGGAATTCTGAATTTACAGCGTGGCTCCTGGGATATATTAGTGATTCCTGAACATTCTGTTCCCCCAGCTCCTAATGTTCAATTGCACTGTGTATCAAAGTGAGTTCAGCTGAAGCCTCTGCTGCTCAGAGCTCTGCATGAAGAGAACTCGAAGCACACTGCGTGTCCAAGCAATAACGAACATGCTGGAAAGACAGTACTACTGAAGAATACAGATAGAAATATTCCTGGGGTTTAGATTTACATATCATAAGAAAAGCTAAAGTTTCACTGGTGGAAAAAGCACTATGGAACATCCCTACAAAGATTTATTCATCCTTGAGGAACCATTCAGCAAACCCTACCGCAGTGTCCTGTGCTGGAGCCAACTTTCGTGTTTGTAGTGAAGCTTCTCCAGATACTCAATGGGGATTTCTTGTTCTTCATCTCTTCCACGCAAGTAAATCCTATTCAGGCATTTCTAAAGGCAAAAGATATTAAATAAAAACAAATAAACTGGTGTATTGCTTGCCAGAAGCACAGAAATATCCATTTGACATTACAGTCAATATATTTCATTACAGACTATCTATTTCCAGCTCTTAGGAACTGTTTTCAAAATCGTTTAAATCACTTGTTCCCATCCTGAGCACACCCAAAGCCTCAACAAGACAAAATTGTTTAAGTGTTGTACTTTCTAATTACTTTGTAATTTAAATACACATTCTTTTCCTAAATAGTAAAAAAAGCCCTCAGTTACTCCAGCATGTTACACTCCACACTTTTTTAGAACCATAACAAAATTGAAAGCGTGGAAGCTGGAAGGAAGGAAATATGGAAGTGATCTACAAGTTAATGAGAGCTCTTCTAAACTCATGTTTTTCTCTTGTTCAAGCAAGTCTCATACTCAAAAGAGCTATTATTCTGTTCTCTCCATCTAAACAAATATTAGGTGGCCCAAGATCAAAGCATGGTCACAGGGCCTCACATACAGGGGGTGCTTTCACCTGGCTTAGCCCCATTGCCCCAGGTGGAGGGGCTTCACAGGCCACCCCCACATCAGCTGTAACATTGCCATGAACTCTTGTACCTATTCCACATATAGCTATATTGCCTATATAACAGCTATTCCTAGAGCTATTTTGTACTTTCCTGGAGTTGCTTGCTTTGTTCCAGTGGTATTTTCTGGTTTACTGTTCTCATGTGTTCTGTTTTTAAAATTGGAAAATCATTACCATCACAGTTGACTTTAATATACACAGCCTACATTTGAAAGTACATTTTTTAAAGTATTTCCAGACTGTCTTAGTCACAGCTCAAGCATTACAGCCTTCAGGGGAATAGTGCAGCCTGAGCTGAACTGTAACCATGAGGGCAAGGCCCAGAACAGACACTCCTTCTCTGTGTGGTCACATTTGTATCCCTCACCTCAGGAGTGGCTCGGAGATAAATGATCCCATCCAGTGCCAGCCTTGAGCCAAACTGTTTGTTCATCCAGTCATGCCAATCCTGGTAAATTGTCCATTCGGTCTCATTCATGCAATCAGACTCGTACAAATTAGCAGCAAAGATGTACCTGGGGACATAAAAGTCATGGAAACAAAAATTCCCTTGGACACAGGAATCATTTGGTTCACCTTAAGTACACTAACTAAAGAAGCTGAGTGGCAATTCTGCAGCATCTCTGACAAACTCTTGGGGTGGAATCAAACCAGCTGGCATTCTCCTCCTGGAGCTGTGTGCACAAAGACCAGGAACATTTACAGCTCAGGTGTCCAGGAATAACCCACAGAACAGAACTGGCTTCTACACTAGGTCATTTATTTACAACAAACTAAAACACATTATAACTTACAATATATCACAACACGGTGAACACCTAAGGGTTACAGGATGGAATTCACTTATCAAATCTCACCTTCTGAATCCAAAAACGCAGGGTGGGGCATTTATTTATGCATTTTTTTATTGGCCGTAAACTAAAACACAAGAAATTCCACCTCAACATGAGCAAGAACTTCCTTTCATGAGGGCGGCAGAGCTCTGGAACAGCTGCCCAGGAAACTCGTGGAGTCTCCCTCTCTGGAGACATTCCAAACACACTTGGATGCATTCCTGGGTCACCTGCACTGAGTGACCCTGCCTTTACAGCAGGGTTGGACTGGGTGATCTCCAGAGGTCCCTCCCAATCCCAAATAAGGTCTGATTCTGTGATTTTGCTTGGGAGAACTTTGATTTCCACCTTGAGGACTCCAGCCCCACACACCTGTCACTGTAGACAGACCGCTCGAAGAAGACCACGGGATTCTCTGCATCCTGGAGTTTGCAATCCAGGACGTTCAGCTGCGCCCGGATCCTGCTGAGGCACGCGTACGTCTGGAAAGTGAAAGCCCACCTCTCRGGCTTCTCGTACATCATCCGCAGCACATTCCCGCCACTCTTCTGGGAGGTGGTCAGCTCCTGGATTTACAGGGAAAATAGAGCGCTGTCTAATTCGGACAAAATGCAGCTGAGGAGAAGTCAGGAGCAATATGGCCCCGTTAAATTTTACCTGGAGTTAACCAAAATACACTGTGCTTTTTGCCAGGTCTAAAAAAGATCTTTTTGCTTTGATACAGGAAAGCGGCTTTTAGTGCTTTTAGAAATTACATCTGATGCTGAACAACATTTATTCCATAATGCACCAAACAAACCGGAACATAGGAACTCAAACATTGTAACAGCAATCAGCAAAAGTGTTGCTATCACAGAGAGTCTGAAAAATACCCAGTCTGTTGGATCTATTGGTATTCTGAAATTACAGGAATGTTTGACTGGGTTTTTTTTAATCTTTTACCTCACAATCATCTCCAGAGTTTTGCTGGACATTGCACCATCTAGCTACAGGCTCAGGAACCACTTCCCACTCCTCGCTGGCTTGTTTCAGAATATTCACAAAGGTGGATTTCCCTGCAGCTGTAGGAAAAGCACTCAGGAACAGTGTCAGTAAGAAACCACTCAATAACACTGTGGTGTTATTTAACTAGTGTACAACTCTGCTTGCCATCCCCATAAATAATTCTCCCACACCCATCATGTTCCACAGACCATCAATTAATGGAGCAACAAGGTTTTTCATTATCTGCATTTACACAGGTTTGACAACGCCCTCAGGCACCTGGTGAGATTTTGGGGTGTCCTGCGCAGGGCCAGGAGTGGGATTCAGCGATCCTTGTGGATCCCTTCCAACTCAGCAGGTTGTGTGATTACGGATATTTTACACCACAGTCGGGAAAGGTGGGAGAAAAAGCTTATGCAGGGCTTCAAAACCAAACAGGCGAATCAGTTAAAAACTGTAATAGACAGCTTTTCGTTTTTCCCCTCCCAAATCTCATCATTTTTACAGTGTCAGTGTAAAGTCTCTGACATTATGAATTGGCTTCTTCGTGCCTGCTGACCTGACTAAAAGCCTTTTACGGAGACAAACGGCCAGGAACATCTTGTGGAAGCATCCCCGCTGACCCTCCGCAGTGGCGGGAAGAGCCCTGCCACAAGAAAGTGGCGGGAAGGAGGAAAGGAGGAAAAGAGAAAAAGGAGGAAAGGAGGGAGGGCGGRAAGGAAGCTAAGAGCAAAAGAGAGAAGGAAGAAGGCGAGGGGAGGCAAGAAAAGAAGAAAGGAGGGAGGGAGRGAGGGAAGCAGGCAGGCGGGCAGTGAGGAGTCCGCAGAGCTGTGCCACCCTCAGACACGGCCGAACGGACCTCTCCCTCCCGCCCTCGCGGACTCCTCTTTCCCCATGCGTTTCCCCGCAAAGGAGAGAGGCGACGACTCACCGATGTTGCCCTCCACGGCGACCTTCTTCACGCGGCGGTCGGGCCTGCTGCGCTTAGGCGGGGTGGCCATGGCGGCCTGAGGGGGCGCGAGGGCGCCTGAGGGGGCAGGGCGCGAGACGCACCTGAGGGGGCGCGAGGGCGCCTGAGGGGGCGGGCCGCGAGACCCGCCTGAGGGGGCGCGAGGGTGCCTGAGGGGGCGCAGCGCGAGACCCGCCTGAGGGGGCGCGAGGGCGCCTGAGGGGGCGCGAGGGCGCCTGAGGGGGCGCGGCGCGAGACTCGCCTGAGGGGGCGCGAGCCGGCCCCGCGCGCGCCGCCTTCAAATTTGGCGCGCGACATCGGCGGGCTCGCCGGAGCAGCCGCTGACGTCACCCCCGCGCGCGGCGGCCCGTCCCGCCCCGTCCCGCCCCGCCCTGTCCCGTCCCAAGCAAGAGCAGCGGCGCGCGGAGCGCATCGATGGCGGCCACCCCTGCCACGAGCTGCTCGCGGTCTCAGCGCTGCTCCGTCCCGCCCCGCAGGGCAGGGGGAATAGGGCAAGGAGACAAAGCCACCCCCGAAGCCACCGACGGCGCTAAAGAGTCCCCCCGGAACGTCTCGTGAGTGACACACGAGCTGGGGTTAAAGGAGATCAGTGGCACTGGAATTTAGAGGGCTGTTGCTGAAAATAATTAGGAAGAAATTCTTAACTTTAGGAAGTTTCCTTTCCTCAAGGAATTCCAGTCCTTTAGGCTGGAATTCTTTACTTCAGGAATTCTTCCCGGTGAGGGTGGTGAGGCCCTGGCACAGGTTTTCCAGAGCAGCTGTGGCTGCCCCATCCCTGGAAGTGTCCAAGGCCTGGTTGGAGCAACCTGGGATAGTGGAAGGGAGTGGGACGAGATGAGCTTTAAGGTCCCTTCCCACACAAATCATTCTGGGATTCTATGAAACCCTAAACCCTCCCAAACAGACACGGAACCCAAGGAGAACCAAGTTAAACAGGGAAAAATCCTGAGCCCTAGCAGATGGGCACCAGCAGCGAGGCAGTTGTGACCCCAGATCTGTGTACGAAAATGAAGTCAAGGCCAGATTTTTAACCACCTTTTCCCAAACTGCCTTTGAGCTACGCGTGTGAGGGACTTACCACGGGACAGGGCACTTCACAACCGGGCATGGAGGGGAGGGCAGGAAATCTGGAGCACTGCAGCTGTCAGGGTCACAGGAGGCTTTTGGGAGAAAGAAAAACCAAAAAAAAAAAAGGCACCTGTGCTGCTGGGCAGGGCCAGAAGCAGAGTCTGTACCTTGTGTGCCGCTGGTGAGCCCACAACATCCCTGCGTGTGTCGTGGTCAGGTATTTACAATATACGGGGGAAAAAAAAAGAAAAAATTATTTACAAGTAGGAGATCATTTAGGAGCAAGTCCAAGAAGGAAATGAAGACAGTCATGGTCAAACATAGCTATTTATTTTCTCTCATAAACAGCCTTCAGTTTCTTATTGAAAAAAAAACCCCTAGGATTTAAATATTCTGTCCCATCACATACAACCATCTGTATACATTATTTACAACTCTCAAATAAACACGGTGCAGATTTTCAGACATTCAACTTAGTCTTTTTTAATCAAAAGCTGTTTTCATTTAAAACGGAAATCTCCATCAGTGACTACAAACTGAAGCGGTATTGGCACAGTTATCTCACAGTAAGGGTTCTCTTCTTGCATCTTATACTTTACACTGCATTTTCTCCCATTTATTTCAGGATTCTAAAGGAGGACAAAAAGTTAGTGTCGCTTTCAGAATTATTTCTTCCTTTTTTTGCCTTCAAAAATGGCCTTTTATTGAAACCTCGTTCATTTTTATTGCATCCTTCTCTCTCTCCCAGGGCACATCCAGGTATGTGCCTCTACACAAACACAACCACAGCATTCCCAAGTAGTCAAACAGCCACGAAAATAAGTGTTCCCTCCGCAACACGGCTCGGAAAAATGTCCCAAGTTGCAAACGTACAAAAATAATGAGTATAGTTTAGTGGCTATAAAAATTAATCTCCCCTAAAAATACAATATTCTATGAACAATTTGGGGAATTGGTTCTTTCAACAAAATAAGGTAATTGGATATTCTCCTAGGCTGCAAACTGAACCTGGCAAGAGGAAATCGTAAGGAAAGCAGGGAAATAAGAAGGTTTAACACTGAAAATCACCAGTGTTAGTCTCATGTTAAAACAGAAGATATCCAGGAAAAGACAACGGGCATCCATAAAACTGCCAGTGGTTTTAGGAGTGTGGGCTGGAAAAGAGACAACTGCTACCAGCAGTGAAGGGAACGAGATTCGGTGTAAAAGGGAATATTTTAGGGGGGAAAAAAGCAAAGAATCTCTGTTTGTGCTGCAGTTCCTTAAATAATCCAACTAAAAGGGGGGTTATGTACAGTAACAGCACTCTGGCAGGTAGGAAGGGAGGAGAGGGCAGCAAGGAAAAACACAACTATCCAAAAAGGATGTGTTTGTAGTAAAATTGTGTCTGGTGACCCGGGAGAAAGGAAGGGGGGGCGGGGGGTGAGAAACAGAAAGGAATAATCTGAAAGGTAGGTCGAGTCCATAGCAGCAAATAGGTATCCTTACCTGTTAACTGAGGGTCAGGGACACTGGGAGAGGGGTCAGTTCCTAAGGACTGAGTAAGGACAGTGCTCCTCTCTGTCTCCAAGGAAAAGCAGAAGTTCAAAGCTCTACATTGCATAGTAAGCAAGAAAAGAAACTGGATACTTGCAGACAGGCTGCCTGCCCCTCCAAATCTGTTTTCTTCCCGCAGCCACCTGCACCAGCACAACACGGTGGTTTTGTTTCCTCTTTGCGCAATTAACTTGTATCCCTGACTTGAACTTGAAAGACTTGGGACAACACATCCCGTACCCATCCACCTGAGCACTGTCAGCACTGCCAGTGGTGGCTGAGCTCCATGGACTCGGCCCTTTGCCCTTCCCAGCTCAAGGGAGGTGCCCTCCTCAAGTCACCCTCCACATCCCTGACAAAATCCAAAATGCTGGTGGCTACAAACCACCACAAACATGGGATTTAGGGACCCTGTCAGACTGGAAAGCCTGAGGCAGCACTGGAAGCACAGCCTGGTTAAACCCCACTGGCACTTTCTGCTCCCAATGACCAAAGCTGGAAGTTTTTGTCTCCGAGTGCTCGTCACCCCACCAAGTCCGCAGTGCGGGCCTAGAGCAGCGCAGGGTTTGTTTCTCTGGGGTTTATTTGGGAGTTCAGGGGGTGCCCCCCCCCTTCCTCCCATAAATGCACTATTTTATAAACACATTCACTCGATCCAGATTCCATTTGTGGCGACTTTTAAGTGGCATTTCCATGTGCCCTTACTCCGAGAGTGTAAACACACGTCAACTTCTGGTCCCACAGCTTTCAGAAGCAAAACAACAATGAAAAGCTGCAAAAAAGAAACAGCACGGGGATCTTAAATCCCCACCACTGCAAACACCTCCTCAATGATCTTATTTTCAAGTGTTGTGTAATTAAACAATGTGTTCATACAGCTGTCAGGCAAATCATGATCTCCAAGCTTTTATTACGTGCCTAGAAACTATTCGGTCAAAGTCTTTCTACTGCCAGATATTTAATTTAAAAAGTGCACTACCTACCTAGGACTCATTTTTTCACTCAGTACATCCCAATTCGGATTGGCTGAACTGCAGCAGATGCCTCTGGATTTCTGGAACTGGCTATTCAAAAGAAAAAAAATGCAACAACAACAACAAGGACAAAACCCTCCCAGGGCAGAAGTGTGCCAGAAACATGAACCACTGCACTGGTATCTCCAATCAAATCCTCACTTCTACACGTTTTTCTTTTGAGCTTCTTGCTGGTACATGACACCAAACCTATGAGTCACCTTGAAATTTAATGGGGGACATCACCTGTTCAGCAGCTTGGAGCTCCTGCCTTGCTCACTCTGTGTCTAAAAGCATGCAGTTTAAATTTGGGAGATCGGCTGCTTTTGCACTGCTGCGTGGATGGTGGCCCAGGAAAAGCCAAAAGATCAGGATACCTCATTTGAACCCAGCAGCTCCTAAGTGAGTCACTTCTGTGCTCACATGTTACTAACTGGCTGTGTTAATGGCCACTCACCTCTTTTCCAGGCTCCTGCACGGCACTTCCCACTCTACTCGGGAACAGAACAGAAGCCCAACTTCTCTGTCATGTGCTAACTTTGGCTTCACCTGTTCCTGTTGCTGTTCCCAACGGCTGGAGTTCCTCGGAGATGGGCAGCAATTTTAAACGGGGGAGAATACCATCATAATAACATAACTCCAAAGCAGTCCGTGAAATTATCTTCCCTCCAAGAAACATTTCCTGAAACAGCCAACACTGGATACCAGAGCTCCTCCTCAGAGCCAGGCTTAGTATTTCTAACTTAAAAATACCTTTCCTCTAGTTATTTTTCAAACCAGGTTTTCCTTATTATTATTATTATTATCCCAGTGCAATCTTTTCTAGGGAATATTTTCCCTAACTGTATTTGTGCAAACTAACTGTTCATTTGGCAACTGCTAGGGATACTTCACAAGTTGACTGACCCAACTGATGCTTTCCTGCTAAGAAAATAAAAGCAGCTATGCAAAGTTCCACGGCAGCAGACATGGAACTACTTGCCAAGCACAAGGTCTGTGTGACTTTGACACCACCTTCGCCGTTTCGCTTTAGCGATGAGAACTTCACTTTTCTTTKTAAGAAATATCTAGTTTTGAAAAATTCTATATTCATCTCTAAAAAAATAAGACAAGTATTTGTATTAAAAGCTGGAGATCATTGATTTCAGGAAGTTATGGCTTTTTTTTTTTTAGTGTAAGCATAGATATATATTTTTAAAACAAGTATCAGTAAGTGTCTGGGTGTTAGTACATATTTTCTGTTTCCAGCAATGTTCAGTATTGTATGTGCTTTGCACCTCAGAAGTGAGTCTGCCAAGGCACTTAGAGAATGTAAGCAAGTCTTCCAGGGACTTCATGAGAATGGGCTACCACTGACACAACACAAGAACCCATCCACCAGCAGAGTCAATCCCCCAACCAAGCACATTTCCTTAATAAACACTCAGCACCTGCTAGAAATTCCACAATGAATAACAACAATAAAATAATAATAATAATAATAATAAAAAAAAGCTATTTACCACATGTCACTAACAGAGAAAAGATTTCCCCTAATAAAAGCACAGAAAGTAGATCTCAGCTGTCACTGGTAACAGCACAGGGGGTTGTTTTGTTGGTTTTTTTTAAAAAAAACAAATTAACAAAAAACAAATACACACGCTTGCTTAAAGAAACAAGTGACTTCAAGAAGTCCTCTTCTTTTTATCTGTCCTTCGAGGTGAGTTTTTCAATCAGTTCTTGAAGCGGTGCAAGTTCTCTTCTATCAATAAGGTTGAATTCCTGCAACAAGGATGAGGAGAAAAACACACACAGAGTTTTGTACGTGCAGCTCAGCCTTATTCAGCCACAATTTATTCAGCAGTAGGCTCTCCAAGTCCAGGCTCACTCACTACAGCCTCCCCTGCCCCTCTGCCACTCGCTGAACAGCAATGTTCCACTGCCTGAAGCTTCTTCCCCCCACTGAAAGGAAGGGGACTTCAGCAGATGCTCTTTTTTACCACAAGGGAAGGGGAGTCACGTAGCTTTGAAGCAAGCACATTGCTTGCAATCTCCTTACCTGAACAAAAAATATAAAGTGCTTGAAAGAAGTGTTAAGGTGTGCCTCCTCCTGCAGCTGGATCACCGGGTCAAAGTGCTGGTGGTAGATGTGAGCGTAAACTCGGAAGAGACGCTTTAGAATTGTCTTGGCCACTGACATGAAATTCTTTGGGAATGGTACGCCTGGAAGAAAGGAAACAGATGGCTCATTCTTCAATGCCCAGGCCATGTTTGTCTGTTTTGAAAGCTACCACAACCCAGGACAGGTGAAATCAGTTTCAGCAGCAGATATTAGTCACTGCACAGGTTTTATTAAAACGGGTTAGGAAACGGCAGCCGGCTACTGGGAGTGATAAACTCGTTAGTTGTCACTTCCCCAGGCTAAAAAAAGATATATATCAACCATCTGAAAGGAGGAAACCTCTCTAGCTTCTCCTCACCTACCAGTTTCCCCAGTCAGCTCAGCTCTTCTGCAGCCTTTCCAAGTGCTCAAGCCCTGTTTGAAGGCCAGAGGCGCAAGCTCTGGATGCTCTAAGGCCAGTCAGGGCCTCACCAATGCTTTCAGTCCCACCAATAATGTTTTCATGCTCCTGCTTCAGCCTGCCCTGCCCACACAGACATCCCATTTCCTCCTCTGGCTGCTCCAGCTCACGGGAATTTCATATTTAGTTGGTTAGTTTGTGGCCTCTGAGTTTCCTCTCTGAAGGCACTGTTTCTCTGAAGAAGCTTAATGAAAATGTGTCAAAAGCTCCAGAAACTATCCACAAAAATGAAGCAATTAAGAGATCTCCCTTGTTATCTTTTCCAAGCTGTTGGTTGGTCATTATTTCCCTCCTGCTTCTCCAAAAGAAACCTCTTTAAAACATCCATGTTTCACCTTCAACTTGAAAAGAAACAAAACAAAAAAATCAGTTAAGACCAAAGCTGCAATTCAGCTTCTTTGGAGGTAAGGCCTGAAAGTTCCTCATGAGGACCAAACATCTCTTTTGTGACAAAAAGTTGCTGGTTATAAAGGTTTGAGACTCTATGCTTTATTTCTAAAGAAACAACTCACTGTTCAAAATGAATGAAATGAAAACATCAGACTCCATGAACAGAGTCCGTTACTAAATAGAAATGGTATTTCCTGCATTCAGCATTTTAACAGGTGTTCATTAGGAGTATTAATACAAGGATCAGAGTTCACATACTACCACATAAATTTTATCTTAAAAGATAAGTGTGTATAGATAGATGATGTAACCTTTTAAACTTGCCCTACGCATCAATCACCAAGGAGACCTTTTAATGCTCCAAGACTTGAGTGTTCCTGTACAACTGTAATCCGGGTGCACTGTTCAGCTGCAGTTCTCCACGTTACCTATTTTAGAAGGAAATAGCGTTTCGTCATCCAGCTGGTCCTGGACCCAGGTCATCAGGTAATCGATGTACTTTGGCGCCGAGCACTTGATGGGTTTCTTTATGTTTGTCCCATCTGCCCAGTGGTATTCGTACCTGGGGTGGGACAACACGGCATTTAACACCAGTGAATCACTCCTATCAAGGCCTGGAAGGCTGCTCTTCCTGCTCCCTGTGCTCCCATACCCTCCCACTGCCCTTCCTTGGAGCCAAGGTCCGAATGCTCCGCGTCTGCTCCTAACCCGCCCTTCCCAAGGCAATCCCGCTCTGCTGCCTTCTGCAGACCTTCCCAAACTTCAGCCATGCTGCCACAGCAAGTGGCAACACTCGACATCTGCAGCAGCTGCCAGCCACACACATCAGACCCCTCAAACTTAGGGAATTTCTTTACACTTGAAAATATTCTCAGAGATTTTGCACAGCTGAAGACCAAACTACATTGGCTCTTGCCAGAGATCCCAAATTACAGCTGTTTTACAGACACAGGGAGGTTCCTAGGAATGCTATTACAAAATTGGAAACTGATATAAAATGCCTTTCAGTTAAAAGAAGAGGTTTGGAGCAACCTGGTCTAATGGAAGGTGTCGCTGGCCCATGGCAGGGGGTTGGAATGAGACGAGCCTTAAGGTCCCTTTGAACCCAGACCAGTCTGGGATTCTGATTCTATGATTAAGAAAACTTCTAGACTACATATACAAGGAGACAGAAACAAGTCCTCGTGAAATTCAGAATGGAACAGGTATTTTGCCTGGCTTGGGAAATGCTTCTGACACCAGTCCAGATGCAGAAGGTGGATAATCTTGGAAACATACTGCTTAAAAACCCCAAACACACCTAACACGGGGAGTCTGACAATACCAGCTCCCAAGTGAACCACGGTGTTTGTATTTTAAACATCACACACATGGTTTTATGCAAAACTTAACAGCATCTGATAAATCTGTCTTCTCATTTTGTTTAACAAATTCAGTTTTGCCAGAAGAACTATAGGGAGGACATTTTCACCACAAACAAATTTGATGAGGGATTATGAAGGTGCTGATCACAACTGGATAAAAAAATCCCATTTGTCTAACAACAAAAAATTAGAAGCTCTGAAAGTAGTTTAAAATTGTATCTAAGACGACATGGACAAATACCAGACACACCAAATGGACCATATGTCTGGATTTAGGAAAGATCAGGATTTCTCACCACCCAGTACTGCCCAGATACCAAGATTTAAGTTGCATTCATGAAGGATAAACATCGACACTTAGCTGAAGTGCCAGGATCAGTCTGGAGCCAAAGCAAGACGACAAACTGAATTCCATGCTGAGAAACTTATCCAAATAACATCCAACCATGAGAAGCCTCCRTCCCTCCCTGCAACACCATGGGGTAATCCTGCATTTTTCAGCAGAAGGAATTGTCTTACACTAAAAACACAAGTTATTGGCCATCTATAAAGAGAACAGCCAATCATGGGTCCTTTTTCTCACTAGAAAATATCCCTGAGTATAAACGATCACAGGACCAGCAGTATTTACATGTACCACACAATTACATTTACATGGCCTAAAAAAAAAAAAAATCCCCTAAATGCCTTAAAAAAACCTGTTACACTGATGGCTGTTCTGCAACTGGTGTAAGAACAGCAAGAAGTGATAACCAACTCAGGTTTTTTGGGTAAGAAATGCTTGCCCTTGGCTGAAGTGAAAAGAATGGGATATTATGTCAGCAATTGTGTTTGGGAATAAATTAAAGCAAGGGTTTTTTTACAGTGGTCAGGCAACGAGCTATACTCCTGGATTATGACATATTTTTCTGTCAACGACTACCTGTCCCTTTGGATAGAAATAAATTCTTTTCTGGAAGTGGAGGAGAGGGTTGCTTTTCTTCACTGTTTACTTATGATTTTACAGTACTATAAAAGGAAGCAGCGCCCTCCCTGCCACTCACTCAGAAATGCAGGAATTTTCCTCTTTGGAAAACACTAAGCAGTTGGAGAGGAGGAAAAAGCACAAACACTGAACGTCTCTACAAAAGCATAAGCGAGAATCCAAGTAGTACAGGGCACAGGGCAGAGAATTCTTATCCAGACATCTAATTTTTCTACAATACCTACAAGAAAGATTTTAGCAAGCCCTACTGGAATGCCTGCATATAAAAACTTCCAACTCTTCATTTAAGAAGCCCTCATTAACGTTTAAAAAAAAAAAGGGGGAGGAGGAAATAATTTTGATAATTAGTTTACTTCCCAAGTTAAAGGGAAAAAATAAACACCAAATAAATAAAAACACGGACAAAAAAACCCCAAACCTTCTATTCTCCACTCCCTTAACAAAAGCTCAAATCCTTCTTCCCTTTCACATCCTTTCCACTCAACTCTGCCACTCAGCTCAGCTAGTCTCAAGTTTTTAAATGAAAAATCATCTCAAAAATTGCACCCAGTCAACAATGCGTAAAAACAATGCTCTTACTTGGGGCCAGCAGACATGACGGGGCAGCTCTCCTCCGTGCAGAAGTCCGTGATGGTTCCATAGAGCATATTGATCTGGTTGAAGAAGTCGACAGCTGAAAAGCATGGAAACCACCCATTATCAACCCTGCAACACAAGACTCCTACAGCCCAGACTGTAAAGCAGGGGTTCTGCAACGGTTTTGGGGAAAAGACTTCACTGTTGTTACTTTCTTAAGATCCATTATAAAGGAGATGCAGAATGCAACCACCAACTTTCTGGAACAGCCTCCAGCAAGAACTATTTAATTGTTCACTGCGGCAACATCTTCAGTCAGAAGAAGAAAAGGGGAAAAAAAAAACCTAGTTATTTCCTTTTCTGAAAGTTTGGTGAGTTTTATTAGAATCCCAAATTCTACTGGCAAGTGTGGAATAAAAGAAAGATTTTCAGAGTAAACTTTGCAACTGGAGAGAGCAGTTAATCATTAGGTGACAACGGCTTCCCTCAGGCTTTGTATTGCAAATGCCCATCTTTCCCGAGAACATTTCATACAATCCCAGACTGCTTTGAGTGGGAAGGGAACTTAAAGCCCATCTCGTTCCCTCCCTGCCGCGGGCAGGGACACCTTCCACTATCCCAGGTTGCTCCAAGGCCTCTCCAACGTGGCCTTGGAAACTTCCAGGGATGGGGAGTCACTGCTTCTCTGGACAACCTGTGCCAGGGCCTCAGCACCCTCCCAGGGAAGAATTTCTTCCTAATACCCCATGTAATCGTACTCTTTTAAAGTTACTCTTTTAGTTTATTACTCCAAACTCTTTGAAAAGAAGGATCTTTTTCAATAACTAACAGCAGGTTCTGTTCTGAGGAACTGTGGTCACTGCAATCAGTTTATAAAATCCACTTTATCTGCAGATATGTTTCAGAGAATAAACATCAAAGATTAGTCAAACATCATGGCAGCAAGTTACAGCTACTGCTCAGGAGATGCAGGATACGAGCCCTCGCTTCTCAAGTGCCCACGAGAACTCTTAATTAAGTTTCCATTCCCTGCTTCCAGCAGAAACCACAGCCCAGTGTTTGCTTCAAGGCAGGCATGTTCAGAAAACCCACACAGGCTCCGACAAAATGACTGATGACGGCAAATCCCACACTTGGAAGTCTCAAAATCCACACGCGCATCGACTCATTCCCTAAGACGTCCGTCAGGCTGAGAGCTGAGCAAGAAGCAGCAGGGCAGAGCACATTTGTTTTCGTGCTCTCAGAGTTGTGAAGGGTAAAAGCAGTGACACGAAGTCACACATTTTATTTCCTCGTGACATCTCTCAGTGAGCAGAAGGGGCTCACAGCTACCACTGGTGCTCAGCGTGGTGCAGGGATGCTCAGGGAAGGGAGCATGTCGTCAGCTCACTCTTTAATTACACAGCTCCAATTTCATTATGGCTCATTCAGCAGTTAAGTCATTTGGGAAGGGAAAAACTGCTGCCACACAGGAAAGCAGAGACATGGAGTGAAGTAACCACCAAAAGGGAAGGATGCCAGCAATACATGAAGCATCTTTAGTAATGCTTACTCACACAAGTGGGCTGGCTTTTTCTCTAGACAGTTTTGCAATGCAGTGTGAATAAACTTCTGCAGAGGATGGTGTCAGCAATTCCAGCATGCCCTGGAAGCAGTGGAAAGTGGAGCACCAGAGCACTGCGTGGCTGGTTAAGAATAGGAAGGTGGAAGTCAGTGTGACAGTTTCACTTCCCAAACATGTCCAAGAGCAAGAAGAAAAAAGGCAGAACCACAGAAGCAATTAGAGGACATTTATCTCGAGCATAATTTCTACTGCAGTGCACAATCAACCCCGCACCACTACTGGAGCACAGCGAGCCTGAGAGACAAAAGATGAGTAAACACCCAGGCAGGGCACAGAGCTTGTGGCAGCCAGAACTGCACAGGCTACAGAGAAAGGTGGGACATGGGATAATCCACTCTTCAAGAGCAGAGGACAAAATTCATGCAGCAGGGAGAGGAAGGAGGAGGAAACAAGGTCAAGCAGTCAGAAAACGCTAATTTAGGCATCATTGTTTGGCCTGAAAGCAGAGATTTCAGACAAACAGCTTTAGAGGAAGTTAAAAGAATGACATCAGAGTCTTATCAGAGCAAAGGCTCAAAACTTGGTAGGAACAAAAGGAACTAACTTTAGGAAAATTACAAACCCCATCAGAATCACAGAATTATTTAGGTTGGAAAAGACGTCTGAGATCATCGAGTCCAACCTGTGACCAATCCCCACGTTGTCACCCAGCCCAGAGCACTGAGTGCCACGTACAGTCCTTCCCAGGACACCTCCAGGGATGGGGACTCCACCACCTCCCTGGGCAGTTCCAACGCTTGACAACCCTTCCCATGAAGAAATTCTTCCTGATGTCCAACCTGAACCTTGAGGTCATTTCCTCTCATCCTGTCCCTTGTTCCCTGGGATCAAAGCCTGACCCCCACCTGGCTGCACCCTCCTGTCAGGCAGTCGTAGAGAGCGAGATGCCCCAGATCCCCCTTTTCTCCAGGAACAGAAAGGGCCACACAGTTGTCCTCCGGCAAGTGTCAGCCCACACTCAACACCCCCATCATGAAAAAAAGGCCAGCGACTCACTGTTAACTGCAACCCATTCATTTAAGTCTTCACCCTCTGGAAGCATCACAGCCATCCGGAGATTGCCGCTTCCCAGCGTGGCCTCGGCATGTTTTAGCAGCTCGTACTGGTGAGACCCCTCGGGAATATTCTTCTTTGGTTTGAAGGTTTTGGAAGAGCGACTACCACTGTAAAGGAGAGAGGAAATACTTAAGAGACCTTCTGGAACAGAAAGCAAAAAAGAAACAAGCAGACAAGTACCATGTAAGGACAAGATTAACGTTAAATACTTTACCCACTCGTGTATTTTCACATTGCAACAGGATATTTAACAAAAACTGGGATGCAAAGTAACAGGTATTTCGACTTCTTTTAGACCACTTTCTTACCTATAATTTTGTTTGGAAAAACATGGACTGGCTTAGGAAAAGCGTTTAGAGATTTGAATTTTAAACTATGGCAGTGAGCCTGGATGGCACATGAACCCCTAACATGACAGAAACATGACATGTTAAATAAAGTATTTGCAGAGAAGTGTCAAATGAGCCAATATTTGTGAATGTTTTCGTGTATGAGCTGAGAAAAGACTTGTGTCAGGAAAGGCAAACTGAGCTCTGGATTCCAATGCAAGTGGAAAGATGTTAACCCAGACAGCACAATTTTCATTACACATATTATCCAGATCTCATTTCTTTATATAAAAGATTTGGCCCATCTTTCACCATCTCTCTAAGGACCAAACAGAATTTTTGTTAGTGGGATGCAAGAGTTGTCCCTCTTTAATGGAGGAAGAAATCCTTTACTTTAGGAAGACATTCTTCCCTGTGAGGGTGGTGAGGCCCTGGCACAGTTTGCCTGGAGAAGCTGTGACTGCCCCGTCCCTGAAAGCGTCCAAGGCCAGGTTGGACGGGGTTTGGAACAACCTGGAAAAGTGGAAGGTGTCCCTGTCCATGGCAGGGGCTTGGAATAAGATGATCTTTAAGCTCCCTTCCAACACCAGTCATCCTGGGATTCTATGATTCTATTCTATGGTCCCACAGCCGCTCCAACTCTCCCGAGCTCCAAAGGAGCAGCAGCATCCTTCCCTTCCCACAGGCCTCTGAAGCAATCCTGGGTCCTGACTGTCATAAAGAAGGACCTGGCTGGAGTTCCAGGGATCCTGGGATGGCACAGCTGCACAGCTGTGTACATTCACATGGACACCTGACCAACACCAGTACAGCCAGCTACTAAATGCAACCAGGAGCCAGAAGGGGAAAGAAGGAACATCACGTTCCCGTCTATTCTGTTACAGGACACTTCTAACATGCTCTCAGTCATCTGCTCCTCACTCTAAGCCACAATACCAGACACAAATCTTGAACAAAATAATTGCCTCCCAGTGGGAGTGAGCAGCTCCTGCGGCTCAGGGAGTTGCCGCCACCTCCCACCCCTCCAGCCACCTGCATCTGATGCCAGGCCAGGCTCAAACCACCTCTGAAGAAAGAAGAAAGTGAAAAAAATCCAATGAACAAAACCCCCAAATCTTTTGTCTGACTACTTTACTTGAACCCAATTATTTTCTTTTCAGGAACATATCCACTTTACAGGCACTATGCCAACACAGGGGGCGAAAACACAACCTAAAACATATGGCGAGCAGGAGAGACTGGGATCATTATCTTTCCACATGTGTCGGTGTAAGCAGAAGGAGCCCAGCACAAGCTAAACACGACCTGGAGAAAGGCTATGAAATAACTAAACCAAGAAACTGTTTGTATTCTAGCACAAAGAGTAAGTCAACCGAAGGGACTAGGGTTTGGGAATAAGGCACAAGAAAAGCATGCTGAAGGAATTCCCTAAGTAAGTAGTTTATTGTGAGAAACTCTGCGTAGGAATTCACCATACCCACCCCAGCTTGTGAGCTTGCTAGACAACAAACCAAAGTCACTGCAGATCTGTTGAATGCTCCGCACAGATCCACAGTCAAGGAAGCAGAAAATGCCACAACACGCTGGAGAAAGCATTAGGTACCATTTAATCCCTGCTGCCCACTTCCCAGAAACAGGGAGTTTCTCCCCATAGCTGTCAAAAGCTGCAACGACAAAATGAACTACTACCCTAAATAAGCCATTCCATCTTCGCCTCCAATACCATTCTGATCCCTGCTTCTCAAATCCAGCACAGCCACCCTAAGACAGCAGGAAACCGCCTCACGCGAGAGGCAGGCAGACAGGCATCCAAAAGGAACAGTAATTAGGATAAATGCAGCCTGGCAGTCGTCGCGTGCTATGGAAATACCTGCAATTCTGGCAATAAATCATCAGCATTTCATGCATTTATGCAGTTCTCCAAAGCCAGTTAACTGCAGGCATGGTCACACACTCCTTGAGACACAGCTCAGGGACAGCCTAATGCAGCTTCTCTAAGCCAAAATCTTCACAGGACATGGTTTTTCTTGGAAAGTCTGGTGATCAATAGTGCATTAATAAACATTATTTCAATTACCTTATTAGTTCAGAGGTTTTCCTATTATTTAACCAAATAAATAATAACTCTTTTTTCCTATTATGCCAATCTATTTCATGTGACAGGTTTAGAAAGCTGTCTTGTCCCAGGTCTATTTCCTCAACTCCTTGAGCAATCAGTGAAAAAAAGTAACTTTAAAAAGTTCTGCCTGGTGGCCAGTAATACACACAATCATCTATGTCTGGGTCAAGTATGACATTTTATTTTCAGCTATATTCCATAATGGAATTAGTCATTTCTCTCCATGTTTTAAAATGCTCCAAGCTAGTAGGAGCATTTCCCTGTTAAGAGTCTCTGAGCTCTCCTTCATATTAATGCAGAAGTGAGAGGGGACAGAGAAACCAATGAAGAAGCAATTTCCCTGGACATAAAAAGGTCATGAAATGGGGAACAAGTTGCATTATCCTCACTATTTGCCAAAACCAATTTGCAGCCTCTCAAGAAGAACAGACTCCTCAAAAAATTCCTGCGATTCCAAGGACACTTTGCTCCCTTCCCTCCCACATCCGACGTTTCGAGCAAATTATGCCCTTCTATTTTTGCAGGGAAGCGCAGCTCCAGCAGTGCCAGCTGCAGCCCAGCACTAAATGAGGAACCGTGGCTGAGGCAGGTGACTCACGGAGCCGGGCTGTGTGCGGAAGCCGGGCTCGGAAGCCTCAGCAGGCCCTTCCCACCACCAGAAGCCCACGCGCCGCTCGGCCTCACAGAGATGTCACAACTCGCTTATAAGCAAGAACACCGAATTTCCTCCAAAGCTGTAATTTTACCCACTCATCTGCTGGCAGGGAGTGGGTTTCGTTATGTGGGTTCCGCAGGCTCTTCTGTCTTAGGCTGGTAGGATGATGTTTCCAGAAGAAAGGAAAAACTTGAGGTGTTCTTCTTACCCCACRCTGCCTCAACAGCTCATTTCAGCTTCAAACACAGCACCGGCAGATGTTCTGCACTCAAAGCAGCTTAAATATCCTGCCCCAGCTCTTGATAAACTTCCCAGTAACTGCTCCCAGGAGAAGCCCTTGGGCTGGCCTGGCTTAGACCTCCTCGCTCCCAACCATTAGTCCACAGAGCCTTCCAACTAAGCTTTTTATCTATTTCCATAGAGTCCGCTGCACATTTGGGGAAACCTGAATTAAACCAAAAAAGTTGAGGCTTCTTATCCATAAAAGCTAACCCTTCACAGCTTGTTCTTACCACAGAACTAATCTGCAGCTCTCACCTACTGTGCAGTGGCAGCATTTTCGGGATACACCTGCCACCTACATTCCTCTAACAGTTCCATATTGCTGAGGCCATGCTTCCTTTCCTCGGGGTATGGAGTAACTAACTCCTGGAAGTACAGCTCTACCACTCAGTGTCTCCCCAAAGCCATCACCACCATGGCCAGGCTGGAATAAGCCCTTCAAAATATTTGCAAATGCTCAAAGGATTCTCAAAAAGCTGAACTCAAGACAGTGCACAGAACACTTACCCGGGGCATGGAAACTTCTCCTATTTTAACTCCTGCTTTTTCATCTTCAAACGCTTCTACAAGCATTAATTAATCCACACAAAGTATCTTTGAAGTAGGGATCATTAACGTCTCATTACACACGGGGAAACTAAGGCAGCAACTCACTGCCACAGGCCAACGAGTGAGTTTATCAGAGAAGCTCCCAAGTTTTAGTTCTGAACTTCTGTCTCCTTTCTGCTGCTGCGCCTCTTTTTAAACACAGAAACACTGTAAGACAAGACCCAAATTCCAGAAAAGCAAACATTTCCAGCCTTTAAACAATAATACAGGGCTTCAAATGATAACATCCTGCTAAGAATAGAAACATCAGCGTAAGATTGGGTTTGTTTCCACCAGCCAACACGTCAACACAGAAATTAAAATAAAAGCTCGAGCTACTTTTTGGCAATGAAATCAATAGCTGCAGCCTTTAAACACGTTTTCCCTGTGACAATCACAGCATCAGAAGGAAAGCAGGTAAAATTAGGCTGAACATGTTCAAAATCTGCACTGATGAGATGGAACGTGAGCATTTCTGTTTATAAAACTGAATAGTCACAACACTTCTGTCCTGAAAAGAGACAGTGTGAGAGGAAAGCATTGCTCCATTCAGCTCTGACAACACCAAAAAGTCAACTTTTTCCAATCCAATCCCCACTCACTGCAATAAGCCTGTCTCAGTCCAGTCACTTGAATCCGCAGGTAAGAAAAGCAAGGTAAGAATTCAGGACGCATTCCATGCAGCAGGTCTCGGAAGCAGTTAGGAGCTGCCAACTCCTTACACAACACAGCTGCACTTCCAAAAGGCAAGGCAACGGTTAGAAAGCAATGCCAGGCCTAGGGGTTTTGTTTTGGTTTGTTTGAGGAAGAATAAGTGGCACTGCCTTGAAAAATTTCCACAGACACGTGGTCATTCATACAGAAACAGAATACATGGGGTTTATTGTTTATTAGCTACACCACCGAGGAAGTGCAATTCTCTGTAGGCTTTTGAACCTGAAGATGCTTCTCAAGGGGAAGGTGACCATCATCATAACTGATTTGAAATGGTGCTTCCTTCCATTGGAGTGCTGACAGGGAAATTGGTGTTTCTATGACACTTTCCATTTTCTACCTGTCCAGGTGGGGACTAAAACCTGGCTCCCCCTTCTAGGAAAAACAGCTGTCTTCACAGGCTGAAGTTCCATGCAGGATGGCAGATGAAAAAGGCACAAGCTCATGAATAGCTCTTAAAAAACACAGGTACCATTATACACAAGACTCGACAGGTTAAAAGAGCAGTCATTTATCAGATCATTCACATCCAGGAAGGAGAAAGTTATTTAAGGTAGCCTTAAGGAACAGTTTTGCTTTTGCTTGCCCCAGCCACCACCCCTCAGTGTTAAAGCTGCCAAAACACATACACATCCACGTTCTTAAAATGCATTTTTTTCTCCTATACATACACAATTCAGTCAGTAAAACCAAGCCAATGTAGGATTGGTCCAGCACAACTCAGATGCTCCTATGTGCACCAGGACACACTTGAAGGGAAGCCTTTGCTGGCTGAGCTCTGAGCAGGGGACAAGTGTCCAGTGTTTGGAGAGCGGCTGTTTCCCTGTTCCCTGTGCCCTCACTCCCCCGGCAGCAGCACACAGTGCCAAATCCACAAGGATGCTAGGTGGCCACAGCCTGTTTTCCAGCCAAGCCAGGCACCTACGCTTCTCCCTGCCTCCCTTTTCCCGTCTGCAGGCTGAGAAAGTGCCTGTAAACAAGGGGGAGGTGTTACGCTACAATGCTACAACCCCACCCAATGGTGTTCCTGCTGTTTACCCGCTTGGATGCAATCCTTCTCTCAAATAATCAAATAATTCCCAATGCAAGGAACAAGCAAGCGCCAAGAACCCCATCGCATGACCGGGAAATCATCATCAGTTTGCTATGCTCACAACCAAAATAAATCCCCTTGTTTCATTTACAACACATTCATTTAATACACTTTCATCTCCTGGAAAATCCTCAAAATAAACAAAGCAAGTCACAGTTGCCCTCACTGGATACTACCAGAGCCCTGTCTGTGTACTCCAAACACAATTAAAGTATTCCCAACGCAGCCAACGGCTGCGGAAGTGACTCAACCTCTCATGCCTTGTTCCCTGCAGGACTAACAGAGTGGGGCAGGCCAGAGCCACTAACAGTAGTATACAGCGGTTTTCAGCATAGAAAAACTTGGATCCAAGTTTTCCAGGCAAGCATGCCCTCCTGACTTGCTGAGACAGGCAGGCAGACATGGGGACAGCAGAGGAGCTGGAAGATGCCCGTGGTACAAAACCTGCAGCCTCCCAAAAGGCTCACTCTGGGTGTTTTATGGATGCCGCTGCACTGCTGCTCCCAAGTTTCTCACAGACTTTTTCCGAGAGCTTTAAGACCACCAAACATCACCTGAAATGCGTTTTCACTCCCATTACCAACAAAGAAGCTCGTAGCAGGACCCAAGTATCTCCGCATGTTCTCCTCTGACACCCATTTGAAATCCTATTGCATGAGAGGAATCAAGATTATCCCAAACATTTTGCTGCATGCTGCCAGGAATCCACTGACTACCTTGAGGCAAACACAATGCTGTCTTCACTCAAAATTTCGAGCTTACTACAAACAGACTTCATACTTTTAAGAAAGGTGAGCACTAGTGTAGTTCTGCATTTTGCTGTTTGTTGGGTCCTTTCAATCAGACCCAGGTTGCCCAACTATTTCAATATTAACACTTACTGTGTACATACACACACACACACACACACACATCATGGAACTCTAAGGAAGAATCAAAACTAGATTTATTTCTTCTAATATCTTAATATTCAAGTAATACTTCTTTAAAAGGGCAGGCTACTGGGAGCTCTGAAGAAGGTAAACATGAGTTATTCCTTCTTTTCCAACTGCTTTGTTTTTTCCTGTGAGATGGAGTTCACTATTTTGAACATTTCAGTCACTAATTAAGCTCCCTGTCAGCTAAACAGTACTGTGTCCTCACTAATGTTCCCCTCTTCTCTCAGGAAACCCTTATTTCTGTCAATTAGCATCAGTTTGCTCAAAAGGGAGGGCACAGCAGGAACTCAAACTCAAGTCAGAACTTCACCCAGTTGTTTCCAAGTTCAGTTTCCTTGCAGTAAAGGTTCAAACCTCTTTACTGCAGAAATGTACCTAATACACCATTCAGTGGACACAACTGCACTCTTTTTTTTGTAAAACCTACCCTTTTCCATATATAAAACTACGCAATTAATGAAATAAATATAAGGAAATATATAAAGCTCCAAGTCTGGATTGTTCCTTTCAGTGACACATGGGATGGTGTTTCAAGAAAGGACCCTGGAAGTGTTCACAAAGAAAGAAGGTTTACTAAACCATTTAAGCAGGCATGAAGGAGTTCAAGATCTTTCCCCAAGTAACAGAGAATATCCTGAAGTGGCCTGGAGAGCTCCAGCTCGTCTCGGGCAGCCTCACACACTGCCAGTCCCATAAAGCATCATCCGGCTGCTGGGGCAGGAGGAAAACGGGGAGAGTGTCCAAGGAATAAAGCAGGTCATGAACAGTGTTTGCCTACCTGTGATTGCTTCACTCCAGGAATTCCTTTACTTCTTCCATCTGACGAACAAGGACAAGCATCCCGCACAAAAGGTGTCCACTGCTTTCCACAGCAAACTGCTCCTCCTGCCACACAGATTTCCTTACATTCAGCTAAATTATCTGTCTGTACATGACTAATGCCCTCTGCGTCCCCAACTGCTGCTAACAGTCACACCCTGTAAATACATTTAAAAGTAGGAAGCAGAGCTTTGCACAAAGCCATCTACAACCCGCTGAGGGCGATAAATCGCAGTAATAAAAGCTTGGCTCTAGCATCAAATTAGATCCTTACTTGTACACCAAATATAGTGCTCGGAGAACATGCCTCAGAACATGGATGGCTTCCCAAAATGCTGATCAGTGCTTTTGGAAACCAATGCTTAATGAATGACTAAAGCAAATCTAGTCATACAACCTAAGAAATGGCAACAGGACATTTCTAAAAGGAAAAAAAACACCAGACTTTACTTAAGAGTTTAAGACAGTCTTCAATCCTGTTAAACACAATAAAAAGAACCATCTCTTAATGTGCTTAGCGAATAGGCAGTTAAAGGAGAGACTGAACTAAATTTTCATGGGGAAAGAGTCACTTTAGCACATTATAAAAGGCTGCCCTTTCCTGTAACCCCCACGCAAAACAGGCTGAGGATACAAATGTGGCAAAGGAGAAACAGTCGGCAACTTCCCAACAGAAAATCTCCAGCAGAGATGGAAGATTACACTTACACTTGGATTAACAGGCAAAACGGGGTCTGGATCCAGGAACTAACAATCATTAGAGGCAAGAAATAACACTGAGAGCAATAGGAAGAATGAAGGGACAGGAGGCAGCAATGAATAATCTAACAGCTTTCCAAAAATACCCTGCATTATCTCACCCCGAGTATTTCTTACACATCCCCATATTTAATAAAACCCTGTATGTGCTGTGTGTAACTATCTCCAGGAAAATTTGCTTATCTTTTGCAAAGTACCGTATCAGGAAAACCCACCTGCCTGAAGCATCTGAGGGGGAACAACTGCTCCTACATACACAGAACATTTCTTTTGAAATTATTTAAGCTTGTACATTTGACAGTTGAGTCCAAAGTCAGTTTAACTGTTCTCTTAATTTAAATATACAGACTTTTCCTCTTTTCTTTTCCACTCCTATTGCAGCAAGAAATTGTAAGAAGAGCTGTCAACCACAAAAGCTAATAATAGGACATTAGAGATGCTATTTTTTTTCTAAAAGGTACAGTTCAGTGTTAGAAAAAGCCGTATTTTGTGGCCATAAAGTAGAAGACAAAGTAATGCCATTTTGATTCCTGGATTCAGAACAGTGAGCAAGTTCCTAAAACAATTAATCCATTCAAGCAAAACCAGGACTGGGCTACTGAAGTTGGTAAAAACACAATTAAAGTACCAGCTACCAAAGTAAAATATGGGTTATTTCACTAAGGACAACATAGAGAACCTACCCAATCATTATTTGGGTTGAAGTTATTTCCATATCAAAAATCAGTTGTCTCAATTTTTAGCAAAAGAGGAATTTACCAAATCTTACTTAATCTCATTTGTTCTCTTTGTCATAAAGAAAGGAATTAGACTTGTGATAAAAACAACAAATCCAGGCATTATGAGTCCTTATCTGCAAGATGTTCTCCTTCACTGAGGAAGGGATTAAGATTTTGTACGTCAGTATCTCGAGGACACAAGCAATTAACTCCAGAGGCAAGTGACCACACTGAAAGATGAAGCGGTGTAAGGAGAGATAATGAAAAAAAAACCACCCAAACCCAAGCATGTGAAAAAAGCAAACCTCAACTAAAACTCAAGTGAAATATGGGCTGGATCTCTTGAGGTATGTAAAAATATCAAAAGGAATGGATTCCTGCCAAGGATCAGCTGTGAACTGGAAAAGGAAGAGAAGAGAGGGTGTACGAAGTAGAAGTGTCTTCGCACGCCAAAAGAAGAGCCAGAAGGAAAGCTGGGACAAGAAGCTAAGATCGGAGTTGGATTTCAGGGGAAAAAAAAGGCACGAGAAGAGTGAATGAATTCGCTTCCATGGACTGCTTTGAAAAGTATCAAAGTATATTTGCAAGGCAAAAACTACTGTTACCTTCATGAATTCACAGGGGGAGACTGGCACACAAAATTACCATCTCCTCCACGTGAACTGACTGATTGCTGACTCAGGCTATGGATTTGAAATGGGAAGCAAAGCCTTGAATCAAACAGAACAYGCCTGAGATGCATCACGCATTGTAACTAAGCTCACTAAGAAGTAAGAAGTTATTTCAAACTTATTCTCCAGGAACCAATTTAAGCTGCACGGATACGTGCAAATCGTCAGCTGTCATCTCCTTCTTTCAAATTCCCTCCCCAAAATACTGATCCAAGCAGCAGTGACCTGGGAAAGCACCTGAGAGATCCATAGACAGAGATGACAAAGCAAAGCACTGGATCCTCACAATCCCACGTCATGAAATTTAAAGGCTAGAGCAATTTTTTCAAGTCTGTGAAAAGTAATAAAGTTATATTCAGTTATAGCTGAAAACAGATTTTATAGCAGCTGAATTTATAACCCACAGTCTCCCTCTCTGTGTATTTAAAAGGGAAAAAAAAAAAAAAAAAGGACAAAACCCAAACAGCAAGTTCATTGTAGCTCTACTCTAATAGGAAGTGGCTTAGTTTACAAACGCTAAAAGCATCGCAAAGCATGTCCTGTGGTTTGGGTTGATTTGTGGGTCAGAAGCTTATTGATAGCTCTGGCAGCAAGATCTGCCTTATTGCTTACGAGGGAAGACTCAAAGTGGCCAAATTTAATGCAGTTATTTACTTGTTTAAGAAAAACAAGTAGCTTCATTCTGTCAGCCTTTTGCAACCCTCCAGCCACTAAATGCTGGTAGACAAATGCTTCTAACATTCTATCCTTTTTCAAGCAAGATAAAAAAGATTGTGTATCTCTCATGACAGCATGAGATGTAACAGTGACCCCTGGGCTGTTGCCATGAAGAGGCCCTAAATCCAAAGACCGAAAATTAAAAGGTGACAAAGGCACTTAATAAAGACGAAAATCCTAGCCACCCTCCAGCGCACAAATCCCCCCCAAAAGTCATCCTTGTTCCACAAGTACTCCCTGCAAATAACTAATGGCATTGGCTCACTTACACTGCAAACACCAAGAGGCAAGGACAAACAAGGGAAAACAATCGTGGCATAGAAGCAAACAATTAGGAAGCAATTAAGACCGGACATCACTGCGGTGGAGTAAACACAACTTTCACACTGAACAATGCCTTTCTTCCTACGCTTTTTTTTCCATTCCAAACAAATGTCTCCATCTGAGAAGGACCTATCTAAGAACAATTAAAAGTGACAATCACTCACTTCACCTATTACACGTTGTCAAAACAGTATTAGGGGCAAAAGTTTTTTATCCAAATGCCAGGCCAAGTGCAGACATCTCATAGCCTGAACTGGTCTGCACAGCCCTGTGACTCCGAGGCAGGCTCATTCTTGCAGAAATAAAAGCCAGGCAGCAGCTTCCTAGCTCTCTACCTCCAACCTCACTGATAAGGCAGCAGCACTCCATTATCTGACACCCCAAACCCAATGTTTTACTTCCCGTTGAGTTCACTGTCAGAGCTCATTCCGTATAAACCCTACCGCTAAGGAATACTTCTGCTTTCCTCAAAACTCAAAATTACTGTTACGAAGCCTTCAAAAAAAATTCTTTAAGAATGCGGCAATAGCTTTACAGTTCTCTCCCCAATTTACCCACGGGAAAACTCGATAGACTTCTCAATCCCAGTACGTTTCAAAAAAAAATAAAAAAAAGAAAGAAAGGAGCTGAACACATCACTAATGGAACTGGTTAAGCAACTGATTTTATGGTAACACATTCCTGTGTGGAGAGCCTCTGCCCTGCTCCCACAGTAGCATTACACTCATCAGGCTAGAACGGAAGTAAACCAATACATTTAAACAGGGGGAAAAATATCTGGATGTTTGCTATATTTCCCATTTCAAAGTACGGAAGGAGCACTCACAATGCACTCGGCTGCTCCCCAGCTCAAATAAGCTCAAAACACTGCCCAAGTCACCAAGGGCATTCCTTGGACAAGGAGCAGCAACACAGCATCTCCGGAAGCTGAGGAGGGGACAACAGCCCTGACGTTGTCCAAGAGCAGGAGCAGCCCGGGGAACTGGGAAGGCCTCACTGCTTGTCAATCTGGAAACAAACCCACCAGCTCTGATTGGGTATTACTCTGCAGGAGACGTAAGGGGAGGAAAAAAAGTAATGCCTCAATACACCTTCGGCGCATATATTGACACACAAAGTATGATTTCAATTTATAAAAATAAAAATAACCCATGTGCAGCATCAGAAGCAGCTGCCAGGCTCCACTGTGCTGTACAAGAAGCCAGAGAAGGAAGAGCACATCTTGCCCCCAGTCTGGTTCACAAGTTAACTTGGCCTTCATTCACAAACATACGTGCCCACAACAACAGCCACTCACTCCAGCAGCTCCTTGTCTATCCAAGACTCATCAGGCAACAACTACTTAAATCAATCTCATCTTTAAAAAACCCTCTGCTGCAATCTGCGGAGAGGGATTCACTGATACAAAGATGGGGGGGTTTCTTTTTTTTTTTTAAAGAAAAGACAATTTCAGAACTTCAATAATAAAACTGAACCTTTTCCTTTTATAAATAAATGGTTTTCCTCTAGCTTCTTTTTTATGTAAGTTTTGCCAGCAGAGGGTAACACGAGCATGTTACCATATGGCACGCCCACCAGAACTATCTTTAATTTTTTTCCTTGGAGATGTAAGCTAAAGTACCTGCAACTATGCTGTAATTTCCTTTTAGAGAGAACTCACCAAGCAGTGTTTTTTTGGAACTGAACATATTTTCTAGTCCAATTCCCATTTTCAAATCCTTTTTAAAGATTCAGGATAACCTATTCAACCACTGGAGAGGTTTATAAAGTCTTTTCAGAAAGGAAGAAACAGCTCAGAAAGAGAAAACCGTGGCGCTGAAAGTAACAATTGCTGTCAAAACGGAGCTGTATTAATTCAGTGACTCGCCACACAAGACAGTCTTTTTATAATGTTCCCCATAAGCAGAGAAGACAATGCTTCCCCTTGATTTTATTTTCCCCCCTACGAAGCTTTATATGTCACTGGCCCTAGCAACAGGGAAGAATAGCCTCGGATTTGTCAGCRGACAAGGCCGGCGCGAGGAGGGCCCCACGCACTCCGTGTTATCCAAGCACAATCCCCCTGTTATCTGACAGCAAGCGAGCCTGCAGGGGAACACAGCTTTGGGCACCGTGCTGAGTGTCACACTGACAGCCTACAGCCCAGCCCCTGACGATAAACCTGTGCGACAGGTTCGCTGCTGCTGCTGCTGAGGAAACAGTACCGGTGCACACGGACAACCCTGGGCTGCCGCGTCCTCACGGCGAGTCCCAAACTCTGAGTCAGCTCACAAAAGGACAGCGGTGTCACTGAGGCAGGGAAAGCAGCACGGACACACATCTCTGGCAGCTCCACACCCGGGAAACCCTCCGTGAGAAAGGGGTGAAAAAGCACTGCGAAAGGCTGTTAGAAGCAGCGTGAAAACGCGGGGGGTTTGCAGCTGAAAATCCAAGTATGCGTTACTAAACCTGCAGATATCCAAGCACTATCTCAGAATAACTCTTATCAAGTCAAAAATCAAGTTTGCCAAAAGGTGATGCTTTCCGGATCCTCAAAAAAACCCCACCAAATGAAAAAAAACACCAACATAACTTCCTGCCAGTAACACAGAAAGTTTCCCTGGTCTCCCCAAGGCCTACCAGGCATATTTTCAATCTACTTTTTTTAAAAATCCACTTCTAGACTGCAGATGAGCAAATTAGGTGCCGTCTACAGCACTCTGCCAACAACAGCTGAGGCATCTTTGCCAACATTTCTGGCTTTGCTGCGCACTAACTCCAGTTTCCATTTCTACATTTCACCCAGAAGGATCGCTTGGAACAATGGAAGTGGGAGTAAAGGTTTGCTTTCCTACGTTTCAGAAGAGTCTGGAAAAAGAAACAAGCATCTCATTATTGCCTATGACAGAGGGTGGAGGGTTTCATGCTTTTCCATTCCCAGTTAGCCAAATGCCACGGAGAGGGAGGCTCTCTAATTTGCAAACCAGACTCCCAGGACACTCGAAATCCTGTCCCCCCCTTCTCSACCGCGGCAGCTGAGAATTACGAAGGAGGGGGACAGCTGGGCTTCTCATTAGGAGCACCGCGCCTCAATCCACGGACAATCATCTGCACCCACCTCCCGTCCGCGGCTGAGAGGTGCCTTTCAGAATCCCTCTGGGGATACGGAGCACGACAGGCGAGCGGGTTGGGTACGGCACAGTTAAAGAGATAAATGCAAGGGAGGGCCCGAGGAGGAAGCCAGCGCCAGGGTTATTTGTCTCCATGAGAACACAACTTACTAGAACACTCCAGCTCTGAGATAAAGTCTGCTCTCTAAACGCAGGCTGCATCTACATCTGCTGGTTCTCAACGTAAGCCTCAGACGACTGTCAGATATTCCGGCAGCAGTCCCACGAACTGCTCGCACGGAACCCGGAGTGTGCAGGAACATTCAGCGGGGAGAAGGCCCTAATGGAGCTTGGCTCTTCCAGGGCGCCTTTTTCAGCTGCCCGGATCTCCCTTCTTTCCCTAGAGCGCATCTTCGCCTTAATTAATAGGTCACTGAACCGGTTTATGTTAATTGTCACAAGTACCTCGTCTTTGTTTCCAAGGGGAGGGACCAAAGTTCATTCGGTTCTTGCCCACGAAGCAAAATTTCAAGAAGTGGGCTTCTGCGCGCACCTCAATCGCCACCGATTCCTAAGGGAGCTTTTTCCTGCCGCAGTAAAGCCTGGCCGGGTCTTTAGTGGGGCTCGGGGTGCCCGGGGAGCCCCACCTGCCCCATCACCTGCACCGGGATTCACTTCCACACGCCAGCTCCTACCTCAGCCGGGGCACACAACGCTACGGCACCAGCCTCTGCCCGCTAGAAATGAGAAACCAGTATGAAAACATCATAAAAGCCTGGGGAGACCCCTCGGGTGGGTGTCCGACCCTGACCCCGCTCTCGCCCGCCAACGGACACCCTTTCGCCGGGCAGCACGGCGCTCACTGGGGAGGTCCCCGGGCTGATCCGTGGCTGTTTCCAAACTCGTGTCCGGGAGGGGAAGCCGTGCGGGAAGGGGAAGCCCGGCTCGCCCGCCCTCCAAACGCCCTCACGGCGCGGCGGCCGTCCCGCCGCTCCCTGCCGGCGGAGCGGAGCGGCCGCTCCCGGGGTCCTCGGGGGCCAGGGCACAAAGGGAGGGAGAGGGGAGCGAGCGCCAGGCCGGCGGGAGCGGCGGGCAGCGGGCGGGCGGCGGCCGCGTCCCCTCGGCGGGCTGCGCTGCCCTGCCCTGCCCGGCGCGGCGGGACGGCGCAGTGGAAGAGGAGAGGACTGCCCCGCCACTCCGCGGGTACTCACAACAAGAAGCTCATGGCGATGGCGGCGGAGCGGGACCGGCGGCTGCCTGGACTCGGCTCGGCTAGGCTAGGATCGGATCGGATCGGATCGGCTCGGCTCGGCTCTCAATGGCAGCAGCGGCGGCGGAGGGCGGGCGGGTGCGGGGAGAGCGCCGCGGGGCGGGGACACGGCCCGCCCGGCCGCCATCGCCCCCAGCGGCCCCCGCGCCGCCGCCTCCTCCCTCACGGCTTCGGGGCTCCCGCGCCGCCCTTCGCGGCCATAGGGCTGCCCCTCAGGCGTCCCTTCGTGGCCCCGGGCACGGCTGTCCCACTCAGGCGTCCCCTCACGGCGATCCCGCCGCGCCGTGCCCTCAGAGATCTCCATGAGTGTGTCCCGAGACACTTGCATGGAAACGGGGACCTCCAGCCCCTCCAGAGCTCCCTTTCTCTTCAGAGACCCCCATGAGACCCCCTCCCAGACATTTTCCTGGAAACGGGCACCCCCTGCCCCTCCAGAGCCCCCCTTCTCCCCTCAGCTTCCCCCTCAGGACAAAGGGGCCCAGGTACTAGCCCACAGGTCACCACCACCACCAGAAAAAGAAGAGGAAGGCCTTCACGGGCATTTCAACCCTCTTCACTCAGCCCTTTTTTAAAGAAACGCGACAAAATGGATTTTAGTATTTCTTAATATTTGATTCGTGAGCAATTTGTAACTGGGCTGGTAAAGGTGAGCAGTCAGTAAAGGAGGGTTGCCCCTCAGGTGACGCTAGGGGCAGCTGAAGTAAAAAAACCTAAATTGCTGAGGTAAAAAACCTAAATTGCTGAGGTAAAAAACCTCCAGTTTTTCTTAGAAACCCTTGGCAGGCATACTTAGTCATATCCCAGTGCTCTTTATGGCAGAAATTACAATTCCAGGGTGTAATTTTCACGCGAAAATCTGGCTCTGTTTAGGTCAGTAAGAAGCCGGATTTTGAAGAGGGCGCAGGACAGGCAGCATGACCCTCAGAGATTCCCTCCTGCGGCAAGGGGATTTGGCAATCCCAAAAACCTCACACTGCTGCAGGTAGGCCAGAGGAAAACCTGAGAACTTCCTGATTTATCAGGCAAATTCAGCACATAAAAACAGGCTACAATCCCACAAAACACTAAGTTTCCGTACAGCACATCAGGGGTTTCAGCTATAAGGCCTTAGGTGGCCACACTGACAGTCATCTGCTTCCCTCACGTTTTTAAATGCTGAAACTGCATTTTCCACTTTCTGGCTCTGTCCTTCAGACCAAGTCAGAATGCCAGGTCAGTGCATTTCTGAGTAAATTGAAGTTACACTACTGTTTTTAGGACACCTTTTTAATCCAGTGTTTCACTGGGCAGCAAAGGTGTAATTAAAAAGCATTTCACGACATTTGCAATTCTCCTTTTGGCTGTATTAGGCAAAGCACGGAAGGGGTCTCAGAGCACTTCGTAACAGATGCTGTCAGACTAAGCTGGCCACGTAAATCAAACAAAAATACATCACTGGTCTTTCTGGCACATTCACGTTGGGACACGAATAACCTCCGTTCCCTGTTCCCACCCATACACTTTCTTCTGCCCACAGAACCCTTTATTTTAGCGGCAAGTTAAAATTAAGTGTTGGGTACTGCAGTAGGAAATACTTGGCCAGGAGAGACGCTTATGTAACGTGTAGGTTTTATGTCTCACATTAATATGGGCCTGTTTGGGATGGCTGAGGGTCACACGAAGGGCTCTCCGCAGCCGCCGCCGGCCCGAGGGGCTGGCAGTGTGCTGCAGCCTTACGTAAGAGCCGAGCCGCTCCGCTGCTCCGGGGGAGGCACGGCCCGGCTCCCGCCGCCTCGCGTCTGTCAGCTCGCTTTATCCACTGCACTGCAGAGCCTAAAGAATTCCTCCGGAAGGGCCCTCCAGCTGACAAAGTGCTTCAGTCCTGAACTGAAGTTCTCAGCTTTTCAGCACAGCTCAGTAAACACGGAACATTCCGGCTGAAAGTAGCACAAAGACTGAGATCACAAAACTTAATATGTACACGATCGGGAATACAAAAAAGGGAAACAACGTTTTGAAAAATAACACAGCATATAAATAATTTTGGCAAATACCACACAAGAGAACACAAGGTCAATTTTTCTTGACAGCAGATTACACAGAGGSATAAGGAATGTTTCCCAATATGAGATAAGCATTTGTTTTAGTATCACATCTGATGATTTTCTGATCATCATTTTTAGCCTGATCACACCAAAGAATAGCTGGTATTGATTATTCTTAACAACAACCTGTTTAACATTATTGAAAAAGTATTGAAAAAGGCGTCTTCCGAGGTAGATACATTTTCCAAGCTAGATAAATTCTTGGTCCACAGCAGTATGGAGGTATCTCGTGAGATTTGCTATTTTTATAGAGGCAGATTCCTTCTCCTAAGTAGACTTCATTCAACACCAGCTCTGTCGAGTGAATAAATGCAAATTCTCTTGTCCTAGGATGACCTTTATATTCTATCATGGGTATGGAGGCTCTGATCCTTCATGTAACTAAGGAAGCTCTGAGATTCCATGGAAACTTCAGTGCCAACAGTTGCCCAACAACATGGTGCCCTCTAAAGGTAAGTCTCACAAACCTGACAAGCAGCAGTGGGTATTTTTTCCTGTATTTGGGAAGCAAGTAAAATAAAAATGGGTGGAAGAGGTGCATCCCTTCAAGAGATTCTTACTTGGACCCTGCTTGGGTCACAAGAGAAGAACACACCTAACATTCCCTTGCTCCCTAAGATTTAGGGATYTGCTTATTCAATTAAACTGAAAGCACAAAAGCCAATCTAGATACAGATAAGTGGTCAAGAGGAACTCCTAGAGTTATCTTATTTTTTTTTTCTCCCATAACATTTGCTTGCTTATGTAAAGAAGGTTTTGAAGAGAAACCTGACAAGTAGGCTATGAAAAACTGGAATGTGAACCACTTGAGCACCAAGGTCAACATTCCTTTGAAAATGTGCATAATATGAGATTTACCTTGAAAATTCAGAAGGGTTGAAAGTGCTGTTGTCAGGAGGCTGTGCTGTTCTCAGGGTTATAGTCTGTCATGTGAAAGTTTGTTACGAGGAATAGTTTACAAAAGCACCAGCCAGCAACAAGGAGGTGACATAAAGTAGCTTGTTCACATTTTCAAAATGGTGATAAGAAACATTCAAGGCCTCTGATAAATGAGTGTGTTGGCAGCACAACAAGAGGAAAGAGTTGTGCTGAAAAACCCAAGATTGTATTTTGGGTTTGATAGTTTGCAATGGCTTGAGACTGCAACTCTAACTTGGTGGTCCCCAGGCTAGAATTACAGGATGTTGGAAAAGAGAGGAATACCTTGGCTGTCACCATCTTCCTGACGCTGGGGTCCTGGTTGGCCTGGCACATCCTCTTTCTGTACAACTGCTTGGATACCTGCCTAAATACCCTGGATCTGAACCTCCACAGCCCCTCCCTGGGTTCCTCCACTTGTTGGGGTTTGGGATTTTGGCTTGCCTTTTCCTGCTCATTTTGCTTCATCCTAAACATTTTTTCTGTGTTCAGCATGACTTACCTTCCCCATATGTGCACTTAGGAGAAACCGGTGCCAGCTCTTTCCCTCTTATCCCCCTTAGATGCAGCAATGACAGCAGGACTGTTTTCCCAGGTCACCTGGAAGGGGAATGTTCCTCACCAACAGGTCCAGCCAGCGTTGCCTCAAAGACTGTCAAGCAGGGATGGGAGTGAGGGGGAGAAAATTACCTCTCTTGGAAAATACATCTCCAGGGAAGGGGTGTAAAAGGCTTGTCAGTGATGAAGCCCAACTTAAAACTGTGTATTGCAAGTAGCCATCCATGTCTTGGGCTCATCCCCACAGCCTGAGCAGCAGGGGACGGGGGGGATTCTGCCCCTCTGCCCCGCTCAGGTGAGACCCCACCTGGAACGCTGCATCCAGCTCGAGGTCCTCAGCACAGGCAGGACATCGACCTGTTGGAGCAAGTCCTGAGGAGGCCACCAAGATGATCGGAGGGATGGAGCACCTCTGCTATGAGGAAAGGGGATTTTTTCAGCCTGGAAAAGAAAAGCTTCAGGGTGACCCAACTGCAGCCTTCCAGTACCCGAAGGGAGCCTGCAAGAAAGATGGAGAGAAACTATTTACAAGGCCCTGGAGTGACAGGAGATGGRGGGATAGCTTCACACTGCCAGAGGGCAGGGTTAGTTCGGATATAGGGAAGAAATTCTTCCCTGTGAGGGTGGTGAGGCCCTGGCACAGGTTGCCCGGAGAAGCTGTGGCTGCCCCCTCCCTGGAAGTGTCCAAGGCCAGGCTGGACGGGGCTTGGAGCAACCTGGCATAGTGGAAGGTGTCCCTGCCCACGGCAGGGGGTTGGAAGTGGATGAACTTTAAGTTCCGTTGCAGCCCAGGCCGTTCTAAGACGTGGCTCTATGACAGGATAAGGCAGCAGTGACAGCCGCGATGGCCCTCTCCGTCCCGGGGAGCCTCATCCGTAGCCCGGGCGGAGCGACGRGGACCCCTCCCCACCACCAGGGGTCAGCGCAGAAGTACCCTGGAAGCGCTTCCCGTGCAGCGCCTGCCGGGAAGGAAGGTCGTGGAGGCGGAGCCGCGATCCCCGGCATGGCCGTGGCCGCCGCCGCCCGCCGCGCTCTGTCCGCGCTGCTGCTGGGCCGTGGCCCCGCGCTGCCGCCCGTGCTGCGCCCGCCGCCCGCCCTCCGCCTGCCCCGGCCCGCCCCAGCCCCAGCGCCGCTCCGCGCCGCGCTCCGCGCATACAGCCAGGTACCGCCCGGCGAAAATGGCGGGCACCGACCCCGGTGGGAAGCTGTGGCATCCCCTTCTCAAGTTGGGGTTTCCTCGTGTGTCCGTGACAGGTCACAGATGCTCCGTCCGAGGAAGGTCGCCTCTCAGAGCGGGAGCCCGCGTCACCCAAGGCGGAAAGCGACAATGTCTACCTCGTCAGGGCACAAGGATTCCCCTTCTCGTGCACCGAGGAAGACGTCCTTACGTTCTTTGATAGTATGGGTGTTCCTTTTCCTTCCTGACTGTCCTGTATGCTGGTATTGAACCCATTAGTTCATGACGACTTAACAGAAAGAAAACTTAGAAATCGTTAGCCGGAGAAAGATGAAATTTTATTATTGCTGCAAAATTATTACGGTTCACACGTATAAAGGAAATAATCAACTTCCAAACTGCTGGACACTGGCTAGACATTCAGGCTTCTTAAATTTAATTGCATGAGTCTTTCCCTTCTTAATCAGTGTGTCCACACCAGAGGCAATCCAATTCAAAGTGATGCTTTTGCAGACCTTTATGGCTGGCTTTATTCCCCCAAAATCTCCTCTTTTTAAGAAACTGAAGGTTTTAATGCTTAGTTGAAACTTGAGTGTTGCTTTCTGATAGTAATTCATAGGCTTCTGCATACCTTTTTAGGGCTGATCCCTCCATAACTTGCTCACCTGCCAAACTAAAGCAAGTCAGTTTGAAGTTAGACTTCATGTTAGAAATAAAAGTGTTGTGACCTTTGTTCTGCAGTGCTGAGGGGACGAGCTCTGTGCGCTGTAGCCAGGATGAAGAGATCCCCGTGTTTGATGCAGTCCTGTATGTTCCTGTGTTGTGTCCCTTGATTTCTAGGCTGTAGAATTCGAAACGGTGAGAACGGAATACACTTCCTCTTAAACAGGGATGGGAGGCGCAGGGGGGATGCCTTGATCGAGCTGGAGTCCAAAGCAGACGTCCAGAGAGCCCTGGAAAAGAACCTGAGGTACATGGGCCCACGCTACGTGAAAGGTGGGTTTGGAACGCCACGAGTTACATTGCAGTAAAACTCCCCAGTGAACAAGAACTCGAGCAATAATAATAAAGGGGGCTGGCACTGAGCCAGAATTTCCCGGCGGGACCATAGAGCATGGGGTAGGGAAAGATACAGGATGGAGCTTTGCAGGGGGCGAAAGCTGCCTTAGGAGAGTTCCTGCAGAGTGCTGCCTTCCAGTGCCATGTGGGAAAACGTTCCATGCCCACGTTCCTTGCAGTTTTTGAAGTCCACGACAGCGATGTGGAGGGCTTGCTGCGGAGCCTGCGGGACGAGTCACAGGCCATGAACGATGGAGTTGTGCTGCTCCGAGGCCTTCCCTTCACCTCCACYGAGGAGGACATTGCAGATTTCTTCTCAGGTAACTCCGCCTGGTCTGTGCTCTTCCTCTATGAGGCATTTACTTCCTTGAGCTGGCGCTGTCATTCCTCAAGGGAGAAGGCAAATCACATGCAGCCTTGAACACCTGAAACACTGCAAGGAGTTGCTGCTCCGCAGAAGTCACTCAGGCTTTCTAAACACGCTGCAGGGTTTCCCTGCACCTCTGACCTTGTGCAGGTCTAACCCAATCAGTACTTCCACCACTGTGATCTGGGGTTTGGGGAAGCAAAGAGAGGGACCAGATGCTGTGACCGGCAGTTGGATTGTTACCAGTGCATAATTTGGCCAACTTGAGAAGGAAAAAGGCTTTGTGTGATAGTTCAGCGCGGCTGAATATCCAGCGTGGGTGTTCCCAGCTGTGTCATCACGATGGGTGGATCACATATGCTACTGGAAACCTTATCCCGTGCTCTGGGCTACAGCAGTCCTGGTGCTGGCTCTCCAAGATGATATTCTACAGCACAAAAAATGAAAATCACTGAATCCAACTTGAGTTTTAAAAAATATGGGAAAGAAACTACCATAATAAGAGAAAATTTCAAGAACATTTGTGCTCTGGACCCGCTTATTGTCTGGAGCTTGGATTCAGTTATTTGAAGCCTCAAGCTGATTCTTTTTTATAGTTAAGGCTTCTCTGAAAACTAACTTAAAGCAAACAAATCAGAGTTTAAAAAAGGTACTTAGGCCAGCCTGAGGAGTTGTTTCAGAACTGCCTATTTAGCTTGTCAAAACCCAGAAGAATAAGGGGTGAAAAAAAGAAAAGGCTTTCTGAGCTATAGCACGAGTTCCTGCCCAGTCAATGCCTTTTTCTCCCCTGTCATCTCTAGGTTTGAAAATAACAGACATAGCTTTCATTTACCGGGGAGACAGAAGAACAGGAGAAGCTTTCGTGCAGTTTGCGGCACCTGAAATGGCAGCTAAAGCCCTCTTACGGCACAGGGAATATATGGGAAATAGGTAGGTGCTTGCCTGGAGTTCAGGGGGTGGGAGAACATGGTATGAAGGACCTGTGTGACCGCGAGCTCACTTCCTGCCGGGTGAGACAGCTCATCTCACGCTCACAGAGCTATTGAGGAGAGCACGGGCACCTGCAGCACTCGTAGGCTGGGGGAATTTGGGGCCTCTCAGAAAGTCTCGTGTTTTTTGGGAGTTCCTGAAGACATTCTCATCCCAGCAAAACGGGGTGACAGCTTTCAGAGTGGGGAACACTAGACAGACACAGCCTGCGCAGGCCCGGAGGTCCTGTGCCTCCTTCAGAYGTGATCCTACCAAATTTCCACCAGGTTCCTCTGTGCTTTGGGCAATTTTGGCAGCTGTGCCCCTGCCCTTCRGCCCAGTGCCAGGCACAGCCAGTGTTTCCTCTCAAGGAGTGCATGTTTGAAGCACAGCTCAGCTGGCTTCATTCCGAGCTGTGACTGCTGGCCGACACCACACCATCTCCTACCTCTTTGGTGACCATATCCCCCTTGGGAATTTAACCATTTATTCCAGAGCATTGACCCCTGTGCCACACACTTACCTGACAGGAGCCTCTTTCCTCTCAAGCAAAAGCACAGACCACTTTTTCCCATAATCATAGTATCATTTAGATTGGAAAAGGCCTTTAAGATCATTGCATCCAACCATTAACCTACACACTGCCCAGTCCACCCCTAAACCCTGTCACTAAGCACCACACCTGCACAGCTTTTAATTACCTCCAGAGCTGTGCTCAGAAGAGAATACCCAAACAACCAAGACTGCTTTTCTCCACTGAGTTTTCTGACTTCAATAATGTATAAAACTCTTTGTACACTCCACGTAACAAAAAGATTTCTCTAAACCTTACCTCTCCTCCTGCACACCAACTTCCTTCCTTTTATTTCCTTACTTTCTGTTCCCAGGCTGCATTTCCTTGTGTTTGTCACCCTCCCTACTCATACTGAAAGCAAACAGCTGCTCCATAGGTGGAATTTGGTTAATTAATTAATTGAATTAATAGGACACCCCCCCCCACCCCCCCCCCGTAGTCGAGATTAATTCTGAATCAACTGTTAATTTTTTTTGGTCACGATAGAACAAGAGCTGACCTGACTCACCCACCTGAGCTCACACAGCTCCATTTCCATGTGATTAGCCAAGAAGTGGAGGGGTTTGCTGGCAGCTTACTCCTTTTCATTCCTTCTGGTTTCATCCAGAACTGGCCTCCAGCAGTGCCCAGTACTGAGTGGGGGCTCACGGGGGCTGAGCTGTCTGCTCTGTCATGCTGTACACAGGGTTACTTCCCTTACCAGCTGCTCCCTTCAGGAAGGGAGGAAAGCCCCCTCCTTTGGATGTCCATATTTCCTTCTTCATCACATTCTTCCTTCAGTGCCGTGGAAGCTACCTGATACAACACTGCTGTTGAAATCCCATCAATTTCCTAGCTATGTGGAAAATCTTAGGGCTCCACTGAAGTATTTCCTGTGACCCYGTGCATCTTCTCGGTCTGCCTTTTCTGGGACCTGTTTTGGGGCTGGGTAGGGTGTTTAATTTGGGGTTTGTAGAAAGCAGTGCCATTTGCAGAAGTGCAGTGAGGGGCAAACAGCCTCACAGTTAAGGAGAACTGTGCCAGTTAAATGAACTCATTATTCAGCACCTTGGCTGGCCATGGCAGGGCTCTCACCCCCAGTCCCTGAGCAGGGCCCAGGCAGGAAACGTCCTGAAGGTACTTGCTCCAAGCCCTGACTGCCATGTGCTGTTTCCCTTTGGATTCCAGGTATATAGAAGTGTATGTAAGCAGAAAGCACCAGATGCAAAGGCACGTGCCTTACAGCAAGCAGGTGATGAGTTACTCCAAAGTGAGAAGAGAGTATGAATCCATCTCCGAAGAAAGGGGATGGAGAGACACTGGAGGTTCTGATGCCGAGGGAAAAAGTGAGTCCCTCCCTGTCATGAGTGTTCTTCGAGGCCCCTTCATGCAACCCCACACGTCCATGGCTTTCACAAGGGAGGGGGTAACCGCAAGCACTAGTGATGGTTTTTCCCTCTATTCCACAGAATTATGCAGRGAAGGAACAGAAAGTTCCAGGAATGTCGTAGAGTCTGGAAAAACCTCATCATCACCACAGCACTTTGTCCACRTGAGGGGTTTTCCTATCCAAGCTAGTGCCCAGGACATCATAAATGTGAGTAACGGTGAAGCTACAGACGAAGTGTGGTTGTGTCATTACCAGTGCAAACCCTCAGTAAGCAATTGCAGACTTAATTAATTTGTGTCTGTTAGTCTTCAGTGTCGTGTGGCTTTGGGCAGCCATGGCCTCAGGGGCACAACAGGGATCTACTATCCTCCATTAATAAGAAGGAATTAAGACTTGCTGGGATGTGTTCATATCCATCACTTGGCTTGAGGAGCCATTGAGAATCTAAAGCGAGATTTCGGAGTAGCTGATTGCACAGGAATGTTAATAGTGTACACTGACCTGCACCAAACTCTTCCATTTTCCTCCTCTTCAGTTTTTTGCTCCGCTGAGGCCCACAAGGATCTTGGTGGAATATAACTCCCATGGAGACGCCACAGGAGAGGCAGATGTGCATTTCGAGAGCCACGAGGATGCAGTCGCAGCGATGGAGAAGGAGGGGTCACAGATGGGTAAGTCAGGAAAAGAGAGGGGATCCTACAATCCCAGGACTGAGGCCTCAGGTGGTTTGGTACAGCTTCTCCAGCCACTGTTGCACGCTGTGCAGGGGGATCACTTTAGTTTCGCTTTCCCAGTTAAAATGCGCCAYGGGCTTTGCAGAAAAAAAAAACGAACAACGTAACACACACAAGTGCCTGACCTCAGCCCACCCCTCTTACGTTCCCCAGAGTGCTGTGCCATTGAACTGTTCCTGAACGAACATCCAAAGGCAAAGGAGAATTGCTAGTGACAGTGGCACGGGCGCAGGTTTGGTAAGTACATCCCTCTCTGTCCTTCCTGCCGTTTGTACCAATGTGTGCCTCAGGCTCACAGTCCCCAGTACACGGGATTCCAACCAGTCCAAAGGGTAAAATGTAGAGTGGCTGCGGGGAACCACCCCCCASCCTGACACCAGGTGACCAGCCTGGACCCCACAGCCTGCACCTCCAGATTGCACCGGTGCCAGTTCTACAGCACAGAGGCAGCATGCAAAGCTCTGAGGGGGCTGTATTCCCTGGCAAGGAGAGGAAACACGGCTAAACATTTCCCATAGACATGGCTTAATAGCAATTGGTCTTTTGGATGGGGCGGGGTTTGATGTGCGCGTGGAAGATCTTGGACAGTTTGTTCCATGAATTCCCCTCAGAAAGTGGGGGGGTGGTTGCTGCTCCCCAAGGCCCTGGCAGCCCACCCCTCCTGGGTTTGTAATCCAGGCCAGGGATAAGTCAYTGGAGCAGGTTGAGAATGCGTACCCTGCGCCTCCCTCGCCTTGGCCCCTGTGCTGGGGGAGTTAAACACTCCCACCCCGTATGCCTGTGCTGCAGCCCCACCTGAGCATGGCCCACCCAGCGTCTGTGGCATTTTACTATCGCCAAACTGTGCTATTTTATTCTAATAGAGTATTAAGTGGGAAGAAAATGCAATGGGGCATTGGAAAACCAGGAAAGGAGTAAGCCAGTGAGGGAGTGTTTTTTATTTTTCCTCTTCCTTGTTTTTAGGCCAAAGACATTCCGTGGGTATGAGCGTGAAGATCAGGTACAAGTGCCAGCACTCAGCGACGAGGACAAGCTAAGACGAGTTCAGCCTTGTGTAAGAGCATGTAATAAATGTCACGGGCTGTGGGGAGGCTGCAGCAGCAGCAGCTGCACTGGCAAAACGGCCAAAGCTGCAGGGKGGAGCAGTCCTGCTGGGCTCCAGGTGCGCCAGGGTGCATTAATAAAACACCAACATTGCCAGTTAACAGCTGAGTGATCTAAGTCCTCACACACAGGTGCCATAGCTCTGAATCCTTTCATACTTGTAGCCCAAGGGGAATGGCTTGGAAAGACCACTCAGGACACAGGATATGGATGATGAAGTTTCTTTATTGTGTGGAACAAAATGAACATCAGAAAACCTGCCCCCATTTCCAAGGCCCAGGTGTCAGCCCACACTGGCATCACACACARTACCTGAGCACAGAGGGAGCTGGCAGCCAGCGCAGTTCTGCTCCCACCTTCCAAAATGCCAGGCCCATGGCAGCCACCAGTGCTGTGCTCTGAAGGGGGCTCAGCCACCTCCCTGCTCCCTAGAGTTTAATCCTCCATTTCCTGTTTAATGCTCCCTCTGCATTGCCTGGGTCTTACTTTCTCCTTGGGGGATGAGTCACACTGGGTTTGGGTGCAGGAATTTGCACTGTTGGATGTGTAGAGTATGTACTCAAAACTACTGACACCAAATTGAGCGTTTTCTCCATCTATCTCCAGTGTCTCACCCCTTCAGAGAACCCAGGAATTTGCCTGAATTCTAGGCTTTTGGTATTTCGACACTGTTTACAACTCCTGCCCTTCTTTAAGGGCTAACAGCAAGGAAATGGGTCAGGAAGCTACCATGGGGGGGGCAAAAGAGCAGAGAAGAGTAGAAGATGGGTGGCTGAACATGCCAAGACCTAGAAGGATCTAGGAGAGAGAACTCCTGGTACAAACCAGCACCAACCATGTCAGTAACCTCAGCTCCAAGAGGCTTTTTCATGTGGTTCCAGTCAATCTAATGACTAGGAAATCCCCTCCAAGGAATTAACCACTAACCCCTAACAACATCTGTACAAACCCCAATGCATTTGTCACACCAGTGCATCCATTTTCTATGAATTACTGGACATCCTGTGGTCTCAGAGACCACAGGAGGTGCCAGTAGGAAAAGGAGCAAACACTCCTGTGACACAAGAAAGCCACCACCGATTTTTGGATTAACAMAATTCCTTGAGGGAACAGTAACAAAGAATGATGTGGCACAAACCATGAAACCTCTCTGAACTGTGTTTGCAATTAAAATTCCTAGCAGGTGAAAAGTGTTCCCACTTAGTTTTGATACAACAAAAAGTGAAATGCCAGGTTTATTGTAACAACATTTCCATGTGCACACGGTGGAGAGGTGGGTCCAAGTGGCCCTAAACTATCTGATGGGGATTGGGCCCAGCCCCTAAAGCACAGAGGGAGAACAGAACATTCACAGCTTGGTTTGGGGTATCCCTGTGCAGACTAAGCCCCTGGCAAGAGCGCTGAGCCAAGGAAATGGAGGTAGGATGTGTTCACTGGTGTCCTACCTGCCCTGCTCACACCATGCACCAAGGTCCCCAGGATGAGCCAGCCTGCACAAGGCAGCTGGAAAAGGGGAAATGAGATTTCAAGTGCAGCCAGACATGAGAAATACCAACTCTCCTGTTGGTTTGTGGGGAGCCTTTGCTCAGCAGCAGCACACGCCCACGCCACATATGGTGAGGGCAAGAACATTCCCAACTTAAGAGATGCACACAACAGCTCTGGTTTGGGCAGGGGCTCCCAGAGCCCTGAGACTGCTCAGGCACACCCTGGGGCTGCTCCCTGTGACATTCCCAATGACASTCTGCAGCACAGGCAGATTTCGATACAGGGAAGGCTCAGACTCTTGTTTTAGTTACAAGAGCCTCTGAACACCAAGAAGCTGCTTCCCCCCCAACCTCCAAAACACGTGGGCAAGTGTCTTCACATTCCCCCTGAACAACTCCAGAAACACCATCAGCTACTACCGTTGTCACCTCTCTGGCACCCGTTCCCTACAACGGGCTGCTGGAATACTGCTGGATGAGACGCTGGTGGCAGGGGTTGCAGACGCGCTCGGGGTTGATGCTGGATGGGAGGGGCAGCTCGTGCACAGAGCAGGCTTCACAGAAAGTGCCCCCACAGTTCTTGCASATGTTCTGGAATGCAGGAAAAGGACAAAGAAATCAAGGAGAGGTTCAGGTCTTGGCAGATCAGCTCAGGGAAAAACACTGAGCTAGAAAGCGAAGCAGCTGCTAAGAGGGAGGAAAAACCAACCACTGGACAGGGCAGAGCAGGGAACCATCAAACCATCACTGTTTAACCAAGTTAGTTTAAGGGCAGAGGGGCCTGCAAAGGCTCATTTCTTGGTCCAAGTCACCAGCAGGAATCTGTGATTCCACAACAAAAACCAGAGGGAACTCACAGTCACCAGGCGTGGGAGATGCCAATGGAAGTCCAGGAGTTACCTTTCTTTGGCTCCGGCTGTTCTCCTCCTGGCAGAGCTGGCAGATCTCGGCATGTCCGGGGCCCGACAGCTGCTCCTAAAGCCCAAGCCAAAACCAAGACATTCTGTTTTACACGGCTTCTGTGGCAGAGCTCTGCAGCAACAAGGGGGGAACTAAACATCTGCACTGGGAACAAGCTGACAGAAGCAGAAATTCCCAGTGGCGAAAACGGCACAAGGCATCCCAGTGACAGTCTGGGGGTCTGGCTGTGCTTTGCCAGGTGCCTGGAGAAGGAATGGATTTTGGTCCAGTTGACGTACAGGAAAAGAGAAAAACAACCAAGAAGGAGAATCACCCACCTGCTCTTCCTGCGTGCCGCTGGGCGACCTGCGAGGGAACAACAGTGTCACTTGGAGCAGGCCTTCCATCACCACAGCCTTTAAATAAGACATCTGGGCTACCAGGGAATTCCCTCATCTCCTTTTTAAAACCCTCCCCAGATGGATTTTTGAGTAGCTTTTTTGTGGTTCACTGGGAAAAGCAGGAGGAAAAATTGCAAAATGCSTTCAGGAGAGCAGAGGAGAGGGAGCGTGAACACAGAACACTGTTTAGGTGCTATAAAACACTTTGAAACTGGCTTTAAACTTTAGGTTTGCAGGTTTGATCCCTACACCTGCTGTGAACAGGCAGCAATAAAGCCCCACAAGGCCTTGAAACCATCAGCCTGACCCTCACCTGCTTAAACACTCCAGGTGAAACAGGGGCAAAAAGCATCTCAGGCCTGGAATGTTTTCAATATCTGGCAAAGCAGATTTGAACTGCTTTATGCTTTTGTTAAGAGGATACTTTCCTGATTAACTTCTCATGGGCACTTGATACAGTGCAGCAGAGCCCTGACAGTCAGAGCACTTTCAACAGGCTATTCCATCCCTGAGCCAAGGCCTCAGCACTGAACTGTGCCTGGGTGCTTTGAAAACCTAACACTGAAAACCCAACACTAAACAAACCCTACAACACGAATCCTCCTCTGTAACATTCAGATTCGAAACAAGTGACCTGAACCACAATTTTACACAGCCATCTTAAAATCTCATTTCACGTTCTCTTTCCCCAACAGCTTCTCTTTATGAGGTCCAAACACCTTTCTCCTTTCCCTCACCAAAGATACTTTGGACATGAGTTCCAAAGGTCTTGCATTTGGCTTACCAAGGTTTCTTGAGTCAGAAAAACTAGCAAATGGCAGATTAAGATAGAAAAAAATTCAAAGGTAAATGGGAGAGACACAGCTTCTCCCATCTGGAAGTGCTGATGCCAAACAACAGAACCTCCTCCTTCCCTCTGAGAGCTACGGAAAAGCAGCAGAGAACTCAACAAAGGACACCAGGTTGGAAATCTTTATTAAAAAGGAACRTTGGACTATTCCAAACTCCCCACTGGCACAGAAATTGGAGAAGAGAAATGAGATTTGCTTCCTTCCCTACCTGTGTGGCAGGACACTGTTCTCTCTCAGCGGCTGTTTCAGTTTAGCATTTTCTTCCTGGATTTTGAGCTTCCCATCCTGCGAAAAGGAAACATTCACCCATCAGTTGCACCAGAGGAAAACTCCAGTTTCACTCCTGCTACGGCAAGGGGCTACTTGGCACTGTTGTTTCGGGACACTGCTTTGCCCCTCCTTGGCACAGAGGGGTTTCCAGGCAGCAGTCTCCCCTGGGAGCAGCTCTCTGTGCTTTCCTTCCGTGACCAGAGAGGGGACTGTGCCTTTCAGAGATGGGCAGGTGTCCCATGACCTCCTGTTACCACAAAAACCASAGTCACCAGTTCCTTTTCGCAGAGCAGGCTTGAGAACATGGATGAAGAGACACTGTAAAAGCTGATCAGAGACAAAACTTTCCAAGCCAAAAAGAAAGGAATCCTCCCCTTCTCCACAGCTGAGACATGGGTCACAGCTGAGCCACGATGCCTRAAGAACTTCACTGAAATTGTGCAATACTGGTTAAAAAAGACACAACTGCATCATTCAAGCAGGCCAGGGAGTAAGAGAATTGCAGAAACCATCTCTGTTAGTGCACAGCTCTAATTGTTACAACTCAAGCTGCCCGTTCAGTGTGCGTAAAAGTCTTCCCAAAGCTCCTTTGGTTGTGGCACATCGACAACAATTTATTGCCTGAGAAAGCTCAGGAAAAGCAAACCAGCCAAGTGAAACTGTACCTCAAACCCCAGCCAAAAACTAAAGTCACATTACCTGTCTCAGCCAATTCTTTGGGCCTTTTTTGCTTTCCTGGCTACGCTGCTGACTGTGAGACCATCTGTCTCTTTCCCGCCGCAGTTCCAGTTCTAGGTGGCTCCTGGAATATCGAGGTGGAATTGTAAATAAAGGATGGGTTTGGGCCACTTGGCATTGACAACTGAACTGTTTGACCCTCTCTTCACACCCCCAACTCGAGCTAAAGCTACCTCTTGGAACCCAAAGCTGTCTCGCAGTGTGTTAAGCCATAATGTGTCAGGATGAAAAATCTACAAGTCTTGCATCTAATTCTGGCACAGCTTAGCATCCAACTGATGCAAAACCAGACCCATTTGCCCGTGTCCTCCTAAGCCCACCCATGCACACCCAGGACTTTGCACCAACTGCTGACCAAAGCCATTTGCTGGTTGTCTGAGCAGCTTTTTGAAAAAAGAAACGAAAAGCTGGGCCAGAATGGGAAGAGGGGACAAAAAACCTCCATGCATCCAGCAATGCTCCCACAGAGTTCATCCCAGCGACCTTGCAACAAGCCGCAGATGCGTCAGGGCTGCAGGAGGAGAAGCTCTTCTATTTTAAGAAAAGGGGATTTGCCTGTGTCCCTGACACTGCTCAAGTGATGACACTGCAGGGGAAAATGTGATGGCTTTTGACAAGGTCTCTCTGTTTGGCTTCCAGCAAAACTAAGAGCTGTTTCAATGGGGACAAAAATCCGCACCACAGCACTGTRTGTCAGGTAGGCAACCAACATCACTTGCCCTTGCTCCAGACCCTTCAGTGTTTTCTCCAAGCAGAGAGTTGGCTGCTCCATCCCTGCCCACGAGCAGCAAATTGTTAGTGTTAGCTCTGGATTCCCAATTATCAGAGAATCACAGAAGGTTCGGGTTGGAAAGGACCTTACAGACCATCCTGTCCCACTCCCTGCCATGGGCAGGGACATCTCCCACCGAAGCCGGTTGCTCCAAGGCCTGTCCAATCTGGCCTCAGACACGTGCAGGGATAGGACATCCACAACTATTGCAGGCAGCCTGTGCCGGTGTCCAAGTGACGTTTCACCAAGAATTTCCCTCCGTGGAGTTACACCTCGTGGCATCTTAACACATCACCTGTCTCACTCGCCCTCCATCCCCCGCCTCCCTCTGCCATTTTTCCCTGCCTGCTTTCCCCGAGACACAACAGCCCAGAAAATAGGTTTGGAAAGGGTCTCTTCACCGCTGCCTGGAGAGCTCTTCCACTTCCAGCTGGAGGCTGTTGATTTTGTCCCCAAACTCCTGCTTGAAGAGCCGGTTGTCCTGCTGGGCCAGCTGCCGGTCCTTCTCTGCCTGTCGCAATCTGGATTTGAGCCACATGAACTTGTGATAAAAAACAAAAGCCATGGTGGGGAGGAAGACCGAGTTTAACCAACAAATAAAAAACCCAGTGAAAAGGTAAAGCCAAAAAAAGAGAATGGTAAAAACAATGGAAAGGAGGAAAATAGTTCAAAGCAAAGCAAAATGTAGGTGAACCAGGCAGAAGCTCTCGTTTTCAATAGTTTTTATTCTACCACTACAGTTTACAGCCATTAGATGAGAAACAGAAAACATCACTTTTATCCATATTCAAAGCAAACCTCAAGTACACAGAATTTTAAGTCCAATTGGATTTTAATGTAAGTTACATTTCAGCTTTGCACAGGTAACTGGAACTTGCAACATAGGTTGTAGCTACTCTATTGAGAATTAGTGCATGTTCCTGGTCTCTCCCATGGATTGACACTTCGGCTCAAGCCCCAGGCATCAGTACACCAACACATTCCCWCTCAGGGCCTGACATCAGAAGCAGCCAGATCCTTAAATCTGATTTCAGCACAAACCTCACCATCCAACCCCCTGTTCCTACAGCAGAAGTGTGTGAAGGGGCAGAGGGGTTGCCTGTCCTAGCCAGCTGTTTAGACACCTTGATCAAAGCTTGCACCTTTTCCTTAGGATTATTTTTTTCTCCAGGGAGTTAGGATGAGTTTCTAGTAGCAGGTTACTGAAGGGTGAGTTTATAGGTTCAAGCATGCGGCTCGGGCATGGCAGGGAGGTTCCCACAGGGCTGTCCTGGTGCCTGTGCTGGGAGCCCACGGAACAAGCCCCACAGTGGCCCACGCTCACATCCGGGAGGAGCAGGCTGAGCCCCGTCGATTTTTAAACACACCAAGGTGTTCCATGCCGTGTTTGTCACGCTTGCCACCCACTGGCCCAAGGAGCACCGTCCCACAGGTCAAAAGGAGAACTGGCACCAAAGAATTACTACAGGCGTCTCACCAGAGCAAAAAACCCCTTACTCGACGCAGAAACTCCCCAAATCTTATCTTCCAAAAGAAAAAAAGTATCTCTAGGAGCACTGATAACCTGAAGCCTGTGAGAGGCCAGCACAGGGACTTCTGTGATCAGACAATATTAGTTTATAATAGTTCAAGCTACAGTTACTTCAGATTTTGCACCAGGGTTTTAGACTGGCAATTATTTTTCCTATTGAGAGCTGTTTCCAAGCTTTAGCTCTTGTTCCATCAGCAAATTCCATTTGTATTGAGCAAGGCAAACTCAGAAGAAAATCAAAGAAGTGTAAAAGGCAACTCTTTTCAACCACCAACTACTTGGACAAGAAAAGGGCAAGGACCAAATTACCATCTCCACTCCCCACTGCTGCACACTGGGTTCCTTCTCCTTTTTTTAATGTGTTTTTGTTTCCTTTAAACCAAGATCAGATTATTTTTTATAAAACCTGTAACTTCCCTCTCTGGGAAGGGGAGAGACCTCCGAAAACACCTCTCCTCAGCTTCCTTGGGTCAGGAAGGACCACAGGCTATGTCTGGAGGGATTCCTGGCAGAGGTAGAAGCAATGCAAAGAGAAGGAGGTTTCCACTGAACTTACCACTCTATCATGTTACTCTAAGACACCTATAGCTACTAATTCTGGACACATGAAGTTTAAAGGAATAAGGATAAGTCCCCACCCTCCCCCACGTCCCTAAGGCAGAATCCAGGCAGGCTGGTTACGGGAGGGCCGGTCTTCCCAGTGCCGGGCCAGCGTCGCGCCCACTCGGCTCGGACTCGGGGCTGAACCCACAGAACAGAAGTGAAYGGGGAACGGCTTGGGGTACGCACACAACTACTGTCAACAACTTCCAGGGACGCATTTCTCGTCTACTTCACAAAAAGGGCAATACAGAAAAGGAGTTGACTGTCCCGAGCTGGCCACGGTCCCGGCTGAGCCGCGCACGCGCCGAGGGCTGTGCTGCTGCACGCGCTGCACACCAGCGGCTGGACACAGCCACCTCTCCCACTCCTGATGCTTTCCCAGGGTGTTTATTGGCCAACTCGTTGGTACTTGCACACGGTTTAAATGGCAGGGCTGGGGATTTTTATACCCGACTAAATCTCAGCAGAAAAACTCACTGATTTTAAAAACTYGGCAGATTCCAAATCAACTTTAGGTGACAATTAACATTTTAACAGTTGCTTTTAGCAATTCTCAAGTTCTCCCCTCATAAATGAGTTCTGATGTCAGAGCTGTGAGGTGGCCAGACATAAAAATGTCTAATGATGCTTCTGGATCAGTTTGTTTGCCGCACTATTTAAGGTTTTTGCCTGTTTCACCAAATCCTTTTCACTGTATAAATAAGTCAGAATGAGGATGATGAGAAAACAGAAAAAATAAGAACAGCAAGAGAAAAAGAACACACGAATTAGCTGAGCAGGTATCATAAAACATCTTCTAACATACAAACTTGGTACAAAGAAAATCACCCTGTTTATCAAGAACCGTTCCCAGTATAAACCCTCAAATGAGAGCCCTAATGGAGTGCAATGCCCTACTCATTAACCAAGTCCCAGACGTGCTGCTCCCACTGCTCTCCTCGGGTAGCTCTGTCTAGCACAGCACTGGGACTCTCGTCAGCCCATTCTGGATCCACGGGACACTACCACTGAAGGACACACCACTGGATCATTGCTCAAGTTTCCYGTCTTACCTTTGTTCCAGCTGTTTGATGGTGGCAGCCATCTGATTTGTTTTTTCTTCCAAGCGGCTGTTTAATTCACTCTTCTGTTTCACTCCCATGTCTGAACTCTGCGAGAAGGAGCAGTGGGGGGTTGTGTAAGGAGCAGTAAATCCCAAATAAACCCCCACAAATCATTTGGCACATGAAACACCAGGGCAGAAGGCAAAGAGGTAGGAAAAAGTGCTGAAAAAGGAGATGCCAGGTCAGTATTGCAAGGATAAATGTCTTGTGCTAAGGATACAGGCTCCATCTGGACCCTACAATACAGCATGAAGTTTCCTGGATATGGAAAACGTATAATGCAGTGCCTGCTAATGTTCAATATCTTAATGCCATTCAGCAGTTTGGAACAGAGCCATTGGCTCAAGGAGAGCAAAAGCAACTGTCTCCTGTTGCAAAGTTGATTTTAGGATTTATTCTGAGCATTGTGCTGCTCTTTGGAGAGTCTGGTTGTGTACACCAGGTATCCTCCACACGGCACTGTACTGGAACACAAGCTCTCCCGGCTGTTTTCACACCACAGAGCCACACGAGATGCTTTCCCCTGTCTCACACACACATTTCTGGACCATGCTGAATTTKTCTTTGGAAGAAATTGCATTTTCCTTTAACCTCCACCACATTCCAGTGTTCTTGCAGCAGCACAGAAAAGGGCTGCACAGCCTGTGACCCTTCCACACCCAGCACCTTCCCAATAGGCAGGAGGAACAAAAGCACAACAGCCCTCACTTTTATTTGGAATTCCCTGCATTTTCTTACTTCCCTACCTGCAGCTTGAAAGACAGTTCATGCTTTAGAGCCCTGAGATCGTCCAGCTGCTGTCTGAGCGCCACCAGCGCATCCTGCTTCTCGCAGACATCCTTCTCCAGCATCTTCATGGCCAGCTCCATCTCCTGCCGCATCCCGATCTGCGCTTCCAGCTCCTTCTCCACATCCTGGAACACAGGAAACCCTCAGCATTTCCGGGAGCTCCCTTCATCACCCGGGGTAACCACCCTTCCCTGTTCCTGCCCACGAGCGTGCTGCACTGCCACACATCCTGACACATCTCTTAAGAACAAGAACTCCACAGTTTCCAGTCCAACATCAAATCCAGGTGTGCAGCATGGCTAGCAGAGAATCAGGGAATTCTGTGTGGGTCTGTCTTTGTGACGGAGGGAACTAAAGAAAAGCCAGCGGATTTTATTTCCTAAATACCTTCAGGTCAGGCATTTTTCTCCTCACACTGTACTGAACAAGAGCTCAGTGTGGCAGTGACCTTTTGCAGCCCTGCGGGGTGAGCCCCAAGCCCCCCCAGTCCTCACCAGCCGCAGCTGAGTCTCCTCCTTCAGCTGTTTGCGTGCCTCAGTCAGTGCCTGCCCATCAGCAGTTCTGTCCTTGGTCACCTGAGGTAACAGACACAGATCACTTGGCATTGCGCGCTGCCAGCCCTCACTTGGCCTCATTATTTGCTYTCGCCCAACACTCAAAAAGCCAATTCTGCAACAGCTCAGGACAAGCCAGCACAACTCCTATGTCCTGCTTTTCCTGTCCCTGCTCACTAAGTCCCCCTCCCTCCTGTCCCCTGACACCTTGCCGAGCAAGCCACGAGCTGCGGAAGCTCCCAGCTCTGCGCATGCTCCCTGCTCCATCTCCACGGCCAGGCAGGATTCCCTGTGGGCAGGGCCCATCTGTTCCCTCTGTGCAGAGGCTACCTGCAGCTCCTCTAATCCACTGTGGGTTTTGTGTGAGACACACAAGGAAATAAACTCCATTCCCAACCACAAATTCAGGCTGGGCCTGCCCCAGGGCTCAGCAATCATCCCCCCMCACACACACACACCAACCTTACGACTGGACTCCAGGATGTAGGAACTTTCTTCCTTAACCCGCTCCATCTCTTCCTGCAGCGTAATGATCCTGTTGTTGGCAACTGCAAGCTGGGAACACAACACAACAGTAACACATCAGAAACATATTTCACTGTGTTTTTTCTCTCTTGATCCCCTCAGATGAGGAAGATTTGGCTAGAAACAGAGGATGAGCAGCACACATCACCCTTAGGGACAGGACACCAGGCTCAGAGGAACTCCCAGGGATGACGGCACTGAAGAGCAGCAGATCAATGTAAGTGTATGGTCAAAGGCCAAAGGAACTTCAGAACCTCCTCCTCCTGGCTTTGTAACTCACAACTTACATAAGGCTCACRCACAGGAACAGCTCAGCGACATTCCAAGGGATCAGCCACGTTATCCAGTGACAGACATAGACAGAACTCGCCCGATGCAAGCGCGAGTCCTCGGTACAGCTCAGGCCTGACACACGCATCGCTGTGACGTGTGACACAGCTCATTAACCGCACCCCGCCTGCATCCCGGTGTCACCGCGACCTCACTGTGCAACACTCTGCAGGCTTCACCAGGCAACTTAATTATCAAACCCAAAAACTACTGCACCCACCACTGCAGTCCATCTCCTGGTACCAGGTCCCCTTGCAGGTAATACACCAAAAGCCACTTATTCCACTCAGGTGAGACCTCCTGTCACCCAGTTGTCAGGGAACTGACCCCAGAACATTTTATGACATTTATGCCATTACTAATGAGCTGCAAGACCCATCTTAAAACACGGATTGCACCCATGCCTCATGTACCAGCTTTTTTTTATGCTCAGACTGGACATCTTTTCCTTCATTTTTTGCAAATTTACATAAACATACAGTTGTTTTTCCACCTCTTGCTGAGCCAGTGAAATTCCTTGGCAGGTCAGCTATTCCAGTTCCATCATTAAACACCCATCATTCTATACACCAGACATGTGAAAGGAACTCCTCCCTCCCTGGTTAATCCCTGATTTCCCAAGGCCAAAACGTCAGGTGGTTTTCCATGACACTTACCTCCTCAGTCAGCTTTGTATTGGATTTCTCCAAGGCATCCACCTTGGCCTGTAGGTTGTTTACTGTAGCACTGTTGAAGAGAAAAAAATCCTACAGTAAATCCTTCATTTTTTCCCTTTTTTTTTTGTTCTACAAGATAACAAAGAACCAAGAGATCATATTTTACCTTAAATGTCTATTGAGTTCTTCTACATAGTTCTTCTGGTCCAAAATAGCAGTTATCTGACCATCTCTGGAAAAAAGAAACAGGGCAACCTGGAATACTTGAATACACGTTCCCGAGAGGAGCAGCAGAACAACTGTGTGTGCACCTACCCTTCGCTGCCTTTTGTGCTGTTCCCATCTTTCAAATACATGGAGAAATCGATAACTCCGACCTGGGTAAGAAAAAATTGCATTTTACATTAAACACTTGGTTTCTAAGAGAAACCCACTGTCCCCAGGCGTGAAAGTTTAGAGTTGGAACATCAGTACCTGCTGTACTACAGCAAGGGTTCATTACGCCAGTAAGCCATGCAAAAGTAATGAGTTTTCCAATTTAAACGAGCAGAACAAACCCCTTCACTAAATACCCAGTACCTGGGAGTCCAGGTCTTCTCCCTTCATGCAGAAGTTGGCATCAATGACATTCAAGCCTACGAGGAGGCCGGCAATGATGGCACCTTCCTCTTCCATCATCAGTGCATTGGGCTCGTAAAACTCACTGCAGGATGCAGGGCAAGAGATAGAGGAGTGAGAGAGGAAAGATGAAAAAGACCTTACCAGAGAGCAGAAGCGGACCTAACTGAGCATGAGTCCTGCACTCACCTGAGAAGATCCTTTCTGTTAATCAAGGCTTTCATATACTCTGAAAGTTTCTTCTGCATCAGAGCCAGGCGAAGCCAAGCTCTTCCTCTGCCCACAGGTGTCCTGCAAGGCCAGAAACAAACATTCCCAGACACCCTGCAAGGCACAGTCACCAACAGCTCTAAWAACCCACCCTGCCTCAAGTTTCTGCACTTCCAAGACAGAGTTGGCACCAATGCAGACAGGGGACTACAAGGTATCTAAGCACAAACAGGTCCAGACTGATTAAGCAATCACTGCTTCTCTCACAACTCATGACGTTTTCGCTGCCATACTAGAAAGATTTCCCCGACTGTATCCCTGCCGGATGCTGCCAGACACATCAGCTGCTTCAGCTCATCACCTTCTGAGTCACAACCAGTTCTGCCTAAGTCACAGGAACATGCACGCACCAGCACGGTTGCCCAACACCACTCCTTGGAGTGGGTGAGGCTGGCTGGGAATCGAGCCAGACAGCTCAAAACACCAACTCAGTGCTGTTCTCCTCAGGTGCTTTGCTCCTGAACACCCTCACAGGATGCCATGGGCTCTAGTCCCAGTCCTTCCCCTCTGTTTCTCCCCCATCAGGGGCACATGGCTCCAACACGAGGCTGACCTGCTTGTCTGACTTTACCTGGTACAAGCAGCAACAGCCCAAAGAACTCATGGTCAGTACCACCCGCTCCTGACCTCACCAACAGGACCTGACACTTCTGAAGGATCACTATAAACTTATTCTAAAACCGTTGGTTATTTCCATTCATTTCCTATTGCAATGTTCTTCTACAACAGGAAGAGGCAGCAGGAGCTGTGGCACAGCACTGTCCTGTCAGCTGTCGCAGGAGTCCTGCACAGACCTCTAGTAAACGCACCTGTCCATATATACATGACTAAATACTAACCCAAAAGCAATTTGTTGAAATTATCCATCTATCCTTTCAGCAAAGAAGCCTCAATCCTTACTCCTGCTGCTCATACAAAAGCTTCCTTACCCACTTTTTCTATTCTCCAGGCTGAAAGCTTCTTACAGTTTCTTTTACCATGGAATAAGCAAACGTAAACGTGATGTCAGAAGTTCCTATGAAATTTTGAGCCGTAATATACACTTAATGTGTTTTTTCCCCCTCTGTAACAAACTCTCTTCTCCAGCTTGGTGCCTGAGCTTCTCTCTCATGTAAACTTTACTTGAATTTATATAAAAGAAAAAATATCTACATCAGCCTCCAAACTATTTGAACTGTTATAACCTTCCTGTTAATTCCCTTCCTCTTGAATCTGACTTCATAAATGCTCAATAAAGGCTGTTCCCATGCCTGAGGCACATCACCACTCCTTAAGTGCTAGCAATAACTGCACTGTTGTCCTTAAGTTGCCATGCTCTTAGCACAGCAAGAATATATCCTGTCCTCTCCTGCTGCACATCCTTGACAAAGAATAAGAGAGCAATGATCCATTTTTATCAGCAGAAGGTGACAGATGTATTCCTGAAGGTTCTGTTTCCCCTTCCTTCTCTTCTCCAGGATCCTTCTTACAACAGAACCCATATTATGTACTCATGCAACAAAGGAAGGTACTTACTTCAGCCCTGGGAGATCCTTAACACTTGCTGTAATCTCTGCAGCCTCAGGAACGAGTTTTTCTACTAGTTCTAGAGGTCCCCAAAATGACTTATTTTGCCCAAGAAAAGTCTTTTTGGCTAAAAAACAAAAAGACATAAAAAATGAGCGCATGAGACCCATGCTGATATAACACATTGTCAAACAAGKGAACAAACAGTAGCCAAAACTTGCCAGAATGGTTCCTCTGGGGCTGCTGCTGGAAAGGCGCTTGGTACCCTGGAATCCCAGGATGGTTTGGGTGGGAAGGGCCCTAAAGACCATCTGTTTCCACACTCCTCTGCTTTTCATCTCCAGGTACTACACACAAGGGCAGCACTTAAAGGACAGTCTGTACTCGGCCATTTGAGCTGTGACTCAGATTTCACAGTTAAAGACATGCTTTGCTTTAAAAGCAGCTTCTACCCACCAGCTGCACACAGCCCAAACCCTCAGTTTTGACAGAGCTATTGAGAAAGGAGCCCCAAGGTTGCAGTTCCCCTTCCAGCGAGGGGATGCGTTCCTAAAGCACAAGGAAGTGCAGAAAAAGGAGTCAGGAGCTTGCCAAAAGCCCATGTTATCCTTGATGACCGAATTATACCCAGGACAACTGAACCGCTGTTTTAAACATGGCAAGCCCCTGCAACACCTGAGCTTTCCCCCTCCAGGTTTTCATCCCTTCCTTTGGCCTGCCCAGTCCATTGAGATCACAGTCGTGATCTTGTTCAGCCTCTCTCCATCTTCCCAACAGCACGGAGGCTCGTGCCCAGCTGGTACCTTTGAGGCCATGCTTGAGGCAGTGCTCCATCACCACGAAGAACTGCTGCAGGGGGGCATAGTCTGAGTCCAGCGTCCGGCCCAGGTTCAGCGCGGACTCGATCAGCCCCTTGATGCTCAGCTTGGCCATGTTCATCAGGTTCATCCGTTCATTAGCCATGAGGTAATTCGGGTCTGCAACAAAGCAAGAAAAAAGCTGGTGAGCAACAAAAGCTGATTTGATTACAGTAAACATCCCACCTTTCTCTTTTTGTTCCTCAGCTTTGAAGGCATTTTGGGGGCAGTGAGTTTCACACGAGGCACTCTGCAGGCCTTTTGTGGAGAAAAATCAACATCAACTAGCATTTTATGGCCAAGGCCACAATGGCATGGGAATAAACAATGCATCGCTTTAAGGGCGTCTTAATATTTCCAATAACTACAGAGGTTCCCTATTGTCAACAAAGAAGTTTGAAGCCTGGTGTTCATCCTGTGCTTTGCACCTTGACAACGTGTCTGAGTGTCACAGCCATCACTTGTTCCCACTCACACCCTCAGCTACACCCAGCAGCTACAAACCGGTGAGAATCCTCCACTTGTGGTTTGTTCTGCCATCTAAAGATCACCATGGACCCACTCGCACTTAATCCAGCAACATGTCTCTATCCCAACTTGCATCTCTCCTCCGCAAGACTCTTTTTTTTTTAAGCTTAGATGTAACATGAAGCCAATTTCCACTTCTGCCTCTTGGTTTTTACACTGCCACCGGTTTTCACCAGGGAAAAGGAGCTGATCTTCATGGCTTCTCTGACAGGTCATTCTAAATCCCAAAACTCGCAGACCTCCCAAGACTATATTCTTCCTCTACCATATTATAAACATCCAGACCTTTACACCTTCTACTCGCACCCAGTTTTGAACTCCAGCTYTTGGGTGCAGGCAGTTTCATCCCTGTAAGGCCCTTTTATCCAGGGCTGCTTCCAACAGCCAGGGACCCTCGAACCAACCTGCCRCCTTCGCACGTGAATTAACTACTCCTGGCAGCAGAGACATGACCAGAGGACACCCCAGACTACAGATCTAAGCCAGAGGCACCCTGTCAGTACCCACCAGCCAAAAACAGAGCCAAGAGCACAACTAATATACCCACACCCAAGCGCACATCACTGTGGGCTGGGAAAAATCCACAGCACAGGCAGAGTGAAGGGCTGGGGCAGTGCTGCCATCTAAACCTGACACCACAGCTCATTTGTTCAGTCTCTCCAAAAGCAGATCAGGACAGAGCTTCTCTTATCCCTTTTCTTCTTCAGTGTGAAACAGCACCACAAGTCTCCTCTAATTTATTTCCACAGTTTAGAGAACTTCCAAGTACTCATTCAGGAGCGCAACGCTCAGAGCAGCACTGGACTGCAGCAAGACTGAACTTTGTGAGGGGTTTTTAATGCCTTCCAGGACTACTGCTGTTTGAAGGTGGTGGATCTGGCTGATCAGGATGTACCCTGAGCACATGACCTGTTCTGGATTTCCAACCAATTTATAACGTGCGGTGTAGCTAACAGTCACCACCACCGGGAATGCAGACTTGGGAAGAGTCAGGCGTGATATTGGCAGGACACAGAGAGCTCCTCCTTATCCTCTCTCATCACATTTCCTCACTGGCCAAGGTCACCGATCCCATGGCATTCAGTGACTCTGCCTGGGTGGCAAATCAATCCCTAATGCAGAATTAAAGGAACTGTACGAGACAGCACCAAGGAAAACACTCCTTTGGCTGTGGTTATAGCTACTTTCAATAGAAAAATATTTTCACCATATCACACTAATCAAAGGTTTCTGCTTCATTAGTCTGCTCTGAGCAATCATGCTCTGCACACGCAGTTTATCCAAGATGCTCATCTTGCAAACCCATTAGCTTAGATAGTATGAAACTGGATAAAATCCCTAAGGTTTACTCCAAAACTTAAATCCTAAGTAATTTATACTCTTGTTCTGTGTATTGCAACACATACACCTTTAAGGAAGGCAGGGTAAGCAGGCAAGGCTGACTTTTATACAGTAAGAATGTCAGGCTGGCTTTGAGCTGGGACAAGTCTGATCCTGGTGAGGACCTGACATGCTCCATCTGAGCCAGTACCTTCTCCAACTTCCTCCTTTCGCCTTTAACTGCAAAACCTCTACCTGGACTTTCCTACACATCCCATGTCATAAACCTTAAGAAGTAAAACCCCAGCCCCTGAACTTTGCTATTTAAATATTGCAGCTTCTCCAGAACAGACATGTTTTCCAAACAGCTCCTTCCATGTAGGTGTTTCCAAAAGCACCCAAGAATCCTTAACTCGTTTAAAAGGTTCAATCGGTACCCAGGAACCTGAAAGTCAAGGAAAGAGTCCATGCAATACACGATCTCAAAGGGTTAAGCTGGGATTGATCTTCGTATTTCTCACTTGGTGACAAATTTTCTCGCTCCTCATACTTACTCTAAGACAAGGAAGAAGAAACTAAAAGCTAAAATTTGGACCAAAGGCAGGGAATGATGAAACACTGGAGAAGTGAACAAACCCACTGAAAGCAATGCCAATTCACTAGCATTTCAGCAAGGTTTTCCAGGTACTGAATCCATCCTACATCAAAAACACCAACTTAAAGCAACCTSATATTTAGCAAGGCTGCTTCTGCGTGGCAGAGAAACATATCTCACCTGATAAAATAAACGCAAAAAACCCTGTACAACACTTTATGAGGGAAAAAAGTCCCAAACCCTTTTTTTTCCCCCTAAAGCCTGCCTTGGAAATATCCTTCTCTGAGAAGGAGAATGGGCTGTTGTGCCAGGAGAGGAGAACACATCCTGTGCCTGAGAGGCTGCCAGGCAGCATCTAGGCACAGAAGCAGCATAGCAGTTACAGGCACCATCGTGGAAGATGACYAGCACAGGATCAATGTGCTCAATGCATGAGAACATCAGCCTTTTGGGCTGCAAACACTTGAACCCCAGGCAGGAGCAGTTSTATTTAATCATCAAAGTACCAATTTGCTTGACCACTAGGCTACACTGGGGATTCAACTATTTCACATTTGCACCATTTTTAGAATCAAGAAAGGAGCACTATAAATAAGTTTCTCATTTAGTACTTCACAAGTTCTAACAAAAATTTGCAATACCAGTTTTAGAATCATTTTTGCCAAGCCTTGGCAAATACTGCCAGAAAATGTGAAGAATCTAGACAGAAATACTGCAGAAAATCTGAAATGTTTTTTAAAATTCAGCTTCCATATGTTACTGCAACCTTTTAAGCTGTGCTTCTACCAGGCTCAGGAAACTAATGCCTCCGAAAGCACTTAGTAGAAGGCAAATAGCCCTTGTTGATTCACTACTTCTACCTCCACTTCAAGTCAAAATAGTAAAAAAAAAGGCAAACATTTATTTAAGCAACACAGGGAAAATGCAAGAAAGCCACAGCTACTGGCACTGGAAAGGAAAACTAACTGCATTTTTTTGCACTAAGGCTCAAAATAATAGTGCAGAAGCCAACGATTAGCACAAACAAGAGCTGTGAGATGTGGGTGTGGAACGCACCTTCGGAATCATCGCGCAATTGCTCCACCACATCTGTCAAATCCTCCCAAGAGTCTTTGCAAACAGCAAAAGGAAAGGAAAAGAAAGAAAAATGTCATGCAAGCCGTGATCTAAAGGAAACATTCAAAATCAAGGTATAAGAAAAGCATAACTGAAAGGGAGATTTGCATCATACAAGACTTAGTTCATAGTGGCGAGAGATCTGCAAGTCAAAAGGGTTTATTAGTCTGCACAAAGCAATAGAGCAAAGCGTTTTTCTCCCCGAGCCAGATCAGGGCAGGCTTCAGTAAAGCTGCAGAAGCTTTGTTTCTGCATTAACGTAAGCAACGTTTTTGTAAAGCACATCCTAAAAAGAAAAGCAACAAAAGCATTATTTGATTTGTAAGATAAAAGTACTAAACTTGTGATATTTATGCAATGTCAGCTTTTGCTTCAATTTCCTCATACCCAGCCCCAAGAAGTGCTGACAGGGAAACGGCCACACGTGGGAAGCAGGCACATTCAGGGAAAAGACACACTGAGGGCATTTTAAAGGTTCAACGGATCTTAAACTCTGTTACGACCATCATCCCAAATGACAAATCCCACAGACGTGACCCAGCTGAGCCCTACACTGGTCACAGGCTAATGATGATTCCCTAAGGACTCAGTCAGGGAAGCACCTCTCCTTGGTGGGACAAGGGAGACATCCTGGGAGAGGAGCAGGCAGGACAAGGAGAACTGGTTTCAGCACACCCACTAAGTCCCAGTTTCAAACCCAGCAAGCCAAGCCAGACAAAACACCCGAACTCTGAGCATTTTCCTCTCCCTACTTACGCACCCGCGCTCCCCCAGCACTCATCTGTGACCGGCAGAAGGCCCAAAGCACAGGAAAGGCTCTAYTCCCCTTCCCCACTGTGCCAAAGTCCTGAGCGAAGTACAGAGGCTCCGGGCCCTCCTCCCTCCCACGCACAGCCAGCGCCAGCCTCCTGCCCCAGAGCCAGCCCTGGCCAGCAAACTGCTCCTCCACAGCTAAAACAAACAACCAGGAGCCTCAGTGCCAGGACAGCTCACAAAGAGCTGAGCCCCAAAGCTCTGTGTGCTGCAGCGCCACTGCCCAACAGACCCCTCATCCTCTGAGACTGGGGTATGCATGTGGCTGATTTTTAACCGTTTTCCTCTAAATCAGAGACTTTCACCAACACTGCCCTCTGGCTAAGCACTAATGCAGGAGCAACAAGGAGTTTCACTGGAGGAAATCCCTGTTGTTGCGCAGGAACAAATCCCTGGTGATGCTCTCCCCACCACCAGCCTCCCCCATGTGCTACATTGATGGCTTTTGGTCTCTCATGACAGGTGTTGCAGCTTCCTGAAGGTGCAGGAGACAGAATCTCACGGCGGAGGACGGACATGTCTCTGACACTTCCCCGGACCCTAGTGCACAAATGGGACTCTGACTCAGATCCAGAGGCTGATCATCCCAGAATCCCTGCCAGCACACAACAAGGGAAGCCGGACACCACCAGTGAAAGGTCTTTTATCTAATGCTGGGGGGCTGGATTTTTTCTTAATCTAAAGCATAAACAGTGAAGAACATATAACCAAAACCAGATTTACCAGTAGTAACAGGGACAGAGAGAACTGACAGGTTTCATTTCACCTTTCTCATTTATTTTTAACCCTTAGCAAGTAACCCACATAAAGCTCCCAGACCAATATCCAGTGGAGTCACAAATATTTTCTTCTCTTCTAAGCCTACAAGACATAATCCCATCTTCCTACTAGCAAAAACTGCATCAATTTAAACTGGCACTATGGCATTTGCATAGATTTGGAGGCAAAAGCACACATTTAATTAGCACTTTCTTTCCTATTTTCATTCAATTCTCCATGCATCCAACTGCACTTGGCATAGGGTTCATTTCTTCTTTTACACTGTACATTTTTCCCAACCTGTCAGGAAATTCCACCAAGCAACAGCAGGGGGAAAAACCTTCACACACAAACAAATAAAAGAATGACAAATACCTGAAACTCTGTAGTTTCCATGGTCCTTATGGTATGTGAAAAACTCTATAGTTTTGGTTATGAGGGAAAATACTTAAGTCTGTACCAAGTTTAGAAAACAGGATGACCGAGATTTTTAAGTCTCCATAAAACGATTAACTCACTTCAACCAGATTCCCAGGAAGATTAGTATTATGGAACTGAATATCCCATTGGAATGAACGCTCAAGCCAGTTCTTCAGGAAAGAACTGGAGTACTTATTTCTAATACATTAATCATGGAAATCCCATCCGTTACTTGGACAACAGAGGGGTTTGCAGTCACTCCCTTGGCCAACACAGTGGCAGCATCTCCACTGGTTTGAAGGAGCTGGGATATATTGGCTCGGGAAAGTGTAAGTTTTTACAACCCTGGGAGAATGGAATAGCACCAAAATTATGTCACACTGCTGCTCAACAGGAGGAGTGCTGAATTTTTTACATTATTTCTAAAGGTTGAAGTCATTAGCCTAAAATAGAGTTGAGAGTCAAAACCTTTCTGAACCAATGAGCATCACCTCACACACAGCATCTCGATATGAGAAACAAAGACAGATGAAACAGAACCATAGAATCACAGACTGGCTTGGGCTGAAAGGGACCTTGAAGTTTATCTCATCCCACCCCTGCCATGTGCAGGGACACCTTCCACTACCCCAGGTTGCTCCAAGCCCCATCCAACCTGGCCTGGAACACTTCCAGGGATGGGGCAGCCACAGCTTCTCTGGGCAACCTGTGCCAGGGGCCTCACCACCCTCAGAGGGAAGAGCTTCTTCCATCAGGAACAAAAGGTCATGAGTTTTTAAACAGGTCATGATTTTTTGAAGTACTTTTAAGTACAGAAATTTTTAACAAACTTGTAAGTAGAAGCTGAGCTGTCAGTGAAATAACCTAAAAAACCCCAAGGCATCAGTTTTGGGAAGTGAAAACTGAGCTTGATATAGAAAGTCCTGAGTGATGGTGCCATGTCAGGCCTGCTGCTTCAGCTGCTGGGAAAAGCTTGTCCCAAATCTGGACAAATATTGCTATATTATGAAACGGGAACCTCTAGTCACATGACTATATTTAAACTGCATTCTGATATTCATTACCTTAGAAATACATTTAATAGCAAATAAAGAGGTCAAGGAAGAAAATCAGGTAGATGCTGTTTATGTTATGGGAGGTACATAAGGAATTCTTTCAGGTTAATTAAGTTAGCAAACGAGGGGGATCATGAAGTGTGGACAAAGAAAAGGGATCAGTGAAGGCTTTCAGCATCATGTTCAAACACCCTTCAAGACCAAAATCAAGGAAGCCACCTGGCAGTCCGCAACCTGGAATGCCAGGAACCATCTATTCAGGACAAAGTAGCTTCAGAAAAAATTTATTTTAAAGCCCACTGCATAAAAATTCCATCTCTAAATATACATAGAGAGCGAGAGCCTTGCATACAGAAGAACACAGCAGTCACAGATCTACAACAAACCAGGAGGAAATAAAGAAATAAAGTAGTACAGACAACTTGGAAATTCCAAGCCCGCTCTCTGTTACACATATGGGACAAATAAACAGCAAATGTACATCACATGAACTAACAGTATAATCCCACCCCATGTCTTACTCTCGTCTCCACATGATTACCATGAAATAATTACCCAGTTTCTCTATGTTGCAACCGTGTGGAATTACATGGAATAGTTCTCCACAACCAGCCTCTTTTCAGAGAGAAACACGTGACTAACTGCTATAGGAAATTTCTCATCCTATTTTGGCCCTTGACAGTTTACACCAAGAAAACAAAAACCCAAACTCTTGGGGTTTTTCCACCATCTTTCACTTCCCAGCTCGGTTGACACCCAAGTGGATTCTCTGCAGCACTTCTGACTCACCACCTCTGAGGGATATAAACCTGCCCCAAGTTTCCCCGATCTGACTTCATTTAGACTGACCCAGCTTAGCAGAGCAAAGAAAACAACTCTCAAGTGTAATTTCTGAACTGAAGCCTGGATTACATGACCTAACTAATATTCCCAAGATTTATGACGATGAACCCTGTAATTCATTTAACTTGCATTTACTGCCTTCACATTTGTTCTATTAAATCTGGTCTCCAGCTCCTTCAGACTCGTGACCTGTTTAGGGGACACCAGGTACGTTTTAAGAGCTTTTTTCCAACTACGGAGTCATCTCATGCAGTTTTTGTCCACACCTGAAAGGTCCCTGCCACTCTCAGTACAGTGTTCAGACTTGTTTTGTGATGAGAAGGGCCCAATGCACTGAACAATTGCACCTCTCCCAACACTTTACACTTCCTATTCCACACCACTAAAGAAACCCTAAACCAAAGTAACAGCTCCCAGTCTGCTAAACAAAAGTATAATCAATAAGGTCCTGCTGCTTCCCTAAACCATTCTGAAGTATGCAAAAGAAATTCAGAAAAACACTTGGATAGAAAATGGAGAGAAAAGGTAAAATCTGAAGGATGCCCCAATAACCAGTGCAAGATTAATGGACAGGAGGCTTGAGAAGAACATTTGCTTTTCCTGAAGAGCTCCACAACTTCTTCTCAGAGCATTTTGCACAAGCACATGTCAGAAACTAAAACTTTTAAACTACTGGTCAAAAAAGAAGAAAAAATCTGACCTTAGCTTCTACTTTATAGAAACGATAATTTTATCTTTGCATGTTATAAATTCCAATTCTAATTCCTCCTTTTAGTGCAAATAGAAGAGGATTAATAAAAAAAGGAATACTGTAATTCTCGACAGTGCCAAGTAAACTCAAGCTAGCACATGTATTGCTTCTGATCTCAATTACAAGGTGATCCCATGAGGACAAATTTTCCACAGCTCTCATGTGAAGCTCCTCACGATTATTCAACATAGAAATTTAATATCCAGGAAAACAGCCTTAAAAAAGGCCATTTTGTGTAACTTCTCCCCAAAGCTGAGATCAGTGTTTGATGCCAGTCATACACATACACTCTTCAACACTCAACAGAAACACAATCCAGGTGTTTTTTACCTCTATCCCAAAGATGCCTCGAAGACCATCACACACATTGCAAGCAAGCAAGGTTAACAACAGCCAGTGATCACATTTCGAGGGGCCTGCAGAGCACACTAAGGTTCTGATTGTCTTATTAAGAATCACTGCTTAAGACAAGAAGTTCTTTCTCTAATCCAAGCAGATTTACAGTAAACAGCAAAATCTGCTTCTTTTCATAGGCACACAGAGCTCTTTCAACCAGTTGGAAAAGTGTATTAATTGCTTCCATCATTAAATTGAGCAGCCATGCCACAGGTTATACGGAATATACACAGTTGCAAGCAACTCAGTACCTGCTAAATGCTGCTTTTAACGTGAATAAAAGTTTTGCTTAGTTACCCTCAAGCACCAGCTCTGGGCAGGACTGGAATTGCTGTGACTGGCTCTGAAGGCAGGGTGGCTGCTCGAGGGCTGGGGGCACAGCAGATCAGAGAGTCAAGAGAGGCCAGGGACAAAACTCTCCAGAAGTAGCAAGAGCTGAGGGACAGCAATGGAAGGCTTCAAATCTCTATTTCAACAAGCAGTTGCATTTGCTACTTACTGCAATACACACCTTACATGTCTTGATTTGTAAAGAAAAAACTGCCACCCTTTGTTATGCCTTTGGAAGAATTCTACAGCTTTTTTTTTTTCCTTCTTCATGATGCCCACCTTCGCACATCAGTTTTATGGAGACACTACAGGAGACACGAGCCCATGATCCTGTCCCCTCAACCTGTGCACAACCTGCAGACACAGCAGCAGTGCTGATGCAGTAGCACCAGATCCAACACTGGGATAACAGCTGTGTCAGCTTTCCTATTGTCAACACTTTTCCCGACCTTCCCTGTTCAAAATACCACTTGGATCCAAATACACCCCTCCGCCCCACAACCAACCAACAAGCAACCTTAATGTATGCATGCATCAACATCTCCATGAAGGTCATTATGGTACTGCTCTCTTGTTGCATTTATTTTTAACACAGTAATTAAATAATTTAGGAATGAAATGAGCAAATACTGTTTTCTAACCCCTTCTGGTACCCATCAGAGAGTAATTACACCTTTAAAAACACTGCAGCAATACCAAGGAAGGTCTCAATGTCACACACAAGAACATGGGAGTCGGAAGACAACTGAATTCCTGCTCACCCTGTACTCACCTGCCTGAACCCCCAGGATATGCTTCAGAGGGAATGCTAAATTTCTCCTTCTGAAACACCTGTCTGGTATCCCACTGTGTGACTAAGTACTTGGCAAGCCAAATCCAAACCCAAGGGCTACTGTCACTGAAAGCACCTGTCAAATGGAAATGAAATTAACCCTCGGAAATTTATTTTAAAACTTAAATCCCCACCACAATTTCAGTCGTCTCATTCAGCAAGACAATGTAAGACATTGCTGACTTAATCAGCCAGCATCGAACTGGTCAAGCAAGACTGGCATTTCAGGAGTTACTGGAAAAGGGTCAGGCATGAAAAGCTGGAGTCTCCTTGCTCTAAAACCAAAAGGTGCATCCAGCAATGGCACTCAGAACCTCAGCAGCTGCAGAAAATCATCGCCTCTCCTTCTCCACTTGCTTACTGGCAGAGCACCGCATGGATGTCCTCTCACGTTCTTAGTACTCTCAGAGCTTTCAAGCCTCATCCTGGTATTGAACTCTTTTTACTATCGCCCCAGATGACAAATGCTTTTACCAGAGGAAAGCATGATGTGCTACACCTCCACATTTCCAAGCCATTACAAACAGCAGCACGCTCACCAGAGGCAAGCTGGGGGACTTGTGATGGCATCGTCACCTGACAATGGACATCACTGCGTAATCGCCGGGGCTTTCCAAAAACTCCCCACGACCGGGCACACGCTGGGGTGCTGCCAGTGGGCTCTCCCGGTACCTGCTGGCAGCTCACTAACAGAGCTATCAGCCCTGCTGTAAGGGCAAAATCATGACTAAATGTTCTCACCGAGCACACATCAGGGTTTTCCTCCTTCCTGAGATACACAAACGTGATACAGCTAAAAAGATACTTCATCGCAAATCTGCCTTAAAGGGTGAGGTTACAAAAGACAACAAATTCTAAGGGCAATGTGAAGCAGCAATTTGGCTGTCTGATATGCCCGAGGATGTCCAAGCTCTGCAGGCAGGACACGAGCATCTGGTCCTGGAGACGCTCCCTCCCAACTCGAGCAGCGCTGAACAATGCGCCGGCCGCGGGGCTCCCGGGACAGAACCGGACCGTACCTTCGTGGGTAGGCTCGGGGTCGGGTGTCAGCGAGATGTCATCCAGCTCGCGCAAGCAGAGCCACTCTCCATCCATCGACACGCGGAATTTGCAAAGATAGATGGTCTCCATGGCAGCCTGAGTGATCTTGTCTGTGGTGGGGGTTGGCATGTCGCTTTGAGGCGTCAGAGCAGACATGATGACTCAGCTGGTACAACAACAACGGGGGGAAAATAAGGACTAAAAACAAAAGCTTTCTGAAGAAGAAAATCAGAAATACCTTGCGATTAAAGGACAGATTGCTCAGGATCACAGAGGCTGCTCTGGCCTTTTCACAGATCAAGCAAGGTAAAAACGCTGCTCCTTCCCGCTCAGCTCTGCCTCCCTCCTTTCCACCGACTGCCGTCGTCTCCAGCTATGCTAGAGGCTACTGATCCTCAGCATCCACAGAAAACCTGGCTTCTGCATCAAAGGCAGCAGGGGAAAAACGGGGCAAAAATATAAAACGAAAAAAAAAGGCAGCAGAAGCAAAAAGAATGTCTTCCTCTGGTGATGACCCCAGCAAAAACAAAGGATGAGCGGAGAGGCAGCGTCCCGGTGTGCCGAAATCCAAGCGCTGGTCCCCTCTCCCGGCGCAGCCCGGGCAGCGAGTGCCGCCGGGATTGGCTGTGCGCAGGGAGCAGGGTGGCGACCAAAATGGCTGACTAATGAACTGAGCTGGAAACCCAGGCTCATGTGATCGGCTGCGATTCCCAGGATGCTGCCGAGACGCTGCTGATGCAGGGCCGGCAGTCAGGCGCTCATCAGCACAGCACCTCCTCGCCGGGCTGTGCCAGCCCGATTGGGAGCGAGCAGAACAACCCCCGCACCCCCCCCCAGCCATCGCCCCCGGAATACAAAGGAGCAGCGCCAGCAATACAAAGCCACATTTGTATTCCTCTCACGTCCCTGGATGCCACTACAGGAATTCAATCGGAACCTTTGTTTTCACAGTAGGTGTGCAAATCGCGGTTTGGGTTTTATTCGCTGTGCCATCTTCTCAAAGGGCACCTTGGAGCCAAAACTTCCCACGTACAAAAAAAGGTTGGGATTATCCTCTCAGGGAAACAGGAAGGAAAAACTGATCTGGCTCTAAGTACTTCAGTGACTGAGGATGAAGCGCTTTCAGCAAGGCATGTGCACATGGAAGGACAATAAGGGAGAATACAAACACAGCTACATGACCCAATCTCACACTTTAAAACCTCACCTGAAAATTGTACTGCTCAGGTGAGGCTGATGAAGAAATATTACCTCTCAGCAGGCAGAGAAACAGGCTTTCAACTTCTCAAGAATAATATAATAATAATATATTGTAGTAACAGCACTGCATTCCCTGTCCCTTCCTGGTTGGCTGAACCTCCTGTGTGTCCCCAACCCACACAGTCCTACTTCTGGGGGACAAGAGGTCCCACATCACCAGAGAGGCTTCTCATTCCAAAGGTCACCGTAGTGTCACCACCCACTTCAGCAATTATATTAGGCACCAATAAATTAGTTTATCTGACTTCATTCCTGTGTGGCTGCAATATATTTGAGGAGAGCAGATGCATAACGTTCATCTGAAACGGACAGACACTCAGCCGTGGAGAAGGCTGTCACCACAACACTGTATTGATAGGAACATGTGATCAATGCATGGGACCTTAACTATTGTCCCCGCTTTTTGTTCCCTAAAGAAACACTCAAGAGGTTGTGCATGTGCTTCTTAGGGATGCGCAATGCCAGAAAAAATTGCTGGGTACAGAATTCAGCATGCCAATGCATAGAACTTTTAGGGGAAAAAAAGCACCCATTACGTAAAAGCCTCATAAAAATGGAGAAAAGGGTTAAGAGCTGCTATTTTTGACTGGCAAGAGGAAGCAGTTGCTTTCGGTGAAAACTTCCTGCTTAGCACAGCACATTTTGATTCAGCAACTCTTTCCCCCATTAGGTCAAACCCAACCAAGCTCTGACAGCGATGCAAAGGGCAATTATTTCACAGAAAACAAGACTTACTATTGTTCCTTCTCCCCAAGAGAACAGAGTTTATTAATCGTGCTGACAGCATCTTAACTCATATATTTATACACCCTTTCAGCAATGACAGCCTCTAGATGCAGCATCCACATTGCACCACCCCACATTTTGAACCCAGTGAACAGCTGCTGGCCCTTGCTAACCCTTGGAAAGAGTCTAAACAAACAGCACGTGGTCAAAATAAACTCTTTATAATCAAAAAAGCACCATAAGCTATTGCTCAAGCTATTATCCTACGGATCTCATTATCAGTTTAATTTCTTTGTTTTGAAGGAACTAGAAATACCAACAGCACTGGGTGCAAGCCTGCGGCTCCCATTTCAAAACACAGGTCTTCAGCCGAGCTCAGCACTGGTAAGTGACCTGCACACCAGGATCACAGGGAAGGTCTGGTAAAAAAATTAGGTAGGAACTGTTCAACTTCCATTGGTTTGCTTTTAACATGAAGAAATAACAGAAGCCAGTATTCCCCTTCCAACTCAGCTCTATTTTCAGGCTCCTTTATGCAGTGATCCTGCTGCAAATACTCCATAGGGATACTTAAAGTACCTGGAAAATGCTCTTTGACTTATTTCCAAAAACAAAACAAAAATAACCAAATAAAACCCCAAACGGGGGTTGTTATCTTTTTATCACCACCTGAAAACTGCAAGACAAACATTCCCCTATCCCCATCCTGTGCCTCAAAATTGTAAAGCAACAGTGCGTCTTATGAAGAAACAAAAGAAAGGTATCAAGTATTTGTGTTTTTACAAAACCTTTCATAAAACTACCAGGCAATTCAAGGGCACCTGATAAGGCTCCATCAGGTTCAAGGATGGTCAATGGACATAGGAAAACCCAGAGCACGAATAAATGCAGAGGAGGTAGTGCAGGGTGAACCACTTTCTCCATCTCAAACCAGTCAGACAGCCTCAACTGGTCCTACAGGGGTTCCTCCTGTGAGCCACACTTTGGCACAAGCCCTTAGAGGCTTTGGCCAGATTGCAAAACATAGCAGGGTTCTGCCAAAATGTTTTTATGATTAAAGAATCACAAACTGACTGCATTGGAATTTTAAGACCAACCACCTGAATGCCAAGCACTCCATCAGCCACCAGTATTTGAGAACTCAGATGTACTGCACAGTATTTTGAGTTTCAAAACATGAATAAATTAGAATAATCTAAGCAAAGAAACCCAAACAAATTCCCAAACCACCCTTAGGACTCCTGAGAGCATCTTTGGGTGTGCTTTTACTTTCAGAGCCCGTGAGCAAGCTGTGTTTCCATCATTAGGAGAAAGTTTTCCCCCTCACTCTGTAGAGATTGCAAAGCAAAAAGGACAAAGCCGTCTCTGAACATGGAACGTAATCTAGAAAGATAAAGTTAACAACACAACATCTACACAGCAAAGTCTGTTTCTGACTCCTCTGCCAGCACAGATATGCACATTACCTCAAATACCAGCTACTTTGAACCCTGCAAGCGCAAACAGGAATGGGCAAAAGGAAGTTTAACAACCAAAAAAACAGCAACAATTTCTTAATGAAGAAGCGGCAAACAGGTTTTTCTTTACCTACTGTGAAACACAGAGAGATTATTTAAGGATTGAAGTAAGGCATAATTGAGGGTACAGCTAAAAAGTGGGAAGGAAAAGTCTACTTCAAGAATCAAGGTACTGGCTAGGGTTTCAGTGAGAGCAAGGAATGGCTTTGGGTTTGTTGGGTTTTTTTAAGACAGCCTAATCAAGTTCCTTTTACTATATTTAACTAGTATTTTAAGGTTTTACTGCAGGTCAGCTTGTTTAAGTACACTTTCTTATTCCTTCTGCCTGGAACCATCTGTAACAAGTAAGCAGGTGCTGCTGGCATGAAAAGCTTTTGCAGTCTCCTTCCCTAAGCAGCTCTGGCCTTCACCTGATGTTTAGAATCAGGTGAGAATTCAAGCGAACAGTTCAATGATTGTGTTGTAACAGGGGAAAAAAAAAAGGCTTGAGATAGACCTTCAAAATATTGTGAAATACTGACTGTTACAGTGAGGCCACTGCCTCACTGTAACACCTAAGACTTGGCAGCAGAACCCATTGCTCCTGCTACTGCGTGGGAACAAATGAAAGCTGCTTTTAGAGACGTGAGAATTAGGAAAAACCACAAGAAAAAATAGTTGATTAAAAAAGTGATTTACAGACAGAGTTTGCCCCAGGAGAAACAGAGTCCAAGACACCACGCAAATAGATGCTGATTCCTGTTCCCTGCAGACGCTGCTATCACTGCATCAGTCAGTCCCTGAGCAGGCTGTGACACTCGATACTGCACAGGCAGCTGTCACTTCCACGGCTGACAAGAACAAGAGAACTTTTATATGCATTTCAGAAAGCTTCACAAAGCTTACAGGAACAACCACTGCAGAATAAGGCTGACATGGGACCAAGCATTGCTCAACCACTGAGCTTCTCCACTTAAGTCCTCGGGAACAAACGTGCTCACCTCAATGCTTCAGTTTCTCCACATCCAGACAGGAGCCTTCTCACAAAGTTTAACAGCTAGGATTAAATATTTTTCTTGAAGTCTTCTATCAGAAATAGCTCACCCTTTGCATGCACATCACAGGGCTTACTATGGGTGAAGCTCTCCTGATTAGGAAAAAATGACAAGTAAAACTGAAGGTTTTAACAACAACTGTTTAAACAACAATTTAGCAGGGAAGGACTTTGGACCTAAGCTGGCAGTCACAGACAGTCCTTCACAGAGATCAGAGCAAAGTCAGGGCATTTCACCTCCTCTTGGCATTACAGACATGGACTTCTTACCTCACTGGTTATAGCTCTGCTGAGTAATGCCTTCAAGTACATCAGCTTCCAAAGGAGAAAGAGAACAGATACCCGCTCCAAACAAATCAGCTCCTGTGTGAGTGAATGCTCACCTGGGACAGGAGGTGACAAAGCAAAGGCCAAAAGCTCAGTCACACACACTCTGGCACCAGCCCAGAGGATGAAACTGCTGGTTATTTTTAGGACAGATGGAAAAGAGAAGATCCCTTCTATATACACCCATGCATGTAGGTTTTGATTTTAAAACACACCAAAGTACTTCAGAGTACTCCAGCTTACTCAAAACCACCACAAGATCATCATAAAGAATCTTACAAAGAAGACAGCTATTTGCCACCCAACACGCCCCACAAAGCGACGCAGGTCTCCAGTGTGCAGAGCCCTCGCCTCGGATTTGTTCTCCACTCCAGCACCAGGAGGAAGCCCGAACGGGTTCCTCAGCCCCTAAACTGCATCCCGAGTCCAGGACAGCCTGTTGGATTTCCAAGGGCGGCACCAATTCTCCCCAAAGGGCGCAGCAAAGACTCTCCGTGGGGCTCGTTTTGCTGAGCTGCTGGACCAGCACGGCTCACACCCACACCCCACAAACCGCCTCCTTCCGAGCCCCCGCCGCCCTTCCCGCCGCCGGGGAGCAGCCGGGTCCCCCCCGAGCCCTGCGGGCAGGGGCAGCTTTGGGGCGGGCCCCCGTGCCCGAGCCCGGGCGCGCCCGTGGCTAGGAGACCCGCGCGCCCCCCGCCCGGAGCGCTCGGGGCAGGAGCACCCCCGGGAGCGGAGCGGCGCCCAGGGACCCCCGGCCCCCGCCCACGCCGCCTCGAGGGACGCTCCCGGCCCGGGAGCAGCCTCGCCGTACTCACGGGCTCCGTCCGGCCCCGGGTAGCTCAGCACCAGCACGGGCAGCGCGGCTCCACCGCGGGGCGCCGGGGGTCTCCACAGCCCGGGCGGCGCGGCCGCGGCGCCGCCTCCATGGCCGGGGTAGAGAAGGAAGAACGGCGGCGAGGCAGGGCGCGCCTCCTCCTCCTCCTCCGCCGCCGCTGCCGCCGCCGCCTCCTCGGGCTCGGGCCGCCGCTCCATGCCGGGAGACAGCTCCGCTTCGGCCCCGGCCCCGTCCCGGGAACTTTCCGCCGGCGGCGGCGGCAGTGCTGCCCGCTCCGCCTCCGCCATCGCCGCCCCGGCCCCCGCCCCGCCCCGGCCGGGAAGCGGCGCGGCAGCCCCATCCTCCGCCCCCGAGTGCTCCCCCCGCACCGCCGGGAGCGGCTCGCCCCGGCCCGGGGGGAGCACGGGAGGTGACAACCACCCCGATATCCACCCTCTGAGGTGTGCCGGGGCTCTTACCCGTGCAGCGAAGCCAGGGTACCATCTCCTGCCTCCCCCTTGGCTTTTCCTCAGCGTGAGAGCTCATGGACAGCAGCGTTTTGAGATCCTGGGACAAATGACAACAAAGTCCAAGTATATTCCTTAGTATTAAAACCGCCAAATACAGCGTACTACTGGGAATTTCACTTGGGAGATTCTTTCAGAAGACAAAGCAATTAATGTGAACTATGGTGGTGTCAGCAGGCAGGGAGCACATAAATCTGCCAGTTTTTAAATAACACCCTGCCTTCCGTGCACTTGGGTTAAACCGACACACGTTGCTGCTTTCTTTTTAAATCTCACGTTAAACTTGCAAAAGCAAAGCTGTAAAGGCAACTGATTTCTGAAAACGGATTTTCCAGCGCTGCCCCAAGTCATGCAACATGTTGTAACTAATTGAACAGATGCTTTAATCCATTTTACAAATCTCACAGCTGAATGTTTGAATTTCTACTTGCTAACAAGAGTAAAACAATGTCCAGACTGTGGTCTGATGGGATACTATGGAACACAGCTAGGAAAGCCTCGACAAAATTTAAGGCAGCAGCAGATGTATTTCCATGTGAGTTATGCAGTGTATTTTCCTTGCCCTGTAAAAATAGAGATTTCATGTTGTGATGCAGAAAGAACTGTCCCCCTCTCTGCCACTGTACTTTTCTGGCCAAGCTTCCAAAGGCAACCAGGCTTACTCTGGATGCTCATGAGCCCCCAAGGATTATGTCTTCTGGGTGCAGAAAGACCAAAGAATAGCTCACACCTTGGAGCTTTCTACACTTTGCCTATGTCAGTTTAAATAGGAATCATTTATGGGCAAGTGGAGGCAGGACTGACTATCCCTTGGATTACCATGCTCCAGGCAAGCGGGTGGAAAGGACCCAGGGCAGGTACCTCCGTGGCTGTGAGAGTGATTGAGGGGAGGGCAAAGCTGTTACCTGAGGTGAGTCCCAACCTGCTTTAGGTGCTGCTGAGGCTGCCAGTCCTCTCCAAGCAGAACCCTGGCAAGGACAAGTGCCATCCCATGGCTGAAGCATTCCTTGTGCAGTGTCAGCACCTTCTCCAGAAACGCTACCAGAAAAAGGAAAAAAGCAGCATTAACCAGGACTTTGATCCACTTCTTGCTTCTTTTTCTGACTACCTGTGGTCCTTGCCTGATTTCACGTGTCCATTTTCATAGGGATTTTCAAAACCTGTTTACCACCAGGCATTTCCATTCAGCACAAAACATTAAGTATTTCTTAAAGACACTGTACGGTGCTCCCCCTCTCACAGCATTAATAATCACAACCATGATCACCCATACATAAAACCAAATGGGAGTGATATTTATGGCTTTGTCCAATCTCAGAACTAACCAGGTGGACGTAACGTCTGGTTAACCTTCATTAACCCAGGAGCTGTGCCGTACCATCTGCCCGCAGGCAGCGCAGGGCTGCTGACACACCTCGTTCCCTCCGGCCTTCAGCCTCAATCCCAATGTTTCTGGGGAATGTGTCTGTAATGGCACGCCAATTTGTTATTTCCCTTATTTACTGCTCAGATGGAAGTTGCCAGAATTTTGCTTGCCAGCTGCCTGGAGCTTTCCAAGGAAGCACAAAACCAGGTCCATGAAAGACTGTCAGCCCTTCATTTTCGTACCAAGTGTGAAACGTGCACAAGCAGGTTCTGTGGTAATGAGATCAGGGAGCATCTCTGCTGGGTATTTTCCACATCCCATGTGAAGCCTGTTACACAACACCATGCCACCCCCCTCCCCCCCCCCCCCCCAGAAAAAGCACCTAAGCTGCTTTTTTGCCCAGCACCTTACCTCTGACTGACCTCTTGGCAAAACCTCCGGAGCATAGCATGCAATCATGCGTGTGGAGTTCATAAAAGGTAAGAAAAGCTCTACTTTACTCCTCAGCAAGGCTGGGACCCTTCTGCCTGGAAAGAAGGAGCCGCCAACACTGTTCTCACAGTGAGGGCAGGTGAGTAAACATTGCTCCAGAGAGACCTGTTCAGCGCCCCTGGGACAGAAAAGGACTGTGCCCATCTGTCCAGCTTAAGCTTATTGTGTTTCTCTACCTGTCTCTTTAACCATCAGCCTGGAAAATTACCAAAATATTCTCCAATCAGCAGTGAAGAGCATGTTCCTGGCAGAAACAGGCCTGGGGTGTCAAGGTTTACATGGGAACCCCACGAAAGCGCATTTCACTTGCAGAGCACCTGCATGTTTGAATGACAGCACCTGGCGGGCCACAGGGTCAAGAACAGACACTCATATCTTGGCTTCCCCCAAGACCATCACACACAAACGCCCCCCCCATATGAAATCACATTACTTGATAAAGCAAGTATTCCCCTTAAATAATTTCATATGGGAAACTACTATCTTTCAGATGGTACTGGTACACAAGGTATGGCTCCCTGAAACCTGTCCCAAACAAAAGTGCAGGTCTTACTCAAGACAGTTTTTGTTAAACTTTAGAAAAATTATCACTCATTCCTCTTTTACAGCCCAGACTGGAACTGGCCACTCAGAGTCAGCTCCTGGCAAGCGTTTCAGTGTGGGGTTAAAATGCATTTACCCAGAAGTCATGGAAGTAATCAAAACATCCTGGAAGTTTACCTGCCCAGTGAAGACACACCACCTTACCCATCTGTCCTGTAGCAATGTTACTTAGTCCTGTAGTAGCAGACAACATTTAACATTTATCATAGGTGAAGTTCATGTGTTTATCACATACACAGTTATGAAATCCAGAGAAGTCCTGGCTTTCCTTCTCACTGAATTCAGGAAGGAAAACAGTATTTCAGACCACATGGGACTAAGTAATTTAAGACAGCCTAAAAGTAGCACTCATACATTTAAGAGCTAAAAAAGGAGTTAATCAGAACAAGAATTAAATACTATTAACCACGTCTCTACAGCTCAACATAGGAACAGGAGGGACCAGGAGACAGGAAAACAGAGAAAGCAGTGACACCTGCTGAACCCCTTTCTCAACTCAGCCTCAGGAGGTCCATCCATTCCATCCCATTCCCCCATCAGTCCCACAGAGTCCACTTAATTCCCTTTGCCTGATACATCCCTTGCATTCTCTCAAGGCTCTCGTTTATGAAAACAGGACAGCACCATAACTGAGGAAAATACCTTAAAACATGGGCCAGGTGTGGGAAGGGCCCTGTGCCACTTGGAGATGGCACCTCCTAGAAAGATACCACCCCACCCCCGGTTTCCTTAAGAACAAAACCCACAATACCACGTATAAAATTTTTATTGGATTCGGTACTGCTACTCGCAGCTCTTACAAAATGAAAAGTATCACTTAAGCTTCCTGCTTTTCTTAACCCCGGCCCGGATGCCAGACAGCTCCCCGGCATATCTGTGCAGCTCCCTCCGGACCTCGCGGACCTGGCCCTTGCGGCGGATTTTGGCTCGCCGGAATTTCTCCCGATGCTTGACCCGGGGGTTCCGATCGATCTTCCTCCTCTTGGGTGTGAGGCCTTTGTTCTTGATCATCTGGTAAGTCACCCCCCTCTTTTTATTGGGGTCCTCTCCTTCCGACACCGCTTCTTCAAGCACATCCTCATCTCCAGCTCTCTTCCTCTTGAGTGCCAGCTTCTCCTCCATCATCTTATAGTATTTTAGGGCAGCCTCTTCATCCAGCTCTGACTCATCCGACAATTCAGCAGCAGCAGCCTGGCCATTAACAAGTGCAGAGGCACGTTTTGGTTTGTTTTTCTTGCCATCCATGGCGAGAAACACTGAAAACTTGTTTTCCTTCCGCAGCTTCTCTTCCTTCTTGTCATAGTAGTTCCTCAGAAGCATACGGACTTGTGGGGATAATTTTTGGTCTACAGCAGCGAGGTCATTGATGATATTTCTGTAAGCCACCAGCCGTTCGATGACAGGGTGATTGTGAACTGGCATCCTCTTGGCCTTCAAAACCAGATAGAAACTGATGTTGGCACAGTAGTTCAGGTAGAGATGATACTTGGTCTGCAAATAGCGACTGCCTTTCCCCTGAGGGATAGTGCCGTCTCTGACCATTTGCAGCAGCGGGTGCAACTCATCCTTGATCTCCATGAGCTTCACCTCAAAGTCCTCCATCAGCTGCAGGAGCTCCGGGGACTCCTGCTTCAGCAGCTTCAGCTGCTCTTTTTTGGAAAGGGCCTGCAGATCTTTGTCAATCTTCTGTCCTTTGCCATCATGGGTTTTCTTCTGCTCAGCCAGGTAGCCCTGGATCATATCCAGCCCATAATCATCCTCCCCCAAATCCTGCACCAACCGTCTCTGGATGACTTGAGCCTCCTGCTCCTCTTCCTCCTCCTCAGCATCGATTTCTTGCTGGCTTCGCTTGCCTTTGGCCTGGGCATCACCCCCATAGTCCGTGTCATAGTAGAGCTGCTTGCGCTGGCCCCACGAGAGCTCATGGGGGAGCTTGGCTTCCGGATGGCGCTCCTCCAAGTCACTTTCCATGGACAGGTCTCCCTCTTCATCCTCATCCTCCTCACCGTCTCCATCCTCATCCTCCTCACGTTCTCCATCTTCTCCATCCTCATCCTCCTCTGCACTGTATTCCACATAGGGATTCCGCCCCTCCGTGTCCTCCTCCTCTTCCTCCTCCTCCTCCTCGCTGTCCTCCTCAGGCAGCTGCAGCCCCAGCACTTCCTCCTCCTCCTCCTCCTCCTCCTCGCTGTCCCCGGCCTCGTCGCCGCTGTCCAGGGCGGCCATCACGGCGCGGAACTGCCCCTCATGGAACCGCTCCACGTCGTCCGCCAACTCCTCGGGGCCGGCGCGGCCGCCGGGCAGCTCCTCGGGGCCATCTGCGGGCTCGGCGGGCTCGGCCCGCGGCCGCAGGACGGTGCCGCGCCGGGTCCGCATGGCTCCCACCGCCGCCGCCGCGGCGCTTCCCCTTCCGCTGCGTCCCTTCCGCTCGTTCCCGAGCCCTTCCTGTTCCAGGGCCGGAGGGGGATTGGCTTCACGCAGCCGATGACATGAGTGATGCCCCGGGCAGCCCCCGGGGAAGGGAGGGTTTCCGCCGTGGCTCCTCTCAGCAATCAGTGATGCCACGTGGAAAAAAAAAAGGATAAAACCCTTTCTTTTACCTTCTCAGGTTTGTTTTTTTTTTTTTTCCTCTAGAAGTCCAGCCACGTGCAGCTGCTGTCTGTGCGGTCATCTTACAGCAAGGGGGGAAAAAAACAGATGGAAAAGACACCTGACACCTGTTCCCGTGTAACCAAAACTTAGTACTCAGGTCCCTGCGATCAGATCAAACTCGGAGAGGAGCAGAAGTATTTGCAAAGCGCCGTGCACACATCCGAGATGCAGATATGAACTCTCCGGAGACTCCCGTCACCGAATCGCACTTTTACAGGGGTAAAGGCAGCTTCCGGCAAGAGCCAGGTCCGTTCCTGGGGGTGCGGGGCAGGTTCAGGCTGCCCAGCTCGCCAGCTGCTGCTTCATCACCTCTGCACTCCTTGGATCCATCCCCTTACTGCCAATAGAGCCATACATCCCGCAACAGGAGCAATTCTGATTTTTCAACACCCGGGTCCCTGTCACCAGGAGGGCTGTTAAGGCCATCTCTACTTATCCACCTGTGCATTCTCATCCTGTGTTTTTTGTCAGTCGTGACAGAGCACCAGCCCAACCTCCCACCTGTCCCAAGGAAAAATGACATTAATACTGAGCCACAGGGAAGCAGTCTGCTTTTATGAGCTGCAGGCAGCCCTGCCACAAGAACAGAGTGATTAGACACAGGAATTAGTGTAGTCCAAGCTTAGAAACACAGAGCCTGATAAATTAAGCATGCACACATCCCAGCAAGAGCAGTTCTGCATACAACAAGTGCAGGTGCTTTTTTCTCACCACAGAACAGGTGCAGTTGTATTAATAAACACTCCTGTCCACCTTTATGTGGAAAAAACCAGATCAAGTAAACATTCAAATTAGCTGAAACAGAGTGGGGTGCACAAGTTTACCCACTTTTTGGTGATTCATTTGGATTCTGGTCTATCTGATGGCAAACAGGTCTCAGTTTTGACTTTCTGATAGGCTCAGCCTCTTGACATGGTCACCTCCGGGTCAAAACTTTCTTGCACAAAGACAGTTTTTGCCTCAGATCCCTGTTCCAGATCTGTCCCTGCCAGTTTTCAGCCATCACCTCCCCGGATACAGGCCTGTTGAAGAAAGAGAGCAACAAGAATAAGTTAGGTCTGGAGACACACAGCATTTGTTAGCCACACCGCGGTGGAAATTCTCACTTGATAGTTGGCCACTAAATACAGCTGTCCCTGGTGGTCAGGCTTTGTCATCTGGCTCCTCAGTCCTGCTGGGTTTTTGTGTAAATCCATGCAGAGACATCTGCAGCCAGTTCCGGCCAGGTTAAAATTGCAGATAACTTTTGCAGCTGTGACTTAGAGAAACCCAAGCCTTTTTCATGTCCCTGACCTTGATCTTTTCCATCTTAACTGTCCTCATTTTTTCAAGTTTCAAAAATTAGCATACTAAACTCCACCTGGACTCTCACAGATTTAAATGGAATTGACATGTCTCCCAATCCAAAGTTAATTCCCAAGAGCAGAATATAATCTATGGATATTCAAACCTTCTCCAGGACTAAGTGAAAACATCATCCACTGCGTGTGAAGCTGGAGATCATCTCCAGCACGAGTTAGTTCATCCAGTTACCAGGAACTGCTCAAGCCAAACCGGTTTGCTGTAAGCATCAGTGGAATCACTGCTACCAGCACAACAGTCAGTGAATGCTGCTGGTCTGTTTAGATCCACTGTTTTCTTGTTCCACGTAAGAAAGGAGGAGCAAAGAGAAGCATAGGACAGACTGCACCTGGAAGGTGTCTTATCTGGAGAGACCCTATGCCTTGGTGTCATCCTGCTCACCCAGAGTAGCAAGGACACACAAAGATACAACTGTTTTGCTTCACTTCATTCACACACCTGCCCAGCTTCTTACCTGGAACATCCTAGTTCAGCATGTCCGGGGCCAACTGGAAGCACAGGACATGTGAATGGAGACTGAAACTACAGGGCTGGTTCCCATTTCTTTTCCAATTCTCAATTATTCCATCTCTAGCCTCTGCCTTGCAGGGAGGTTGGGAGTCCAGCTCCCCACTTAGACCCTTGCCAAATGCCTGCTCACCCAGATAAAATTCCAGAAGTCATCCAGTAAAACAGGGCTAGTCCCTAAAAGTAACAGTCCATAACACAAACCTTCCTCTCAAGAGCTTGCAGTCTAGCTAGAAATCCCCAGAGACACGCAGGTGGCTGAAGGGACTGAAAATAGCTGTAATGTCATCATATCCAGACCAAGGGACTGTGCACACACGTGTAGATTTAGCAACCGAAATCCAGATACACTGAGCACCAGCAGCCAGGGAAAACCACCAAAATTAACAGAAACACACAGATATAATTTTGCTCAGGCTCTGCCTTCACATTTGAAAATACTCTTCTTGCATTTTCCCAGTGCCATATTTTTATTAGTGCAGCTTGGCAAAACAGATCAGAATCAGCCTCTCTTGCGTGTACTTTACCCTGGTGCTGGCATCCTCATTTCTTGTATAATTCTAAGAAAATTCTTACAAAAAAGGGTGACTGAAACCAACAGCAGTTTAGACAGACATCCCTACCAGCCCAGGTGAGCCAGGTTTATTTTTTACCTTCTGCCAAAAATGGGGCACAAGGGAACATCTTGCCCCTGCCTCAGAGAGAGGGCTGCATAAAACTGTTAGCAATGCTTTCTAGGATGGGGAAAGGAAACAAACCCAAATTTTTTCTTTCCTAAAGATGGAACCTTAATGAGAACACAAGGTTTGTAACAAACTGTGGCAGAAGCCAATGCCCTGCAAGGAGCCAGGCTGTGACCCATCATCCCCTCCACGTCCCCTGCTCACCTTGCACGTGAGCGCTGCTGATGTAACCTGAAAGCTCATTGCATCATGCAACTGCAGGGCGAGATGTTTGTGCCTGGGGGAAGAACCTCAGGGCACACGACCAGGGGGCTTGGAACAGCTCTGGGCTTAGGGACGCAGCCAGCAGGGTCTGAAAAAGGAAAGACAGCCTGCAAGGTGACAGCATTGCCAAAAGACTTCAGCCTCTTCGAGAAGCCCAGCAAGAGCAATGAGGCCCTTGCTAAGACTGGGCTTTCCTTAAAAAGCGGCCTTTTCTAAACAAGACACACGCAAATGCTACAGAGACAGCTCTGACCATTGCAGGCTACATTGCAACGTTTCCTCTTCAGAGGTTACACAAATGATCCCAAATCTGGGACAAAAGTCCCAGGCTCTCTCCATTGCTGCCATCCTTCAGGAAAAATCTGCATGCCAATACCCCAGGGTTTTCCTGGGGCCTGATTCAGGACCTCTCATAAACCACAAATCCCATGGAGTCCCTTTTCCATTCTCGAGAAAATGAACTCCTCAACTCAGGGGGCAGAGCTGCTGTTGCTGTACCTCTTTCACCCTGGCCCCTCACCTTGCCTGCTTTGATTGCAGGCTCTCTGGGGGCAGGGCCAGCCGTTAATACAGGTTTGCACATAACTGGTCCAAACAGGATTTTGATTTTTGAAGTCTGAAGTGGTTTTCCAATATGACTCAAGCGATCTTTAAGTGTGATTTCTCAAAATTAGGAGCCAGAGCTGTGGCCCTTGGACTCTCTTACCTTACACCAGCCCTGAAGGCAAGATGTCCCCTAAAAGCCGGGGTGGTTTGGCACTTCCTTGTACTCAGCAACTTGGTAGCCTGTTGGTGATGAGGACAAAAAAGAGCAATAAACATGCAACCCCTGCTCCCTTCCCCTCCGAAAGCCAGACCTCTTGGTGCATTAACACACCTGGTTTCAGTCCCTAGCCACATTTTCCAGTGTTGGCTGGGCTGTTTATTTTAGGAAACCAATTTGCACACGCCCTTATAGGCAGAGTCAGGCTCTCCACTCACATTCTTCAAAAGAAGGGAAGGCAACATGAAGAGCTCTTTGTTGCTGTGCAGGGCCTTGGCCGTCTCCTTGGGGATCATCCTTGTGGCAGGTAGGTGAGCGATGAAGAGGATGGATAACTGGGATTAAGATAATGATGGCAGGCTTTGTGTAATCTACCCTGAATTATTCAAACAGTAAGAGGTCAGACCTCAAAGCCTGCTCAAGTAGCCATGCTTCAGTGGTGCTTGGACACCTCAGGGGGTTTCTGCATCAGAGCTGGGGGTTTTAATTGCTGCCTTTATGATAGAGTGATAACTAGCTCCAAAATTAAGCCTTAATAATTAGCCATTTTTATCTGGCTTCTGAAGCAATAAACTGCAAACATGCATGCTTGCTTTTCTGCTGTCCTAGGGAGCTTGCAAGACTCTCACCTGCTAGGTTTAAAGGTTTCCAAAACCTTCCTGGTAATCCTGCCATGTGGCTACAGCCAATTTGTTCTGCTTAAACTGTAGCTTATCATGTAATTCCACCAAATTTCTTGGACACTCTTGATTTCAACTGAGATCAGTGTGCTCCTTCCAGCACACTCCTCAGTGTGGATCTCAGGTCTCTGCACAGTCTGAATCCATCCTCCTGCACATGGTGGATCCGGTTTGCAGGATGAAATCGGTGCTCAGGGATAACCATCCCAACAGGCAGCTGCATCCCTGCATTTCCTCCAGCTTTTGGAAAAGGGTATCTTATTGCCTATCCCAGGCAACTCTGTTGGGCTTCACAGTGTATCACAGGACAATCCAATATTGGAAGATGAGAAATTTTGTCCGAAAACCAGCCACATAAGTACTGAAGACAGAGGGAACACCTTAGTGCAGTAACTCAGGCACCGGGAAATCCAACCGGAAGACATTTAGAACAGCATTAGCAAATTTTGCATTTAAATACCTTCTCCCCAAGGGGACTTGACTGGGTGACACATGGAGATATTGCTGATAAAACTGCATTTTTTGAGCTTTGTAATCTTAAATGAAAAATTGATGGAGCACCAGTAACTTTAACAGTGAAGCCAAGAGCATAACACAAGGAAATAAATCAGGGCAGTATTTTTAGAGCAGTCAAAAAAACCTGCATATGCCTAAGATTGTGTTAATCTAATTTTAGAATTAAAGTCTGTTCTCAAAGGTTTTGGGACAACCCCAAAGCCAATAGGATCCAACTTGAACACTGGCTTTGGATTAAGGGCTTGGAAAGAACTGCACACAATGTTATGTGGAATGCAGCACAGACAGCAGAGGAAGAGCTGTGCGATGGACAAGAAGCCAGAGACTTGCCTTGAGCCAAAAGAAAGGCCAAGACAAAGAGCCAGGGACTAGAGAGGCTTTTGTGGGAGGCTTCTGCATCAGAGGGAAGAGTTCATGGAATGATGAGTTGGCAGACAGGAAGCTTGGAGAACAAGGGAGGAAAGTGATTTCCTTCCCAAGGTAGAAACTCCACGAAGAATCTTAGCTAGCAGATGTACTGCTGCCGAAGGCCACAGAAACAGCACTTCTAATCAGCAGGTGAAGTCTAGGGTCACTGAGGCACCATTTTACAGTTTTGGTACTTTTTTCACAGTTATGGTACCTGTAACGATCTCAGAAAACCTGGAATGGAAGCAGATAAGACCAGTATACTGTAGGAGCAGGAAGGGCCAAAGCTTTTAAGTCCAATTGACTCCAAAATCCTTTATAGACACGATTAACACAGATGTTTTTAGCCTGTTTCTTCATTCTCTCCGTGATTAAACCAAGGGATAAGCCGAGCAGGCAAGGCCCCAGAACTGAGGTCCATCTGAGCCCAATACACACTGTCCCCATATGACAAAAATCACTGGGTTTGGTGCTTCTAAGCAGGCTGAAGGTGCTGTAGCAAAAATGATCCTGCAAAGTGATGGCTGTGAACTTGATTTCAGCAGCATTTAGAAATACAAAGGGATGTAAAAACAACACATAAAAGCAAGGCTGGCTTGTTATGGGTGAAGAGACCAGAGGCTCTGGGTTGGGGAAAACAAACCAGCAAAGAACAAACTGTTTCAAATCCATCTACTTGCAGTAAAAGGCAGCATTGCAAAACATCAGAAACATCCCAAAAGCCTGTGAGTGACACCTGGCATGTTTTAGCCTGCTTTGACTGAGTTTCATATTGAGTAGCATGCTAGAAGCAGCAGCTGGGATAGGTAAATCAGGACTGGAGTTTTCCCTGCAAACCACAAGCATCAGCAGGGCCACCTGCCTTTCCCTGCCAGGTCAGGGGGCTGCCTCCTTGCTGAGTCCTGCTGCGCTTTTTCGTATCTGTGCCCTCGGGAACCCAAAGGACAAGATGCCACTCAAGGAAAACTGACATCTGCCACACTGGCAAGGTCAGAGACATATATTGAGAGGTCAGATCCAGACTGGGGTTTGGACCGCTGGAGTAGTCTTGGTGCATGAGAGAGGAATTGGATAACCTGTTAGGGTAAAAGAGCACCTCAGTCACCAAGAGTGGCTGGGATTTTCTTTCCATTTTAGAAGCATTCCCTGCATGTTTGTCCCACACCAGCCACAGTGTCCAGGTTCCTAATCTTGTACTTCCCAATCCCATCACCCCCACATAAAGCAGCACACTGAGTGAGCAGGGAAGGCAGCTGAACTCATGTTTGCTAAGAGACCCATACCTGCTGCAACCTGGACTTTAATCCAGGTACCATAACAGTGCATTCCTGGCATTCTCATCCCTTGGCTTTCTGCTAGAGCAGCTTTCAAGGATTTTGTTCTTGATTGTGGGATTGCAGGATATCCAGTGGACCCCAAAGATGAGGAGTACGTGCTGGTCAATAATAAGTGTCAGTGCGTAACAGTCACCTCCAAGTTTGTGCCCTCCAAAGAAAATCCTGATGAAGAAGTCCTGGAAAGAAACATACGCATCATGTAAGTAGCAGCCAAGTATTTCATGGAGTTGGCGAGCAGGGGATGCAGTGTTATATAAGTTCCCCTTTCTTTGCATTGTTTCTTATGTCCTGGCACTGATGAAGTGAGCAGCTTTTCACATGGGCTGCTTTCTGTGGTATCCCGAGAATTTCCCTTTCCTTTTCTACCTCACATGAACCTCTCTGGTGTTTGTCCCTTCAGATACAAAATGCATCACCATGTTTTAAGCAGTTCACTAGTAACTTCACACAATAGGCTGGGGAAGTAAAGCACGACCTGTCAAAAGCTGATCTAACCTGAAAGCAGATTGGGCCCATGACACTGGACTGACTTCACAATCTGACAGAAAGCCTGGGAAAATAGTTAATGCCTAAAATATCAGAAAAGCTTATTCCCATGAGGCAGGTCTCAGTTCAAGAGTAGGACTTTGTCCTCTCCACTCACACAAGCCTAACGGAAGTGTGTGTGTCTCTGGGAAACAAGGACCAACTTCAGGCCCAGAGCTGCAGGAGCTCTGGTAGAGCTCACAACAGGAGAGCCACTGCCTAAGCATCCCTGTCTATCAGTGTCAAGCATCTGCCAGCTCCCAGTTGAACAAAAATAAACATTGCAAGTGGCACTTACACCAATTGCTGCAGGCCTCTCAGGAAGGGTTGTTGCCTTTGAGGGCACAGAGGACCAAGATCTCCTGTTCCTGGGATTTGGTTTGGAGAAGGGTCAGGATGAAAATAACCTGAAGAAGAAGATGAGAGTTTAGAATTGCTCACAACAGAACAGACTCTGTTTACTAAGCAGTTTTCATGAGAGCTATTCTCTTCCCACCTTTGCAGAGTCCCCCTGAAGGCTCGGGAGAACATCTCTGACCCCTTGTCCCCGCTCAGGACCACTTTTGTCTACCGCCTGAGTGAACTGTAAGTAGTTTTATTTACTAACTTCACTTCCCAAGACATAAGCCACAGCAGCTCTAACATATGCTTCAGGGCCAAATGTGCCCCTGGAACACCTAGAAAGGGCACAGCACTCTCCTGGCTCCATCTGCAGATGAGCAAGAAATATTTGGTGTTCAGCAGGGGCATCTTTTCATCTGACTCTTCACACTTGTTCTATTCTCCATCTCTTCCAGCTGCAAAAATTGTGAGCCCATAGAAATTGAGCTGGGTGGGGCGATCCACCAGGCCCAGCAGGGCAACTCCTGCGATGAACCCCAGACCTGCTACACCTACGACAGGAACGAGTGCTACAGCTCCCCTGTGCCACTCCTGTACCACGGGGAGGTGAAGCAGGTTCCAGCAGCTCTGACACCGGCCTCCTGCTTCGCTGAGTAACTCCACTCTGCTGTGCCACAGCCTTGCTGCCCCCACCGTGTGCCTACCCAAAATGTATGTATAGCACCACAGTACCTGGATGACAGCGTCCCAAATGCCAGCTCATCTCTTCAAGTTTCCAACCTCCGACCTGTGCCGTGTCCCAAGCGCAGTGCCTGATTGTCCAACTCTTTTCTCATGTCCCTGCCACATACCTGCAATGCCATTTTGCGTCTCAGACATCAGCACCATGTAGACCATATCCCCAGCAGATATAAATCAGTCATTCTCTTGAAGTCAAGGGAACTGCACTGATTTACAGCTCTGGGGAGCTTGTCTTTTTCAGTCTCATGTGTGTCTCCCCCTGAGCAAGGCTGCCACAGACATCAGCAGGAACATCTGTGCCCTTCCCTCCCCCAGCAATCTAACGGAACCTCTGCACAACCTTCATGCAAGGCCTTTGATAACATCTGTAGGATCTGTGCCCTTAAGGTGTTGTAAAACCATATTTGAGAGGAAAAAAAAAGGGTTGAGACTGAGAATTCAGATTTTCAAGCTGCTTTACAATTGGGCCTCCTAGACCCTTCTAGTACTTGGACATCTGCAGCTTCTAGTTCTCACAGATTCAGAGAAGATCAAAAGATGCCGCTATCCTGAAGTGCTCTGCAAAGCTGCCACAACCTCAGCTGTGCCAGGAATAGTCAACTCTTCTGGGAGATGCTGGGCATTTCACTTTCCACACTGCTTTACTGATACTGCTGCCTTCTTCCACTCATGCTCCCGATTCAATTGTTGAAAAAAAAATTAAGTGGGCTAAAATTTCTTTTCTTATTCCTCATTTTGCAATTAAAACCTCAAAAAATTCTGACAAGCACATAAATTGCTAGAGCATGACCCAAGTTCAGAGTTCAGAACTGGAGTAATGAAACAGCAAAAACCTTATTCTCGTAATTGTAGTTTTGTTAGTGAAACATTCAATAAACTTCTTTCTGCATCAGTCTGTGTGTTCTATTCCGGTTCAATAAGGCATGAGAAAAAGCCAAGCCTATAATCATATTCTTTTCTCCTTCACAATGAATCAAAATCTCCCTAAATAACTGCTTATATTTATATGCAAAGCCTCCCAAAATACCAAAATAGAAGTATTTCCAGGCACTTACAGAAACTCTGACAGATTGAGGCTGAACTGGTTTATCATTTTAGGATCAGCTCTGCATCACTGAGCTGCTTTAAGGCCCGGGGAATCAGTGCAGGCTCAGTCTCAAAACACAAACATCACCTAAATTAACTCTTGGAACTGCAATCAACAGATCAGAAGTCTTCCTCACCCCTGGAAAAAGTACCTTTAAGACAGGTGGTCTGGGGGATAGTCTTTCACATTCAAGGTATCTGTCCTAAAGAAAAAACAATCTTGGGGGGCCAAATTTTGAAGAGCAAAGGGGTAAAAAAAGGACTGACACAAATTATTCTGAATTTACATCAGGATTATAAAAAATGAGCTTGTAAAAATACCATTTTCCTCCCTCCTTCATGCAAAAATAAACCAATTCAAAGAAATGCCAAAGGAGGCAAAGGGCCTCATGGCAGACTAAGTATTGCAGTGGGTAGGTATTAAGCTCACCAAAATTTGTCTCAAAGACATTTTCATCTTCAAAATCCTGATTCCCTAGTCTTAGAACACTGTGATGTTACAGTTTATTAGGTCACATCTATGAAGTCTGAAAGGGAGGAGTTCTTTTCCACATCAGCCTTATAATCCTCATAAGGTCTTAAAAGATATTAATTCAAAAGTAACAATTTTGGATAATCAAGCAGCCATTAGAAAGCCACTTTGTCATTTCAAACGCACCTTTGCTATTTGGTTACTACTGAGCCCATGCTGAGGTTGACCTTTCAATAACGATTTGCAACAAGTTCCTCCCTTCAGAGAAAGCAACATTTGTGTTGCAGGCAAAGGAATGCCACAGCAAGCAAAACTGAGGCTGAAAATTCTCTAGTTCCACACAAGTTCCTTACATCAGCACCATCAGCTGGACTGTTTTTCTCCCCCTAGAGCTGCAAGCGACTGTGCATTTCTGAAGCTATTACTGTAACATCTCCCTGTTTCCTTCAACAAAACAACACAGTTCCTATGTCTTAAATCTGCAAATAATTTATGAGTCATGGCCCAGAAATAAATATTTCTCTTTGACTTGGAGACTTAACTTTTTTTTTTTTAAAGAAAAAGAGGACTAAGCCTCTTCTCAACTGCAAAATTGTAATTATTAAGTCCAGAGAAACAAATTCCCTACACCAATTAAAAGCCAGGACTTACCATAGAGTTTAAATGAAACATTGGCAATCGAACACATTAAACGAGTTCAAATAAAACCACCCAGACATCGCAAAACTCAAACTCTATGGCTCTTGATGCAATAAAAAGCTGGGGGCTGATTGCAGCAAGAGCAAAAGAAAGCCAAAAGTCACCCATCTCCAATTACCAACCTGCCATCACATGCAATTCTACCCCATCCATGAACACAGCAACTTCAAATATTGCTTAACTTGTTAAAAAAACCTAAGAAATACCCTGTGGAGAAATATTTTAGTGCTGTAATAGTAACTTTGGTAACAGCTTCCCCTCTTTTTTAGTTTTTCATGAAGCCTAAAACACCTTAAAAATAAAAAACATTCTTTCAAGTTCAAGTGTTTTAGTTCTCTGTTTTGCTTCTTTCAAGGCATACCTAACCCGTGTATCGACCATGCACTATATACTATCATAAAAGAAGTCCCTACAATACATAATCACTCCTTACTGGGAAAAAAATTAAAAATGAAAGAAAATAACAAGCTTGTTCACTATAATTCCAACAATAGACACACACACGTAGAACCTTTAAACAGAAACAAAAAAGGATGCTTTAAAGAAAAAAAAACCAGCTCTTAATTTTCAACTAAATAAAAAGTAAAAAAACCTGTCAGCTTTTTATCCTCAGAAAAAAAGCTGAAGTTTAATAAACACACATAAAGCTCAAAAACTTTGGCAAACAAGAACAATTGTATTTCATTCTATGCCACAACTAATAGTATTTTTTATAAAATTCCTTACTTAACATATTATCTAAGTAACCCTACTCCTAGCAAAGATTTAATACACATACTACTTTACTTCCAAAACAAAAAAAAAGGAAAATGTAACATTTATTTCCTTAACAATAATAATGAGGCTTACTAAAGAACACCTACGTACCCCGCCATCTCCCAACAAGAAGCAGCAGGTTTTTTCCAGGTGAATTTAAGCATTCCTGGCCTAATTAGTGCATGGAAATCAGACCAATCAGTGTGCAGGACACAATGGGCTTGGGGTATAAATGCTCACACCAGGGGCCAAGGCATATCACTACGCTTTCTTGGGGGAGAACAATAATGGTTGTGGTAAAGCAACTTTTAGGATGTTTATTTAATAAAAATTGTTTGTTTTATTTGTGTTTTGTGGGGGGGCTTTCTTTGGTTTTTGGGATTTGTTTATGCTACCTAAAAATTTGGTTAATTATGAAGTCTTGTAAGGCTTTCTAATACAGGAAGGGGCTGTTAAGCTTCATAATAATCTAACTTTTGTGGTTTTATAAGTAAAAGTTTTGGTAAAAGTCTCATAGGATTGGGGTTTTTTTTGTTTGCTATAAGCAATATTCTATTGTGTGGCAGTTGCCTAAAAATTAATGTTATTTTAATAGCAAATGTGGTAGAACCATAAATAAAAATTGTTTAGCAAGATGTTTTTTATTTGTGCTCTTTCTATATCTAACTGAACTGGCTTGGTTACTTTGTTTAACCCTGTTAATAGCCTTTGTAGGAATCAAAGCATTGCTTCTCATTCTGCAGAGATAATAAATGTTTAGTATTTTATCCTGTAGTATGGATAAGGCTATTTTGTTCTATGCTTTTCTTAAGAGGTGTGGCTCTTCCTTACTTTCACTGTCAATACTGGTCTTTAGTAAGTCAGTGACTGAGTTGCATTAGAGCAGTTTAGTGTAAAGCTTCCTGCTTTTTCTGATTATTAGGGTACACCTGTATAGTGGTGTTTTGGTTTTGCAAGACACTGAGTGAAAACAAATATCTGGAAAGGTGAACATAGTAAATGTTCATTTAACTCTTTTGCTTTATGTTGTTAGTAGTAAGTTTTCCTCTTACCTTTGCAGTTCTTTTCAGCCCCCAGTGAGGCTAAAGCCAGTCTTTTCATAGCTGTATTGGTATGTAAAAGACATAAAAGAGATGAGTTTTTCTTGCTTTAATGGGTACAGGAAAGCCCAAATTCAGCTGTGCCAGTACCTTCAGGTTGCCATTGGCAACTCATTGGCTAATATGTGCTTAGATGGCTATAGCTGGCTCTGAGAGTCTTAGCAGCACGGTGAAAAGCCTTCCAGTGAGACAAATACTGGTGACTTAAAATAAGAACTTATCTTAATGTTTTTGGAGTGTGCCTTGCTTAAGCCTTGATGCTATTCTGATGTACATGGTCTGGCTGTATGTAAGAGCATTAAGTGAAAAGCAATTATTTACTAGAGTTTATGAAGTATACTGTATCAAGGATTAATATCTTATTTCTACAGTGTAAATAAACAGTTACCTAAAAGAAGTATAAGCTATGAAAATGAAGAGATCAGCTTTGTATTATGTTGAACGAAAGGTAAACTTAAAGACTAAACTAGAATCAACTTTTTTCTTATTGAGGATTGCCTTTTAATGCTGACCACTTCTGTAAAGATTATTTGAGATGTATCGTGAAACATCTTCCCTCAGAACAGCTGAGAAAGGAGGAGGAGCACGAGTGTGAGCTGTGCTGGAGCGGCGAGGCCAAAGTGCTCGGGATAAATCCACGGGGAAGGTGCGGAGGAGGCAGCTATGGTCAGTACCCCCGACCGCGCTGTGTTTAATCCCGCAGGGCTGCCCGGAGCCCTTGTCCCAAGGGAAGCAATGGCAGCAAGGAGCCGATTTCCCCGCTGCCAGCTCCCCCCCCGGCAGGGGGCTCCGTGCGCGGCGCTCGCCTCCCGCGGAGGTTTGTCCCGCGGCGGCGGCCGTCGGGGGCGGGCCAAAATGGCGGCGGCCAGCTGAGCGCTCGCGTGGTGCGCTCACGGTGCCGCTGCCGGCAGCCATGTCGGGCCGCCAGGGCAACAAACTGCCCAGCAACCTGCCCCAGCTGCAGAACCTCATCAAGCGCGACCCCACTTCCTACACGGAGGAGGTGCGGACGGGGGGGGAGGGCGATTGGGGAGGCTGGGACGGGCTGCGGGACGGGGACAGCCGTACGGACGGGTGTTGCTCAGCTGCCGCTGTTCCCTATGTGTGTGCAGTTCCTGCAGCAGTACCACCACTACCAGTCCCATGTGGAGATCTTCACCTTCCAGCCGGACAAACCCAGTAAGGAGCTGGCCGAACTGCTCATGTTCCTGGCGCAGGTGAGCCGCCGACCCCCAGCCCTGCACCAGAGCCAGAGGCCGTGGCAGCCTGTGCTTGGTAGCAGCTTCACTGAATATTACTGTTCTACTGTCGCGTACTCCTTCCCAGGCCTGTGAGGTAAGCCCAGGTGTGCCCTAGAGCGTTCACCTGACCTGTCCCTTGCAGGTTGCTCACTGCTACCCCGAGCACATGGCCAGCTTCCCGCAGCAGCTGAAGGAGCTGCTCGCCTACCACCACACGGTCCTGGACCCCGACCTGCGCATGGTGAGACCCGTGGCTCAGCGTGCGTTTTGTGTGAGCTGAGAGTTTGTGGTTTGCTTGTCAAAGATGGAGAGGAATATTAATTTTGGGTTCTCTTACAGACTTTCTGTAAGGCTTTGATTCTGTTAAGAAACAAGAATCTAATAAATCCTACAAGCTTGCTGGAGCTCTTCTTTCAACTGCTGCGGTGTCATGATAAGTTGCTACGAAAGGTAAGACGTGCATACAAACATCTTTGTTTCCTGTGGATTTTGACCAACTTGACAGAACTAATGCCAGAACAGGCATTATTTGGCTGTTCTTAGCTCAGTTATGAAATTAGAGTTGAAAATAGCTCTGCTGTTTCAGCAGGGAGGGCTCCAGCTCTTTGTTGGACTAATAGCTGAGTTCTGCTGGTGTAAACACCTTGACCTTGCCATTGCAAGCTGTAGGCTTGTTCTCTTTGGGATTGAGCAGTTTGGGTGTGTCTGCAGGTGAAAACCATGAGCAGGTTGCAGCTGGAGCAGTCCTTGATCATATGTCCATCTCTGAGTAAAACCATCAAAACCAGAGTATTTGCTGGTCAAAGCTGTTAGATATTTTCTACCATGGATGTGAGAACACTTTCTGCCTCCACAATTCCTAATCTGGCTGTCAGAACAGACCTGAATGAAGCAGGGGTAGGATTTTAAGTGCTACTTTATGCTGTTCGTTGTCCTGCCTTACTGTAGTGTAAATTGAGGACGATTCTCAAATACATGAGAGGTTACAGGATAACTTCCTGTTCTTTTTCCTGCTCTAACTCCAGTGGTGTTGTTAGTGGTGATCAGTACTTGGGCACAGTGTTGTCTCTGCTCTTCTCCCTGCATGACCTGTGTTACTGCCTGTTATCTCTCTGCTTGCAGACCTTGTACACTCACATTGTGACGGACATCAAGAATGTCAATGCTAAACACAAAAATCATAAAGTGAACACGGTAAGTGCTTTGGCTTTCATGTGTACTTAGAACTGACTTTCTGCTGTTGTGAAGACCTCTAAAATCATCTTTTCAACTTTTTTTAGGCACTGCAGAACTTTATGTACACGATGTTGAGAGACAGCAATCCTACTGCTGCCAAGATATCTCTGGATGTGATGATAGAGCTTTACAGAAGGAATATTTGGTGGGTCTGGCAGGCTTGTCTTGATTTGCCATTTATTTTGGGGCTCTTGGGCATCACTGGTGGAACCTAGTCCAAAACATGATGCAGGGGACAGTGACTTAAATAACTTCTTAATTGTAGCTCCGTGAGGCTGTATCTTTTTCTAAGGAATTTAGCTGAGAAGAAATAGTGTCTTGTGTGAAATGAGTTACTTAATTTGAATATTTGATGAGACATAATTTTCTCAGAATTATGTGAAATTGCCAGACTTGAAATACAAGATGCTGTTTGTTTTATTCTAGGAATGATGCCAAAACAGTCAATGTCATCACAACTGCCTGCTTTTCCAAAGTGACCAAGGTGAGAACAGAAATCATGTGATAAACTGGATGTTACTGTGGCCACCTTTTTTCTATGGATGTAACTTAATATGTTGTTATTGCAAACCAACTTCACTGATTTGTCTTGTGCATGTTTAATTTTCAAAATAGCACTCCTGGGAGGAGGCAGGAGCTTGGCAGCTTATCTTGTAAGAAGTGTAGACTGATGTGGCGAGTGTGGGTGCACTTGTAACTGCTCTTCAGAAGAGACTGTCAGAATATCACCTCCTTAATATAACAGCACTGTGAGGCTTTTATTAAAGGAGGAGAGCAGCTGTCTTGCCTGGGACCTGACTGAATATTGGGCCTGCTGTGTTGGTTCTGAAGGCTTTAAAAACCTTGTACTATGGTCTGAGCCAAGTTTTCACTCTGAATGTCCAAAAGTGATTCCATTCAGTAAAAGTCAGTCAACCACAATGAAAAATCTAACCAACAAAGCTGTCTGAACTAATGCAAGTTTCAAGTTCTGACCATCATCTTGGGTATCACCTGTATAGGGACTCCTGACAATGTTGACATGGAGCAATTAGGTGGAAATGGTTTTGCAGGATGATAGAAAGACAATTTGCATCTTTGAATTTGCTCCAGGCATTGTGGAAGCTCAGCTTCTCTTTGATTCTGAGTGCCTCTAACTGATGATGGGCAGCTAAAATTGTCTGGATCTATAAAACACTTGTGGCTTTCAGGCTGTAATTTGGTTTGTTTTCTGCTCAGATCTATGCCTATAAAAAATTTGGGTGAGTCTTTGCACAGCTTAAGGTGTGGATGTAGAGTGGTTGTAAATTGTCAGCTTGTCACACATGGACTCACTTTTCAGGTGTTAGTTGCTAGTTTGAAGTTCTTCCTTGGGAAGGATGAAGATGAGAAGCAAGACAGTGACTCGGAGTCTGAGGTGGGTGTTGTAATCAAATATTGCCTTCTCTGTTCTTCAAACCTGTTAGTAATTCTGCCATCTTAGTGACTCTGGCTCTGCCTGTATGTCTGCCTCTGTGCTACCTTCCTGTCTAGCTCTCTCCTGATGCTTTTATGCTTCACAAACAATTTCAGTGTCTGACAGCTGGCCCCATGTGATGGCAGGATGTCTTTGCTATCTGTTAAAAGACAAATGCCAAGATCTCCTTTGCTTTTTCTCTTGAAATGCTGGTACCTACAGTTGTGACATTTAGGAAGGGGGAGAGTTTTCAAATAGAGTACATGAACTTGAAAAATATTGGTAGTTTCTGTTTCCCTGATTGCCATTTGAAACCTGGTGTCACCTGAGTGTTGCTTTACTTCCCCAAGGATGATGCCCCCACGGCCAGAGATCTGATGATGCGCTATGCGACCAACAAGAAGACCACCAAGCGCAAGAAGAAACTGGAGAAAGCCATGAAGGTCCTCAAGGTGAGGAGAAGGCTCTCTGATTTCTTGTCATTTTAGCTTAATCCTTCCAGTGCAGAAGCCCTGCTGGTGTAGCTACAGGTGGCAGATAATCCTGTGTGGTTGAAAACAGGGATAGTTTTTGAAATCCCGGTGTTCATTTTTGAAGACGCAGCAACCTTGAAACTGAAGCACTTTGCTCATAAAAAGAGAAAAATGTTTCTTGTTTCCATGCAGAAACAGAAAAAGAAGAGCAAGCCAGAGGTGTTCAACTTCTCTGCTATTCACTTGATTCATGATCCCCAAGGTGAGCATGCAGTGAGTTTTCTTCGTACAGTTGGTGTTAATCCCAGATACGGGATCTTGGATACAGCTCTGCCAGGAGACTCCAAGTGACAAGTAGGTGCAGATGTGACACTTGGAATGTGTGCTTACTCTAGGGTTTCACTACGCTCTGAGAGATCAGTCGTGTTGTGCTTGTTGTAGTGCAACACATGTAGGTAATGAGACATGGAAGGAAGAATACTACATGATCTGCTTTGGGTTTCTGCGTACCAGGACATGGCTCTCTGCTGCTTTCTTGCGTGAAGGCAATAATTGGGTGAACAGGGAGTAGTTGATCTACTATAACTGCTCTGCCAACTCTGCTAAAATGTATTTGTCTAATAGCACTTGATTTGGTCTTAATCTGTTCTAGTGAACCTCTGAGGATTTCATTTTCTCAGATCAACCCATAATGTATCTACAAATTTAGTTTTCAATGCTGACTCTGTGCTTGTGATGTTGGGGAATGTCTGCTAGTTTGCCTCTGCTGAACCTGTGCACAGCTTCAGGCCTTTTAACTATATGAGAAGTAAAATAACCCACTGGAATAAGTGCTTTAGTCACTTTTTAATTTTTTTCTGTGAAAGGGTACTGGGACTTAAAAATAAAAACCAATCAAACTGCCTATTTTAAGCCTAATCCTAATCGAGTTCTGAGTTGTGCTCTTTTGGTCTACTGCAAATTCCTTATTGCTTTTCCAGACTTTGCTGAGAAACTGCTGAAGCAGCTGGAGAACTGCAAGGAGCGATTTGAAGTGAAGATGATGCTCATGGACCTAATATCCAGACTGGTTGGAATACATGAGGTGTGGACTTGAATAATTTTAGGATGGTCTGTTGGTAGCCAGCCTGGTTTGGGTGTGGGCATGTTCTGGCCTCATGCCTCTGGAAAATGAGGTTTAGTTTTGCTGTATATGAAAAAGTACATAGGAATGGTCAGGTAGTAGCCAGCTGGCCTCGTGGAATGGCAGTGGTCCAGACTTTTTGTGGTGCTAAGGGAGCTCTGATAGAGAAAGATACCGATTTGGAATAGATGAGCTGTCCCTAAAGCAGAGAGGACAGCTTTGCTCCTCCAATGCTTACCTGGGAAGCTGCTCATGCTGATGACAGCATTGTCAGTCAGGCAGTGCTGAACAAGAGGGAAGCTGGTAGCTCCTGCACTTCAGAGGGTTTTGTGCAGGCTACCCAGTGGTAAAATATTTGCACTGGATTAAGTAAAGAGTAATCCAGTTCAAGTTGGCAAGTTTCAGGGGGAATAAGGATCTTTATGGCAAGGACTAGGTGCAGAGAAACTGCAGCTGTGTTTATCTTGGTACAATATAATTTCCTTGTATCCACAAATACCAAACTCAACATAAGAGACAATATCATACTGGAAAATCTGAGGTATTTGAAGAGCACACTATAGAATGAGATTTCTATGATCAACTGATGAAGATGATCCTAAGTTCAAAGACTAGAAGATAATAGATTACGATTTGTCTTGCAGCTTTTTCTTTTTAATTTCTACCCCTTTGTTCAGAGGTTCCTCCAGCCCCATCAGAGGGGTAAGTAGCTACTCTAGGTACTGCTGGTTCCTCATGTCTCATGTACAGTCACTTACATGGAAGTGGTGCAGAAAATGGGCGTGTAGTGGTGATTGGTGGGAAATGGGAGTAGTCCAGAGTGTGGATTAATTAAGTGCAAGTCCCTGACTGCCAGAAGTGCCAAGGGCTTTGGACTTCTGTGGATTCCTTAGGATCTGAGAAGCTCCAGCAAAGGAATAAGAGGAATCTGAGCCCCTAATCCTGGCTAGCTGAGCTTAAGCATTACTGCATTATGCTGCTTCATTTTACTGGTGTTTGCCTCTAGTTCTGGAGCAGTTCCTTTTGCTTTAGCAGGCTCTTGCTCCTGGGCGGAGGCCACGGGAGTTCCCAATGCTTGGTGGGAGAGGAGAAATAGTTGTCCCAAAGAGCTCCAGGCAGAAATGGCTTTGGGACTGATAGAGCAGCTTGAGTTTTGGGGGATGTGTGTATTGGCCACAGTAAGCTGCAGCAATGTGTTTTGCCCTTTTCTTCCAGAAGTGACCAGGATTCTTCTGTTTGCTGCGCAGGCTTCACATCAGCTGGTACCACCTGAGGTCACTGTTTCACCTGTCTTGGATGTTAAATGGGCGGCAGGCCAGCATGGAAATGCAGTTCTGTGTGTGTGGGGAGGGGGAGAGGGAATTGGTCAGATTGTTTGGAAAAGCTTATGGTAATTGCAGCAATTTTTTTTCAAGTTCCAAGGCCTTTTTGTAGAGGGGGAAGAAAAAAGATCTTTATTTTCTGCAAGAGAATTAATTTAGAAAATATTTGTGGGCTGTACTGGCATGTCATGATCAGTGTTTCTAAGAAAAAGGATCTGTCTGTTAATAATTGTGTTAAGTTTTTATTTAATATGCGTTGTTTTTTTTTTACTTTCAGATTATCCAGTCAGTGTTGATGACCATTGCCAATAACTTTGTCACAGACAAGAATTCTGGGGAAGTCATGACTGTAGGGTGAGTACAGAACTGTATGAGTAATGTCCAGCTCCAGATGTGGTAAAATATATTTTTTTCAATCACTTGCAACTTATTCCTGTCACTTGTACTGTGCTTCCAAGAAGCTGCTTGAGTGAAAAGTTAGGACAGTATCTTAGCTTAAGCTTTCTGAATTTTTGTTTGGAATATTTTATGATGGTTTTCTCCTTTTACACCAAATGATAAATGCAGTATAAGATGGTTCAAGTTTCAGGTAATCCAGTATACTAGTGGCATTTTCTCCTCATTAATTATTTTCTCAAAACCAATTTTCCATTTTTTTTAGAATCAATGCAATAAAAGAAATCACTGCGAGATGTCCCTTAGCCATGACTGAAGATCTGCTCCAGGACCTTGTTCAGTACAAGACTCATAAAAATAAAAGTAAATATTACATGGATATGACTTTAAACTACTTCTCTCCTTTATTATGTGGTCTTCAGTTACAGCCTTCATGACAATGCTGTCTTAACTGATTTTTATGCACTGAGACCATTTTGAGTGTTTGGGTTACATTTGTCTATGTGGAGTGTGTATCCCTGGGAGACAAAACAGTCAAGGGTAGTTAGAGCAGAGGAACTAACTGACAAAAATAAAGCACGGAAAGGTGTTGTTAAAACGAGTTAGCCCTAAGGAAGTGCTGTGTTCTGTACCAGAGAAATGAGAGGAAACCATAACCTCAGACATGAGTAGGCTGTAAATGCTGGTGAGCTGTGTGGGCTTTTGGTTTGCTCAGAGTTCTGCTTTTTTGCTGACTCTGTCATTTTCTGGGTAGATGTGATGATGTCTGCAAGAACTCTGATACACCTGTTCCGCTCTCTGAATCCAGAGATGCTGCAGAAGAAGTTCAGGGTAAGTGTTTCATGTGTGTTGCATTCACCAAAAACTGATGTGCTCAAAAATGACAACTGGTGTCAGTATCTGCCTGAAAAGATGGAGTCAAGCCTGTGTTCTTTTGCCTGCTGCCTTTGGACACGGTGTGCTAATATTTGCACATTTCCTTAGGTGACATTATCTAAGTTATGGTTAGATCATGCTCCAGAAGCTCAGCCATTTTCTGAGACTCATTCAACTCGAGTAATTAAACTCTGCCTCAGGACATAAGGAAAGGTCTTTATCTCCTTGCACCCACACCCTCCTGTTTGCCCGGATGTTTTCATGGATTGGTGGGCACTAACATAGCTGCCTGCTTAATGTGTGTTTTGTTACCCTGTGCAGGGTAAGCCGACTGAGGCCTCGGTGGAAGCCAGGATTCATGAATATGGAGAACTGGATGCCAAAGATTACATTCCAGGAGCAGAAGTACTGGAGGTTGAGGATCAAAAGGAAAAGGCAGGAACCCGAGAGGAAGGTTGGCATTTTTTCCTTACAACGTTTGTTCTGGGCATCACTGTCACTAAGATTTTATGCGGCCATGGAACTTGGTGTTTGTGCATTTCATTTGCTGCTGTCCCCTGCTGTGACTTGCACGTGTCTATCTTTGAGTAAGTGCATTTTGTCAGTGGGGTTTGTTACTGCGTTGCTTTGTGTGATACACACCGACATGGAGAAGCAGAGGGACAGACAGTACAGCTGTGAAATTGGTGTTTCGCTTCTCCTAAATAAAACCTGCTGTCTGTTACAAAACACCCAAATAGTACTTGGAAATAATATTTGACTTATTTAATTCACTTCCTGTGTAAATGCCTTAAACACCCTGAAACCCCTGCCTGAATCAGGGAAAAGAGATGGAGGAGCCTTTAAAAGTAAGGCAGAGTTTGGCAACTGAAGTCTGAGTGCCTTGGAGATGTTGCAGGACGTGTGCCAGAGGAACGAATGCCCTGATAGGACGTGCTGTGTAGTGATCAGTGTAATCGTGTGCTTAGTGTCTGAAGCTGATACTTGCAGCACGTCAGCCAGAACAGCAGTGAAGAGCAATGCTTATCCTCTAGTAACTAACCCACCTATAAATCACATTACTTCCCTTCTTGATTTAGGTGGCAGGGAGTGATAAACACCATTATTGAGGAGTGTAATTAGTGTCTGTAGACTACTGTGGTGCTTCAGGCTGTCCCAAATGCACTTTGCTTTCAGGGTCTTGACCTTAAGATGAGAACTGAGCTTTGCAGAGCATAGCATGGATCATGTCCCTGGGTAAAATGCAGTTAGAAGATGGGTGAAGTGAATGAAAAGCAGTAAGAGCAGATGATGCAAGCATCAATTATTACCAATCCAGGTAGTTCAGATGACTTTGTACTAACACCCGTGTACCTCTTCCCTGAGCAGATGGCTGGGAAAGCGCTAGTCTGAGTGAGGAGGAAGACAATGAAGATGGGGAATGGATTGATGTGCATCACTCCTCAGATGAGGAGCAGCAACAAGTAGTGAGTTCCAAGTGTCTTCTGTGCTGAATACAAATGCGTCTTGTTCATCACAGACCAGATCCTCTTGCTCTTCACCTTGGTGTGGCTGCTCTCAAATACCTACACAGGCCTTCACAGTGAGCTGTCCAGAAGAAGTGAGGCTGAAATACACATCTTGTTAGGGTGGGAGGGGAGAAGGGGAATTCAGTTTCAGAATTCTTTTGTGTCTAAATTCTTTCAGAGCTATAATGGTTAGGTGAGTGCTTTTACTCCAAGCTCTGGTGTGCACGTACTTTTCTCAGACACTAGATACTGGATATGAGACTAAGAAAAATCCTAACAGCTGGTTGTAGCATTGCCCAGCAGTATTGCCCTTAGATAATGTGTATTTGGGAGGCAAGAATCCTGGACTGTGGCACAGGAGTGGTTTGCAAAGCTCTGAATGCTTCTTTTGTACTTCTTTCTTTTCCAAAGACAGAAAAAGTGAAAAGCATGCCCATAGAGGAACGAAAAGCCAAAGCTGCAGCAGTCAGTACAAGCAGGCTGCTAACTCAGGAAGACTTCAAGAAAATACGTCTTGCCCAGCTTTCCAAAGAAGTTAATTCTGCACCTGGCAAAGCTGCAAAGCGGAAATACATTGAAATAGATGATGAAGAGGAGGAGGGCAGGTAGGATATGGGCTACCGAGTGCTTTTTCTTTGCTATGCTTTAGCGATGCAGCTTTTCATTGCAGCAGGGCACAGAGCTTTGCTGTTGATCAGTGTTTCCTGGTGACAGCCAACAGCCGGAGCCTAGAATGGATCCTGAGCTGGGGATTTGCTTATACCTGGGAGAAAGGACACGGGCCTGTGGAAGGTCTGAGATTGTTTGGCTTGTTCAGGCCAAGAGGCATGAGGGAGTTTTCATGTTAGCAGTAGCTGGTTATATCCGTGATGTTTCTTAGAGTTTCTGAAAAAAGCAGGACTTGAAAAATGAAACTGGGTAACTCTTGTAACAGATATCCCATGCATGAGGAATAACTCGAAGGGAACAGAAAGTGTGTGTGTCTCAATTCATTGCAAGGCAGTGGTCTAAGATGGGTGAAAGACCAAGGGTGAAGAGGGCATTTTGCGTTCCTTGCCAGATCAAGTTTTGTGTGGTGACCTTTTGCTGGGTTTGTGTGTGTAGGGGGGAGTTGCTTTCACTCAGAGATATTGAACACCTGCATAAGAAGCCCAAGTCGGACAAGGAGACCAGACTGGCAACTGCAATGGTGAGCAAACTGGGATGTTCTGTGTCCTGTTTTTCCAGATCTGGGTTTGTTTGCCTTGTGCAGGAGGGGATGCTGGTGGTGCGTATCTAAGATGGGTGCCTAGCTGCCGTGTGGGTTTTGAGAGATGATTTGTTTAGTGTTTTGCTGTTGCGTTTTGGCTGTAACAAATAGCCCCTTGCTGGGCACTGGTGACCATGTAAATACAAACAGACCAAATTTTCATTGTGACTGAATAAATACAGTCAGCATGGGATAATACATGTATGAACACAGTCATCCCGAACCCAGATTTGTTGTTACTGCCATAGAACTGGTTAGCATCAGGCAGCTGATGTTGACTGTAGGGCCAGGAAAATTACCCCGTCACTCTATTGCATTGTCTTTTCCAGGCTGGAAAAACAGACAGAAAAGAATTTGTGAAAAAGAAAACAAGAATTAACCCATTTGCCAGCTCTTCCAACAAAGAAAAGCAAAAAAACAAGAACTTCATGATGATGAGATACAGCCATAGTGTCCGGACCAAGAACAAGCGTTCCTTTAGGGAGAAACAGGTAATGTTCCATGTTGGAAATGGATGGGGCAGTGTCAGCAGGAACTTAGAATGCAGGTGCAGTGCTATCTACCCTCTGTCCTGAGGTGTTGCTGTCGCAACTCATGGAAAGCCTATGGCTTGGCTTCCCTGAGTCCTGCCCCAGGGGAAGAGCTATGCTGCAGATTGTGGTGAAGAAGGCTTTTGTCAGGCTCCTCTCTAACACGCTTTGAGGTGCAAGCCCTGTTGCAGAGTCAACTGTAGGTTAGAAAGGCATTCCTTTCCTTGCTATAAATTAAAGGTCATGCGAGAACCCTGACTATAGTCCTGTGACAGAATGAATGTTTCTCTGTTATGAAGGATTTGCTTAGGAATTGCTTCTTGGGTAAAGCTTTCAGTGGGTTTGTTCACTTTCCATAGTCTCTGACCTTTCTTTTGTTGCTGTGGTGTTATGGACTCATCTGGCCTGGCCTTGAGGTAATCTAATAGCTTGTCGCAAATGTTCCTGAGGAACAGATGCAAATGCTATTTATTAGCTACTTGAAACTGCATAGAAAAGAGTTCATTTAGTTTAACAGTAGTATTACACTAATGCTGCTCTCAGTGCTGAAGCCCCTGCCAGTCTAGGGTTTTACAAGGTGATATTAAACTCAACTCATCCACACATGTTCCAAGAACAGCTTGTAGAATAATCACTTGTAGAATAAGCCAGTGGTCTAGTTTGTCTGTGGTTTTTTTTCTTGCTAGATCCTGTTTTGTTGCTTGTGTGTTCAGATGCTTCTTGTACAAATGTTGATCTTCTCCCAGGATCATATCATTTGGATAATGTCTGTTTGTCTGCCATTTCTTGCCTTAGGAATGGCAAGACAGAACTGTTTTATAGACTCGGTAGAGAATGTCTGAAGTTTTTCTGTTGAGCAGGAAGATGTGGACTAATATAATCTGTAGTTTTTTTAATTTGGTATCATTCTGCCTCACCTCAGTTAAGGCTGACAACGTGAAACCAGCTCTCCAAACACACAAAACAGGTTGCAAATGAACAACCCAGGCACTTTAAAGAAGCTGCTTGGTACAGTTATTCTTAGCCCACTTATTCTAAAAAAACATAATATTCTTTACAAGTTACATTTGAATTCAAAACATTAATAAACAGTGAAAGAAGCATTAATTCATACYTTTTTCCTGTCAAAGTTAGGCTACAGCACCTTTCTGTTTAATCATAATTTGAAAGTAATTGTTTTGAGTGGGTTGGAGAACCAGAGTTTTACGATGCTGTGTTCTGCTGCACATTTTGGTGGTAAGAGAAAATGGCCTGTTAACTCTAGTCCAGAGCCACCTCCTTTACTAGCTAAAACATGTCTGAAACACAACAATCTCTCTTTAGAATCATATGGCACTTGTAAGAATTCCCCCTTGAAAAGAAGATAGGTAATACTCCTTCAAGAACTACCTTTTTTACTTACATCTCAGCTGAACTGATTTAGGTGGCAGGGAGTGAGAAACACCATTATTGAGGAGTGTAATTGATCTCTTCTGATTGAGTCAGTGGAAGAACAGTTTGTTCTGATCTTTTTCATTGCATAGAATTTGGTTATGCTCAGCTCTGTAATTGTACTGTCGAGTTTTAGCTAAATAACCTGAGTGTTTCTGCCGCTGTAATTGTTAGCATTTGCATTGCTGCTCCCAGGTTGAGCTGATAAGCTCTTAGTGTTTTTATCAGAGGTTAAAGAAATTGAGAAGGGTTTTTGATACGATAGTAGTGTTGTGTCCCCAGTTATTATGCTCCTTACCTCAATATTCTGCTCTTGTTTCATGTTTAGCTGGCTCTTCGAGATGCTCTTCTGAAAAAGAGAAAACAGCTGCTGAAATAAGTGTGGGGGAGAACTTCATCACCCTTGAACAAATAGCCCTGGAAATGCTCGTTTCCAGCCACCATCACCCTGAGGCAAAGGAGGACCATGGTGCCTTATGGATTTAGCTCTGATCTGTTCAGAAATATAAATGGAACTCTTGCAAGTTGATGGATGCTGCATCTGTGGGACAGACAGAGGCCTTAATCCTTGGAGGGTTTTAATGTGTTTTTAAAGCTCTTTAGAGAAGAATGCTGTTATATTTTTATTTAATGTAATTTACTTACAGGGGGTTTTGTATGTGTAAGTATTAAAAGACACAACCTTATGGTAAAAACTCTGAGGCTATTACTGAACAAGCAATGGAAAGGAAAAAGAATATTCTGGTCAGTCTGTAAAGCATGTGTATATAGTATTTGTGCCTGTCTTAGGAGAATGTGGGTACAGACTGAGTAAGCTGTTGTCTAAGCAGCTCTTTTTGACCAATTTAATGAGACAATTCATCTGTGATGCAGGTAAGCTCAAGTCGAGAGTTGGGTGGGAAGAACTCATTATGGCTTACAAAGAAAACAGAAATAAAATTAGCATATGCAAGATGGGGGTTTTCTGTTGCTGTTTAAATACCAAGATAGCATTATATGTCAGAAAAGAATATTTTCCTCCATTGGTGTGTCTTCGGGGGGAGTTGCTGGTGTCTTTGGGCAAGTATGTACAAGAATAATGTGGATGTCTGGATTGTTTGTCTAAGGTTTAACTTGTGCTTCAGTCTTGACCTCTGCTGGGGACCATTAATGGGTTCTGTGTACCTTCCCTGGACACCTGTTTTAATGGAGTTGATTAATTATAAATAACTTGAGGGAGTTATGTATACCATCTTTTGTCAAAATCTGTTGGAAATGGATATCCTTATAGTGCAGAACCAGGCGCCACATGCACAGGATAAAGGAAAAGCACTTGATGGTGTGCTGTTTTCCTTTCTTTTTAGGAAGCCAGGTTAATGCTCATACCCATGTGGAAATTGACTTAGCTTAGCTATTTGTTGAATATATATTTGTAATAACTTCTTTCTCGTATTGATTTTGTATTGTTTGTTTTGTCACATTGCTTCCTAGAGCAAAAAACTTAGAGAGGCTGTAGGGAGAGAAGAACCAAGTAAGATGTTTTTACAGTTTTGTATTCAAATTGTATGTTCCTGCCAAGGGAGTGGCAGGTGCAGTATGTGTAGCTGGGAGCTGGAGAGGGGTGTGGGGATGATGTGTGGAGCAAGGGTTGGAGGCAAAGGTAAGGGGAGAAGGCAAGTACCTTGTGTAAACCCCACTTTTACTGTTTTTTTTTTCTCCTGCTGAACTGCTGAGAAGTTTACAGTGTTGTGCATGTGTCCAAAAACGAACATCTGAGGCTGAAAGGGAGAGTCAAGTTTTTGCCCTCGGAATTGAGGACAAGTGTTTAGTCTCSTCTTTTTCTGTTTCCCTCTTGTTTACAGCCTTGCCCCGTCGCTGCCACTTGTGGGGTTGTCCCCTCTGCCCGTCACAGAAGCGACAGTCTGGCTTTTACTAACTTTGCCAAGCAGAAGCGCAGGGGCAATGCACGTGTTAGGCGGTAGCGTATAGCTGCGGTGGTTTTGTTCCCGTCTCTCATGTGACGGAGATGGGTCGCAGGCTCCAGGCGGGCCGGCGGTGGCGCCTCGGGGCGGGCAGGGCCGGGGGCGGGCCCTGGCGGCGCGGGGAGGGCGGGCTGGCCCCGGGGCCCCGCGGCCGCCGCGTCCTGCGCCATGGGCTGCGGGCCGTGGGCGCTGCTGGCGCTGCTGTGCGGGACGGCGTTGGCGGCGGCCCCGCTGCGCTGCAACGTGAGCCTGGACAGCCCCGCCGAGCAGCGCTGGCTGCCCGTGCTGCGGCACTTCGAGCCCGCCTTCCTGCGCGCCGCCGTCCGCCGGATCATCGAGTGCGTGCGGGACCGGGCAGCCCGGGGCGGGCGGTGGGCGCAGGGATTGAGGGGGGGTGCAGCGCGAGACGTGCCGGCAGCGGTGGGGAGAGGCTGCTGGAGGAGCCGCGGACTCCAGGGATGCCCGGTGTGGGTTGCCGAGCCCGCTGTCCGCTCTCGGCTAACGCTTCGGGCGTGTCTTGCAGCGAGTGCGTACCGAAATGGGTCCATCAAGTCATCCAGCCCATAGCAGCGGAACTGGAGCTTCTCATGCCGCAGCCCTTCGCGGGGGAGATTGCGGGCATGTGCAAAGCACTGGGAGTAAGTCTTGGAGATGGAATCCTGCTGAACTTCGCCTACGAATCCACTGCGTAAGTGTCTGGTACTTACAGCTCTAGCGTGGGAGAAGGCACGTGGCGGGTGACTTGCACTGTTCGTTCTGGGACCACTTCATCCGTTCTGCTGGAAGGTTTCACTCTTTTTTGGCAGTTTGGACCCTGAATGGAATGAGAAAGTTATGTTTTTTATTGCAAAGTACAAGTAATAGCTAGCTGTCATGTTTTTGTGCACGTACGTATATCTATATAAAGCTATTACAATGCAGAAATCTTTTTTGCTGGTAACGTATGTCTATCTAAAAGTAGTTGGGATAATTTATGTTTGGAAGCGATATAATGTTTGCTGTCACTTAAAAACTGCCAAAAAGGAAGCTAGAAGAAGTACTTGTGCTCTCATTTGTCTGAGATCAAGTTACAACTAAACAGTTTTTTGGGTGAAGGTGCACAATGGCTGTGTAATGTCACTTCTTGGTTTGAACATGGAAAATGACTGTTGTATGCTTATGGCAGCAAACAAAATCTCAGTGGAAAAAATACTGAGTTTCGTTATGTCTTTTTGCTCTAGAAATGTGGTTTTAGGAGAATATGCAATGTTTGGTGTTGCTTCTGAGGATCCTAAAAAATTCCTCCATATAGATTTTAACAAATAGTAAAGCATGTGGGCCCTTCTTTGCATTTAATTTTTTTTTCTTAATGTGTTGTACTCAGTGATCTTTTTTTAGTAAGGACTAATATTGGATATGACACATTTAAATGCTGGCTGGTTTAGTGTTTCACAGGGGATACTCATCATACTTAGCCCTGGTAAGTCTCCTGAAATTCAGTTTCTCAGCTTGGATACTAAAGAAAACCTGTCAACTGGGAATAGCCTACTTGTGTCACAAAATATTTACCTTTATATTTTTGAGATATAGTGATATATTGACAGGGTTATGCATCTCTGAAAGGACCAACTCGTAACTACAGAGAAAATAAGTTGTCAATTCCCTGGTAATGCAATATCCTACATGAAAAAGCCACTTTTAACTTGTTATGCAAGGAGTTTGAGCACACTCTGTTCTAGAGAATAGTCTGTTTATTGAAATGGCTGATACACTCCAAGTTCATTGATGGGCTGTTCAAGTATTCATGTGACTTAATTTGAACATAGCCTACTTGTGATTAAAATTCTACAGAGTCCTAATGGAAATGAAATTATAAAAATGAAATGCAGGAAGTGTGACACTTCATGGATGCTTTTAGATGTCAGCTGTTCATTATGACTTGGAAAAGTGAAATGAAATAATGACACTTTTCCAGAGTGGAAGTGCTGCTTTCTGCCTGCCCTGTAATTTCTGACCTACTGTAAACTGTAGTGTGGTATTGGCCTCTTATGATAATAAAATACTTAGGGTAGTAAAGTACTTAGAAGAACATCAGCTCAATTGCTCCTGAAAGGTTGAGCTCCTTCAGTTACAATATGGAAAGCACTGTCACAGCTCTTCCTTCAGTCATTCTTTGCCTGTTCTGTTTGCAGGTTCTGTACGAGCATTGTTGCTCAGGATGACAAAGGAAACATTTACCACGGTCGGAACTTGGATTATGCTTTTGTTGATATATTGAGCAAGATCACACTTGATGTGCAGTTTATGAAGGGTGGGCAGGTATGATCTAGGGCTGGTATGGCGGGGTGGTGTTCCATGAAGAACGAGACAGTCCTACAGCTGCTTAAACAGGGGGATTTAATGTAGGAATGTGGTTCCCATCCCAAATGTACTTGATTATTGGAGAGCATTGTTATGCTCCAGGAGTGTGGGATGAAGGTGGATTTTCTTGGCTTTCTGGACATCCAGTTTATAGTGATGGACTGGAAAAAATAGAACAGCATAATCTAGTATTTGAAGATCATTATTTCTAAGACACATTGAAAGAAGAAGGGAATGTCAAGATGCTGAAAAAGAAACGATATGTTAGGGAATAGAGTAGAGAGATCAGTTTTGGAGGAACCAATTCTAAGGCTTATTTTTTAGGCCTTGTGAATTTTTGTGATGAATAAGTGTGGTTTTAGATGAAGATTGCCAAAAATGAATTAGTTGCTAGTGCAATTGGGTTAGTCTGGTTGTTTGCTTTTTTGGGTTTTTTTTTTTCTGTCTTCATTAGTCCATTTGGCAAATGGAAAACTTGCTGTTTGTTGCTTGTAGGTTGTTAACTTGAGCAAAACTCTTGTAGCAGTCGGTGATCACAAACAAATGAAATGCAGTGAATTTGAGGCCTCAGAGTCCCTTTATAATTTACTTGGCATGATTTACTGTAACTGAGGGCACAGTGTTTTATAGTAATTTAGGTATGAAAGCTATAGAAAGAAGTACAGGATGCAGGTTCCACTGCTAACAATATTTTAATGTTGTGTCCTGGAATGCTGAAATGCTGCCTATTTCCTGGTTTCAGGTAGCGTACCAAGGCACCACATTTCTCGGTTATGTAGGCTTATGGACTGGGCAAAGTCCACACAAGTTCACCATCTCCGGGGATGAACGAGGTAAAGGAAATGTCTTCTAGAGCAGATGTTCTCTGTGTTGTGTTTGATTGTTGCCTGCCCTGACCTTTTTCCCTGAGAGGAAAAAATGAGGTTAAGGTTGTCAGAGAAGATCTGAAGTGCAGTGACTTGCCTTGCCTTCAGGGGAGTCAAGGCACCCATGCTGCCTGGTTTTGGCTGCTGTGTGGGAGAAGGTATTTGTAAGCAGTGTCGCCTGAGCTGAAAGTGTCCAAGGATGGGGAAAGCCTTGGGAAAGCTGTAAAAAATTGATGTGGTCTAGTCAAGAGACACCATTGGAGGTGGCAGAATAGAGGCTAAGAGAACAAGATGCAGTTTGGATAGCAAAGAAATGGCTGCTTTCCTGGTTCTACTGTATTCAATTGTTGTCTGGCCTTATACAGTGCTTGGAAAGAGAGGATGGGAAGAGAAGCATAAGACAGATCTAGGGGAAAGGCAGCAGGGCTTGAGGGAGTGCATGGAGACACTGGAAAGGCCGTTGAGCAAGATGAGTAGTAGAGAGGAGTTGAGAGAGGTCACTACTGAGAACTAAAACTTGTAGCAGTGGGGAAGGCAGGGAAAGGTCACTGCCTTTTCCGTCAGGGCTTCAATTTCACAAATAATGATAGCTAGATCCAACTTAAAGCTTGGGAAGGTGTCTCTTCCATTTCTTCCCTTTTTTCATTCCTTTAAGGAGCTGATACTTTACTGATCATTAGAGCTAGCAATAGTAGTCTCAGAACCAACATCTAAAATGTTTATTTTTTGCTTGTGATGGTGATAAGCATTTTTATTTTTAATCTTGAACAATCTGTTCTTGAACTCTTTAGATATGCAAACAATAGTCACTGTATGTGTTACACCTGTACGTTATCTCTGAGCACATGCACCTCTTGATTCCTGTTTGCTTTGTAAATGGTGCCTTGTTGGATTCACTAATTTCTTTCCATAGTTTATATCCATATTGTCTCTGATACCAGAGTAGTTAGTTAATCCTTTGAAATCTAGAGTGTCCTGGCCTGATATGTACAGGTCCAAACTGCTTTTAGTTGAGCTTAAAAGCAAGTGTTAAGTGCTTATCAAGTCTCTGCAAAGGCCTGATTGAGGAAATCTTGTGTACCAAAGTCTTCTCTTCACTCCACACATGCTGAGTCTTGTACATGGGTTGTTGCTGACTCCTTGCTGATTTATCTGAAATACAAGTTGTTTTTCAGTTCATTCTGACTGAACTATGAATTTAGGGAAGTGGGCATGTGAACTACAGCTGTAAATCGGGGTGAAGGTCTATCAAGTGACAAGCAGATTGATTCTGGTGGCTTTTTTTTTTTAGTGGTTTGTCTGATTAATAGCAAACTTGGCCTTCTGTTTTTCATACTTCTGTTTCTCAGTAACATAAACAGTATCACTACGCCTTTTTTAACTGTTTCATTATTTCTGTGGAATTATTCCTGTTTTAATATTTCAGTAAGATGAATAATGAGGTAGTTATTATCACTCCTGTCATGACAGGTCTGAGATGCTTGCTGGAAAGCAGGGGTGTTAGTCCAGCTGCTGTGGCTGAATGCCAATTGGAATTATGTTGCCTAGTTATATTTCACCTGATTGTTGTGCTCCTTGTTGACATTTTGTGCTGGTAGGCAACTACCCTGTTTGACTGTATATAAATTGCATGTAATTTTTCTCCCCAGATGGTGGTAGATGGTGGGAAAATGCTATAGCTGCTTTTCTCAATAGGAATTACCCTGTCAGCTGGCTTGTCCGAGATGTAAGTGCACCGAATTCTTCTTGCATTTCACAGTTGTGCCATTTGTACTTGGCAAGTCAGATATTCCAACTTCGAGTTGCACAGAAAACTTTACCAACTTGGAAAGTAAATGGATTTCTTAGGACAAAGGAGGTGTTGACCCTGAATACTCAGTAATGAGGCAATTCTGGCCCTTTAGGAGGGAAACCTCCAATGCCAAAAGTCCTGGAGAAGCTGTGCCAAAACTTCCTTCCTAGGGAGTGTTTCAGCCAGCTATGACTTGTGTTATAACCAGTTAAGACAGCTATATTCCTAGATGGTAAATACCTGGGCCGGGAGTTATTTTATACTGTTTGGTATGCTGCTATATTAATAATATTTTCAAGTAGCACTTCAGAGTCAATTACTGTTTTCAGAAAGGCTGGACCTTTTTTCTTTTGAAGATGTCCCAGTGCTTGTTGTTGTGCTTGATCTCACTGTCATCTCCTTTTTGCTTTAGACCCTGAGCAAAGCAGAGAACTTCCAATCAGCTGTTCTCAGACTGGCTGGCACTCCCATCATTGCTCAAGTTTACTATATTGTAGGAGGTGTCTCACCCAAAGAAGGCATGGTCATAACAAGGAATAGAAGGGGGCCAGCAGATCTCTGGCCTCTTGATCCCTTAGGTGGAGCGTAAGTAGGAAAAAACTACTTTATTTTTTCTTCTCACATTCCCTTCCTGTGACTGGGTTATGGGCACAACTTTCTTGAGATCTGGGGCACCTCCTGGTAATGGTTACAGCTGGCAATGAGAGGTCACCCATCCCATTCCTGTGCTCTGCTGTTGATGATAAAGGCTGTTATGTCTATCAACATAGGGCATTTGGGCTTGCAGTGGGCAGAGGGTGGTGGCTTTTGAGGGAGTTTTTTCCTTTTGGCAATATCAGGATACGGATTGTTGGCCTTTACAGGTTACCTACTGATTTGTCTTCTGTTTGCTTATGTGCTTGTCACAGGTGGTTTCGTGTGGAGACAAACTATGATCATTGGACCACCCCTCCTCCTTTTGACGATCGCAGGTAAATTGAGTTGAAAGATCTGTGGAGGGAGAGCACTTTTGAAAGAGGTTAGAGACATGGGCATTTCCTGCTCTGTGCAGGTGTTATCTCCTTGAGCAGGCAGCTCCTTCAGTTCCTGTAATGCCACTCGGAAGGGAACAGATCAGGTGTACAGAATATTCACAGATGCCAGAGGAAAGGGTGTGAAGCAGTGATTAGCATAAATAATGAGAAATTGCAAGGATAAAACCAAATTTAGAAGGTAAATTACTTAGATTCACAGCGCACAAGTATTTGATGGCACTAGGAAGGTGCTCACGTGTGATTTTTAGACTGTAATGTGCAAAAAGGGGTTGGCAGGTTCCCTCTTGGTCTGTAGCCAATGGAGTAGAAACAGCAACTTCGACCATGTGAGACTAGATCCAGTCACTCAACTTGGGGATGTTTTAGACCAAAGCAAGTATTTTGATGTCAAGGCCTTTAGTGAGAAGGTTTTTTGGGTTGGTGCTTGTAGCCTTTGGAATAGGCAAGCGTGTTTAATGATACTGTGTTGCTTTCCCACAGAACTGCAGCCATCAAAGCTCTCAATGCTACTGGACAGCACAACATCAATTTTGATACACTCTTCAAGGTATTTCTGAAAGTCTGCATTGTGATTTGCACTTTGCTTGACAAAGCAGAAGTGCTGTTTTGTCAGGGATTTAAGAGCTGTGCTTTTTTTGTGGGGAACAAGGTTTACTGCACAGCTGTCTCTAGAGAGCTGGAGATGAAGTTGCTTAAAATGCTTCTGAACTCTGGTGTAGGCATTTTGTAACAGTATACCAATTCAGGTGGCAAGTGAGAGGTGAATCCCATCATCTTTGTGCAGTTCTTTACTTGAAGCCCAGGCACAGTGTTAGACATGGCGAGCTTTGGGAATTGGAATGTCTTTCAGAGGGCTTTTTGAAAGTACTTCTGTAAAAGCTTTAAAGAAAGCAAGAACTCCTTGAGTCTTTATTATTCCTTTCATAACTTTAGCCTACTGCTGTTTCTAAATAGCCTTTTAATTCCCTCTTTATCTAACAAAATGACAACTCTTTAAACTTTCTGCACAGGTGTTGTCAGTGAAGCCAGTCTTAAACAAGTAAGTATTAGATTGAGAGATGTTGATCTGTGCCTCCTCCTGTGCCTCAGGCCACTTGAGAGTACACCACACACTTCCCGAGGATCTTCCTTATGTGTCTGAGTGTCTTGCGGCTTCCAAGCTTAGGTTTTGGCTTGTGCTCATGGCCCTCTGTTTCTACTTCTACACCATGCTTCCTCTTAGGTCTCCTGCTTTAGCCAGGGAAGTACACTTGTTGGGGCTTGGTCTGGTCATGGGAAGTTGCTTTCGAGTAGTGAAACAAATGACTCCGTAGAAGAGCAGCTGGACTTCCCGCTCTTTGTCCACTTCTGGAACTTCTGTTTTGGTGTTAACGCTCGCAGTAGCTTTTTCTGGATGTTCTGATATAGCTCTGTTTTATGTGCCAAATAAGTAAATGGGACAAAGCTTTTAGATACCATTTACTGGGTTTTCAAGTGATTTCTTTCGGTATACTGTTATTCTGTATTGTTCCAGAAATTGCACCTTTGCATGTTATGTTTTGTATCACTTTGACATGGAGCTCAGTATATTCTCTGCATCAGTCATCCTCACTGGACTTTGGCAATGGCTTCCTCCAAGTTAACGCCAAGATCTCTTCTCTGCCTTGTAAATGCGAGGAAATGGGGAAAGGGAAAGGTTCATCTCAGCTGTGACATACCTACGGTATCAATTGTTCAATACAATGATGAAAAGGATGTGGAAATCCACTTGCTTTGTTGTGCTTAGCGGGGGAAAAAAATACTAAAAATTAGTGCCAGCAGTCTTTAATTTGATCAGTCTATTTTCTTAATCCTTCTGTACCTAAGCAGAACACCTGTTTCCACAAAAATCTGTCCTGCTGCTTTGGTAGCTAGATAAATTCATCTTCCTGCCCTTGGAATGTCACTCACTCTGTTCCTCTTTCCCTGCCAGTAACACAGTGTACACCACCGTGATGAGCGCTGCATTTCCGGATCGGTACCAGACGTGGATGAGAACTGAGGAGTGAAGAGAGGAAGTAGCAGGTGTGAGTGACAGCTGTATGAAAACAATCACTTCAGCTGCAGAGTCACTGAGGGACAAAGCACTGCAGTGGCACTCCAGTGGCCCAGTCTGAATTCCTGATTCTGCCCTTGGCTTGTTTACTGCCTTTGCATAAATACCTTCCCTTGTTGTTTTAGAGGTAGTTAAATACTGACTTTCCTAATGAAATTCTTGGAGATGTTAGGAAAAGCGTTGATCGCAGAGGAAGGGGTGGATGTTATGACCTAAGGATAGTGGTTTCTTCTGGGAGTGTTTTGGCTATTTTTACCACTCCCTACTGCTGCACTTGCTTGTCTTCAGGTGGATCATGACAGGAAGCCCTGCCAGAGGGAACTGAATCCCATCAGGAGGGGGTGGTGCACTTAGCACCAAGAAAAATTAAGCTTCATTTGCTCACCAGTGACAGAATGTGAGCAGCATCCTTTTGGGGCTTTGTCCTGTGGATGTGCAGATTAAGTCCAAGTTCTTGAGCTCACAAGGTGTGTTATGTGATAGCTTCAGAGAAAGATATTGCTATCATAATTTCTATGCCAACAAACTCTGGTTGCATGGCCTTGGCAGGAGTACAAGAAGCTGCATTCAAATTTCAAGAGCTTTTTTTAAACTATTATTGTTATTGTATTTGTAGCAGTTCTGTCAGATCTGATTTTACCATGAGTAATTCTTTCTAGACATTGTGTAGACTTTGTTTTTTCCTTAACTCTGTACAAACCTGTGCTCTCTTATCTATTTTTCTAGTTCAACAGACGGAGTGAGAAGCTGAAGCTGTGCAAGACTGACACATGCTTTTAAAACTACTCCTGGGAGCAGTACAGTGGCCTTGGTTCATTAATGATGTGAACCATTCAGGAAATAGTGATTTGTTAACTCTTTCAAGTGTTGTGGGCTACTGTTAGTGACCTGTAATGGAATTTTCAAATTTATTGTAATTAAATTGATGCTCTAGTAGATGTCAATGGGTAAAAATGGCTCGCACTATTTTTGGTAAGAGTTGTGCAACTGCCATGTACTTGTGTGGTGACTAATAATTACATTTTTTGAATTTACATGACCTGTAGGTCAGAATATAATTAAATAAAAATATTTGTTTGATAGCTTGATTTATGAAGGCTTCTGGGGTTACTTCTATGTCATCATCCTTTTCCCTCATCTGTGAGGGGTTGTTGATCATGGGCCTAGCAGGGGCAGATGCAGCATGCAGTGCTGTAGACCATAATTATTTTATTTACCAGAAATCAGGAGCTGTTTCAGGAGTTGTGGTAATGCCCTTTTCTCCTTGGTAGATGAGAGAAGGTTGTGTTGGGTAGCAATGAGGTTAAAGAAGGGTTGTATTTGTTTTTCTGCATTCAACTCAAGTTGCCTGCAGTTACAAGTTAACATCTTGTTTCTACAGTGCAGAGCAGTGAGGTTTTTGTCAGGTTGTGCTGAGACTGTGTATTGAATTTGGGCACTTAAGTGCCAGAAATACTGAGGGATTTGAAGAGTCAAGGTCAGTGGATACCTTCAAGTAAAGCTGGAAGGTGCCCTTCTTTACTGGACAAAATGTCACCTGGGAGAGGTGTGGTCAGAGCACTATTTCCAGATTGATGCCATGCTGGCTGCAGTGTTTGTGCACTGGTTATGCAAACGGCGCTGAGAGCACCTTCTGGAGCTGTGGGCCCTTTATCCCCTTGTGCTGAGTCTCATAACCTGCTTACCTGCATCCTCTCCTCCTGCCTGGATAAATGTGCTGCAAGCTTGGCCTTGACCCAGTTTGGACAGTGATGTGGAGCGGTCAGATGCCAGCATGATAAATCTGAAGGAGAGTTCCTGCAGGAAGATTTAACAATGCTCACTATTGCTGAGATTCCAGAATGCCATTGCTTTAATTCACAGAGCAGGCACTGATTTGTGATCCCACTAGGTTTTCTTTAAATAACAGCCACCCACAACAACAGGATTCTTACAGGTGTGGCTTTGTGTGGTCATCCTGACCTCTGGAGCATTAGGCTTATTATCCCCTGGCAGGGGTGTGGCCAGATGCTCACTGGTATATAAATTTACCAGATGGATTTGTTTTGATGTGTGCAAACAGTGTGGAATGTATAACCTGTTAGTATCTATGAATATTCAGAAAACAATTTGCTTATGCTGTTGTGTTTGTGGCTTGGCAGCCTCTTGGGGTTATGAGGTTTAGACAAGTAAGGAATGTAGTTTTTTTTTCCCTTATAAATTAGTTTCTTGAAAGCCTTGCATTTTCTGTGTTAACCAACACTCCCAGACGCTCATTGCTAACAAAGTCATCTTTCTGCCACCTTGAATGCTTTTTCCCTAACCAAAAGGATACCTAACTTCCTGGTTTTAGTTTAATGACAAGCTAAAAATATAAATTCTAATCAAGTGCTAAGTGATACATCTTAGAAATTAGATCATTTAACCTGTGAGTAGCTAAGCTACTTGTGATAAGAATTGAAATTGGATAAAAATGCAGAGGTGGGGTTGTTAATACTTTAAATGAAACCATCTTAATGCCAGAAACACTAAAATGTAGCACTGATTGGTTTTTTGGCAGGTTTGGGTGTTTTGTGGGAATTTTTGCTAACAAACCTGGACCAGAAGAGCCTGAAGCTATTTCTCCAGCCTGGCATTGTACGATTTTATCGTCACTGCTTTTTTAGAAAAGGAGCATCATGTATAGTTTTTTGAATGGCTTACTGATCATTTTTGTTTGATATTTCATCTGCTTTGTGTGTACACTTTTTAGAGACTGGGAAGTACAGCAATTTTTCTGCCTTCTCAAGCCCTGGAATTGTGAAGTAGTGAAACAGAAGTAAGATAAGTTTCTCCTTGCTTTTTTCTGTCCTAGAGGTTCCCTGGTTACAAAGCCCCAAATATTTTTTCAGCCCAAAGTAGGTAAGGGGTGGAGCCTTGAATTATTTTTCCTCCACGAGTTTGCACTTAGCAGAAGGTGGCTTGAAAGTGTGCAAGAGCTGACTCTTAGGATGAGAGAGGCCAACATGCTGTATTTCTCACTGATAATCCCTTCAGTAATCCTAATCCAGTTCAGATCTGTAGCCTTTATTAAGCATCACATGGTAGAGGATGCTTAAGGCTGCTCATAGCTGGGCAGTAAATAAATCAAAGCATCTGCACCAGTTCTGGGCTGCACGTGCACGAAGACATGGCATGGTCTGCTGCATGCCCAAGGGAACACATTACTTATTTGGATTCTGAGGAGGAGTTTCTGCATCTGTAATTAAACTAATTGTGTCAGAAATCATTGACCGTTTGGGTACGGAATAGATCCCAGGTTTACCAAGGGGAGAGGTTCTGTTGTGTTTATCTCAACAAATCCATAAATTAAGAATTGGTGAGGTAAGTTGCATTTTCTTTTTATTTCCTCTTAATGGGGTTTTGTGTTTAGAGGTAGCTACTCTGCACCTGTAGTTTGAGGTGAAATATCCTTTTTGTATGCCAAGGTGTATAAAACTGCATTTTCTATCTGAAACTCTCCTTTTTGGCACTGCAGTAATTGTGTGCGTGCATGTTTGAAATACAAAGAGCTTCACCATTTTGTTTCCAGCTACGAGTCGTGCAGAGTTTGATGTGCACGTGGGCCGCACACAGGTATTTACTCTCAGGGGCAAGGTAAGATCATCACTTTCCCTAGTGCTAGCTAGCGTTTTTAGTCTTGGGAGAAGTATTGGATTACTGTTTTTACTTCATCTGTAGCTCTTAAACTCCTGCTGTTCTGTTTGGTTTTTTTTAGCAGAACTTAAAAATTGTTTCCCTCCAACATCTCTTTGAGGTTCTTCCCTAGTAACTTTTTAGTCTGTCATAACTTCTTGTTGCCTTCTATTTTGCTCATCTGTTGCCTGGGTTTCTGGAATGTCTATGAAACTGTCAGGTTAGTGGGAATCCTATGCCTGACACAGGAAGTGTCACCTTTCCTAGGAGCAGGCTTCACATTACTTGTGGTGTTCCTGGCAGGTCCTGTGGGTTGAGCACCGGATTCTGGATACATCTGCCCGGTGCACAAGCTCACAGAGTCTGTAGGATTTGGTTCGGAATGCTGCCTGTTGCTTTGGTTTTGGAGAAGTTCAAATAATATTTATATTAAGCCAGGAAATTTACCTAGGTTTTTGTTGTTCCTGGTTTGGGGTGGTTGATTCAAATGGATTTGTGCAAGGTTTCCTTTCCTGAGTTTTATGAGGTACTAGATGGTATTACTGAACAAGTCATCTGCTTGTGTTTGAAGAGTTGCGAGAAGTGTTACCCAGTAGCTCAGGAGGTGTGTGGTGTCTGGCTGTTATGTGTTTCTCCTGCCTGTGGAACACTATCTTTGGGGAACAGGGAATGTGCATCTTCTCTACATGTCTGTGGCCTTCTTCTGAGGCCCTGAACTTTGTGTTCCATTGGTTGTCTCTCCATGTGGGGCTCTTGAGTCCATGATTTTTGGGCGGTGGTTTAGTTCTGCCCTGGTTTAAGTGCGTGCAGTGACTTTTCTCACCTGGCTTTACATATGGTGGGTGTTTGCTGGCGGGTGCTCTGTGCCATGTGCTGTGTCCTTGGTGYGTACCAGGGACAGCCTTGTACGAAAGAGGCGTGAGGAAAACCTGTTAGAGGCCTTCTGATTGCACTGGAGAGAAGGTAAATATCTCTGCAGGAGAGGAGTGGTGGCCAACAGCAAGAGGAGGAAGGAGGGGTTGGTAGCCAGCTGTTTCCTGCATGCATCATGTTTCTTACCTGGTTGTTTACTACAACCTGTACCTGAGGCGATGCTGCTGGTCAGTTTGTCCAGTCTTTGGGGTTGTGCCTTTATGGGTCTCTGTTCCCCTTCTGTTTCTTAGGTACAGGAATTTAGGAAGGGAAGGGTATGTGCCACAGTTGGGTGGATGAGGAAAGAGCAGAGGTGCTGAGCAGTTGGACTGGCTCCACTTCTTCCTCACTCCTTCCAGCCTTGGAATAGGTTTGATTCTGTCAGAGCCTGATTTACTCCTATGCGCTCCTTTGCTCAGGTTGTAGCCCTCACAAAAATCTGAGGGCAACAAAGTAGAAAAGGTCACAGCTCCAGGAACTGCTTTGGAGGGACTTGTTGGTAAGACTGTCCATGATATGATAAGTAAGACATGTTAATACTAGGCCATCCCTTGCTATGGATGGCCCAAATTTGTTTAAAGTAGGGCTGCCCAAATAATAAGTGCCTGTTTGTTTTGCAGGGAGAGAAAGAAATAAGGAAAAAATTGTGTTGCCGAAGGTGACCTCAAATCCAATGTCACACTTTATCAAAGCAGGCAGGTGGTACCCTGAACATATCCTCAATAAGCAAAGTACTGAACCCCGTACTTGAGTGTGTGTTGGCTTCAGACTTGTTTTCCGTTTTTTTAGAAGKAACCTGGAAGTGTTCTAGTTCCTGGAAAAGGGGCCAATGCAGAGTGAATAATTCCTATGGTTGCTTTTCTGGATAGCTAAAATTTGCTAAAATCCTCAGATCTGTGTCATTAAAATGAAGTTTGTTTCAATAGATTAGAGTTACAGGTCTGTGCTCAAAAATTCTGAGCTTGAAAATTTCTTTTTCATGAACTGTGATTTGTCTGGTACAGTAGGTTACAAATAAGAGCCTTAAGTGCTGAGTTTTGTGTGCAGTTGTCCCTTGGAGTAGTTCATAATCTGAGAACTTGTCAGAGTACCTGCATTATTTGAGCGCAAAGACCATAGAGCACCAGATAAAATTGGGTGTAATTAAACAGTAATTTCAGGCTGTTTTTGACRTTGATATGAAATGATGTTTTTAGAATAAAACAAGAGTGTAGGTATTTTGCAGAGAGCATTGTGGTGCATCCTGTTTTGTCACCCATTCATGGCATTGCGAGTGCGCCACTGTACAATTGGGCATTCTGGGCAAGGGAGAGAGAGTTCCAGTCGTTCCTCTGCTTTAGGACCTCCCCATGCTGCACTGTTGCTGAGCAGGGCTCACCTTCCTGAGCAAACATGGCACTCACCTTACACAACACCGGATGCGCTCCTTCAATTAGCGTTTGTGCGGATCTGAGCTATTTTGAGAGGAAAGATGTGGGTTAGGTGGGAAGAGGTTGAAGGAGGCCACAGGATTGCAGGAAGTGAGGAATGGAGGAAGACTTTTCCTTCTGGTCAGAARTGCTGCTGTAGTCACTCTGTCCTGACCCTTCAAAATCCCTTGAGCTATGTTCTCCTCCAAACACCAGTCTTAACATTTTTACAGGTCTTTATTTTCTTCTCTCCATTTCTTAGCTTTCTCCTCCCTGAATTGTGTGAGAATAAAAATGCTGATTTCTTAGATGGTAGAGCCTGGGGCTGCTTTGGCAGTGGTATGTGACGGGTATTTTTTCCAGAGGAAAGATGACTTCCCAAAGTCTGGCTGTCCTGTCCTTTTAAACTGGCAATTGATGGCATAAAGTGGTCCCACACTTGAGCAGGTGCTCCCACCTTGAGCAAGGTGAAGGAAGGCAATGTTTAATGCAGCTGGTTTTTTTCTTCTGCCAGCTAATTGTTAGTTTAGACTTATGTTCCTGCTAGCTGGGGTACAGCAAGTAGATCAAATACCGTGTGTGTTCATCCCTCATAATGACTACATGCAGGAATATTTGTCTGCACATACTGCTTGTTAACAAATCAATTTAATGACTTTTTTTATACTTCCTGATCACTATTAAAAAGCTTTTTATATGTCTGCCATACAGTCACAGTACCTAGGTGTGCAATCAATTTTTATGCAAGTAGGAAAGGTGCGGAACTGGCTCCTATTTATATAGCTGACTTGAAATTCGAAGCAGTGAGACACAAATTCTCATCTCTGGAAGTAGCTGGAAAAACTTGGTAGTGGAAAATGCACTTGGGAACAAGAGAGGCCATTTGATTATTGATATTAAATATTAATATATTTTACTTGTAGGTTCTTGGCACTGYGGGACATGTTGCAGCTGTTTTGATTCTGACCGAATGGTCTTTCCTGCACCTCTTCTGTGGTTTTGGTGACACTGGGCCAGTCTGCAGTGTTGGAGCATTGGGAACATGGGATCTGGTACTTCTGTAAATGTTAAGTACAAGTACTCCCTGCAGAAGTCTGAAAATGGTGAGTGATTCTTAGAAAGGTTATCTTTTCCTGTTTGCCCCTGCATGTGCTGTTGGGAGGTTGCATCCAATGTTTCTGTTTTGGGTGACCTGGTTTTTTTCACAGCACTGAGGTGAGATTGTCTCATGGAATCCTGTGACAAGGATTCTCAGGTGTCAGGCAGAAGACAATGGGCTTGCAGAAATAACAGCTATTTAGACCAGGAGTAGGTTAAAATCCACCCAAGCCTAACCAGAAAGGAAGCAACATTTAGAACTAACACCTCCTGGATTAATTACTTGCTGGCTAATGCAGGTGTTGTCTGCTGACATGGAGACAGCTATGTCACCCTGCTGCTTCTGGATTGTTTTCCAAGGCTCTTACTAGTGCAGGACTGATCAAGCCCACAAGCATTTGCAAAGCCAAAATAAACCTGGTTACTAAGAAAGTGAAATGGTGTGGCTACAAAAAGCTGAAAAGCAACAAGTATGCTTTTTTTCTAATTACATCAGCATATTGCTCTTAAACTCTGCTAAAAATCTAGACCTGTTTATGGCTCTCACAGCTGTAATTTATTTTTATCAAACTCTCCCTGATGGCATTAATTTAGTTGGTGTGTGCCTAGTTGTGGAACAAAGGGAGTTTATGAGGGAGACCTTACACATAAGGAAGTGCTAAAAAGTAAACGTTCAGTTCTTTCTTGTTTGAATCAAGCAGTCATCAGCATTGGCAGAACAGCAGGATGGGGCAAACTGTTTGCAAGTGCTTGGAAAAGAAAACAGGGATTGAAAGTGGGGTAAGGTTGTGAYTCAGACTATTGTTTTTGTTCTCTGTTGAAAAAGACCACCTTTTATATAGGTTAGACTTAGCTATCACCTATAGCACCGGAGATCTATGGACTTTCCCAACAAGTTCAGGGTTATTTTAAGATGATAAAGTGTAACATAAAACTAGTTACTTATTTGAAACCTTGCAATACATCCGATACCTCGGCCACAGTTTCCCACTGCAGTAAAACCTCTGAATTTCTAGCGGCTGGTTCTCAAAACCTTTCAGATTTGGCCATCTTTAAAGGGGCAGCTGCTTAGAACTTAGCACCCAAATGCAATGTGCCACATGGCATCTTGTCGTCCCCGTACAGCGTTTGAAGGCTGTTCCCAATGGAGAATGTAGGCAGCAGAGCTGGCTGAACTGACCCTGCCTCTGACTGAAATTTGGTCTGAGTGCTGCCACTTTGGYGTGCTTTCAGCAGCTGCTATGAGGATATATACCTTGGAGTCTCCTAAAATGTCGATATATTTTTCTTTTCTTTGTTGATATTTTTTTTTTTAACTGGTACAAACACTGCCAGGTGAAACTCACCCAGGTAACCTGCTAAATTAGAATACCTGGCATTTTCAGTTACAGAGTCAGTCTCTGTGAAAGTCGAGGAAAAACCTGTGCCTTGCCTGTCTGGGGCTTAAATGCTGTGGATGGTGGYATATATGTGAAGTATGCACTTGATAACATGTCTTTCCTAGGTTTTATTTTTACTGTTTCAAAGGATCCAGTTTTCATTGATATGTGTGGAGTCATCACTAGGAACTTTTTGAAAGCCCATCAGATCAGTAAGCATTTGTTCAGCAAGAGAAAAAGCTCAGGTAAAGAATATAGAAGYTATTCATGAATGAAGGCTTGCCAAATCTTACCTTCTTGCCCATGACTTCAAGGTGTCTCCTTTCCCTGCTGCACAGCAGCTGTAGCTCTTCCTTTTTTGTGTGCTGCAGTTCTTGGTCTGAAACAGAACCGTCATTTAAAAGGATTATTTTCAATACATAAGCCATTGAGATACCTTCTTTAGGGAAAAGTCACTGTTTCCTGCTGAAGTACAGGGAGGATGGTTTGTTATATAATTAATACGAGCTGATTGAATTAATGAGATCTCATAGTCTCTTGCCAGCCTTTGGRTAGGGTTGGGGGAATTTTCTTCTTTTTAAGGAATATTTTCCCCCGCACATCTCCCATTGTGCTCCCCGCTTTGGTGAATGTGGCAAGGGAATGTAACTTGTGCAGCAGGGCTAGTTCCCTAACTCTGTTGTTTCCATTGGATTTTGAGGCCAGCCTGTGGATAGAGCAGTCATSCCTTCCCCCCTCAGCTAAAGATGACAGAGCAGCAGTGTTAGAAGATGTTTTAAGTGTAGGGCTCAAGGGTGGGGCTCCAGAAAGGAACAGGAAGTGACACAGCATAATCCAGAGATGCCAAGTAGCACAGCTGCTCCAAGTGGGATCAAGGCCAGCTAAGGAGGATGAGAGAGATTCTAGAGGTACATACAGTTCTGTGGCAGAACTTGAAAAAGGAAATTTGAAACTGAACCAATGTACTTCACTTGAAATATGCATACACTCCATCTGAAATCATCTTTTAAGGAAACATACTGGAATTGGGGGAATACAGAGGAATGATTATGTTGTAAAGATCAAAGGACAGATAACCATCATTTGGTGGGGAGTGCCCGGTGTCAGTGCTGGCTGCGGATTGAACCACAAACAGGCACCTGGAGGCTCTGGCGTCTTGTTCCCCCTATGTCATTAAGTGGCCAAAGTTCTGCCTCCCTCTTTTCACTGTGGGTGTCATTTTGTCTTTATTTTATTGCAAGGTAAGGGTATGTTGACATTTATCCTAGAATAGATTCTTTCTGAAGTTGTTCGAGAGCTGCAATAGCTGACGTATTTATTTGGCATAAAGGGAGGTAGAAAACCCCCACATTTTTAAGGTTCTGGAAGGGCACTTGGTGTCCTGTCTTTCCCCCAACTCCTTGTGTGGCCTCAGTTAAATTTCAGGTTTCCTGAAGCCTCAGCACCTAGAGATGCTAAGAGGGACATGAAAATGATGAAGGTAGATAGAAAGGGAGGATATTGTCYATTAATACCAAAGAACATGTTTGAACTTTTAGACCCTAATAACTTGTAACCATTGCTACTGGCTCCCCAGTACCCGCTTTAACAACAAGTGCTTCAGAGCTCTCTGGTCAGGCAGGGTCAGGTCAACCTCTTGCAGTATGGTGAAAAGACACAGGTGATTTGTTGCCCTCAGTATTTAGGCACAAGAATACAATTCCTGAAAACTTGGTCCTGAAAAGGAAAGGTTCCTCTTGAGTTTTAAGGGCTGGGGAAGGAGCAGTAGCAGCGTACCTCKGCTGCAGCCAGAGCAGCTCAGTTCTGTTCTTGTCTCCCAGCTTTCAAGGCAGCTGTCTTGATCCAGCAGTGGTATCGGCGCTATGTCGCTCGGCTGGAAATGCGCCGCCGCTGCACCTGGAGAATCTTTCAATCCATCGAATATGCCTGCGAGCAGGATCAGATCAAGGTATGGTGCCAAGGAAAAGAGTGTGTAGGAGAACACGTAGGAAGGTGGCTTCTGTGCCACAGACTTGCTCAGGTCTGGCTGCTGGCTGGTAACCCTCTAAGTGCTTCAGCGGGCCAAGGGCTGGGTTTCCTGCCCTTCTGGCCTATTGATTTCCTGCCTGCTTGTGTTGCAAAACTCCAAGTAAYGAGCCTCAAAAGAAAGCCATAGGGGCCATTTAACAGTTTTTCTGGAGTCGGAGCGCAAGAGGCAAGCCTAGTTGGTCTGTTATGCTTTAATTTTGATTAAAATTCTCTTACATGGCTGCCTTGCTGTCAGGGAGAGRGAGGGCTCATAGCTATACTTCTGTCTGTGGCTGAAGGCAAAGTTACTGTTTTGACTTGCTCTGAACAAGTCCAAATTTCAATCAGTACAATGGGAGTTGCTGTCCATACCAGACAGCATGAGAAGGGCAGAGATAATACTTCCAGAAAGAAGATCGTGGTAAGTTGCCATTGGGTTGAATTTCATTCTGGGGTCAATGATGGGCTCTCTCTCTTCTTGCAGCTTCACAACTTCTTCAGTTACCTCATGGACCAGTTCATGCCAAGCAGCAGCAAAGAGAGTAAGTTTGTGTGCCCTTTGTAGATGTGGCACCAGCAGCTCTGAAGACTGCACCTTGTATTATTCATTGCCCAGTGTTGGCTCTTCAGGACAGCAAATGTGGCTAAGAGTCTAAAGAGCATCAGGAATAAGGAGTGAATAATCYGGAGACTCTCAGAGCCGTGCAAGGGATGTGGGGCAATTCCTGCTCTTAGGAGCTGGAAGGAGGCATAAAAGTTCAGTATGTTTTCATAGAATCACAGAATGGTGCACATTGCACATGAAGATTTGTTCCTGCAGCCCTTCCCCCACTGCGAGTTTTGTAGCAGTGTCAGTCTAGGACCCAGCCTCTGTGGCTGCCATTGCTCCTGAGTTCCAGTCTAACCAAGCAGCTTTTCTTTAGCGAATTACTAGAATGGTACCTGGAGCCAATTAACTTTTTCTTTGTCTGTTTCTTTTTGAAAAAACAAAATAAAATCCAACACACTAATCTGCTATCCAGAGGATTTTATCAGTYGCATGTTCATAAGTGGGGAAAGCTACAAAGAGGCAGAGCTGGAAAAGTACTGTGACTATGAATCCATAGAGGTGCCAGACTCCTACACCGGACCCCGTCTCACTTTCCCACTCCTTCCTGAGCATGCCACGGCCTTGGTGGAAGCTTTYAAACAGAAACAAGTAAGGATCCCAAAAGGTACCATGCTTTCCCCTTCTCTGCACAGGGGTTCAGGGCAGATAATTTGGCCTTAGGCTTCCTAACAAGCTCAGTTGACTGGAGTGTAGCAAGCTGGCTGGCTGTTAAACAAAGGGGGATGGAAATTTATATGGTGTTTCCTTGTGCCTAGCAATGTTTTTCTTTCTGAAAATGTACTCCTGACAAAAGTCAACACTTGACATAGGGGTGTACAAATATTAACCTGAATTTAATTTTTAAAGGAAAAAATCAGATATGGCTTATGTTGAAACTTTTAGTTGTTTCTTGTTCAAATTTCTCAATTTGTAAATAAGGATAGGATGGCCCAAAGTGCAACAGCCAATTAAAATGTTTTGTGCCATGCAACTTGGACTCCCATTTAAAATGTAAATTGTCAAGTTTTTGGTGAGGAAGTAGAGTACCACTTGAGCAGCACTAACAAGACATACAACTGCAGTGTTCTGCTGCCATCCCTCAGTCGATGTGCTGAACTGCAGAGTAGGCCGAAACATCCCTCCTCCAAAGAAAATCTCTAACCTAAAGGTGTCACATGTCCTTACTGTATTAAATGTCTATACCCTGGCTTTGAGCAAATATATCTCTGCAGGACACAAAGGAAACTCTGACTGGTTTAATGTGGAAAAGCTAAGAAAGATCTAGAGGAGCAATTTCTTACCTGTGACATTGGGCTGGAATTTCTGCTGCTCCTGGAGGTGGTGTGGTCTAGTGGATACAGCCTTGTCTGCAAGGTGCTGGGGCTTTAGGGTTCTCTTGCCAGCCCTGTCAGTGCCGAGGCTGGGTTGCTTTGGGCAAGTCTCATCCATCCTGCTGTTTCCCAGTRTTTGCCTTGCCTTGTTTGTAAGCACAGAGCGCTGTCCCAGGGAGAGTTTCTGCCAACCAGGCTCTCCTGGTGGGGTCTTTGCAGACAGAGGTGTGGTGCAGCTCAGAGGCCACTCATTTCCTGCTTTAATCCCTTCGCTTTCTCCTAGTAGCAGCTCCACGCTCGCTATGTCTTAAACCTCCTGCATGAGACCAGGAAGCACCTCAAGCTGTTGCCAAACATCAGCCATGTCTCCACCTGCTACAGCGAGGAGGTCACAGTGTGCGGTGCGTGCCTGCGCAGCCTCCGGGGCGGAATGCTCACGTGGGAGGGTGGGACAGAGAGAAAATGGTAGTGAGAGCATGACGCTCCTCTCTGTGCTGAACGTGGAACACAAATGCTGCCTGTAAGCAAAATGTGTGATGCATGGAGGAGCAGCTGGATCTGCCCGAAATACGCAGGCGCTCTTTTCTCTCACCCCGCACTTGGAGTTGTTTTAGTAAGCCACAGAAACTGCACCCAGTTGAGGACTGGCCTCAAAACTTGGTCATTTTCTGACTGCTCCAGGCTCTAGGATTATTGAAACAACAAAGTCCTGGAGCTGTTTTGGATTAGCAGCAGTGTGCGCATGCATGCGGATCCAGAATGCTAAAGCATCTTTGAATCCTATCAAGTACATTTGAGATCAAGCTTTTCACCGCTCTTTTCCTACTCTTAACGTTAAAAAACTTACAGATATTTCTGAAAGAATGTGCTTAGCATAGACTTGTGCATGCAGTCAGCTTCTGGAAAACAAACCTCTCTCCAATATCATGTTAAGTTAGCTTTGCATTCAAAATAAGTCTAATTCTTTCTCCCATGTAATGATAATCTTGTGCCATATTGTGTCATTGCAAGAGAAAAGAACAAAGCTTCTAAATCAGTCTTTAGCAGATGGTGTAGGTTTTTTGCTGTCCTCCTCAGACTTCAGCTCAAGCCTTATGTTGTGTCCTTTTCCTCCAGGCTTGCGCTTCCCAAAATATTTCAGTGGTCACTAATTTATAAAGGAGATAGTTCATAGGAAGTTATTTATTGGTGCCTTTTTAAGTTCAAGGTAAACATACTGTGACTTGTCTCTTTGTGCCTGTTAGGAGACTTGCACGGCCAGCTGGATGACTTGTTCCTCATATTTTACAAGGTAGGCACCAAATTTGGAGAGGGAGGCTGGCCAGGCATTGCAACAGGTATCACATGGATTATGCCCAGAAGTGTTTGCAAAATTGGGGCATTAATGTGCAACTCTCCAGGTCAATTTGTCTGGTTTTAAATGGCTTCACAAATAAGTAGCTTATTCCCTTGCTCAACTGGAAATCTGATATCCATGTCCATTTTGGAAGTGCCAGTGGGTATTTCTCTAGCGCTGATACCGATGACAACCCTTTGTGGCTGCCAGCTTTCACTGCTCTTGGCACTGGAGCCCTACAGGATAAAACTGAGTGAGGATCTGTTGTAACCTGGGACAGGAGTGAGAGATGGTGCAGCTGCCAGGGGGAGACATATGGGGACTGTGGGGAGGCCTCCTTAGTAACATCTGCTTGTTCCTTGCTTTTACAGAATGGCCTTCCTTCCCCTTCCAAGTCCTATGTGTTCAATGGGGACTTTGTAGACCGAGGCAAGCAGTCCCTTGAGATCCTTATTATCCTCTTTACCTTCCTCTTGATCTATCCAAAGGAGGTCCATCTCAACCGTGGGAACCACGAGGACCACATGGTCAACTTACGGTACGGATTCTGTGGGGGCTGGGCACGATGTCGAGGGCATTGTGTAAAATCCCACTGAACTTCCTTTCTCCTGTTCCTTTAGCTATGGTTTCACCAAGGAAGTGATGCAGAAATACAAGGTAGGCCTATGTTTGTATCTCCTTTGCCATGTGAGATGTGCATTTATGAGACTTGGTGCTTCATCTTTTCCTTTCTGACCTGTCCTCTTAGGTGCACGGGAAGAAAATATTGAGGATGTTTCAGAATGTCTTCTGCTGGTTGCCCCTGGCCACCCTGATTGATCAGAAAGTCCTCATTATTCACGGGGGCATCTCYGACACCACTGACCTGGACATGCTTGAGAAAATTCAAAGGGATAAAGTAGGTTTTATTTCTCAGTTACTGCAAGAGACAGCAGTGTCGCTGATTTGTGGTGAGGAGCTCATTTCTACATGTCAGCTTGGCTGTTGACAAGACAAATCTAACAAGATGTCTTCCTAGACGAACTTGTGTTTCGATATAGGCTTTGGTTTGACAGTATGTGCATGAGCTGTGAAGGGATGAAGCATTGTTGGCTTCTGGAATATGTGCTGGTGCTGAAGTAAAAATGGTGATGATGAGAGAGTGCCCCAGTTTCTCAGCCTGTTTTTAACCCTTGGATTCCAGAAAGATTTTCCAGAAAAATCATTTAACTTGTCTCTGCCTCACTCTCTAGCCCTTCTCCAAATGTATTGCCAAGCGCTTGTATTAGTCATTAACCCTTCCTTTGCGCTGCTGCATAGTTCCCATTGCAGATGAAATCTGTGTGCATAAAGTCAGTGAGGAAGGGTGAGATGTGATGGCTGTGGGGCCCAGCTTTAAACCCACAGTGGCAGGTCTGAGAGGATGGCACTAATAATCTCCTGCAGCTAACCAGCAGTTGATGGCAGAAGGGAATTGAGACGTGGAGGCTTGGATGAATTGAAGTTTGCCAATGGAAGATGTTAGAGCTGGAGATATGGGTTTTCATGCCGTGTTATCAGCTCCTTTTCTCTCATATCTTTCAGTTTATTTCTGTATTAAGAATGAAGAAAAGAAAYGAGTCCAGCAGAAAACCAGAAATACAGGCCATAAATGGGGAGAGCAAATCAGAGACTCAGGCAGCAGGGAATGAGGCAGCTTCGAAGTTATATCTGCAGCCCCAGTTAGCTCAGGCTCCCAGCACAGCCAACAGGCTTGAGTTCTCCCGGTGGCTCCGGCAGACGGTGCAGGAGCAAATGGACACGTGCCGCCGGCTGGTGGACATCAGCGAGTCAGAGTCGGAGGAGCTCACCTATTCCAGCATGGTCTCCTTGAAGGATGTGGATGAGCCGTGCTGGACTTGCCAGGAGGAGTGGAAGCAGGTGAGGAGTCTAACTGGGGTCCTGAGCTTGGTGAGCTGTGGGTCCCTCCTGCAGTACTTGGTCCTTCAGTGGTACGCAGCCAGGAAGGGCTGTTCTGTGAGACCTCGGAGGTTTTGTTAGGTACCTGTGCTACCTCCTGGGGAGGAGCAGCCTGGGGACTTGATTTCCTCTGTTTTTCAGCCTGTCTCCAAGTCTCTTCTGTGCACTCTGAAACCACGGTTACTTAGTCCACATTACGTATGACCTTCCAGTACTGCACACCTTATCAGTATAGAGCTATATATTGAGGTCAGGGTTAAAGAGATTAAACTTTAATCCAAGCAGTGGTTACTGAGTCAGCAATTGTATTTCTGGAGGCTGCAGAATGTCCTGGCTAGAGAACAAAGGAGTTTAACACTAAGCCTGCTCATGGCCTCAGGATCTGCTGGTTGTTTTTGCCCTGGGACTTGTGTTTTGGGATGGAGGAGGACAGGCAAGGTTCTTGGACACCTTAGTGCTAGCAAAGGCAAAGCTTGTCTCGGGCCTGATTTATGCACATTCCTCTTTGCCCAGGCACTTYGGGTGTGCCTGTAGCTCCAGGCCAACAATGTTGTCACTTCTGAGGTGGCCCAGGTCTGTGACAGTCTTCAGCTGGAATGCCAGAAACACATCTGTTCCCCTGCACTACGGTTATAGCAGCAGTCTAGGGAGGGATTCAGAGACTGAGCTTTATTTACTTAGTGAACTTTTCCAATCCTTCCAGATTTTAGACATTCTCTGGAGTGACCCCATGCCTCAGGAGGGCTGCAGAGAAAATAAGGTGCGAGGTGGTGGCTGCTACTTTGGGCCTGATGTGACACACAAGTTCCTTGAGAAGTACAACTTGCAGTTCCTCATCCGCTCTCATGAGTGCAAGCAAGAGGGCTATGAGTTCTGTCACAACCGAAAGGTCAGTCGGGGATGGTTGAAGGATACTTGGTTTCTGGGGGGGYGGCTTGTCTCAGCTCTGTATTTCTTCCAATGGGGCTTTAAGCACGTGCAAAATCCTTGAACAGCCTTATGGGGAGTTACTGAAGTGTGTTTCCAGCTGAGGTCTTAGGTCAGGGCAGTCTGGAGCCACCTGCTCTGTTGTGGACAGGGCCCCCACTTCGTGCAGCTCTTCCTGAAGATGAGGTACACAGGGTGTTGCTGAGCTGCTGYAGCTGAGTTCTGTTCTCAGAAGATTCATGGTCACATCAGTGACTTTGTTGGGGCAGTCTGACTCTGGAGAACAGAACTGTCAGAAGAACGCAGGCAAATTGCAAAAGCCCAGTGTGTGGCCAGATCCTATGTGACCAATGCTGCCCACAAGGAACTCACACCTGCAAGGCTTCCAGGCCAGCTGCCACCTCACTCTCCCTCTTCTGCATAAAACATTGTGCTTTCACAGTCTGTGGACTTTGGATGGGATTAGGGTGTGTTGTTTATACATACATATATATCACAGGATGTATGTCCGGACTGTAAATGCCTCTTTCTTTGGGATTAGGTGCTGACCATCTTTTCAGCCTCCAACTACTATGAGATTGGCAGCAACAGGGGAGCCTATGTGAAGCTGGGACCGGACCTTGTGCCCCACTTCGTTCAGTACCAAGCAAACAAGACAGCCCATATGCTCACTATGACCCAAAGGCAAGGCATTCCTGTTGCTCTGTATTCAAGTCAAAATTCCTCGAGGAAAAAATTTGTGAGCTTTTAGAAAGTTTGACTCCRGAGATGAACTTTCACAGTTTGATTTTCTAAATAATAGCCCTAAAGGAGGAATCGAGCTTTGTGCTTGAAGTTCCTGAGGAAGGCTCAAGGGTTGAGAAGGGAATGTTAGAAAATCCAAAGGAAATTCTTTTACAGGTTGCTCATTTTTCAGCTTTCCTTTTCAATGTCAGGTTTTAACTTTTGACCTCTGCTGAGGTTTCCTTCTGCTTTGTTGTTTCACCAACGAATTCTGCATCACATCARCTGCAGGGAATTGTGCCCTGAGCATGCAGTGCCTTGTCACAAGCACTGAGATGGAGCTGTAGCTCTGCAGAGCAGTAGTGTGAGGATCTGGACAATCCATGCACGAGCCAGAGGACTGGGAAGGTGCAGTTTTACTTGTGGTTCATGGCAAGTCCTTAAAGTGCTTCTCTCTGTTCTGCATCCTCCAGAATCAGCAGAGTAGAAGAGTCAGCCTTTCGAGCCTTGCGGGAAAAGCTCTTTGCTCACACTTCAGCCCTCATCAGTGCCTTCAAGGCCTACGATGGGGACAATACAGGTAACTCAGAGCTGAGGGACATGCGGGTGAATTCCCGGGTCGGGTAAGGTTGAAGTGACTCGGTTCAGTTTGTGAAGTCAGCTGGCAGACTCCTCACTGACAGTTGTCACTGACTGTTATGGAGGGGAGGTTGTATCAGACCCTGCCAGAGGTCCCCGTTTGCTGTTACTCAGTGTCTCTGTGAATGCCTCTGAGTGACACACAAAGGGGGGATGCTGGAAAAGCTGGAGGTCACTAACCTAATACATAATACTTGAGGCTAGCACTAGTGAAAACTCTTTGCAACAGGAGTCCTGAGGAAGCACTGACAAAAATGACCTGGAACATATCTGTCATGTGTCACTTGAGAAGGGCTGGGTGGTCTCTAGAGCCCCTTCATCYCTGGAGTCTAAAATCACTGGCAAGGGGAGAGTGAGGAATGTTCTCCATGGCAGTTGCCTCTGTCAGAGCCTTAAGGAAGGAGCTGAGAGTTCTTACTTCTCTGGCTGATGGGAGTGCTGTGCCGGTGCAGCGACCACAAGGTGTTGCTGACATCTGTCCATTGGTGAGCTGGGGGAGAAAAGGGATGTGGTGGCTGGCAGAACTGCTTGTGGGGAGAACTGCTTTCTTGCTTTCTTCCCTGGCAGCAGAGCTGTTCATAGCAATCCACCTCAGCTGTTACAGCAGCTCTTAAACTGGGCAGTGGGCTACAAATTCATGATGTTTAGGGTCTTGCCTTTGTTAATATGTTTGCAGCCTCATAGCCCCGATTCGTTGCAATGATTAAAAGCTTGCTGAGGCTTGGGGGGAAGTGTGCTTGTGCCTCTAGTGAGAAATAATGCTGTGCTCTCAACAGCACCTACACTGGGTACGTGTAACTGCTTCTGGCTTTTTCTCTGCCTGCATGTGCTTTCAGCTGTGTCCCAGAGGTTGTCTCCCTTTTCCCTACAGGAAGGATTACACTGAGCAACTGGGCRATGGCAGTGGAGTCAGTGCTGCGGCTGGGACTGCCCTGGCGAATGCTGAGGCCACAGCTGGTGCGCAGCACGCAGGACGGCATGCTGGAATACAAATCCTGGCTGGATGACCTGGCCATGGAGCAGCGGAGCCAAGAGGTGGGCACTCACCCCCTTCCATCAAAGCAGGATGCAGAACAGCAGCTCACCAGATCCCTAGCACGTGCAGTCAAGTATGGTGTGAAAGGAGAGTGGATGGTTCCTCCATAATGCAAGATCATACTGAAATTGATAGAAAGTCTTGCCTGAGCTCAAATAGTCCAGAAGCATCCAGCCCATGTTAAAAAATAGATGTGAAATCAAAACTTAGAGGTAAGTTTGGATGCAGACTTTGGDGTAGGAAAACTGTATTCCACTCTCCCAGTTGCAGTCTCTTTATTGTGCCCAGCAAATTCAGCTCTGCAGTGGTTATAAAACATAGCCCAGAAAAGCAGTTTGGAAGGGACAGGTTCCTGATGGTCTGGACTGCAGTTGCACAGAGGGTCCAGTCATCGCACACCTGTTTGATAAACCACTGCTGGCACATTCTTGAGAGCGAGAAATGTTCTTATTTATGGGGACATCTGCAGTGACCAYTCAGGGACCAGACAAGTGTCGGAAGGGCAGAAGGAGTGTGATCATGTTGTCTTTCAGCACATCCAGTCGAGTTTGCTGGAAGTCATTTACCGAAACAGATCCAACTTGGAGACCATATTCAGGATCATAGACAGAGACCATTCAGGTAAGCAGGTGTGCAGGGGATGTTGATTCCCTTGTATTCCCTTCTACTGTAGAACTCTCTTTAGTATGTACAAAAGGATTCTTATTTAACAGTTTGAGGCTTGAGTCTTCCTCCTCCCTCCCAAAGTTTCTGTAGTGTCTATTTGTATTGTCTCTTTACTGCTTTGTGTTTTAGCCAGTGTTCTCCACATTAGGAGATGTAGTTGCAGCATGCAAAATACTTCTCCACAGGTCTCATCTCCTTTGAGGAATTCCAGCAAACCTGGAAGCTGTTCAGCTCTCACATGAACATTGAACTCACTGATGATGGCATTAATGACTTGGTTCGCAGCATTGATTTCAATAAGGATGGGAACATCGACTTCAACGAGTTCCTGGAAGCCTTCCGCCTTGTCAAACAGTGCCAGTGAGGACCTGCAGAGGGTTGCCACATCCAATGCCTTGATTGCTACGAAGCCAGGACTACCCAACCTAACCTAGAGAGTGCCCACAGATGCCAAGCAGGGAGAGGGAAGGCAGGTACCCAAAACAGACATCACTGTGGGCAACAGCTGTGACCCATTTGGGGAAGGTAACAGGTGAAATAGATGAGTTGCACTTCAATTCTGACAATTTTTGAGAGAAGCTGTATTTTAAGTAGAAATTCCTGCTCAAAGGGAAATGCAACTTAGCTTCTCTTATCAATGTCATGTTACACGTCTGTATTCAAGAGCAGGAAAACGGAAGTAAAGTTATTACTTGCAGGCAGTGTTTTAATGAGGTAGCACCTATCTGATCATGGCTTTCCTTTTAATAAACAGGTTTTTTTTCTAGATGGCTGTTTCTTGGCTGTTCATTTCTGTTCTAGCTTGTCAACTCTGTGAACAGCACTGCTGTTCCAGTGATGATACCTACTTCCCTGCTGGTGTTCCTCTGCTGTGGTAAGCTTGTTCTGGAAGATTGAAGCTACTAAATACACATAGTAGAGCAGTGTGTTGAGTAAAAAAATACCTCAAATGTGCAACACTGTCTCTAGCAGGGGGACTTGTTTAAGAAATCTATCGAGATGATAATTTCTTTTTCAAAGCCCAGGAAAGTAGATCATGTAGCCCCCTGCCAGGGGGCCTGTGCTGCACGTTCAAGTTATTTCCAAAGCACGGTACAACTGCAGCTTAGGAAGTGGAATGAAGTGGGGTGGGGTGTGAAGAGTTAGCGAAACAAAAACCAATGTGTTTCTCAAACATGCAGCACAGTCTAGCAGGGGCCCCACAGCACAAGGCTTCACTTAAGACTGCTACCCCATCCCCTGTAAGAGAATTCTGGTCTCACCGAATTGCTTGGAGAGCCCATGTTAGAGCCTGYGTTGCACAGTGCAGACCTTTTATTAACTGGATCTATGCTTCCAAAAAGAAACCAATCCTTTTCCCCCTTAACTCGAGTTCCACATGTACTTTTTCAATTGTAATGGACCTATGCTTCCACAAACACTCCCAAATGCCCAATACAGGTTCCAGCACACTGCAGGTGTATTTCTATTTTTTCATCCTTCAAATTTTATGAATGGAGTTTATTTTGATGGCTAATGAATAAAACGATTCTGCCTCATCCATTTTTGTTTCTGCAGTACAAACTTGTACTGCAGCGAACACTGGTTTTTTTGTTTCAGTTATTTTCAGTGAATTTTGCAATGAGGGGAAAAAAGCAGTGCTCTCTGCACTGCGTGGAGTGAGTAGGCACCTGCTCTGCAGCGCTTGCCACCAGGTAGGATCTAAGGGCCATGCCCTTCATTTTGTTTTGGGGACTGAGTCTGCCAAACAGCCCTGTGGCACTGCTTTGACAGCCCTTTACCTGCAGTGCCTGGAGCAGAGTGAAGTGCGCTTACCTGGAGTTGTGAGCAGCGTCACCGCTTTGCTGATGTAACCGAGAGCCAACACCACACACCGCTTATTACAAAGTCAGACTGAATTTATTACTCTTGAGCAATTAAAAAAATGCAGAAGACAATGTCCAGACATTCTGTTACTTGGAGGGGCAGCAAAGCTTTGTCTAATTCACATATGTCAAGTGATGCAAACATAACCTGCAGATCTTTGCAGTCCAAAGGAAGGACAGAAAACAGGAAACAGGAACTTCCTGCAGCTTGCCCCAGTAAACTACTGGTATGGCAGAGACCGACAGTTACAGCAACAAACATCTGTAAGGATTTAAATTAGCTGTTTACACAATGATGTTACTTGATTGTTTTGACAGAAACATGGAAGTGGGCTAAGCTTTCCACAAACTGAGTCAGCAGTGAAACAATCCCCTCAGCACTGCATTTCCAGGACAAGGCTGTTGTAAAAAAAGGAGAAGAAAAAAAGGAAAAAATGTACAATAGTACATATAGTTTTATAGTAAAATGGTATCTGAACAGATTCAGTTTTCCTTCTTTTGTTAAAGCATATACAGCTTTATAAAATATAAACCTTCCAAAGGTCAATTTTAGAAGCTTAGAAGAGGCTTTGCTAATTCTAAAAGTAACAGCCAAAATACCATTTTGCTCCTACAAGATATGTGTTTTATTTTACCTTAACAGTTTTAGCCTTGGAAGGTGAGCCATGAACTCGACTAACATGTCTGTGTAAGCCTCCACCAGTCAACTGAAGACTCCTCCTCTGATGGCAATGCTCTCATTAAGCCCGTGTTCTATTAGCTTGATGTCCTCCAAGTCATCCTTGATGATGCTGATTAGGTGACTCAGCCCTTCTTGCTGCTGCTTTAGGTGCTGCAGATGGTTTAGAAAGCAGTGTGAGCATTGTTCAGCTTCACAGACTTAAGAAATATTTCTCAAAGGTGTCATGACYGCTGGCCTTGGCACACGGAAAAGCCTGGCATAATTTCTTTGGAAGAAGGAATAACAGCATTTTCTGTACTAACAGGCTAACTCCAGCGTGGTTTTGTACAAGAGGTTGAGGCACTGGCACTGAGACCAGTTAAAAGGATGACTTCAAACAAGTGCAAGAACATGACATTCTAGTGACAGTCAGTGTGTGTCTGGCTTAAACGATGAAGTTCAGAAAGTACCCCAGGATTCTACCCTGTAATACTTACTTGCTTGATTTCCCTTAAGAGGTCTGCATCTATGTAATAGCGCTCTTCAGCCCGCACTGCTCCAAAGTGGTTCTGCATCCTGATTTGGGACATGAGCTCATTCAGTCTGCCCTGGAAGAGAAACAGGCTTAAATCAATCACAACTCCTTTATCTCTCATCTGGCAGAGCTCCACCATATACCATTCCTTGAGTCACCAGGACTGGGAGCATTGCTGCTCATTCCATTTTCAAATGTTCTGGAAGACATCAAAGGGCAAGCGCCTCCAACACTTTAAAGAACTCAAAAATACTTAAATACCTATTGGGTGCGCAGAAAAGAGCATGCTGCTACAACTGAGCAATGCTGCTGGATTGGTGAAAGCTTTGCACGACAATTATATATGTGTGGTTTGGAAAACTGACATCTTTTGTAGTGAGGAAACCCTGGTTGTCAGCCAGGCTCTAACAGCTACTCACCTTGAACTGTGTCGGTGCATTCAGTTCGCACTGAATTGTATCTAACTGTACACGGAGCTGCTCCTCATCTGCTTGAATGGCGTAACCACTTTTCCTTTGGATCTCCTGCTTTATTAACACCTACAAAAGAAGCCTTTGACGTTCATTGGAGAACACTTGGCCCATCTCTTTCCCCACCAGCCCATCCACATCTTCTTGCCCTTCCTTCAGCATGCTCCTCATTAGATGTGTCATTTAGTCTGCTGCTCTAAAACCTCAAGGCAGTCCTGTGGCTTCTAAGTACGAGAAGATTCCCAAATACTGCAGACCTGAAGCCTTCCCTGAGAGCTCTGCCTGGTACTTAATTGAACACTTKTTAGCTGAAGTCAGAATCGTTTTCAACATGGGCCTGCGCAGGATGGCACAGGTCCTCCTTCCCCCTCAGATTGCTTCTGGCCCTAGACTGTGTCAAAGGAGTTATTTAGACTAACTCTGTTACCTGCAATGTTCTGTGAGAAAGTGCCATCAGTTTCCTTTTGTACTGTGCAATTTTTGCCATAGTTGTTGTTTGGTTTTTCTGCAGCTCACTGATATCTTCTGATATTATCTGCAGAGGAGATGGGAGTCAGTTGGAAGTCAGAGGAGTTTTTGATAACAGAACGCGTTAGTCCTGGTTTAAAACTGGGAGTTTCACGACACTACACACGCCAGCAACTTCGTCTCCTTGATCCAGATGCTCGTAGAAAGCTTTCTGCTACCTCTACTGTTCTGCTTTGTGTTTATTTTCATCCGCACCTGGGATATTCAGAAGGCATTGGAAAATTGGTTGCTCAAATCTAAAAGTCCACACCAGTACAACTTAATTGAGCTGGTGTCAATTAGCCTATAACAACACAGCAAGTTTGAACCTGAAACAAATGCCAAACCATGCTGCTCAGTTTTGGGGCAAAAGATAAATTTAAGGAATATATTAAGAACATGGTTCCAGTTTCAATTTTGAACACACAGGGGGAGGTGCATTTAATAGCACATCCTTTGTCAACAGCAAGTCACAATGAAGATGAGCAACCTTACATCTAATCGAGTTTGATGCTGTTTGGTCATCTGATCCTGCACCTTCAATCTTCTCAACAGTTCTTTGAAACCCACCATTGGCACAGGAATAAGCCTAGGAGAACACAGGTATTTCTTACAACAAGTTTTTATACTGGACATGTGGTAAGGATTAATAATTACAAATAGAATCTAATATAAAGTTACAGATAATCTTGGCTTTTTCTAAATTAAGAAAATACATAAACTTATCTCTTTTTGCTAAGCTCTAGAGTCATCACTATTCCCAACAGCCTGTTCCTTTTTCATAAAGAAATCAGCCCAAATTATCTGCAACCACTGGAGGGTACAAAGGTGCAAAGAAAAAACCATAGTGGTTGCATAAAATGTGTCATGTAATGGAGGACACGACTCCTGCAAGTAATGCAAGTAAGACTCTTTATCCTGACGGCTCCTAAGCGCCTAAAAGGGTAAAGGGATTAGGACAGGCACTTCTCATAATCTGCACTCCTTCCAAGGAGATCAGCACTTGGGCAAGTTGTACTCTAATTAAAGTTTCTTGCAAGTTACCTGAAGGGTACTATGCAATTATTATCTCTTTCTCCCCTTGCCAAGTCTTGTTGAAATACTTGCACAGGCTATGGGACTTACTTGTCAGGATCAGGATTATCAACTTTGGCTTGTTCCCATATAATAGGATCAACACCTAAAAAAAAATCGAATTTTGAGTATGGATATCTGAATAGACACATTTTACAGCTGTCAAGCAGGAAAAAATGCTATGGAATACACAAACCCTATGAACTATGCTAACCTGAATGACTGTTACACAAATTAAGGTTAATTAAACTGGGGTTGTTCTTTGAAAGTCCTGGTCCTGAGCTGTGGCACTAAGTTCAGTCCCAAAGGCTGAAGCCAAGTCAAGCACTCCTGCTGGTTTGAAAGCAGGGCAAAGGAACAACCCCTAGGTCCTCCCCTTGGACAACCCATACTTTAAAGGGTGAAATTCCTACTCTTCCCATTGTAGGCTACACTTGGGTCATCTGTCCTTCTCAAGTTGCTTACGGTGTACAAAAAACAAATATTAAGAAATCAGTAATTAAGTGACCAAAGTCCCAAACCYGTGGGCAAAATAATCCCACTAGGAGTTAGCTCTGACTTTTCTGCAAGACTAGGCCCAGTTCTTTTTGCAATCCAGATTTTATAAACTTCCATCTCCTAAACACAGACCTATGCAAAAGCTATAGACACAAAAGTAAATTATCTTATGAAATGGCACAAACAGCACTTAACTACTCGAAAACCAAGCTACATGTGCACTATCTGTTGCCACATACAGACACCCATCTGAAAACTAGGAAGTGAATATAGGACATGATTATCCCGACTTCTAAATCTTTTTTTTTCATGCAGTTTTCACAGGTGTTTTCCAGCAGGCTGACACCCCCATTTCTCCCAGAGAGCCCCAAAGGCCCAGCCCACGCACCGGCCGGAGGGTTCTGCAGGAGCTGCTTGACTTGTGCCGGGGACAACTCTGTCCTGGCCATGGCCAGGCTGACCCCCAGCTGCTGCAGGGATGATTTGATGTTGGCTTGTTCAAAGTGGGCGTAGAGGGTCGTCGCCGGCACTCTCCTCGAGGTGCCGTTGGGCGAGCGCTCCACAACGTAAATGATCACTTCTGTCCTGAGCAAGGAAAAATGGGGAATGTCAGGAAAAGGCCACCAGCATGTGGGAACTAACGCAATAAAGAACCGCACTAAATTCAAGTTACCCCTTCTCCCAGCTGACTTTTAACATCCTTTAGCTAAGTGAGATGTAAAATGCTCATAACTGCAAGGGTTAACACAGCAAGGCAGATAGGGAAAAGCTGTAAATACCACTACAGTCTCCCCTCTCCACAGTTTTAACAACCATATTCTATGGTGATACTAGTACTACATTCAGAATAACCTAAAATGTCTGGAAAGGTACTGGACTTAATGCCTTAAGAAAAAGCAACATGAAGGAATAAGAGACACAAATCCAACTCAGGATGAGATCTAAAATTGAGGAGGAGGGGAGACAGTAGACTTAAGCCCCAACCCTTTGTAATATGCAATATAGAAGGGCAAAACTGCAACRTTCACGTACTGGTCATCTGGCATTGTTTTAACACCTTCAACGTTGACAGTGAGGGTCTGGTTTCCTCCCAGAATTTTGTGTAGTGATTCTACAAGCTGCTGCTGCTGACTTCGAATATCTACTTCTTTTCTGTTAAAGACCAAGACCACGAGGCCATCTTCATCTTTGTTGTTGGGCATTAAACTGTAACCTACAGCCTGCAAAGGAACAAAGGAAAAATGAAGGTACATTACTTAGCAAAAGTATAACCATGTGGCATGAAGGGCAGGGGTTAAACCCCTCCATTTTTAGAGCAACTGGTTCAATTTAACTTAGAMTGTATTCAGAGGTGCAGAAACATAAAATCAATCCCCCTTTAAATCATTCACACGGCTAGCAGTAGAGCAGCTTTTGAAACAATCTGGATTTTTACAAAAAGTTCCTAAGTATCCTTTCGCCATTGGGGGAGTTGCCAACACAGCAGAGCTGACAGCAATGAGGAACATTTGACAATTTACCCTTTTTCCAAACTGCAAATGGAACCAGAGGATCACACTTTATTACAAGCCAAASCAGAGCAGCAGCTTTGATCTCCTCTTGTCTATCAGCTGTCACATCAACGTACCACTGGTGCCAGGGTAGGCAGCGGGGATTTTGTGAGGCCCTGGCATTGCGTGAGTGTGGGGGACTGCACCTTTCCAATCGTGCAAATTGAGCTGAAGAGAAATGAGCTGGGGAGGAGCTCAGGAGCCTAGTTTTGTCAGCAGAGGGTAATCCCCTGCCACCGTGAGCTTTGCAGAATCAGCCATCCTGTCATAGAGCACAACAGTGACAGCTAAGGAAGAATTTGGTTTTAAGCACATGACACCTCTGGKATTTCTGTTTTAAATACATAAATAAGTCTTCCATGATCTCTTTATGCAATGAAGTATTTTCAAACTCGAACAGATTTTTTTTTTTACTTCATTGTGGTCCTTTCAACAATGGCCTGTAACACGTACCTTAGCAGCACACTTTTCTTGGTCAGGAGCTGCATGCTTCTCATCTGTCTTAGAGACGGAATTGTGTACAAGTGGATTGCTGTGGAACCCTTCCGGTAATGCTTCATTCTTATCAGATGCCTGATGCTTCCAGAGGCAATAACCAAACTAGCTTATGATGCTTTGTTCCTATCTCTGTGCTACCTTCTTCCCTACTTTTTGCAGGCATCTTCGATTGTTGGCACAGATGGAACTTGTCAGTATTTCGCTCAAGGCACAAGAATTCGTGACATTAAAAACACTCCAGTCACAGAGACAAGAGTAAACCTAGTATGTGGTATTGCCTAACTTAAACACTCTTCTTTTTGGTAAATGAAACTCTAAAATAACTGATTTTGCATCAGACAACTTACACTTGGCAGTTTCAAAGCCCAGAAACCGCAAAAGCAATTTCAGACAACAGCTTACAAGAAAATAAGCTTTCAGATGCATTGCCAACAAAAGGTTCAAGGTAATGCTGAAAAAGGTGATGCAACAAAGCCAGACGTTTGTTAGGCAGGCACTYGGTTGCTGCAAAAATTTTACAGAAGTCTCATGATGTGCATAATCAAAACTAGACTTAATTAAGTATTAACCCACATTCAGGTCACAAAGTTTGCACTCCAAAGAATCAGCTCAGGAAAGGAGGGTATCACCACGCCTGCCCCAAATCCCCTTCCAAGCCTGAGGCTTAGCAAGACAGTCAGCAGGTGCAGGATTGTGGAGGATGAAAACCCATGAATTCTCTGTCAACATAAGAAGCAAGATCTGGAACTGCTGACAATTCCATACAGGGAATGGAGTCAGCATTAGCACTGGCACAGATAAAGGCAGAAGTCTGAAGGTTGGTGGATTCGAAACCTGGCACGGGCCACGTTCATAGAGGGTTATTTTCATGTAGACAAAGCAATGAAGAAAGACCTTGAAGTTCTTTTCAAAATGTTCACAGTTTCTTTCAGGCATGAATGTTATTTTAAATAGCTTCTGTCATATTGTAACATACACAAAAATATTGTATCATACACATTAAAATTCATTTCCATAGATGTGTTCCAAGTACACACACTAACCTGAATGCTATTACATTAAAATGTTACTGTCATGATCCACATCGGGGCTCATTATCTAGTCCCTCCACACCACCCAGATTTCCAGCATGTTCGAACCTTTTAATGAGTATGCATCAGAACTGTGCAGATTACCTGGAAAAATACTGTTTCAGAATACTCTCACCAGTGACAAAATCTGATTTAACACCCATGAGATGCTCAGACTCAGCAAACAGAGCCCTTTGTGGGCAGCTGAACAATGTCATACCTTAAACCTGCAGAAGGGGTTTTCCTGCGTGAACTCCACCGGAGCGATGTTGTTGTTGAAGTACCCTTTGCCCGTTCCCCAGAAGGCCTGGAGCTGGTTCCACTTGGCCAGAATGGCATCCCTCTCATCTCCCAGGAGTGTTGGGGCTGAGAGGGCGCTGGCTGTATTGATGAGCTGGTTGGACTGAGCGGGGGTCTGGGCAGGCTGGTTGAACAACCCACTGCCTAACGCTGGGGAGATGAAGAGAAACAAATGAACTCCTTGACCAACCATGACCATGGTATCACCTGCTATCTGCCTATCATTGCATAACTTCTTATCATATTCTGAGAAGCAAAATAAAAACAAAGAATAAATAAATGAATGAAAATCAGATCATGTTTTTTAAGTGCCTTTCTGCATCCAATCTTCGTCTATATCATCTGGCACCTTCAATATCTAAATGTGAAGGGCGGGTTGGCTGTTACAAACTCAGTGGACTCAGAGCCTGCAGCAGCTCATTATCCAACTCACATTTAAAATAACCTCAACGTCTTTTTCCTCCCCCTTCTAGTAATGCTGTGACTGCAACATCAATTCTCTGTGATTTCTACCACCACTAAACCAAAGGGGTAAATATTGTTGGAAGCTCAAGGGTGAAGCTCAGGAACTTGCTTGAGCTCGAGTTTGAGAGTTTAAGTGTACAAGCCTCCTGTTACAATACCCTTCTGTCCCACTACCCGAGCAACTGAGGTAGGGAGGGTGGCAGACTTGTGCTTTCACTGSTAAGGGAGGGGTAAATCCAGAGAAGGCCATACTCACTGGTCTGCTGCTGCTGCTGGGTTCCAAAGCCTCCAAAGCCTAGCCCAGTTCCCAAACCACTACCCAAGCCAGTTCCAGTTCCTGTGCCAAAACTCGTCCCAAATCCAAAGCYTTTGTTCTGGGTAGCACCAAAGAGTCCTGGGGAAACAAGCAAATGATGATTGAGAAAAAGGGAACAGCAGCCACGCAATCCAAAGCACTCATGGATTTGTTCTTAAGCCGGCCCTTCCGAGTCTCTTACCGCTGGTGCCCGTATTGGTGGGAGCAGAGAAGCTGAACGCCGGCGCCGCGGTGGTGGTGGTYGTCCCGAAGCCTCCGAAGGCACCTGCCAAACACAGACTGCAGTCAGGCAGCGGCACGCGGCCCCTGGAGCCGGGCACAACACAASAACCACGTGCACGCCTCGGGTGGTATGAGAACAGGTGCTGACAGATGGATGTAACATGGCACAAGCACGTAGTTCACACTGATCGTGGGGATCGAGGTCATTGTCCAAGGAAATGGGGGAGAAAACATGGACCACAAAGCCAGAACTTGTATGGTGTGTCAAAAAAGCAAACAAAAAGGCCACAGTCAACAGCCATCCTGGCCCTCTACCAGCAGGATGTGCTTTCCCTAGTGACACACACAACTAACAGTACTAGGTCTCAGATTCAATCTCAGGAATATTTCTGGGCAATGTCACTGCCAAGTGTTTAATAACGAACCTGATGTTCTGTGAACCTTATAAACAGTCCTAACCTCYGGAAACAAATCAAAGCCTTAGACTAGGGTACCCACAATTGCTGTGCTTACAGGCAAAATTTACAGGTACAATTCTACAACATCCTCTTTTAGCTTCCCTATCATCTTCCCCATTACATCTCATTTGGAGGGTCAACCACTAGTACGGGAAGATGGATGCAAAAGCAATCAGCCTTCCACAGCTTTTCAGGAAAAGCAGTCACTGGCCAGCAGGAGAGGATCTAAGCGAGGGCCTGAGCTCCCGTGGTGCCAACAGTGCTGGCCCAAGGTGCAGCCTGYGGAGTGCTGATCAGCCTGGGAAACCAAGGTCTCTGCGTTACATGCTGCTTTTACACATGTTCAAATGAAGAAAGACAGTCTGCTATAAAGGGTTTGTCAAAAAGATGCTGCCACTCTTAACTCACACATCAATAGCAAAAAAAAAAAGGTTCTTTAGATACACTACACTCACAGTCCTCCTGTACACAAACAAAATGAAAAGCTTAAACCAAAGCTGATATGCAATTGCATTTTATTTCCAGTCAGCAAACACCTTAATGTGAGTGGGCATAAGTAGTTGTTCCCTGTAACACCCATGTTTCAGTCCTGCCAGCAAGCAAGAAGCCCTGGCAGGGGCACCAGCAGGTGACACAATTTTTAGGTAACTTTATACTCACGGCAAATTTAAGAATCCTTTCTTGAAAAGGGATCTGAGAGTACAAATTGAGTATCAAATTAAATATCAAATTGACTATCCACATTCTCTTTTGGAGCAGCTCAAACTCAGCTAAAGAAATCCAGCAAAGAAACCCCAATCAGATCCCTGGAGCGCACAAAGCAGGTGAGAGTCGCTGACACGGAGAGTGATGGCACTGTGGGATGGATGTAATTCCTGTACAAGCAGCAGCAATGGACCCCCAGGCTAATTCCACACCACAAAAGCATTAGAAACCCAGCCAGTCCAAGAATGGGAAAGATTTCAGGTGAAATCACATCAGCTGATCGCTCAGAACTGATGGATCTCCATGGGGCCACAAAGAGTTTTCTTAATCCCCACCCAGCGCACCTGTCCCACGCAGGGCCTCCCCTGGAGCACCGAGTGCCCCTCTGGAGAGCTGGGGTATGGGAGATTTTGGGATGCAGGGCAGCGTTTGGGGAGCAGAGCTGCGCATTTTGTGCCTGTCGTATACAATTTGTTTCTCCACAGAAACTACCGAGGTGTGGTGCATTCGTGACAGCCAACGCGAGGCCAATGAGGAGACACGGGGGAAGATGAAAACATGACTGCAGTAGTCCAAGAATCTCATGTCAGGAAATGTGGCACAGGGACCAGCTCTGGGATTGCTCGGGATCGCCTGGATCTGAACAGAGAACTGACAATGCCATTTGGCTCCGTGATTGAGGCTCAATTTCAGACTGGTGGGTGACCCCAAATCACTCCCATTTCAGAGACTTTTGGTATGGGATTATTTTTCCTCAAAAGCTATTCCTTGAGAATTTAACAGGCAAAACCCCTACAAGCCTATGGCTCTCACACCCATTCCACTTCCAGAGCTTTTATCCCCAGTGTTCGCTGGATATGAAGCTTAGTAGTGGACACAGAATCCCAGTTAGGGATGTAATTCTTGGACCCCTGCTAGTAACATTTACCACAGAACACGTATTTACGCATTATCTACCTGCACTTGCCAGACTGTTACCAAAATTGAATGGTGGAGTTGAGGTAGTGGAAACACCGAAATTCCCAATATTAAAATTCACCGCGGGATTAGCAGTTAATCCGAAACCCCCAAAATTAAACCCACTGGCAGTGGAGTTTGCAGTTTCAAGCCCACCAAATCCTGACGAGCGGGAAGCAGAAAAARAGCAAGGCAACATTAGTTCTGAGAGAGAGGCCGGTCCAGGAAGAAAAGCTGAAACATTTTTCCATCCCCATGGGCAAGACAGGCATAGTTAGAAACAAGAGTAAGTTATTAACTGGCACCAAACATTACTTATTATGTCCATCCAGAGGAGGACAGTTAAAAGCTCCACACACTGCTGCTGTAAGGATGTTGTTTTTCAATTATACTGCACATAAAGCAGCAACATTTCCCCACCTTATTCCAAAGCTCTACATGAAAACATCTCTGTGATTCAATATTCACATTAAGAGTAATTTTTAACCTGAGAGAGCTCGATACAGCTGCATCTGTGTTAGTGTAACAGATAATAGCAAAATTAATTCATAAACTATCAGGAAGACAGGAATAAATCATCTTCATACAAATAATACACTCAGAGACACGACAGCAGAATAACCACAAAACTCAGCTCCACCAGCTGAGGCACCACACAAACCTCAGCTACTCCAGGGTGGGCTTATCAAAGTTCTATTGCCAAAATCTGCCCACCTCAGCCTTGCTGGACTTACCTGATGCATCCAGCACCCCTGCGATGCAGCCAAACCAGGTTCACGCTGGACAGACAACGGGAAGTCCTGGGGTGTGATCCCAGATTTCCCTCTGAAATTGGCCCGTGAGTGTCATAAACCTTGCCATGGTGTACAGGCAGCACAAGGTGATTTTTTACTTTCAAATGGGACCAGGAAGAACGTGTGTAAAACTCCCAGAGTGGAAGAGACACAATAGAATTCAGGTTAACTTCAGTAAAGATGAGTCCTGTCCAAAGGACTTGCTCAGATGCTCTACTAGGAGCCAGCAATGAATTATTTTACTATGTGAGGGTAAGGAAAGCTTTGTCTTACACTTCACCATGACTAACAGCAACAGAAGAGGGAAAAAAGTCTTATTTTACAAGACAACCACTGTCTTTTACCTTACTCAAAAGTGAACTTCCAAGGGCACCTCGTCCAAACGGGGACTTTAATGCAAGCGAAATGCTGATCCGAGGGATCCGCACCACCACCTCACAAGCGTCCCAAGAGCAACTCCCGGGCCCGCCGTGGGCCGGGCGGAGCGCGGGACGGCGCCTCTGAGGCGGCCGCGGCTCCCATTGGCCGAGGGGCACGCGCTGCCGGCCACCGCCGCTCCCATTGGCCGGGGGACACGAACGGGCCGCCGCCGCCGTTCTCATTGGCGGGGGGGCACGCGCGGGTCCCTGAGGAGGCCGCCATCTCCATTGGCTGGGGGGCACGCGCGGGACTCTGAGGCGACCGCGATCCCCATAGGTGGGGGGGCACGCGCTGCCGGCCGCCGCGGTTCTCATTGGTGGGGGGGCACGCGCGGGCCGGTGAGGGGGCCGCGATCCCCACTGGCCGGGCGGCACGCGCGGCCCTTTGAGGCGGCCGCCGTTCTCATTGGCGGGGGGGCACGCGCCGCCGGCCCCCGCGGCTCTCATTGGCCGAAGGGGGGCACGCGCTGCCCGCTGCTCGGCTCCCCCCCCTCCGCCCCTCTCCTCCCCGTTCCGCTCCCCCCGCGCTCACCGGTCGGGTTGGCGGCCCCGGCTCCTGCCGTCGCGCCGAAGTTGAAGGCCATGGGGCCGATCGTAGGGCGGCGGCCAGAGGCCCCCGCGGGAGGCGCGTGCGAGCCCCCGCGGCGGGTCTGGCCGCAAACAAAACCGTCCGCACGCGCTGCCTGCCTTTCCGCCGCCGCCGCCGCCAAAGCGCTTCCGGGTGGCGCGGGCGACGCGTAGCGACGCAATCGGCGCGCGCCAGCGGGCTGTACCACTGCGAGCGGCGGGAGAGGGGGGGCCGTGAGGGGCGGACTGTCCCACGGGACAGAGGGAAATAAAGATTTAATAAAGAATAATAACCCCGAACAGCTCTTCCTGGAGTAGCAGGGGAGGAAAATGCCCGGCTTTGCGCTAAACAGATTAAAAAGGCTCGCGCGAGGGAAAACACTCTCAGCTCGAAGTCGCTGAGAGCTCAGCCTGAGGCGGGGCTCACGCCAGCCTGGGGTCTCCCCCTCCCTGCATCCCCTCATGGGGCATTCCCTGGATTGCCCAACAGTGAGACGACAGTTCTCCCGTTCCTCGGGGTGTCCCCGCTGTAGGGCASGCGAGCAGCCAGGAAGGGAGAGCACACAGGTTCTTCCCAGAGACGGCTCCCAAAGACATCCCACATCCAGTGAGGAGGAGCTTCTTTCCATGAGGATGTCCGAGCACTGGAACAGGCTGTTCAGGGATAGTTTGGAGTCTCCGGAGACATTCCAAACACACCTGGACACATGCCTGTGACACCTGCACCCAAAGTACCCCAGGATGCTGTGAAAAGCAGCAGCACCTGGGGAAAAGCAGAGCAAGGACAGCCCCCAAAATGTTTTCCCAGGGTGTTAATTCCCAGAAAAGTGTCCAGAAAGCAACATCTGGGGACAACAGGGAGAAAGGGTGACAGTGCTATCACTGAATCCCAGGATGGTCTGTGTGGGAAGGGTTCATCTTGTTCCACCCCCTGCCATGGGCAGGGACACCCTCCACTATCCCAGGTTGCTGCAAGCCCCATCGAACCTGGCCTTGGACACTTCCAGGGATGGGGCAGCCACAGCTTCTCTGGGAAATCCATTCCAGRGCCTAATCACCCTCACAGGGAAGAAACGAAGCACGAGCCAGGAAAAAGACCGCAACCCAAGCCCAAGCAAYGCAAACCCCAATGCCCCCGGTTAGAAGACCATTACACATTTTTAAAATACATTTCACTATCGAATGCAAACATTCCTCGATGAGAATATTCTTTTAATCAGAGGGAAAAAAAAAACCCTTTGTGACTTTTAAAACAAGTTTCTGCTTGACAAGTAAAAAAAGTGTCAGGAGTTCTCAGGACCCTGTCCGTACCACGGAGGGGTGCTCTCATCCCAAACATGCCAAGTCTGCAAACCCCCACAATAAACCCCACCAGCTTTGTCCCCTCCACCCCAAGAACGACGCTGAGCTGTGGTTCCTTAAGCTGCAGAACAAACCCCACACCTGAAGGATAAAAGCCTGGCTAACATGCAGAGTGGGAACAGTTAGGTGGTCTGCATGGAAAAGCACTTCCAACCAACCGCTGGCTTGGTTCCACCCGGAGCTACAGAGGCTGCGCAAAGCCTCGCTCTGGCTTGGATTAGTTGTACACAAGAGCTGTGAGGGGAGCAGGGACACGGGWAACAAACACTCGGTGCACGCCGGAGTGAGTACACGCAACACRTTACGGAAAGGACACCGCCCGGCCTACGGCGCATCTGTCCCTGGCCCATCCAGGGCCAACCAGGAGCCCGCTGCGTTCCCAGAGGGCTGTCCACGCTCCCAAGGCTGTTTGCAAATGCCACACGTGTCGTTCCCGTCAGGAATCAGGCCGGTTTGTGGTCGCCTATCCAGTGGTTATGATCCTCTGTGGCTGCCAGTGCGGGTACAAACAGAGGGCAGGGTAGAGAAAAGCAGGATCTGGAGCAGTTTTAAAATGGAGTTTTAAAGTTGTAACGTAGCTGGTGAGGAAAAAAGTCTCCTCTCTGGCTGACAGTGCAGGCACCTCTGTCCCACAAAAAGCGATGCTGGACATTACCGTGTCTCCACAGGGGACAGTTGGTGTTAGGTCAGCTCTAATTGTTTATTCTCCAAGCTCACAGGGTAAAGGAAATCTACTAAGACGTCCTGATGAGCGGGGACCTCTCTTCTTCAGTGCTCTGCAAGAACAAAACCACAGCAAGTTACATGAGGCCATGAGAGACCTTCCACAGTGGGCAGCTGGGCTGTCCAGACTCTATGCAGGGAAGGGAAAAGCCCTTGGCTCCTACTGCTAAGGACAACGCCCTGTAAGAGGGCCAGCCTGCTCTAGGAAAGCACAGAGAGTGGGTGGCAGCTCGGGCAGGGACCTGCTGTAGCACCTGACAGAGGAGGCAAGGCCAGAACCACCCAGGGACCACAAGAGCCGTAAACTGCTGGATTACCTCTGTTTGCAGGAAAAGCAACAAAAGCAAAGGAGAAAAAGCATGGGATGCAGGTGTCCCTTTGTCATTCTGATCCCTGTAGAGTGTTCCAGCACATCCAAGAGAGCTGGTATGAAGCTGTGCATGTAGGGTGGGGCAGGAATTCCTGGGACAGCCCCCGGGCACTGGGACAGTTTGACACCCTGGCTGAGCTGCTGATAACACAGGCAGGCTCAGAAGGAAAGGAAAGGAAGGACCAGTCTCTCCTGTAAAGGAGCCTGAAGTACAGTCCTGGGATGGGATGGGATGGGATGGGATGGGATGGGATGGGATGGGATGGGATGGGATGGGATGGCAGAGGGGGCTGGCTGCTCCAGAGGTTGTACGACAGCATTTAGGGAACACCAAACACATGAGACCACACTAAGCCCACAGTGACTACGATGAGAAAACAGCCTCCTAGAGTACCCAGGCTATTCCTCTAACCAAAAGCTCCAGAGTTTGTGTCACCTGAACCCTATTACGGTGAAATTTTGGCATCAGCTTTTGCCCCAACAAGCACCTTAATGCCAGCGTGTCRTCTCGTGAACTTGTCATGAACAGATTTACAGGCTGTCTTGTAAATAGAGAATACTGGAGAATACTTTCTGCCCGCTGCTGTCTGTGAAATTGATCTATTCTTTGACCATAAATTTGCACTGTGATTCTGAAAAACAATCCACTGGCCCAAGGCAGTTGTTTCTACTGAGAACACTGACACCAAGTAAATCTGTCCTCAAATATGGTGGAGTTTTTGCATCTTACCCTTCAGGGTCCTCTAGACAGGCTGATTTATTTCACTACTGTTGGCAAGGGAATTAGGCACAGACAGGACCTGCCTTACCAGGTTTCTCAGAATAACTCCGCTCCTTCGCTTTGGTGCGTCTATTCTGAGTCTATTAAAACTTCCCCTCCCTGGAAAGGTCATTTCCAACAAAAAAAAAACAACATATAAAAACATGTGCAGAAAGACAGCAAGCAGGTAAAATCAACCACAAGAAAATCAAATGCAGGCAGGTGTACAGCAAGCAAGGTCAGATCCAAGAGCTGCTTACCTCTTCAGTTATCCCCTGGGACCTGCACGCCAGCACAGTGAAAACAATCCCAAAAACAATCCCTAGAGCCATGATTACGAAGGGGATCCCAGTCACAACGCTGGCTTCCAGCAGGACGTGCCTCAGTTTGCTGGCAGATGCTTCATCAATCAGAACGCTCTGGAGCAGAGAGAGATCAAGAGGGAAAAACAAAAAGATTCATTTCTGTGCTTTCTATATGATCACTTTTGTGAAGGGCAGGGAAGCAAGACTCCCACAACTCTCCACCACTGCTTCATTGCTTTCTGACACACGTCCCCTCTAAGAATTCCTCCAGCAGCCAGAGGGATCACCCAGTCTGTATTTCAAAGGAAAATAGAGATTTTTAACTTTTGGTTTAGAAATGGACTAATACAGGCCCGGAATAATAGTGTATGTCATCAAAACTAGTCCCCTAGAGTCCTCCCTGAATCCAATTAATTCAGTGATCCAACTACAGCACAGGAATATTCACAAAAGATGACTCAAAAAAAGATGTGATCTCCTGAACTCCTGCCTCCATCTGAGCACCCCTTTTCCTCATGGCCAACTCCTCTGAGTTCAGGAGTGTCTGACTGAGTGTTCTGCAGGGCAGAACTTAACACTACAACAAGCAGCAGGAGGGGTGTTAGTTCATAAGCAACAACGGCTTCCTACCTATCACTGTACAAAACAACAAGAAAACCACCATCTTCTTTTCTGGCTAGCTCAGAGGGTATTTTTGCAAGCATTAAGATGTCACAACGCTGCAAAGACGTAACAAAACTATTTACCTCATTTATGTACATCACTGGGAAAATCAGCGTTCGGATGTTGCCTGTTTCACTGTGGGAAAAAAAAACCCCAATAATAAAAAATTACGGGTTTGGAACTTTTCAACCTGAGGGTTGTGAAGACAGGTTATACAAGAACAGTGATCGAGCAAAGTGTCCCTAAAAACTTCTGGGCTCTTCCTTTGTGTTGTTGATTCTCACCTCCCTGCTGGAGTAGGACAATTGCCATCTCCAAGATGGATAATAAATTCTGGTTTGGGAGCAGAGGCATTATTTTGGGACTTGGTGGGGAAAGAAAGACAGGGATCCGTAGGGGCCTCATTGATAACTGAGTGACAGGTTGGTGCCAGGCAGCAGGAATGTGAGCTAAGCTGATGTTGACGGTTACTCCTACTTGTGAAACACAGAAACTATTGTCCAAGCAACATGGGCACAGCAGTAAAAATTCCCCAACGTTTGGCACACGTGGAATCCCAGCTCAGGCAGAAGCTGTGTTACTGCAACAGCTCCTGGGCACTAGGAAACAAGTCTGAAGGAGCACCACTGACTCTTCCAAGGGGGCCGGGCAGATAAAATACTTCTATTTCAGTTATTATAGCCAAGCTGTGCCAATGAATATCAGCCCTGCAGCTGAGCAGGAGTAGGAACCATACAGCATCAGTGACAAGCAAATCGACGCGTCAGGAAGGCACATGATGAAGGGGACAACGTTTCTGCACAGCTGAGCTGCAGCCTAGGAACATGGCCCTCAGAACAGGACAGACAGACAGACAGACAGATCAGGCAGAGCCCAGTGCAAATGCAGAAGCAGTGGGCAATTTCACTGACACGTGACCTGGGATTGTACCCTGTTCCCATTTGCAGGATTGCCCTGACTGTCCAAAGCTGCAGTACAAAGACTTCTCTCTCTGATAGCAATGCAGTCACAATTCCCTTTATCTGATCTACCTGTTTTTGTTGAACACTTTACTCTGCAGCTGGAACTGCAGAATCTACTTGATCTGTGAGAAGAGAGGATACTGCCCCTTCTGAGATTCGATTGGATTTCCCTCTTTCACACTTGACCTCTCCAACCAATATTCCAATGGAACACTGCAGAAAAATTCATTCTGAATATAGATCAGATCTGAGACATCCACCCAGCAGCAGAAAACACTCACAAAAATTCAGGTAACTTTCTGACGTGAACGTTGACCTGCATCCGCTTGGCTGCCTGTAGGACAAGCCCTGTCAGCTGGGGAATAAAAGAAATCAATGTTAAAAAAAAAACAGTAAAGGTGAAAGTATAAGAACTGTGAGAATGCAGGAAGAACCTGGTACCAAACCAGCCACTCAGCAGGATCTGCACTAGACCTTAGGAGAGGAGCTGTGGAATTTCCTCTCGCTAGCTACACATAACATCTCAATGAGTCAGAGCACTGTTTCTGTAAACCAGGCAGGTCGTGATTGTGCTCTTTTCCTTGACCCACATTCCTAAGTGGGGGTGTAGAAATCACTGCTGTACTAGTTTTAGGTGGGAGAGAATTCATTTTCTCCATAGTGGCTGGTATCAGGCTGTGTTCTGGAACTGTGATGAAAACAGCGTGGGTAACACAGGGATGTTTTGGTGACTGCTGAGCAGCGCTCGCACAGCCTCCAGGCCTTTTCTGTTTCTCACACTGCCCTGCCAGGGAGTGGGTGGGGAAACTGGGAGGGGACAGGGACAGGACAGCTGACCCAAAGGGCCCAAAGGGATCTCCCATTCCATCCAGCATCATGGAACTAGTACAGATTCCTTGAGGTCAGCAGGACTATGCCAATACACACCACCCAAGGAGGTGACCTACACCCATGTGCTTGGATCCGCTCACCTATAGAACCCTTGAAAAAAGGCTGCACTTACAGGATTGATGTCCAGAAACGTCTCATGGTATTCTTTTTTGGGATGCATGCCCTCTATGTCCTCTATAAACTTTGGATCTGCTTGGTAAAAATGTGGAGCTGACAAAAATATTGGAGCACCTGGAACGCGAAAACACGAAGTCACCACCTAAGAAAGGCGGAGCAGGAACCGGGGAAGGCTTTGAGGACCTCGCAGCTCCATGCCCTTTGCAGTGAGGGGAAGAGCCCGTTGCGGAGGCACAGAACCAACCCTGTGTTTGGGGCAAGCCCCGCACGCCCCCGTGCAGCACGGCCGTACCTTGCCTGCAGACGCTGACGTTGAGGACGCCGGTGCCGGGGCAGTTCCCGGCGGGCACGCAGAAGCCGGCGTTGGCGGGGTTCACCGAGGTGTTGGCGAACACCATGGAGGAGGGCACGAAGCGGAACGTGGGCACCCCGGCCACGGCGCCCGAGCCGTCGTACACCAGGTACAGAGACCTGCGGGGAAGCAGCGCCAGAGCCAGGGGTGTCAGGCTGCAGCACACACCCACACCAGCTGCACGCGTCTCCCTGCTGATGCCCGCGTGTCTACTCCAGCTTGCGCTCCAACCACCTTCTGTGTGCAATTTAGTAGGCTGTGATCAGCAAACACACATCTCATCACCCTGCTGCTGCACTGAACAGACGGTCCTGGGCCGGCCGTGCTGCTCCAGGCCCCCACGTCACTACTGCACATTGCTGGTACTTCTACTGAGAGGGAYCGGGAAAGGAACACGGTCGTGGAACACAGAACAATCTGGCACGTCCTGAATTTAGCCTAACACACATCTGTATTGACACAAATAATTTCAGATGGGTTTTGTTCTTCACACACYGGGAAGCAGGAAAAGGAGGAGACAAGGCGGAACATAAGAAAGGAAACACCAAGATTTTCTTGGTTCATTTCAGACAGCATCATGTAAAGTCATGAATCTCTGAAGAGGGCAATCTGGGCTCTCTACAAAAGCAGAGCACAGACGAAGATTTTGGAGGAAAGAAGCATAAGGAAAGTTCACATAAATCCTTCCGTTCCCCTTGTTACTAGCCTTGCAGTCCAGCCTGTCCTTCCAGTTTCCTTCCAAATTTTCCCCTTATCTTCATTTTGAAATAGCACATCCTTAACTTGCTGCAGATTGGGAGTTTTTTTCTGTAACTCTCATCCTTCACACCACGAATAAATGCAGAACGCTCCTACTGTTAAATGAAATCACAGGAAGAGAACCACCAGCCTAACAKGACACCTCGAGAAGAATGGACATAAACGCTGTGCTTTAAAGTCTGAGTGACACTGTCTTCTCCTTACCTGCAGAAATCAGAAGAAAATATGTAAATGTTCTCATCTTTGCTGATCAGTGGGTGAAAGGACGTCCCATCTGTGCCATTGATCATGTTACATGTCTCTGTTGTCCACCAGCTCAAGGACCTGAAGAAAGGGAAGCAAAGAGAACAAGGGCTACAAGATCTTGGAGCGGTGGTCAGGCAATGCCAGCTCCTGGTCTAAGCAAATGGGAATCAGACCTGTACAGTGCTAATTCCTCCTGCCTCAGCTCTGCTAACAAGAAAAGGGATTAAAATGGGTTTAAATTGCACCTGCAGTCTCTTTAAACTGGCAGCAGGCAAGSAAGGGGCACATTCTGACAGAGGCCATACCACACCAGAAAACGTACTCTTTTCCTTTCCACTCCACAATCCTGGAGAAGTTCAGGTAGTTGGTTTCCCCGCTCAGGAAAACATATTCTCCATCATCGGTTCCGTTCATCTGCAAACAGATACAGGAGCTTTCAGTGGCTCCACTCATCCTGTGGCACCTGGCTGGTCACTGCAATGGRGTGGAGGAGCTGAAGTTGTCATCACTCCAAATTCACCCTAGGAATGATGGACACCCCCTGAGGTCTGAACAGTTCATTGAACTCAACCTTGAACAGGAACGAGGTGGAAGTGACCAGGCAAGATTCTTACACCTCCCAAGTGCAGGAAATAGAAGACCAGATCAGCCTTTTCTCCCTTTGAGAGCTGCCCCTGAAGAAACAGTCCTCAGGAAGAAAATAACCCCTCAGAAATAACCTGAGCTCTGCAGACATCTCCACAAAGCAAGGATTCCCCAAGGCCCAAAATGATGTGCCATGACCAGAAACGCTGTGGAAGCCAGGAACGGCTCCAGCACAGAAATAGCATCCAATTTCAATCAATTACTAAGGAAATCAGCCAGGACATTTTTCTAGTAGTTTGCACAACTGGGCCCACAAAGCCCACATTATTTAAGCGAGCACAGGCAATAGTGGAGGGGTTTGTCCTTGGAAAGCTTATCCATAGCTGATAAAGAGTATGAAGAGATAAACACAGCCAGTGCCTAAATGCAGCTAAATTGAAGAGGGAGCATCCCTTTGCTATCCCTACCTCCTGGCCTCAATCCAGGCACATCCCTCTCACAGCCCAGACTCCCTGGCAGTGCCATCGTTCCCCATGGAAGGCAGCAGCAAGAGTGGCCCTCCAGTTACCTTGTTGAAGAGCCCAAAGACGGGATCAATCTCAGGATGCAGGATATGGATGGTGGACAGGAGCCTGTCCTTGTAGCCCCACAGCAGCTCGTGGACGCTGCGAACGGTGAACAGGGACTCCTGGTACAGAAGCAGCAGCACCTCCGTGGCAAACTGCAGAGGGGTTGACCTGGTCCACTCCATGGCAGTCTGCCAGGGAATGAGGGAGSAGTGGTTAGATTTATTGGGGAATAAATTACACCAGCTGCATCCAGGCACGGACACATTGCAGCACTGCACATCCATTTCTCCAAAATGCAAACAATAATAACATTTATTTCCTTTCTAGCGGACAGGTGGGTTTACAACATGGCTTTAAAGAGGCAATAACAAAAGAAGGGCATTTCTTCGGCCTAACCAACCTGTGGTTCTTCTCATACTGCCTGTTACAGTACATCCCGGCCAAAAACCTGAAGGAGAGAGAATCCTTACCACCACRAGACGCCTGGGAGGAATTGAAAATGCAGTGTCTGTATTGCCTGCAATTTTAAGCTGAGTCCTACCTACCACTATATACTATATACTACTACATACAGGGCATTTCTGTACTCATTCATAAAATCAGGCGTTTTTGGAAATGCTGGGGAAAATGTCGAAATGAAGGTACCCTGCAATTGAAGTCAATTAAACCAGAATGGGGAGTAAAGGCCGAGTCATACATCCAAGTATTTGGGTACGGCTTGAATTTCTCTGGAAGCTGTGACAGCTTTGGATCTGCTTGTCATGCTATCCTTGTAGAAGACCAAAATAATGGTCTGCCTGTGATCACCACAACGAGACTCTCTTTCACCTAACACAGTCTGTGCATGTTTTAACTTTAATTTTGCTCCGAGAGGTCCTTTTCATTCAGCTCTGTCTGAGACTCCTCTGCTGTAGTTTCTTTCCAGTTTGAGAAGCAGACTGGGAGGCAGCTTCTCCAATCTTGACAAAATAACCCCAAGCATTCCTAACTTTCTCAGGCAGAAGTCGGAGTTCCTCCTAGGCATTTGACATCACTAATTCCCTAGTTTCACTGACTCATGGAAGCCCAACAATTTCTCCCCTGATCTTTCCTCGTCCCTGGAGAGTGTGTCATCTCTTAGAATCAGGGCAAGGCACTAACACTGGAGAGAAACAAAACAAAACCCCCACAACAGTCCAGCCTCAAACTGAGACCAGCATCTGCCAGCACAYGAGCTGCCTCTCTTGTTCTTTAATCACATTTATCTACCTCAAAGGGAGAGCCAGGATGAAGCAACATGCTTCCTGTCAAGGATGATTTCCAAGCAGGAATGAAAGAGAACTCACCACTGCAGGAATATTTATTGTCCTGATCAGGTCCACTTCAGGGTCTCCCACTGACTTCTGAGGTTCAAATATATAAGTCTTTGGGTTCAGAGCAGACACTTTGGTTCCGTTGTCCAAAAATTGGACATGCACTCGTGGCCTGTATTCCCTGAAAAACAAGAGTTTGTTCTCTAATCAAGTTAAACAAGTACACACAGCATTAATTGCAATTATGGCATTAACAGCCAATTATGGCTGTTCTACTGCTTTAAGCACATAAAGGGTGGGATTTGCAGTTCTTTGGAAGTAGATTCTCTCACTGACACAAACTCCCTGCTGTGTCAGTGTGAGCTGAGTCAGACCTCATGGGGTGTTTTCAAAAATGCCACCCCACGTGTTTATTGCACTTCGCATTTTTGCTTCATCTTTAAAAACCTCAAAGGAAGGAGAACAATTTCAGGCAGCACAGAAGGATTTAGAGGCACCATATATGAGATTGCCCTTGAAGTCCAATCTGAAAATGAAACTTTTGCCTCTGCTGCAGGCAAAATTCACTGCCAGGAAGATGCAGGCTGCATATTCCTCACTGACCTGACCTAAGAACCTACCAGAATTGTTCTGCTGGCTTCAGAGCACTTGGCACTAGGACTTCTGGGCTTACATGTGACATGTCCACAGAACAAGCCCCATTTTAGTTCTTCTCCTTGAATTCTAGGGCAGGAATCCTGGGCACGACAGAAATTCAACCCAGTTTTTGCCGTCCACTACCCATAGCCTACGAGGTTGCTGCTGTTCCTGTCTAAGCACTCAGACAGCAGGATAAAACTCAGGATTGCTGACAAACCAGTCCAATTGGCAAGAAACATCAAATGCTACCTGCTGGCCTGACGAGGAAGTCAGATCTTAATTACCCCGAAACACAGGTCACGAGCACAATTCAATTTTCATTGCCATTAGCTCTTTACAAACAAGAAGGCTGCAGTTCTGCAGAACAGGCTGACACACACGTGTCTCCAGTAAACCCCAAAAGGGAAATGGCAGGCTGGCTGCTCACCACCAGGTCCTGCTGGCACACACGTGAGGTGAAATTCCCCCTATTTCCTAAGCCAGCATTTACTCAGGAGACTGTTGACTTCCACATTTGCCTGAGCAAATTTCAAGTYGCAAGACGTGGGGGAGAATTATTCTGCCAGACCTTGTGCTCCAATGTTCTGCATTCAGTTCAGATCCCATATTCTATTCTGGCTGCACCAGATCCATCAATGCAGCTTCATGACAGGCGGCATTACTCTGGTTCAGCCTTCAAATTTAAAGCAAACTGAAAAGGCCCACGAAACTATTGTCATTAGAAACCAACCCCTTCCCATCTTCCTTACGCAAACACTCTTCAGCATCCCTGCCACCCAGAAACATTTYGGTCTGGCAGCACTTCCAGCTTGACTTAGCAAGAGCATCTTGGACAGCAACCTATTTTACACCCCAGGGCTGGAACTGAGGGGATGGAAATGGACAGTTGTGAAATGCCTTCCTAAAATAGGCCAGGGGTAACCTGAGACCAGCTCTCCAGCTCTGGAGAGGAAAATAATACTCCCTGATGAGGGATAAGAGTAGGAGGCTCTAAGACGAGAAAGTTAAAACGTTGTAAATGTGTGCAAGACCAGACAATATTCCAGTGCCCTTTGGGACTCAGCAGGCTTGGGCAGATAAGCAGATTGCACTTTATAATTATTTATTTTACATGCTGCCAGTTCGACTTCCAGGATTTAAAAACACCAGCACTACTCTATTTTTGTTACAGAACCTACCTCTGCACCAAGTGCTTTACGACGTGTGTTGGTGAAAACTCTGAGCTGCAGGAAGAGACTCTCTTGAGCCCTCCCACCTCCTCCCTGTCATTCATGGGATTTTTTCCCTCTGCCTGTCTGGCGCAGTTCACGCCAGCCTCTCCCCAAACACCCTGTTCTATAAAATCATGGAGCCACGCATTTCATGTTGGGGCATTTTAGGTGTTCTGCCACCTGCTTAACCCACGTGGGTCTTTCACGCTTTGCTCCACAGGGCCTGTGAAACCAGCTGGGCATTTATTCCCTGGCTGGAGCGTGCAGCATGGCTGCAACATCGTCCCTGCTCCCTCTGCTCCCACACGCCTCCTCTACTCCCCACCCACTGCTGACAGCCTGCTGCAGCCACAGCCAGGCAAGGATTAAGGAATATGCTGGAAGAGAGCACTCCACTTTTTAACTTCTCTATCAGACAGAGCCCAGCACAGGGGAATCCTGTCCAGACATGTCAGAGGCAGGCTAAGCAAACAAGCCAGAAGCAACTGGAACGTGCAGCCTCCTTCCTTCCCTCCCTCTCGCTGCCATGAACAATCCAGGCAGAGCCGGTGTGGGGACCCACTCACAGCCAGCCCATGGCGTGGGATGCAGGGAAAGGCTCTCCCAGCAAACCAGCAGCTCAGGCTGGGCCTCCCCTCAGGCACCACCAGCCCTAGCCATCCTTCATGGATAAGGTGTGGCTTCCCAAACCGGGATACACGTGACACTCAGGAGAGACTTGGAGCTAAGGAAAGGGAAAAGAAAGAGCTGGCAAAGTGGACTGAGCACCAGCCTGTGTGTTTCCTTGCAGCTCTGTTAACCCTAGAGCTGGTCCTATTTATCTTCCTGACACAGAGAACACATTGCTGACTAATGACCAGCATTACACTGCACACACCTGAAGAAAACCTTGGGAACTTGAGAGCTTGTGGATCTTTTCTCCAACTCTACTGTTTCATGTAATACCAGGGATCTTGCCAAAGTACCACATGGAGTTTGCCAGGGCTAAAGAGACACAGGACTGGAATGCAGAGGAGACAAGGGAAGGGATGGTCAGCAGAGGGAGAAGCAAAACTGAGGTGTGGAAGAAAGAAAACTGAAAGGCAAGAGAGAATGCAGAAACCGAGGCTCTCACAAAGGCTCGCACTTTCACTCCACTATTTTTTCAAATACCAGCAGATTCTGATAATTTTGCAGCTTAGGTGAAGACARCTCCTTCAAGCACTGAGCCAGGGCCCAGCCTGGATGAGCCTATGTGACCAGAAGTGAGGCTGACAGTGAGAAATCCACCTTTTTTCCATGATCATGGAGTCCCTCATAACTCTGGGATTCCCAAGACCCCAACCCTTCCTGCCACAGGACTGTTCCTGATTTATAAGGCTGCAGGCAGCTGATCAGAACACAGCCCTAAAGGAGAACTCCTTTATAAGGTGACTTTAAAATCTCTCCATGCCACACAGGACAGCTCCAGAGGCTGGACAATATCTAACATGGCACATGGCCAGTAAATCCATCAGTAAAAATGGGAGATAGGTCTAAAAGCTAAGTAGGTTTTATAGTGGGGGTTGGCTCAGGAAGATCCTTTTAGAACCACTCTCCAACTGGTTTTCTGGCCACTTTTTACCCATGTGGATCGTGCAACTCCAGCTAGGAACCAATTCCTGAGTGAGCACAAGTCACACTTTTATGCAACACTCCTCCCCCAGCCTCTCAAACAACCACCCAAGTCACAAGACAGCAGGCCAGGATGCAACAGCTTCCTCTGTGTCCAGCAGCTGAGGAACAGCAGCACACCAGCAAAACCTTGCCCAAAATCTTACAGGAATCACTGGCTTCATCTGAAACCAGCTGCAAGTGTCAGTGCTGCCTGTGTGGGGTGTGACCACGCTCCCCTGGACAAACCCCCCCACACACATTAACTCCTAGGGTTTCTCCTAGAACAGAATCCCAAGCGTTCTGGATCCCGCATTTTGGCTTCCTCACACACCACGGGTTTTGTGAGATGTGGAAATAGTAAAAGGGTCCTACCTGTAGGTGTATGGTCCTATTTCCTCTACAAGAGGAGTAGCACCTTGGAGCACTTCCAAAGGATTTGTCACATTAAAGAAGTAGAACTGCATGTAGACTGGGGGAGGAGGGTCCTCCCAGGCCTCAAACGTTTCTGTGCCATTCTTCAACACCGTTCCCTGAAACACGAGAAAGGCAGATTAGCTGCTAATGCTATGATGCTGCAAGACATTTACAGGAAAGAGAGGAATTCTATGCCTTGGGAACAAGCGCAGACAGTAGGATTGGAGACCCCAGTTCTAGACCTGCTTTACTTTGAAGCATCTCACTCAGTATCAACCAGCTCAGCCACCTGCTGTCACGGCCACAGGCCAGGGGCAACGTTTTTCAGGGTTGTTGTTCCACTTGTCCCACAAACAATTCTGCCGGACATTTTTCAGCATGGAGACTGATCAGCTATTACTCAGCAATCTTGTTTCCTTTCCTGCATCATCAAAAACCTCCACCTGGTGCGAGATATCACAAAATGTGCCAACATTACAGATAAAAGAGGAACTCAACAGTRGGAGGCCATGATTTCTTTGCCCAAAAATGTCAGATTCCAACATAACCATGAGATTCTGTCTCCACAGCAATTAGACTTTGTTTTTCAGTGGCCTGTGAGAAAAACTGTGAAGGACAAATTTCTTTCACACAGGCACTCTAGGATTTGTGCCTTTCCAAGGTCTTGGAATAGGGCAAGGATTCTTTGCCCTCTGTCTTTAATTACTTTCCTACAGCAATGCCAGCACAGGCATCTCCAGACCCACGGTCTGCCAGTCTATTTTGTAACCACTGCAACAGGGCCCTAGAAAAGGAGAGCTATAAATCATTATTTTACAGCAGAAGCACTTGAGAAGTGAAACACTAATTCCCTCACCTATCAGTATATACATGTTATACAGAAAGTCACAACCACACCTGTCATGTAGAGCTTCAAAACAGACGTCTCAGTCTCTCACCATCCCATTTTAGATAAAATTGACCCCAACTATAAAGCATCCCCACCACTAAAATCAAGGCTTTTCGTGTAGTTGTAGCACTGGAACTGCTGCAGTGGTCACAAAGAGAAATCTGGCTCGCAGAGTGAATTTTCAGGAATAAGCACAAAGAAAACTCTGTCTTTGAAAACCACATCACCTGTAAGCGGAAGAAAGGGAGGGGGAGAATAATTTGCAATTAAATGGGTCTCATCAACACCCTTTCTTTTTATTCTTCTGAGAAAACAAGTCAAATATTGTAAGTGGAAGCTGAGAAGCAGGGCAGGCTGGACAGCTGCCAGCTCTTGGTCGATGTTTATGGGGTCTTATCAGCCACAGTTGCCTCAGGATGCATTCTTGGCCTTCCCGCTTAAGGAGCCACTTTCTCTCCACGTAGACTTTAATTTTGAAGGACGAGAGAAAGAGGAGACTGTTTCGAAGACAAACTTATTGGCAGGAGCTTGGCGTGGCAGAAGTAATGCTGAATGGCAGTGAAAGCCAGCCCAGCTGGTGGCACTTTGCACTTGCAGCCTGTTTTCCCCTAAGGATTAAAATCCATGTATTCTGTGCACAGCTCAAAAATTCATGTATTTCAGACATGCTTGAGGAGCTCAGAGCATTTCTGTGGAACTACCAGCACCTCATATGTACCGTTTCCTACATAGCCCGATGCTTTTGAAGCTATTTTCTTATTATCTATGCCAAGGAGACTCATCCCTATATTCACAACTGTTTGCCGGTCATATTCATTCCAGACTTATTTCCTGGATCTGCACGGCACAATTTGGATCTCCCACAGAAATTAAGTGCTATTTATAGCTCTGTACAGTGACAGCAAACCCAGATTCACAAACTTCTCAGCTGGATTCAGAGAGACTCCCAAAAACTCTCGGACAACGAAATACGGTAAGCTCTGTTCTTCTGATTTTCACCTAAGGTTAYCAGGGATATTTGAGTCTATCACATGATATCACAAGGACGTCCTTGTGAAGGAGGGCTTCCCCTTTCCAAGTGCAGTCCATGCTCATTTCCAGTGTTCCAAAGCATCCTTCCTGCTGACTGTATTTATCAGCCAGCCCTGAACTCRCAGCTCTCTCACTTGCTGCTGTTTCCTTGTCTGGACCATGCTTTACACACAGGAAATAAAAAGGGAGCTTTCCCTCMCAAGTGGGAGTGGGAAATGGTACTGAACATTTTTGAAACCTACACAGAAAATTTAATTACTTTTTTTTCCTAGAGCTCCGAAACATTTTAATTCCAAGATGTATTTTTACGTGTTCACCTATGACAGAGTTTAATGGCAACTTTTTAAGGTGAGGGGGTAAGGATTTAGACCAGCATGAACAGACCTCTCTACTCCTGCACCTTGGGAATGCCCTGCCCAAAAGAAGCATCCAATGGATCCTTCAGCTAGGCCTCCACACTACACTCTGCTGAGAGCTCCAGTACTTCGCATTAAACAACAACAGCGAAAAATGATCAATACATCAGCTAAATCAAGGGAGAAAATATCTACCTTGTCCTTTTGGGCCTGAAACACTCCAGCCAACTCAGCTCGAGAGATGGCTGCCAACACAAGTCCGGTGGAATTTCAAGGGGTTCGAAGGCTAAGTCTTTTCTAAAATTATCAGCATAAGGGAAGTGGCATGAAGAAAACATCTGAGGTAAGGTGCTGACTGCCCAAGTTTGGAATTAGGAGCATGGCTCAAAGATTCTGGGAAAGGTGCTGCCACTGTTCTTGTCACTACACATCTGCCCGCTGATTTTCACGGGGATGTGAAGTCTGACAGCAGGCTGCATCTCCCTCTCTTCCACACCCTTTCTGTATCCCAAATCGTGCCTTTGGCTGGAAAGACTGCTGCACACGACCCCCTACAAAAGCAGAGCCATCCTCAGTGGTTCACAGGTGCTGGGTTTGGACACAGAGGTGCTTCAGCTGCCCCACAACACGGCTTTCCACTTCAGCTGTACTGGAGACTGCAAGGACAGCCCTTCACTGCGAGTCAGCCCTGTTTCAGGACTGCTGGAAAGCCCTCAAAGGAACAGGAACTCCTTGCAAAAGCTCAAGTCTTGCCCCATTTCAAAGGCAAATTGAGATTTGCCTATTTGCACAAGATTTTCTAAGCTACACACAGTTACACAAGAGACAGCAGCTTTCTAGACCACACACAAATGAGGGAAAGCTCACGTGGGATAAMGCAAATGTGGAAAGGAGCCAGATCAGCAGAGTGGCTGGGAGCACCCTGCTTTGGGGCTGAAAGCTGTACTTCCCCACTCTGGGGGTGTGTGGCTCCGGGAGAGGGCCAGGAGGGAGCCGGCAGCTCTCGCAGGCAGCCAGACACTTCATGCCCTGCAATCCAGATGTGTGCCAGCAGGAGCTGGAGAGCAGCAAGCAGGAAAAGACTGAGCTCTGAAACTTTATCCTGCATTACTGAAAGCCCTGCTGAGCGAATACCAACTTGCTCTTACATAAGCCACCATTCCGGGGAAGGAGCACGCAGCCCGGAGATAATACGTGTAAGGAGGATCACACCTAATTCCCAACAGTCCTGCTCCAAACCGCTGCTTCCACCCCGCTGCTCCTTTGATAGCAGCATGAAACACACTTGGAAGGAGAACTTCTGGGATGCAGAGGATGGCAGGCTCCTTCCCAAGGAGAGCCAAGATCTGGGGGATGGAGCTCGCAAGTGCCACAGCCTGCTGTAAGCTCACTGCCAACCTAAAACCACGCTCGCCAAACCAAACCGATTTAAGACAATGCCATTTCCACGGTAGGAAACGCTCCCTGTCAACAGCCCAAAGGACAGAATGGAAGGTTAGGAGATCATGGGTGATCTAGTTACCAGTTAGACAACAGCACTGGCCAAATCCCTTCACAGGTTAGCATTCCTGATCTCTCTGTCAGAATAAGAGCTAAGATGATATTCCTCAGACTAGGTAGATGAATAATTGTTCACCTGCAAAGGTATTCCAAGGGAGTTACTAACACAGCTGACCCGTCTCACTGGACCACTGGGAAAATGCACAGAGCCACTCTGCAAGAGGAACAATGCAGGCCTCTGCATCCACAGCAAAGCCAGGATGGATATCCCCAGCTATGGAACAACAGGCTGAAATGCCTCGCTGCCATCAGCCAGCCTGGGAAACTGGGAGACTCCACGTATTCCAGCTCACAGCACCTCTGGCTGTGCTCCAGAGGCAGCAGTAAATGGAGCAGCAGAACAAGTATGAAAGCTGCAAGGAATCTATGACAGAGATGGCAAAAAGGAGGGGTGCTTTAGGTGTCCCCTGCTCCCCTCATGTGCTGCTGCTCTGGAGAGGACTCCTTGCTACAGCTGCTACCCCACAGCCAGCAAAGCTGCTGCAAGAGGAGGCATTTTTATGCATACTCACCCAATTTTAACCCAGCCCAGGGGCCAGTGCAGCCTGAGCTCCATCCTGAGCCCCAGTCCAGACGGGTGGTGCTGGGTGGGTGGGGCTCACTGGGCAAGGGGGGTTCACTGCCCAGGGATGCTCCTGCCCACCCAACCACAGCTGCTGCAAGGYGGGAGCCAGCGCCCTCCCTCCCTCCCAGGGTTATTTTCAGAGGGAATCAAGCGGTAAACAAGGAGCGAGACGGGAACGCGGCCGTGCTTTTACCTGCTTCACCTGCAGATCCACCACCGTCTGGAAGACGTGCGCTACCAGCAAGGAGATGCTGGCGATGAGCAGCGTCATGGCCAGGACCCCCACGGTGACGAGGCACAGCGACTTCATGGCTGCTGCTGTCACCGCCACCGCCGCCGCCGCCGAGCAGGGACAGCCTGGGCTCCGCCGGCTCCGGGGGCGGGCGCACTGCGGGCCCCGCCTGCCCCGCGCCGGGAGGAGCCGCCGCCGCCGCCACCCCTCGGCAGCGACCGCGGCGTTCCCGGGGGATGCCCTCCCGCGGGATGCTCTCGCGGCTCACCGGGGCAGGGAGGACGTATCCCAACGTAACGGGGGCCGGTTCCTGCCCACAGGGACTCCTGGCACAGCCGGAATCCTCCTGCCCGCTGGGGATGGCGCTGCTGGTGCGCCTCGCTCGGTGCAGCAGGCAGCGCCAAAGGGCTTTCTGGAAAACAAGCGGAGACCTTGTTTCCAGACCTCCAGCGCGATTATTCGGGAAAAAACTTGCAGAGAACGTGAAGTGCGTCTAGACTGAATTAAGCATCACAGGGATCTGATTCTGCCACAATGCAAAACAGTTCAGCTGCCATTAACACAGTTAAGCAGCTTTAAAAAAAATAAATCAAATCAATGTACCAGTTTTTTTACAAGCCAGTGGGATGTACAGCTCCACTTTCCCACCCATCCCTGCCAGCAGGAGGGAAAGATACCTGCAACAGAGGCTTTCCCAGAGATGGATGTCACGGCAATCCCTTTCCATCATGGCCTTCCTATGGCACAAAACGAAGGAAAGCCCTGCGACACAGGGCTCCTGTCCCATGTCGCATCAGCAGGCTGCCAGCAGCACTAGCGCTTCCCAAGTCACGAGTCAGTTCCCTCTCCAAACCACGAGGCTGGCAGCTGGCCAGCAGCAGCCTGATCCAAATAGTGCCTTCCCTAGCAAGAGGGCAAGTGGCCCATCAGGTGGATTTCCTGCTAAGACACACTGAAGCATTTTCCTTTATAAATAACTCTTCCTGCAATTGTGATTGCAGTAATAGTGTCATGTTATTATGTGCCCTTTTGCGTGTGGACCTTATGGAAGGTTCTGAGGTCACATTTCACAGCTGTTTGTAAGAGAAGAATTTTTGTGGTTCCACCCACGCAGTTAAAACAAAAAAAAAAAGGGAAAAAGAAAACGTTGTTCTGGCATCTTGCTTTTATTTAGATTCCCATTCCAGAGTGGTGTTCTTAGCCTGTTTCATCATCATTTCTCCAAAAAGCAAGAAGCAGAGTACATAACTAGAACGTGGTTTTGAAAACTAATTTGACTGCAGCAATACAACTCTCCCCTTAGAAAGACTCTTCCATAGGAATTCTCTCTCTGAAACCATAAACCTTCCCTTCCACCGTAAAATACTGGCCTTTGGTGGGGACCAGCTCTAGCGACAACTGCTAAAAGCAGGTGCCTCTTCCTGCAGCATTTGGAACACATTTGCCAGGGCTGCTGAAGCAGTGGAACGGAGACACTTTCCTTGTCTCCCCTCAGATAGTTTAACTGCTCCATGAGTCGTTTTCCAGTGAGGACCTCCTGATGCACAAACTCCAGCATCAGGTCTGTTCTCCCTAAATCAGAGATAAATACAGGAGAACAAGAAATACAGCATTCTCTAATTATGCAAAGCCATTTTTATCATAACTGCTTTCCACAGCCAYGAAGCATTTTTTTATTAATGACGTTAAGGAACACGCTGGTTTATCCGAGCACTGAAACTCTGCAATATCAAAAAAAAGGCGGGAATATGTAAGAAATTTCATCTTAATTGGGAGATAGTTTGTTTTTTTCAAAGGCTAAATCTGGTTTGCTACTGCAATGGATAAAGGATGCTTGCAGCCCATGGGAACTCTGGAACTCTTTTAGCTGAACCCTGGCACAAACACTTATAGATCAAGCAAAGATTCCTGCAGAATTTTGGGTTTGCTTAGTTCAGCTTTTTGGTTTATTTTTCCATAAAAGTCTACCCATGTGATGCACAGAACCACATCATTTCTCCACATAGATTTTCTAGATTCTCAGTGCAAATTATTTTCTCTTTTTTACCTTTGGAAAGCAAGGAAGTGCTCACCAGCCATGATACACTGAAAACACCCCCACGAGGAGTGACTCCACCTCTGAAGTGCAGCCTGGGAATGCAGTGGGTGCACTGCTGGCTCAAGGCACAGTCCTGTGTCATAACTGCAGATCCCTGAAACAAGCAGAGGCACATCTTCCCTTTCCAACATCACGGTGGTATTACAAGGGGAAGAGACAGACAAGGCCCACATTCTGGAAAGCATGGACACGTTGGAATTGTCCTGTCCTGTGCACGGGGAATATCTTTCATAAATATAACAAGCCAGACTTACTGAGGTTGTGATGTGGCTCCTTCAGTCTGTGCAAGACCAGGTACTCAGTTCCTTGGGGTCTATGTAAAGCAGGGAAAAGCTTGTCAGGGAAGGAATTAGGAAATCACACTGCACAACTGCACAGTATCAGCCAAATCAGAAGAGACCCCAGAAATCCTTAATCCTGCTCCTCTGGTTTAGTAACTATCAGACATTTCTTCAGTGCATGTTTAATGCTGGCCACAACAGAGGGCTGGAACAGCACACAGGATGGGTGGGGTATTGTTCCTTGTCTCTTTGTGTGCATCCATGTCACTTGATGGATCTCTGGACTTTGACACCCCAGATAAGAATGGTGCTTGCCCTTACTTCAGACTTCAGTGCTACAATCATCTGCCACTGCTGACAGACCTGTTCACACCACGTCTGACTGGATTCAGGCCTTGTACTGCTTCCTTGAGGAGCTGTGACCTCAAGGCAGACAGAGACATCAAACAGCCTCTCCAGGACCAGGTGTAGTTTCATCTCAACGCTGAGAATGCATTTGTAACTAGAAAAGTGCTTTGCTTAATAAATACTCTACCAGTTTCTGTCTTATCTACAATTTGGGTAGGCTTGTCCACTCATCTCCTGCTGCTGCACGATGTCTGCAGTCTGCTTCCACCTATGGATCTGTGGTACCTGGCTTCCCAGCTCATCCACACAACATGAAACACATTACAGGGAACCTTCAGGTCCTTAACATTCCCAGTTTGCTGACAAAGAGCCTGTGCTGGCTGCAGTTCCATGGCAAGGGCCAAGCAGAACAGCAGCACGAGCTTTACATGCAGAGAACACTCCCAGCCTTGGAGGAGCAGCTCTTGGGAAACACCCAAGTGCATGGTAACACATAAGGAAAAGGTTTTCAGAGGCTTTGCTCTTCTGCTTTCCCTGCACAGCTCACACACATCCTTGTCACCAGGGAACTCACACACACTGTGTGTTTCTAGTACTCTATGCTTAATTAATAAAATAATAACCTAATTATAAGATCCTGATTTCAGCTGAGAGATGAGACATTTCTGAAAGGTTTCTAGTGGGTAGTGATCACATTTCACTGTCTCAAGCTTTAATTTATTCTTCCCACACAGTGCAAATTAACTGCTGGCACGAAAGCAGTTCACTGTAGGGCAGAGCTACGCTGCAATTACTGGGTTCATCAGCGACCGTGGAAAGGGCTGGGAGTAAAGTTGGTGCTTTTGTAAGAGCAGCCTTTGCTCTTGGGTTAGAACACTGTTTGACTTCCAGATTTGGGACAGTGACATTTCAGGAGATGAGACATTTGCTCACAATAGCATTTAATTTTCCTTCTGAGGGAATTAATATCTCTAACTATTACGAGAACAGCAGCAAAGATGTTTTTCCGTCTGAAATGTGGGTCTGACTCTCATGTTTTTGACACTCCCCAGCTAAATAACCAGTCTTTGTGGACTGTAAGCCCCTCACACACACAAGCATGTCGTAATTGTGATACAGGCCATGGAGCACATTTTAAAATGACACACACACAACCATATTCCTCATAGCTTGAGCTGATAAAATTAGTAAGTGCAGCCATTCCCACCCATCAGCTACTTCTGGTTTGGTTTGCTGCTCCCCTGACTCATCTACATGTGCAGAAAGCGCCTCATGACTCAGGGGTGCCAAACTGCGCTGCCTGCAAGGGGCGGAGCGTTGCTCCAGGCCACCTTTTCCTCACTGTCCTCTTCACCCAGATTTCTCCCCTCACACAGCTTCATGCTCTTCCAAACTTGAAGCCCTCATTCAAAACACCTCCTTGTCAGCACAGAGCAGTGCTAGAGCCCTCCCTGCTGAACCAGGAAATACATTCTGGTGTGGGAGAATGTCACTAGTGGCTGTGAAACAGAGATCTTGCTGGGAAGGGAAGGCAAGGGAGCTGCAGGGCATGCACTGGGATGAACGGGAGGCTCTGGCAAGCGGCACTGTCTGGATAACTCACACAGGTTTGCTGAGGGCCTGGCTTGCAGTGCCAAGCCCATCTAATCAGTGAAGCTCCTCCTGTCACAGTTTTATTACCTTAACTCAGGTTTTAGCTTCTGCAATGCAGAGTCCAACAAGAAGAACCCTGTCTTTTCAAGTGCTTGATCTTATACACTTGAGCATTGCCCACAGAGACTGATACAACCTCTCCAATCCCTCACTTTTCTATATAGCCCTTGAGGCAGCTCCAGGATGAACTAGGTTTACTTGTTCTGCTGCTGCTGAGCACTGCAAACAGCCCTGGACTACTGGGAACACCCTCTGCACACCAAGGGATAAGCACAAGTGTGGAAGCAGCCAGGGAGAAACCAAAACCACAGCTGATATGTGCCCATGCTGTTCCCAGCAGYAGAGCAAAGGAGAACCTGGCAAAAAAAGCCTGGAGAAATGCAAAACCAGACCACGGTTGTGTTCGCTCTTGCCTTACAAGCAAGGAGACAACAAGGCCTGAATCACCATAAAATGTACCTCTGATTTTATTTTAAGGAGAGCTATAAGGAGCTGGCAGGTTTCTGACGCACATGGCTGACAGGGTTGGGTTACTCATGCAGGTCAGGTACTTGATCAGTCACACACTTCCACATCAATATATGACACTGCAGAACAGAGACTTTACCCTCCAGCCTTGAAAACCTCTCTGGTAACCCTGGACATGCCACACATTATAAAAAACCTCTCATTCAAACAGAATAAATGATGATAATGTACTTTTTTCCTATAGCATGACATGTATGACCCCTAAAAAAGGGAGAGTTACAGTCCACAACGCTCAGTGGGACATCAGGGCCCAAATCCCACAGCAGTGGATGAACACTCTAGCCCCCGACCCAGGCCCTCCTGAAGAGAAGGGGCAGAGAGAGAGACTTGTTCTATTTATTTGCCCCATTTGGGACTCACTCTGACCGAGTTTCAACAACATATATCTAGTTTTAAGTAAACTGTTAATAGGGAGGGCACATTTAAAATGAGCCAACCAATGGCACGCATTTCCCTCACCTGAGGGTCCTATCCCACATAAATGCCACTCGGACATTGCAAAGGTGAGGGATGTTCCATTGGAATAGGATATGATTTTTCCTTTTCTTAGCCTGTTCTGAACTGCTTTTTGATCTGAGCGAGCTCAAGAGCAGATTCCAGCCCTTAAAATGCCTGCTGCTGCATTAAAGCCTAAATGCACACAACCTCTCCACACTATTTTACTGAGGAAAATTGGAGGTCTTGCAGAGACAGCCAGGGATTTTCGCAGTCCCTGCTGACTGCATTTGAGCAGGACTGCACACCTACAATCAGTGTCTGCTTTGTTCTGAGCCTGACTTGTACCACAGCCCGAGATCTTCCCCTGTTCCTGGAGTAAACACAGGCATTGAAGACTGCAATTAGATGATTTTGCCAGCCTGCATCACACTATGATTTACTCAGGCAATCAACTAACTCTAATTAACATTCTCCAATGTAAGTATCTTTTAGCAGGCAGCACCAGTGGCGCCAGAGCAGCACAACTGAGCTCTCTGGAGCCTTCTCATGCACAAAACCTGTGCAGTCTGTCCTTAAACTGCACCAAACTCACTGCCACAGATGAGGACAGACCAAAAAGGCTCATGCTGGAAGTCTCTCCCTGATTCCCAGTGTCTACTGCACACTTGGTAGGCCCAGAACTAAAGGCAGAATGAGTCATCCTTATTCCCAAGCCCTGCTCCCAGCTAGTCAGTGGCAGCCACTGGAAAACAAATGCTTTATGTCAGCCTGGATACAAACAGCTCCTGTCTGCCAGCTCAGACAACGAGGCTGTGTGTGGGACAGCCCTCAGCTCCCATCCAGGGGCAGGGCAGCACTGCCTGAGGGCATGACAGCCACCAGCCTCCCTGGAAATGTGCCAGGGGTGGAGGTTTCAAGTGACCAGGTCAAGAGAAGGGTGAGGGAAGTGATGTGCAAAGAGTTAAAGGAAGAAAGAGCCCTAGAGATCTAATCCTAGTAGGAAGGGTATGGAATCTCCTACCTTAGGACGTGTTCCCTTCATCTCCCAGCCCCACCTGAGGGAGGTGCAGAGCCAGGCTGCAGGAGGTCCGTGGCTYCGAACCCCTGCTGCAGGCACAGCTTTGGCCCCAAGATGTGACAGGCACCGGTGCTCATCAGGGTTTTATCCCAGTGCAGTAAACACAATCCCGGGACTGTTCGGATGGGCAGGACGCCAGGCTCCCTCCAGGACAACTGCTCACAGCTGCTGACATCAATGCTGCTTTCAACTGTTTGTATCTGCTCAACACAGAAGTGGCACTGAGGAAAAAACACTGAGGGGCAAAGGGATGGCAAATGGTGCCTGACAACAAAGCCAAGCAACCCAGCACCCTTTGGCTATTTCTAGGTCCGTGCTTCTTCCAGAACCTAGCTTAGCTGTCCCCATTCCTTGTCAGATCACAGGCTCCAGCCCCAGTGCCATGTTGCACTTTGGTGCCTGCCAGCCTCAATTGTGAGTATTTAATATCCTAAATACAGGACAAAAGTAGAGCTAGGCCCTTAGGATGGGAACCACTAAGCTTCAGCACAGTGTCTAATACCTTGTGTAGGTCAGCTGTGTCCCTTGGCACCACAGGAAATACTTTGGGGAAGCAAAAAAGTGCCCCCTCCCCCCCGGTGGGTCCTAGCATGTGACCTGGGCCTCAGGACAGTCACTGCATCAGGTGCTGGCGCAGGGCTCGCCCTGCCCTCTGACACGACTGTGTAGGAAAGGACTTGATGCTTTCTCCTGTCATCAGATCCAAGCAGCACATGACTAAGCGACCAGTGGCATCCCCTCTCACACATTTCACTCAGGAAAGAGGAACTTGTGGGAACAGATTCAGAATAGGACACCCAGATTTGATGGCAGCCAAACTGTATTCCAAGGCACGTGAAAGATTCCTGCTGCTGCCTTATTTATATCCCTGGCCTTTTTATTTCAGGGAGGAAAAATATGTAACACTGGTGAAGGCACCTCACTGCAACTCTGTGATGCCAGATGTGTAATCAAACTTAGGTCATGAAGATAAGCAGGACCATGAGAGCTTACAGACCATTTGGGAGAATCCTTTCCCAAGAATCCTCATATGGTAAGCAGCCAGGCAACACAGAAAACAACAAAAACAACCCCTTTTTGAATTAAATAATGGGATTTATAAAACAATACAATTTCTTGCTGCTTTCAGGAAAGCAGCATCTAAAATACAATGGCATCAACACCCATATTCAGAAATTCTAAAAAGGTTTTGCCTAAATCAAAGAAAGAGTGTGAAATAATATCACACTCACCTGAGCTCCCTCCTGAAAGTCCTCACAGAAACCCTTCCTTCCCAGCAGCTAAAAATGCGTCTCTGGTATTTTCTCAGAATCAGCTATTTTCTATTCCCAGCTTAGAAGATTCTACTCAAGCTTGTATTTGTTTTCTCAGTGCTCTTCAGACTTTGGACTTTGATAAATTTCTGTGTTAAAGGTTGTTTGAGAATAAATATTTGTCTCTCTTTTATGCTGCGTTTTTCTATGGGCCTGACAATGTAAAGAATCCACATGAAAGTCAAAGTGTGATGTCTCCAGGATGTGAGACAACCATGAGAGGCTGTCAGCAGGATTTTGCTGGAAAATCTCATTTATGATTCAATTTCTAAGAGCTACTGAGTACCACAACTTCAGTGAAGTCTGAGATGAGCTTGAGACACTTTATATTTCATGGAGCCAAATATACCTTGTTTTATGCCTGGGAGGAGGTAAAAAGCATTGAGCACCAACCATGAATGGGCACCTGGAATGCAACCGTACCAGCTAGGGAAAAGGAGAACGGAGAACAACAAAACAGAAAGTGTGACTTGCACAGAGTGACTAATAAACTGAAAAAGCTGGCAAATAACGGCTCATGGGAAACAAATCTACCAGGAAAAGGGATGTAGGGAAAGCTGTCATTCCTTGACATTACTATCATAGTAGAGAAACCCAGAAAAAGCAGAGGAAGTGCAGTAAGAGGCTGGCAGAGCAAGCAATAAGCTCTACCTCAAAACCCAAGAAGGAATTCTAAGTCAGATTACTATGGGTAAGTAGGAAACCATGGCATTAGACCTCTTAGATGTTTTGAGTCAGCTAAGCGAGGATGAAATGCATTCTAACATGGAAAAACAGCAGAGCAAGCTCAGAATCACAACCTGTGTCCTTAAAAATACAGGGAAAACCTGTGCGCTCCGTGCTTCTCAGCCCGGGTAAGACCTCAGGGGGTGACATCTGTGTCCAGGTTGGGTCGCCGTTCTTAAAGAATAATGACACCAGGCCTCAAGTGGACTCTTGAGGTCCCTTTTGGCTGCCTTCCAGATTTTAATGGTTGATAATGGAAAGCAGGCATGGATGTGGGGCGTTCTCATTACTAACCACTCTTCAAAAAGCTAATAGCAACTGAGAGAAAGCATCTCCTCTCTGTTCGGGAGGGAAGAGCTTTTCCTGCCAGCCATACTCCTCCTGTGCCACCTGCTGACTGCTGTGCAAAGTTGCACAAGAGTGTCCAGTGTTCACAGCCAGGATGCTCCAAATAATATGGGAAAGGGATGGGGCAGAATGTCAGTCAGGGTCACGGTTTCTTCCCGGGCTGTGATGCAGGTCCAAAGGCTATGAATACTTCACCCTTCCCATTTTTCTACCTGCTTGGGTGGGGATCCAACACAGATTGGACGATGGCCTGGAAAATCTCCATGCAGCAGAGTCTTGAATTTTAGATTTTAACTTGGCTCCTAGGGAGGCTACTTTAGCCTGAGCTCTGGGCTATGGTTAAGATGGGAGAAGGAGATGTGACATAGTTCCTTTTCCCATCTCCTTTTAGCACCTGACCATTTCCAGTTAAACTGCCTAGAATATGAATTCTTCACACTAAAAGAATCAGTAGTGCTGAACATGGTTATACCCTGCAGCTACTGCAAGGGGTAACTACCAAAGCACACTGCTGCAACAACAGCACTTGGCACCTGTTCTAGCAATAGAGCTGCCTGTGGCACTTCCAGATGCCCCAACAGCACATCCACAGGGAGTAACAGGGCTCCCGAATTTGTGTTTCTTTCTTACCTATTCACGTTTCTATTTTGTTCTATTGGAAAACTGGAGGAAGCACCGTACAYACACACAAAAGGTTTGTTTCAGAGCAGTTCTCTCCACGGGTTCAGACAGTGGCCAGGCTCACAGGAGCTCCCTAAACAGCACCCCCGACTGCCTCTGTCAGAGCCCGGGTAGTGGGATACAAGCACACGAGTCTGACTGAGCAGGCATTTCTCACTCGAGATTCCCTGTCCCCACACTAGATGGCACAGCTGACGGAATAACAGAGGTCCTCTGAGACAGTCCCCGTGGGCCAGCCCTTTCTAACAACAGCTCTGGCTGCAGACTGGGTCATAGAGGTGGAAGAGTAAATATCTGCCCTCCTGTTTTGGTCCTGAAATGGGAAAAGGTGTCAGGTTTGAGGCTCCTGATCTTGGGCCAGCCGGCTGGGAATTCCGCTAAGTCACGTGTGGCTTTTCCACAGTCCAGCAACTGCCCTCCCACTTGCGGAGCAAACAGTGGTGCAGTGGAGCCTCGCAGTTCACAGAACACTGCTCTCCAAACTAACGCCGCACCAGGAACAACCGGATGAGCAAACCGAAGCCTTGAACTAATTAGAAACAGAATTGTGTCCCTGAGACTTTGAGAATCTGTCCCTTTACTGTACTGACACGTTGTCTGGTTCTGATGAAAGCTTTAAAAAAATCTCAGTTACATTTTGGAGCATTTCTGTTTATCTGCTTTGGAAATTCTCTTAGGTCTCCAAGTTCTAAAGGATGTGAGCACATCAAGAATTCCTAGAGAGGAAAGGAGCAAAGCCTCCAAAGTGGCAGTTTACTGTCTGCAATGGTCCATGTATTTGCTTCAGAACYGGAACCTCAGCCCTCAGTGACCCCTCTCACTTCTCTCCTGTCCAGCACTTCTGCTTCTAACACTTGACAAGCAATCAGCAATTCAGGAATTTCACCCTTAGTATTCACCAAGACCCTTGTTTTAGAAAAACAGGAGATAGAAAATAAATTCTAACACCTCTTCATCTGTGCTGAGGGCTGGCAGAACGATCTTGTTTTAGTGTGGTGCTACAATAATTAGTGGGTTTTGTCTGCACAGCTCCAGGGAGGTGACTGGGAAGTTGAAATTGCAGTACACACATACTACTTACAGAACAGCAGTGTGTAGGTGTCCTAACTGGCAATCCCAGCTGAGCAAGGTGGTGCACAGACACGGAGCAGGGAACTGGCTCTGTTTTGAAGGCTAGGAAAAAAAGGAATATAAGTAAACTGCAAAAATATCAGCCAGTATGCAAAGAGTTTCAGTAGTCAGCACAACTCATTACAGTCAAGGGTTTGTTTTAAGTAGCAAGGCTGAGCAGCACCTTGAAGCATCAACAGTGGTAAAAGAGAGCGCACCCAAACCCCCAGTCCCTGAAAAAGTGCCCAGGCATGTCCCGGCTCCTCAGCTTTTTCCCTTCCCTGTGTTACTGAGCAAGAGATATGGGCAGTGCACGTTTAGCACATGCCAGGACAAAGCCCAGACGTCCAAGTACCAAAATAGATATTTTGACTTAAGCACCAGCTCAGCACTTTGCTGCAGGAGAGGGTTCCTCAGCTACTGTGGTAAGCAAAGAAAGGGAAAATATTTAGATCATGAATTCTGTGTCTCTGCACAGCCACCCTCCTCCATGTCAGCCAGGGAGCTGCCCCACGAAGGCTGCACACTTGTGCTTCTATAAATTCGATTGACATTTACTGTCCTGTTAAGGTGAGGGAGCGCTGCTCTGACACTGAAAGATTAAGAAGTTCACACACTGGAAATAGACTTACTGGTACATCCACTTAGCCATTCTCTTTTCTAATGAGATAGAGGGTGAAATCTCATCAGTGGGCTTTAGAGATCTAGTCATGACCACACCTTTGGGCAGATAAAGAGAATGAATAAAAAAAAGGCAGCGATCAGAACCCAGTGGAGCTGCCTCCCCTCACTCCTCCCCTGGTGTTAATCTTTGCTGTTATCAACGTTTTTACAGTTTGTCACTCCAGAACTACCAATTCAAAACACAAAGTACTTAGTAAATATCTTGGGTTTCTAGTAAGATTTACCTGTATAACCTGTCAGCTTTGAAATAAGGTTTGACATTATCACTTCAAGAGCAGTAAAATGAAGGTAAATTTAAATAAACATCACGTATCTTCTGCACTAATGGACTCTGAAGTCCTGGTAGTCCAAAAAGCTTCCTGAGCATAACACAGAAGCTAGGAAAGCAGGGCAATGTTAAGGAATTCAAACGTAGTCATTAGGGGATGATGAAGAGGTAACATCATCAGCAGTGAATTCATCTCACTTCTCAGGGATCCCAGAGCAGAACCGGACTTTCACCAACACATGCATTAAAATTCCTTCTCCACAAGCAAATCAGTCCCCCTCCACACACTCCTGTTGGGAGCATCTCAGGCCACCAGCACTGTTGAAATTAAACCCGCTGTAGGTGACCCTGCCTCCAGAAATCCCTTGCAACCCCAACAATTTTGAGAGAAGGCAGAAAAGGGGGTGTGCGTGCAGAGCTCAAACTTTCTCCGCCCTGACTTTCGCAGTTTACTTGGATCTGCTTTTCCGCCGCCTGCCCCGCGCGGCTCAGCCCAGCCCCGCCTGCCCCGAGGGCGGCCCCTCCCCGGATCCGGAGCCCGGCTTAAAGCGGCGCCGGGGGGCGGCCCCAGCGGGGTCCCGCTGCTGCAGCGCCCGGCCATGGCCCGCGACCGCGGCCCGCCCGCGCTGCGGCCGCCCGGCGCCGCCGCGCTGCCCGCCGAGCCCCGCGGCTGGGGCTGGCTGGGCGCGGGGCTGTGGCCGGCGCTGCTCGTGGGGCTGCTGGCCGCCATCGTCGCCTGGCTCTGGTACGGAGGCGGGGACGGGSGCGCCGAGGACGCGGCGGCGGCCGGCGGAGAGGGGCCCCGGCGGGCGAGCGCGGGGCCGGCGGCCACAGGTACCGGGACGGGGAGGCGATGCTCGGGGTGTCTCGGGCTGCCCGAGCCTGCGAGGACTTGGGTCTGCCGCCGCTCAGCTTAACCCGTTGCCGTTCTCCCTAAATGTCACTTGCAGAGGATGCTGCGGCGAGCGGGGAGCCGGGTCGGCGGGAGGTCGTGGCTGCTGCCGCCCAGTCCGGGCCGCCGAAGCGAGGAGAGGATCTGGCGGCTGCTTCAAGGGAGGAGCTGAACCATGTCCCGAGCGGTAGAGTTTCGGGCGAACCTGTGGAGGTGGAGCAGCTGATCCCGAAGCAGGGTGTCACGGACTCGGGGGAGCATCCAGCTGATGTGGCCGGCAGCCAGGCAGGAGAACTGGGAGCCCAGGTGGGACAGGCAAGTGACGGATGGTGCGTGATGAACTTGGCAGGAGCCTCTGACGATGACTGTAAGGACAGAAATGAGGAGCAGCCGGGTCAGCCAGCTGAGAGTAGGGACTTGGACCATGAAGAGTGGGAAGTTGTTTCTGAGCACCTGGTCGAAGGGGAGGATGGCAAGGATGGGAGCATGGAAGACTCTGACAGCAGGGAATGGGAACAGGGAGACTGCTGTGATGGGGACTCGAAAGCAAAGAGAGTTGCAGCCGTGCCCCCCATGTTTCAGAACATCCACGTGGCTTTCCGCGTGCACTACATCACGCACTCCGATGCGCAGCTCATCGGTGTCACGGGAGACCACGAGTGTCTGGGCCAGTGGCACAGCTACATTCCCCTCAAGTGTGACAAGGATGGCTTCTGGTCCGAATCAATCAGTCTGCCTGTAGACACCAGAGTAGAGTGGAAATTTATCTTGGTGGAGAATGGGAAGGTCAGACGTTGGGAAGAATGCGGTAACAGGACCCTAGTGACTGAACATGAAGATCAAATTGTTCATCAGTGGTGGGGATACCATTAATGGGATGCTGGAAGCTGCTGATCTAATGGCAAACCTTCCTAGATGAATCACCGAGCCCCTAAACCTTAGGGGGGGGCTCCCCTTCTTCAGTAGGAGACCCTCTCATGTGCACAGCACTGGAAATCCCATATTGAACCATGTGAGCAGCAGATCTCTGCCACCTCCTGTAGGAAATCATTTGGCAACCTGAAAAATCAAATTTGAATGCATGCTAAAGAGACACAAGGTAGGCTAAGAAGGCACATGCAGCATTSCCAGCACCTGCCTGTCCAGGTAAATCTGGACCCTGGACTTGAGTTTGTGTTGCTTTGAGTGGGGCTATGGGATGCATCTTCGTACTGACTGCTTGGGCTGGGGAAGCATACTGGGAGCTGTGGTTACCAACACTGTAACAGAACTTTAGTCTTTTAATTTATGTAATGTATTAAGTAAACAATAAACATTGTCAGATTGACAGTTCATTACCAGTTGACCAGTGACCTGACTCATTATGGTAACTTTGATCCAAGTGAGCCACTTGACCCGAAATCTTAGTGCTGGAATTGCTGAGAAGCGGCCATCACTCTCAGGAGTAACAAAGGTTGAACTCCAAAATAGTTCATTCTCTACCCCCTACTGTCCAGCAATCATCTCGGCTCAAATAAAAGGCTTGGCAGACAGCTCCTCTCCTGCTGAGGGGAGAGCAAAGGTCGGAAAGGACTGTCTCAGCTTAATGAATTACTATGTCAGGGTGGGAGCAGGCTTTCAAAAAAACCTGGAATGCTGTGATGGCTAGGGAATAGGGTTCTGGCTGGAACAGTCAGGTGGCATATTCTACCTACTAAAGAACACTACCACAGTATTGTTAGTAAATACTTAGCTTAAACTTGTATTTATTTTTTTAAGACCAGGCTTTTCAGCTTTAAGTTGTGGCCTAGTAAGCCAGATGAAGTAGAATACTTCCAGCTTCAGCTAGTTGGTATACAATAGAAGCAGAAAGCTGCTCTGCTTCCCTCTTTTTGTATTTTTGGGTACAAATACATGCTGCCACTTGAACAAGCTCTCCTTCCCATAATGCTGAACCAAGCTCTGGTCTGCCAATAGCCCTTCCCTAGAGTGAGCTTGGTCTGGAGAGCAGACTTTTGTAGGAGATCTGCAAGTATATAAATCAGCACTTTGGTTTGGAAGATTTACTTCAAAAAGCACATCACTGATCTAAATGCCTCTGCTAATTCCCTCCTGCTCTGTGTGGTGGAGCAGTCTGAATGTGTGAAATAGAATGGTTTTGGTGAGAGGCTGGCAGATGAACTTCAGAGGCTGACCTCCTGCATCTGGTGGTTAATGGGCATCCAGTTGGTGGGACAATACTAGTGCTGCTGGGAAGAACAAGTGTGGGAAACGTTCTTACTGGAACTTCCGCACCAGCTGTTCCACGAGAGTGGGTTGGGCTGCCTGCTCCTGCAGGCCTAGCCACAGAGTAGCTCGAGGAAGTCCTGTGAGGGTATTGAGGGGAGGGTGAAGAGGGAGAGAGACTAAGGCCAAGGAATAACTGCACTGTCAAGTTGGAACTTGGATTTTACCAGGTAAAACAACCTCAGTTGCCTTCTCTGCACKTGGCTTTTCTAACAATATACTGAAGTGGACACTATACCTAATATACAGCTGCAATAGAAGGTTATCTTCAGAAATCTCTTAAGTCAAAGCAAAACATTTCATTTCAAGGTGATTACAAATCTCTTCCCCACTAATGCAAGCTCTTCAAATAGTGAGACACTGTCAACTTAAAAAGCGCTTGTCGCGCTGCCGCCTGAGCGTATTTATACACACACTGGAGGCTTGTCTGAGGAGATTAACTGTGCTATTAGATTAAGTTATTCACTACAAAGCTACTTACCCTATGCTAGAATAGATTCTCTAATGCAGTGATGAACACGTCAAACAGACCAACGCTGAGAAGTCTTTCAAATTGAGAATAATTTATTTTTTTAAACACCCTGCGCTTTGATCCCACAGACAACTCAYAGTCCTCACGACTGTATCACCTTGCTAAATGATAAACCGAGATTTCTACAAAGACCTGCACTGAACTTTTGCTAAAACCTCTAAATTAGCATGCCATTCACATCACTGCTTGCCCAGCAGGACCCATGCTATGTAAATTAAATGTTTTTGGTATGCATGAAGAAAGAAATCTAGATTTCAGTTTTTCCGGAGGAGCTGATTAGTATTTTCTCCAACTTCAGAGGTGTTTTCTCATTATTGAACAATTTATTTGTTCAAGTGTGAAGGTAGATTTAAACAAAGTTGCCTTGCTGCATAAAAAAGATGCTGCTGGAATGGCTGATGCCTAATGCAATTAGGCTGACGTCTAATACAACGTCCTGGCTGTGAGACCGGTGAAGCTACATGTGAGAAACAACTTCTTGTTGACATTCCTGTGTGGATATCTTAACAGCCAGTGGCTCAGATCTCCAAGCAAACAATAAAACGTCTCTCTCACAGCTTGGCAAAGCCTGCAACCACAGAGCTACCTTTAAAGTTCACCTGCTCCTAACCCTGACAAAAAACTACTGATAAATTAGACAATTTGATTACTTTTAGGTGAAACATAAACTATTCCTTTTTGTGAAGTAGTTTGGTGTGCAAGTGCTGAATACTGCAGCTGGATACTGAGCTGTGCAGGCAGCCTGAGGAGACTGGGCACAAACAGTTAAAGTTTCTTACAAAAACCTTCACTGCAGCTTGTTTGTTTTGCAAAACCCATGCCCATCCCACATTCTCTCTGGGAGCTGAACTTACTGTTCGGAGTCTCTCCATGTATGAGCCTGGTGTTAGGTTTTCTCTCTAGGGGGTTGGTTGCCATTTGTGGTGTCCTTGCTGCAGGCAAGCTTGGCCTAACAGTCCTCCTGTGCCATCCACCTGCATGACATGGAATAACAAGTGCTGTTGGAGCTGCCAAGGCCAGGATGTATCCAGCTGCTCTAAGGCCCGTGTGTCTAAGAGCCTGTTCCCTGCCTACTGCTGGTGGCAGGGGGGAAGCCCAGACCTGTTYCCAACTCTGCTGGATTCCAAGCAAAACCATCTGCCTTTTGGATTGGCAGATATCTCTCTCTTCTCTCTGGCTCTCTGACCGCTCCACTTGCTCCCTGCCCTTGGCAGAAGGGTGCAGCTTCTGCAACTCTTTTTAGCTTGGCTCCTCAAATACAACTGGGAGTGCACTTGCCAGTGACCTTTCCCAGGGGCTCTTATTCTCTACACCTGACCCTCTTCTTAGGAAAATTTTGGTAGATTTGTCCAATATGTAGGGCAAGTCCAAACTGTGATACATGAGCCATCTAAAACAATCCTTTCATTTTCAATGCAACTGATTCCTGGGAAAGGGGAGATGCCTTTATTAATATTTCTACTACGCTTACAACACTCTTGCAAAAACTATCAGAAACACTAGAAAAAAATTACTAGGAAATCTAAAAAAATTCTTTGAATTAAGATACTGTTGACAATAAGTGAGGACAGCTTAGGAACAACTCACTAATTTCTTCTCCCCACACAAGCCTTCAACTAAAGCTTGACGAGTATATTCTGCTTAAAGGAATCACGGTATAGTACGGAATTCAAACTTCAAGAGGAAAAATTTAGCTTAGATACATGGAGAAATCCTTCCCTGCGAGGGTAGTGAGGCTCTGGCACAGGTTGCCCAGAGAAGTTGTGGCTGCTCCATCCCTGGAAGTGTCCAAGGCCAGGCTGGATGGAGCTTGGAGCAACCTGGTCTAGTGGAAGGTGTCCCTGCCTTTTTAAGGTCCYCTCTGTACTCCTCTGTACTTTCTGCTCATTTAGAAGTAAGAACTATACATAAGACTTAAAAAACCGTAAGGGCTTTTATTAYTTATCTTTAAAAATATAACATTTTAAACACAATGTACCTACATGGAAGTAATCACTAACACATGGAGCATCTTTACTTGGAGAGCTTTCTCTCCTTTTCCTCGGACTTCTTTGTCTTCACCTCCCGAGCTCTGATCACTGGTGATGTGGCTGAAAATAGCAGGAAAAACAGATTAGCTGAACACCACGTCATGTTCAAAAGGTTGGGGCCTCAGGTGCAGACACCTGAAGCTTCCTAAAGTCCTCCCATAACATGTTACGTTGTACTTATCAAGCCCTTACAAATGCAACTTTAGTTTGCAACTCTTTATGTGAATACAGAAAAAACACTGAGGATATTAATGGATGGCAAAGAATAAAAACGAGAATACTTCCTCTGACTTCATAAAAGTAACTTGATTAGTTTTACCTCCATCGGGTCACTTGTATGTCCCTGACACATACGCACTGTATGATGTGGGGAAATAAAAATGGCCCAAATCTATGCAATGAGACTTAAAGGGGCAAAAGGGAAGAAACTGGAATATGCAATAAGAGAAAGTGCAGAGAAAAGAAATCTCATTTGGCATCCTGCTATCCCAGGAGCTCATGGAACTATGTTTTGGAATCAAAGGATCTTGCAGTTTCCATGAAAGCATCATCAGCTTGTTAAAAATGTCTTTAATTGGCCGTGACAGCACATGAGGACACCCCTGAGCAACTGCCATGTTTGACATGTTAAGGATCTTGAAGCTTATTAGAATTAAGGGGCATTGTGGAGTTAATCTAATTACTCTCCCAGGAGCAGGATAATGGAGAAGTGGGTACTGCTAGTAAAACTAGCATGTGCTAGTAAAAGCACAAGTAGTGCTTTGACAGGTACCAAAAACAGTTTCTGAAGAGTGTGTGTTTTTTCAATAAAATAGGAATATTTTTGGTAAATTCTGGCACCTTGTTTTTTTAGCTGTAGCAATTCCACCAGGTTTTGCAGGCTTTCCATCTTGTTCTGTAGCTTCCTTGGTGTGGGCTCACTAGTTTCCATTGGCTGAGAAGCTAGGGAAAAATTATTSATCAGTAGTAATAATAATCATAATAAAAAAGGCCATTATAAATTATCTAAACAGTCCCTTTGAATTAAAGTTCTTAAGAAATAAAATCTACACCAATATTTTTAGTAAACCCCAGAACGTTACTAGGTGTGCTACAGGAACCACAACAACTATTACAAATATTTGTTACTGCGAATATTGATGTCAAGCATCCTTGCAGTCTCTTGACCTGAATAAAGGCCTCAAATTTAGTGTTGTATGGAATTTATCTACTCTTTGCGTAATACATTAATTAGCTGCAGCACAATTTATTTATCACAGAATAAACCTTCTACTTGAACAGAACTGGGACAGGATGAAGGCACCGGCCCGGAAGAAACCCAGTTAAGCTCTTTGGATCAGGAAGTGGGACTGGACACACGTATTCGAGGGGGTGTGGCTGCTCCCTCTGGAAAGCCAACCTTCCCTGAGGATGGGCTGTACTCTGGTGAGGCAGCAGGGCCAGCTGGAAGGTCCCCAGGTGGAGCAGTTAACAGCAAGTGTACCGGAGATCTTGCTCTGTACCTCTCCTCCTGAGAGACTTGCTTGGGGGAGGATGTGTAACAAGGAGCKGCAGAGCGGATGGACACGCTTCCTACGAGATGTCCAAGAAAAGAGCAGTGAGCACACACCTGGAAAGGGATCCCCATGCAAGCAGGAGACTAAAGGCTCCTTACAAAACATGCTGGTTTCTGCTGAAGTCATTGTCATGTGAAAATGGCCAGCAAGGCTGCCCAGGAGAGAGCAGGGCCTGCTTTTTTTCTGCTCTCTACTCCATGTTTACTTCCCAAACAGCCTGATGGGAACATCCGGGCTGCTCACAACCGAAGACTCCCTGTCCATTACTGCTGACTTGGATCTCATTACAAACTCCCTTTGCTCAACTACTTCTCAAGTCTTCTATGTAAAAAAAAAAAAAAACTACTTGCAGCTATTTTGGATACTAGGAAAATCCCTGGATGTTGCGGTTGGTTTGCAAGAAGGCTGACAACAACCATCCAACTACCCAGGAGATTTTCTTTAATACTCAGAAATATAAAAAGAGTACCTAGAGCAGTTACTCCTCACAATAAACAGAGACCATCTTGAAGCACAGTGGCTTAAATTCTAAATGGAGAAAAATTAAATATATCAGTCTACAGGCAATTTTCACAGAAAATCCAGGGAACGGATAATCTAAGGGCAAGAAAAGAAGAGGTGATTAAGATTAGAATCTTCAAACCCCACTGCTCAAAGCCACATCCTTACATTTCTGTTTAGATTACAACATTCATGTCATCACAGTTTAAAAGGTACTGACCATCCAGTACTTGGATGGAAATCAACAAGCATTTGTTGATTCCTCTCAAAAGCACATCCATATTCAAATACCCAAATACAGAATTCGAGAGTCTAAATTTAGGCTCCAAAAATGTGACAAAGTTATTCATGCTAATTACACAAAATAAACATGGAAGTTCCATTTTGAGTGTACTGGTATCAGCTCCAGGGAGCTGCTCTGCTACAAGATACAGATTTTGTAGCAAGTGCAATAGAGACTTTGTAATGGCACCTGCTAAGAGGTTATTTGAGTAAATGTCCTAGGAAAATATATTGCATTTGGACTATACTTTTCTGTAATATTCTGTAACATTCCAGTTTGACATCAATATGGCACAAATGCTGCCAGTGAAAACTTAGCAAGGGATGCAACTAGCACGGTAACATCTTGGGACTCAAGATCAGCAGGATGTGAGCAGGAAGGATCCCTGAAGGCAAAATAAGAGTAAAATTGCATTCTGGAAGGATTATGGTGAAGTTTGGTCATGCTAGCCAGCATCCACATGAGCTCTCATACGGAGTCTCAGGCCTTATACATGGAAATTAAAAGCAAACAATGTAAATAAGCTTCAGAGCTCTTTCTTACAGGGATGAAAGTAACATGACAGCTTTATTTTGTAATGCCCAGGAAGGTTTAGCATTATGAATAAAACAATACAAAGCAGCTCAGAACTGAGGCTGTATTGAAGAAGTCTTGGAAACTGAACCTCAAATGAGTACTGTAAGAAGCAGGTTACTCAGCTAAGTGAAAGCACTTTTCACTGTCCTAAAATGTCTTTTTTCCACCATGCTTGCAGTAGCAGCCTCTCCAGCTGCAGTTTTGATTTGATCCTAATCAAAATTCATGAATTATATTTTCCTTTATGAAGTATCCTTATGTTCTGGATTAGAAACATCAAAATTTGTGCTGTATCAAATTTTTCAACTTSATGTACCCCTGTCATTATCATGTGTTGGGGGGAAAAAAAAATAATTGCCTGCTTCAGCAATGAGAGGGGGGGTATTTGCATTTGGCAGGAAAAGAAGAAAGGAGTTGTGAACAAAAATAAAAGCTAAACCACCAAAAAGCAAGCATTAAAAGCAAATGGTGTATTCATCTTCTATTTCTCAACCACCTAAAGCATCTGAGGAACCCGGCGAACAACAGAAGCTTTGGAAGCTTCCAGATTGTCTCAAGCTTACGTATAAACCCCACCTTCTTGCAAAAACACATCCCACACTGCTCCTGAAGCACATGAAGAGCCAGGTTCCAGTTTCGAAGGGCACTACAGGTACACAGCACACAACAGAAATAAATCTATTATTCTTACACTGCATTCCTCATGGTTGTTAAAGGGGATTTTCTTCCATCATTGCTGCTGAGATCCACAGAGGGCATGTCRCTGTCTGAGCTTGTTAATTTTTGAAGAATCCTCTTTAGATCCTGCAATGGTTCTTCCTTCAAAACGTCCAGTTTGGAAGGCATCTGAAATAAAATAATTCAGTTACAAAGTATTTACAAAGGCACTTTGTTGTCAATTCTTACCTCTACTCATCCAAATGCACATTTTCTTCCCCCTTTACAATTGTTTTCTCCTTTTTAACCCGTGACCCCAGGTATGGCTGTGCAGGACACAGAGCACTGAAGAGAGGCACAGGAGCACATCGGGGTGTTTTCCAGACACTCATTCCTGCAACAGCTGAGCTGTCCGCAGATATAAACCCCCTTATTGCCACAGCCCTCTCAGAGATGGGGGGCAATATTATCCTCCTTTTACTGCTCAGGACTTGAGGCAAAGGACTGGTTCAAAGAGCCCTTGCTTTCTGTGAAAACTGGATTTTTCAGACTACTCAACACTTCAAATGTTCAAAGCACTGCTCCCACTGACCTTTGCTCCACCTGGAGATGGAACTGGTTAGAAACATTTTGCTACCCCATTTTCATGGAATAAAAAAGGTAATTTTCAATGTGAACACACCGGTTTCAGCACAGCTTATACGGGAAACAAATTCTCAGCTTCATAATGGGTCAAAGTGATACTGAGTCAGACCAAATCCTCCTTTGCCACATCCCAGCTCAGAAACCAGACTATCACCCAGGTAGAGCCCGTCTCAAGTGTTGGAGCTGCTTCGTTTTGCACAATAACTAATGATGCAGGAACCAAGAAGATTAAAGAAGACTTTGATTCAAGTGCTCCTGCAACCTGTTAGGTCCTTACCGTGGTACTACATTAAAAAGCAGTCCTTTCTCCTCCTTGATCTTCAGAAGTATACATTGATTAACTCAAAGAAAAGAGAATGGGAGTGCCTGATGCTGCAGGGATTTCACAGAASTAACTATCCTTTGTTCCTTGATGTAAATGTTTGCCACCACATCACGAAGTAAACCAGAAAATATTCCTGAAAAATATCTGCGCTAACTTGTAGCCTCCTACAGGTTTTGAGGTCAAAATTAATTAGAATACCTGGGAGATATGTCAGGTCACTTCTGGAGATTTATACAAAATCTATACAGAAAATAGCAAAAGGTTTTCTATTTCATGAAAGATCAGAGTTGATGTTTTCTGTAACGAAAAATCAGAACAACACTGGAATTTCATTTAAATCTAAACGTAGATGTACAAAACCAAAAGGAAGGACAATGATGTAAATAAACCTGATCAAAATCAGTGAAGGCCAGCTTGAAGAAAAATTTAAACATCAAGCAGATGATTAAATTTATAAAGAACTATGTATAAATCTATTTTCACTGTCAAATGTGATTTACAGCAAAAAAAAAAAGAGTGAAAACCAAGCTGCTTACAGATCAGTACCTTCAAATTTAATAGTTTATAACTGTTATTGGTGATAGAGATAAAATAAACTCTTAGCATAATCTATAACATTTTTTAGTTGTCCCACTGGTTTTTACACACATAAAAAAATCTGGAAGGCCATAGCAAACACGGCGCTACAGAAAATGATGTCATCTTTGGTGTTAAGCATTCGCTCTGGACACCCTGAGCGGATGCTCTCCCATTTAGGAACTCCATGTCAATTTTACTGTGCGGGACATGCTGGTTTCCCACGCTGAGGCAGGCACCCACCTGAGGGGCAGAGTTAGGCAGGTGCAGGGCAGGTGGGCGGACAGCAGAGTGCAGGTGGGACAGAGGCACCACGTGCTGCAGCTTCCCTGAAGCAACAGCTGATGAGTAACCTGGGCCCTGCAGCTCCTGAGGAAAAACAAGAGAGGTTTCCCACCCTGGTCACTCTTCCTCTGAAGCACTTCTTGTGTTGCTTGCGTAGAGTTGTATTTTGAATACAGCACTCTGTTTCTCCCCTAAAGCCAGCAAATGGGGTCGGTAACTAAAATTAATGGTAATTTCTTACGATAAAACTGTTGTTCCCAAGGTAGCATTCTCATTGAGCATTAGCCTCATTGCAGCCTGAAAAGTCCATGGTTATAAATAAGGCAAAGGTAAATAATATCCTCTATTCATCTCAATAGTAAAGACAGGGATTGGACTAAATCTACTTTTTTATTGCCCTTACTGTAAATAGCACCTCAAAAACCTGAAATTATGGACATGACTTGAACAGCAGTGAGGAATTCTATGTACAAAAAGCTCTGAGAAGACAAAATTTCTAGAGTTTTTCGCAGTAAATAGGGTTAAACCTGAAGTCAGGCTCCAAAGCAAATGCACCTAAGGTTAGGCCCATGCTCCTCAKGAAGGTACTCACTTTCACATCCAAGGTGTGCTGCAGCCCGAAGTGCATCGCTTCCTGCTCCTGGCACTGGATTATGCACCGGCACTCTGCAAACTGCAGGGATGCCTGCAACAGAGGACAGAAGAGGATTAAATGAATTGTGCTAACTTTCTGTGGATTACACTCTTTCCTGTCCTCTCTCTGACAAAGAAACAAGGTGCASACACAGATGCTGTATTTATCTCCTGCTATCAGCACAGAAATACTGCAGGTTGACCCGATGCCTTTGCTGACAGGCTCACAAAAGCAACTGGTTCTATAACCCTGGCAGCCATTATTTGCACACCAGAACATCCCAAAAGGGAGCTGACCCTGTCAGGGCCAGTCCCAGACCTACTGAACACCTCTGGGATTAGAAAATTGAACTGTGCTAATGAGGCAAAACTACACTCAAGGTTTTAAAAGGGTGGCTGAGGACTTGGTTGACCTCTCTTTATTAAGTTACTGTATGTTTTTTCTTCCTTAAAGAATTTCTTCTGGAAAGGGGTGAGAATATCTACACACTACAAGAAAAGTGAGTTTCCAGGGACAAGCACTTAAAGTAAGAAATGCTACACTTGGAAGAAGGTATCACAATTATTTTATTATTTTTTAAAGCAATTTGACACCTTCCATACAAATTTACATCTTGCAAAGTTACAATCCTGAAAGRACTCTTCTTTCTGGAAGAGCAGCAGCTTACCTGTAGGGCACCTGGGATTTCTGTGCTAGTAAACTAAACCTAACCTTAGGGTCCAGGTATGCCAGCAACAGAAACCTCACCCTAAAAATGTAAAGGGCATATGAAATACCACTATGCTTTTTAAAAATTCCCTCATATGGGAGAACAGAGAAAGGAGCTGTGCCCAGAAGCAGTGGAAGGTTCTACAGCCTGTATGATCCACCTGCTTTAAATTCCCTGCAGTTTAGATTTCCCTGAGCTAATAAGGAGTAAATCAAGAATTCTCTTAATGAAAATAGAAGCCTTTTACCATTCAAACACTAGAGACAGCTCCTCAGGTAAGGATCTTATAGTACATGTGAAAACATATTAGATACAACCTTTCTCTTCCCAAGTGACTGTAGAGGAAAACACCCAAAAGCCCCCCTGAAATGAGAATTACCTTAAATTACCTTATCAAGGGCTGTCTCCATCTTGCATAGTTTTTCTCTCAGACGTTTGTCTTGTGTTCTCAGGATCTCCAGGTCCCCAGAAATCCTGATATTTTCTGCTCTAATACAGCTCAATTTTTGACTTAGTTTACTATTTTCTTCTCTGAGGTAATGCTTCTCCTGTATTTCAGATGAGGACAAAGCATGAGTCAAAAATTTATACATTATACACATTTGTCTTCTGTAAATTTTGTTTTTATGCTTTTATCTTTAAAATATCTGAATTAACCCTTTGAGAAGCTTAGATATTGCATCTTGCAGAAAGACAGGTCTGCAGAAAGAAAAGTGCAACTGGACTGGTCTCAGTGAAACAACATCTCAGATTTTTGATCCATTTTGAAACCGGAATTTTCAGTTGCAGGATCCACAGGATTCAAAGCCAGTGAAGTAGGACAGGTTACAGTGAACAGATATAAATGATAGTTCAGTAAACAACACCTGTTGGTAACCGAATGATTTGACACAGAAAATGAAAAAGGACTCGTTGTGATAGACATACTTTGACACAGAGAGTTTACAACCAGAACTGCCTCAGAATCCAGAGGAGAAGCACTGTGGACTAGGGTCAGAAGGAAACAGAATGCATTAGTGGACATTTTTAGGAGGAACTGACAGGAGAGAGCCTGATTCTCACTGAAAGTATCATTCTGTCACGAAGAACAAATATAAATTAAGATCTGTCTCTATGCAGAAGGCTGATTTCCGTGGACACCAAGTAAAATTATTTTTGGTCCTTCATGGGCCAAATGCCCATGCATTTCTCCCAAGACAAATTTTCCTAAATGCAATTAATTATTTTCACATGGAGCTCTTCTGACCTTGGCTGCATTTGTCATTGTCTCTTCCAAGAATTTAATTTTGCTCTGTAGTGCATCTATCTGTCCTCTCTTGGCTGTGATCTGCTTCTGCATTCTCGCTGCACCTTCCAGAACTGGAAAATAAAAGGTTAATTCTCAACAAACAACCATGATCATAACTGTAATGCTTACAAAAATTTTCTTGTTAATAAAACAAATGTGTGTGATTTTTGGAAACTTCAATCCATAATTACCATTGCCATCAAATCCCTCCATAGTCTTTAGAGCAGACCCGGCCTGTTTCAGTTCAGCTTGGGCAGATCTCAACTGCATTTGCAGTCCGTTTGCAGTGTTTTCCATCTCCTTGATTTCATCCTGGTAATTTCTCTTCAAATCTTCGAATGCCTCTGGAGAGAGCAAGTAAATATTGAAATTACAGTGACAAAAAAAATTCATTCTTCTATACTAAGATTACTGATCTGCTGGCAGATTGTGACAAAACAAGTGCTCCCAGCGGGTACTTCCTGAGAGTACAGGGGTGTGCAGGGAGCAAAGCATGTGACCAGTAGCATCTGGCCAGCTGCAGTACAGATTTAACTGAGAATATCCTTAAATTTTGGTGGTTGCTTTGCATCCAGCCCCTGGTTTTTATACATTCTAAACAATATATTCACATTTATATATTTTTAAAGTATTTTTATATTATTAAAATTTTATATATATTTATATATTTTGATAATGTATCTTGATGGGGTTTCCCACACCGTAGTTGTGAAAACACCAAAGTTAAAGCATCAGCTTTTAGTAACATTGTAGCAAATGTACAACAAAACAAAGTTTCACTGTAATTTGACCATAGATGGTTAATGAGATCCACTACTGCTCTTAAACAATACTCATGAAAAAAGGGTCAAGTTGCTATTCTGTGATTTACTAGATGTGCTTTTTTCATCTCCTGACTCAGGCAGTTTTAAATATTTTTGCTCACAGTGAGATAGGCCATAAAGATTGTGTTCCCCCCTGTTCCGTGCCAGAATCCCACGCCATGACACAGCTCCCTGCAGCAATGTGACCATCCTGTGCTGGCAGGAACCTTGTGCTGTACCAGCAGCCATATTTGGATTCAGCCAGCAGGCTGCTTTTTTATTTTTAACATGAGCCCAAATTAGCAGCTGTGGCAGCTGAGCTGAGGCTCCCTACCTGCAAGGCCAGCTAGCTCCCTCTGACCAGCCTGGAGTTCATTCAGGAGCTCACCTTTTTGCTGTTTTGCRTCATTCAGTTCCTGGAGCCTCTCGGTGCATGTGTTAACCAGCTGAACCTTTTCCAGCTCCAGCTCGCTCAGTCTGGCCTCCATTTCTCATATTCTGGCTTCTTTCTCATCCCTTGCACTCTGCTTACAAAAAAACAAACTATGTGTTATACACATAATTATATAAAATAACCACAAAGATGTGTGGACATCATAACTTGAAATCTCAGCTTGGGGGTAAGAAAGAAAACCTGAGTAAAACAGACCAATTAATTGAGTGAAAATTGCTAATCCAGCCAAAAAAGGGTGCAACAGAATCAGAGCTGATGGCTTTACAGCAGGTTTAACCTTACCACGTGTAAGATAGAACATGATTTCCTTCCTCTTGTAGCAGCAGCCCCATGTGCACTCAAACGCCTTCTCACAAAAGATGAAATTCCCTATGTGATATTTTTTCTGAAGAAGCTGACCTGCGTAAAACTACCATATCCTGTATTTCTTGTCTGAGAAATAACCAGTTATAACTAGTGTCCTCAGTTTGGAATTCTGAGTGCTGCCTGTCTGCTGCTTCTCAGTAACACTTTGTATTTCTGTTCTGTTCTAGTGTGGACACTTACATCACCGAGGTCATTCCAGCTCTCACCAGTCCTTTGTCAACTGCTTTTCACCAGAGAATTATTCATTCTTGGTGCTAATGTTATAATATTATTCTCCTCTGCCCACTAACTTAGTGCTTTTAGAACTCCAGGTGCATTGCCTGACCTTCTTCAAAGCCACAGCACCAGCACATTAAGGCAAAGATTTAAAAACAGAAAACATTTATTGTCTTAAAGAGACATAAATACAGCATTGTTTGCACACCTTAAGCTCTTCTACTTGGAGTTTCCAGTCATTTATCTCCTTTTTAAGGTGGGATTTCTCCACTTCCATTGCTCCAGCACTTCGACTGTGCTGGCTCACAATCTGGGTCATGTTATCAATTTGCTTTTGGAAGATCTCGATGATCCTTTCCTTCTCCAACAGCTGCAGTTCCAGCGTTGGAGCACACTCCCACAGCACCTTGTGCAAGCAGTCCTCTTCACTCTTCACATGCTGGAGCTCCTGCATCCTGCCGCTAAGCTGGGAACGCAACTCCCTGATTTCCTGACTGGTAACCCCAAGGGTTCTCTCCCTCTCCTGCAGACAGGCCACCAGATCCAACACTGTGTTCTCAGCAGCCTCCAAATCCAGCTGTTTGGCTGCAAGATCTTCCGTGACTTTGCGGAGTGCTTCCTTGGTCATCTCCAGCTGGACAGTCAAAGAAGAAATTCTTCCAATGCTTTCATTTTTCTCCTCAATTGCAGCCATCTGAAGAATAACAATATAAGGATCAACCAAGAGATTTGTTTATTTCTACATTTAGAATGTCCTGGCACATTTCTGGTTTTCTGTGGTTCATCTTCAACATCCGAGTTGTACAGAAAAATTAGATCAGGATGCTCTGGCTCCTCTCTTTCCATTTTAATAAATGAATAGAATATTGATTTTTTTAAACACAGAAAATGAAAAATGTTAAACTGATGTGAAAAAAATTAATCAACTAGCAATGTTAGTATAAAATTTAGAGCACTTGAGGTTAAATAACTTTAAGTGATAAAACTTGACTGGCTGCACTGTCAGCTGGGGAGAAAAATAATCACATGAATAATTTATTACTGATTTAATTCCTGCAAGCAGCAATATGCACCATTTAAAGCACAAAGTACTGTGATTCAGAAACCGGTAATAGTACAAAGTAGAAACAGAAGAAAAGAGTGAACTTCCTGGTGAGAGGATTTTCAAGGAAAAATAAAGGATTGAGAAAATGTAGAGCAATGTGTGAGTTAGCTCAAGCCTATGGTTTGGCAGAAACTAAAGGAATCAACAGGATCTTTACTCATAATGCAAAGCAGGTTATCTAATTACAGCTCATTTTTAAGGGACTGAAGTTGGGAAGAAAGGGGAATATAAAGTCAGTGTCTAGGAATCTACTGTGTCAGAAGGAACTCTGACATAGCACTTGGTTATAAACACAAACTTAATTATGTTTTCATTAAATATTGCATAAAGTAAAGCATCATTAAGGCCTTTAATTTACTTATCACTCTTACAGACATGCTCACTGCTTGAAAACACCACATTCAACAGTTTGCGTGGTACCTCTGGCAGCATCAAACTTTCTGGAAAAGTACAAAATGTTTTTTTAGAGGTTTATAGTCAAAATCACCAACCTGGCACTCCATTTGTCTGCGACACTCCATCCTCATTTCCTTCACTGCCTTTTCCATGCTCTGCAGCTGCACGTTTTTGTTGTCCAGCTGCCTCCTGAGCTGGTCTACTGTGATGCTGTTGTCTGTGTCCTGATCCCAAAACCGCTTGTTCTGCTCTTTTTCTAGGCTTAGTTCTATCTCTTTTTTATGAAGTTCAGTCTACRAGAAATTGAAGTCATCTCCCTCCTAAATAAATCTAGGATTTTGTTGTTCTATTAATGATAATTTAAAATGTAAATCCTGCTAAAAATACTGGCAAACACATTTGAGAGCTTCTAATTTCAACAACATGAATTTAAAGTGGGGCCCAAACTGAATTACCAATGGGCATTTCTGCTAATCATAACTTTTGCAGTTGTTTACTGTCTGCATACTGGATAAGTCTTGCAAAATATGTGTTAAGAAACCAAGGTTCCTTAACAGAGGGATCTAAACAATGAGGTTAAAGTGGAGGTAGCTCAGCATCTTTAACATGATTTGCATAGATTGCTGTGGTTCTGAATTTATGACAAAGTCCATGTTCATTCTGAATGTCCCTCATAGCTAATGGCAAAGGCCTTTGGGCCCTTCCCAGCTAATTCAAATTTCTAGTTAAAAATAATCCTCGAAGTTAATTCTAAGGGGAAACAAGCAAGATGCAAATCTGAACACCAAGGAGAGGCTTTCAGAAAGCAAGACTTTTTTCAGTACTATCACTTGTTTTTACCAACAACTGAAGAATCTTCTCATTCAGATTTCCAGATTCTTGGCCACGTTGATCCTGTTCTGTCTGAGCTTCTGCCGTCTCAGAACGAGCCAGGTGCAACTGCTTCTCAAGGTCTTTGACCTAGAAAAAGACAAATATTCATTAAGAATTATCTTGAAAGCATTATATTTTAAACAGTACATTGGGTTTCTTTTAGTTTTCTTCTAGGTTCTACTTGAAAAAGGTCCGAATGTTATCCTTTAGCTCAGCAGAGTTATTCCCTGGCTGTACTCAGGATTGTGTTGTCTTCTTTTAGTGATTAAGCTCAGCTTCATTTACGAGTTAATTGAGGTTCTGGAGAATAATTTGGCTTCCACTCTGATCCAGAGCTCATCAGAAATTTCTTACCTACACCATAAATGCTGACTGGAATAGTAAAAGAACATTTCAGAAAAAAAAGACCTTTTTCCACAGAGGAATATTTCTTCACCATGACTACATTCAGAAATCTCCAGGCAAAAAGGCTTTGCACCACATGGTGCTCACTTTCTCTGAAAGGAGGCAACTTCTGCCAGTGTGTGAGATGATGGACCAGTCTACATGGCTATTTAACAAAGATGCTCTTATGTGCCAAGTTTAAGATAATGTAATTTATCTTATTGTCCACACAGCACAGTTTTTCTGGAGCAATCCCTCATCAAAAGACTTTCCTCCTGTCTCTGGAACATTTCAGATCTCCACACTAAGTTTCATTGACACCAATGCTAACAGACAAATCCATACACACCTTATTTTCATACATCCTCATCGCTTCTCCTAATTCAGAAGAGAGCTGACAAACTGTAGGTTCCAGGTGACTGACTTGATGCAGATATACTGAATTTGGGGTTCTTGCTTGCTCTCTGCAGAAAGTTTGAGGTGGAGAAATTAGAAACTGTAAGAACTATCAAAGGAGAAGCAGCTCCAGCCTCCTCATTCTCAGCCTGCCTAACACATGGATTTTTTATCCCTCCTCATGGTTTGGTGTTTGGTTTTTTTCACCCTTTTTTCTTCATTTCASAGTTTATGCAAGAAGCGCTTCATTTAAACAAAAACACTGAGAAACCAAAAGAGTAGGGCAGAGAGTGGAGTGTAGGAGCAGCATAAGCTTTCTCTCAAATTAAGGTTACTCTTAACATTTTCTACACTAGAAGCAAACCCCAGACCTAATGATCTCTCTCCATCAGGCTCTGGATGCTATTTGCAAGCTGCAGTTACTGTCAGTTCTAAGAGTCAGTGCTGCCACCTCCTGCTCATGCTCATTTCTTAGCTGTTCAATCCTTTTTCAAAAAGGAAAGGCTGGTTGTATTTTCATCTTGGCAAAAAATTTCTTTCAGTAGTCAGAAATGTAATCATTTTTATGTTCTGTTATTAAGCATCAAGCTATGGACAGTTTTATTCTGAAAAGGTTACTGTGTAACTTATGTGGGTGGCAGGGCAAAAACTAGGATTTCTCAAAGAAGGACAACACTCTTAGTGTGATCAGCAAGGAAAAGCTGATTTAACCACCAAAATTACTTTCAATCTTTTAACGGTGCACCTGGTGTCCTGTCAAATTCCACATGTCCACCTAAGGGACACTTAGAAAAGTAAAGTGCAGAGACTCTTCCAAAACAGAATTTTTGACGCAGTAAATAAACCAGGAAATTGTCAGTATAGAAGGCAAAAGCACCAGAAAGTCATGAGCAACTAAACATCCGGTTGGAACAATTATCAAAGTCCTCAAGAACATCGCTTGCGACCCCCTACTCACCCCACCCCAAATACCATCGTCATCATATAGCAATTATGATTACGTGAAAAATGTCTGGTTATGCTTTATGAATAACAAAATAGATTACAGGTACCTCATTTGATGCTGCTGAAGCAAAAGTTATCTTTGGGTCTGTGAATCTTTTGTCAGTGTCTGAAGCTCTTCTTCCACCTATTGTGAACGGACGACAGCGCAAACCCCTGAAGAAAAGGCAGTCTAAACAGCAGATACTAAAGTCTCATTTCCTTCCTTTTTGTTCCACCTTGAACTGTGGAAAAGTGATAAATCCCAGCAATAAACCCAGCCTCGAGCTGGGACAAGTGGAAAAGGCTGCAGCACCAGCATCTGCCACCTTAACCAAAAACTGGCATTTGCACCTCTATATGCCATAACCCTTTACCTAGGCCAAGGCCAGAAGGGAGCTCATGGAGTTTTCAAACATATTTTCTAAAAGCCAGAACACAGAGCACTGGAAGGAAAATCAGGACTTTCTTCACATACCAGAACCACCTCTTCCTTGAGGTGAGACACCTCTGAGCCCAAATCTCGCAGGACATCAAGAAACGCTGTTCTCAGGTTGCGGATGAGCAGGCTGGTAACGTCCCCATGCTCACAGAGCTTCCTGCCCGTGCTGTCTTTGTAGTCCACTAGGATGCCATGTAATTCCAGAAGTACTTCCTCATGGCTGTGGACCACCTTTTTCAGATGCTCATTTTGGCTGCCAGCCTCCCCCAGCACCTCCTGCAGCTCGTTGGCAGCTGCCAGCTCTTGAGTAGTACTTTTTAACCGTATTTTTACATTTTCTTGGCTCTGTGATACCTTTTGTCTGAATTTGAAAACAGAAGTAAAATAATTTAAGGATTGACGTGGATTTTTATCCTAATAAGTAAAACACTTCTGTCAATTAACTGCTGCTTTTTACAACTAAATAATGAGTTGTTTTCTAAACCAGGAATGCTATAGTCTTATTCCTGGAGGGAAGTTTCTCCCTGAGGAGAAGCCCATACAGACTCTCCATGATACATCTGTCCTGGCCTTCATACCTGGTATCCTGACATGCATCTCCTTCCAACTGCACTTCCATCAGTTTGTTCTGCCAATCAGACTCAAATGGATTTTCTGTTGCTCAGGTAGCTCAGTGGTCTAAAGGAGAAAAAAAACCAAACAACCAACCAACCAACCTGAACCAACCAAAACACTGATGACATGACCTAAATAAAAAACAGGCTGCTCAAAACTGCCGGTGAAGCTGTCCGAAGACTCGGCAGTGACAGCAGCTCATCTAAATCTAAGAACCTGCCCCAAATTTCAACTCACTTCATGCAGCCTCTTTCTGCACATCTCTACCTTTGTGAGAGAAATCATAGAAAAAGAGGGCAGTTCGGTTATATAAAACTTTGAGCACAGAAGGAAGGAAACCTGTGCCAATTCACACCATCTTATTTTATTGGAATCAATCAGGCACAGGATCATTTTCTACATTCCTGAGGGGGTGGTGTTAGTTTGATTCATCAGAGTCTGAGTGAATCAGTAAATCAAATCTCACTTCACCTTAATTTTCAAACTCATTATTGACCTTTCTGTGGGAGAAACTTTCAAGTATTAGATATACAACTCTATATAAAATCATTAAATTCAAGTACTGCCTTCTGGGGAAAAAAAAATAATTACACATAGCAGGGACAGGAATTTCTCTAATAGCAAACAAATCCTGTGTACTACCTTAACTCCTGAATATTCTTGCTCATTGGAACAGCACCTGTGAAGAAGAAGGAAAGGAAAAGAGAAAGAAGGAGAGGAAAAAAGAGAACAAAAAAAAAGCAAGAAAAAAAGCAGCAAAAAAAAACCAGGAAAAAAGCAGAAAAAAAGCAGGGGGGAAAAAAAGCAGAAAAAAAATCTATTACTCAGTGGCAGCTTTAAGCCAGATGGTATTAACAGGTTTCTTACTTAGGTTATTTGGATTTTCCTGTGTGATTTGTCCTCTGGAACACATGTGACCACACCGCAAGCCAACAAGTAGCTCCAGCAGCACTTTCCATACGTGGATAACTTCAACAAACACCTTCAACAAACCCTTGGCCTGACACAGACACCCGTAGGTGCTTCCTATGGGCACATAATGGAGAAAAGCGAGGCCCTTCACCCCAGAACCCAACCCCGAGGGACCAAAAACACTAGCAAGAAGAAGAAAACAACCCCTCAGTCCTCACATCGCAGGCACTGGAGGTCCGAGTCGCCGTCAGGACCCGTCTCCCCTCAGGCGGAACAGACCCTGTGCCCTTCCCGCCGCCTGGCCCCTTCCCGCCATCCATCTGCTTCCCGCCGCGGGCGGCGAGAGGGCTGGCCCCTCAGCGCTGCATGACACCGCGCTACCGGAGCTTCCAGCTCCGCTGGGCGCTGCTGCAGACCCGGCGCTGCTGCCGACCTGGCCCCGCCGCTTCTCTCGCCGCTTCTCCCGCCTCGCTCCTCGGCGAGAAGGGCCCATCCCGCGCCGCCTGCCGCTCCAGCGGGAGTCGCCCGCTCCAGCGGGAGTGGCGGCGCCGAGGCCCGAGGCCCCAACATGGCCGCTCCGCCCTCACGCCGTGGGCGCCATATTGTGGTTTGAGGTACCTGGCGGGTTCGTGATGCCGTGCTTGAGGCTGGGGATAAAAATCCTCTCACACGGGGGTAGGGAAGGGCCTGGATCATTTTCCATGTGGTATTTGGCCGGTAAGGTGGCAGATTTTGGAGGGGTGGCTGTGAGCCGGCTGAAGGCTGAAATCGGGGTGAGGAGACTTCCTCTCACCAGAAAAAAGCCCAGAGGGTCAAAAGAAAAGATTTAAAAGCATCTTCCCCAAAATCCCGTTCAGGGATGAAAACTGGAATATTTTTATTTTTACACCAATCTCACCAGAGAGAATAAGTTTTTGTGTTCCCTGGTATTTTCAGGGTGAGGAAAAGAGTGGAGTCAGGAGGCAATCGTTTCACTTTAGCAAAAGAAATTACATGTCTGACTGCCCCATTTTGGATCTTAGTTTCAGGAAGGAGCACACAAGTGTCAACAGCTTAGAACAGGCTGTTCTTATCCAAAAGAACAGCGAACAGCTTCTCCCAGCCATGCCAAGGTACGAGTTTACAGGAACAAGTGTATGAATTGGACCCAAAACAAAATCCTTAGAGAGCTGGAGACATTATGCCTGAGCAAACTCAAGAGACAGACAAGTATGTTGATATATTTAAATATCTGACTAAGACGAAAAACACATAACCATTCCCCAAGGATAACCCAGAATTTTAATTTACAAAAGAAAAACGTTCACCTAGTGTTAAAAGACGGAAGGAGAAAAGTGGGTTTTTTGTGGACTACTTGAGAAAAGTAAGAATTAACCCTGAAAACAGACCTCAGGTCTCCATTCTCCTTGCTGCACTACAATCTCGAGTGGAAAACAGCTTGAGGAAAGGGCTTTTTCTTGTACCACCCAGGACAGGCAGCAGCAAAAAAAATCTATTTTTCTCTTGCCCACAGGGAAAAGARGCAAATGCGTGTTTACATAAATATGCTCTAGAATATCCTGAGGCCAAATTTCCATCCTCCAACAGTCTCAGGTGTTAAAAAAGCATGAAAACTCACCTGGAAGGGGGCCAGCACCTACCTCTGGCAGGCACTGCTGGGTTTTGTCTCTCGTGGATTTTGGATAGTGCACTGAGGTTTTGCTCCTTACTATGGGGCTGGGAAAGGATGAGGGCGCTGATCACTCCGCATTCGCTCCTGGTTTTTCCGTGCTGTGGCCTGGTAATCCAACTTCCCAAAGCCTGCCGGGAGCCACCAGCCCCTCTGCCTGACTCGGTAGCCTTGGGAACAAACTCCCCCCTCTGGTGCCGATCACGTGCGTGAGGGAGCGCCAATAAACGCAGCGTCCAGGGTTTGGTTTCTCTCCCAAGTGTCATTCAAAGTCTAGCTTCGGCGGGAAACTTGATATCTTTTTCCCATCGGGATCCTGGCAAGGTGCTTTTAGCAGAACACTACCTGCCCTGGCTGCAGGTGCCTGTTTTTGTCCCGTGTTTCCTGGGAGTCCAGGTCTGGAGCAGGCCAGCACCCCCTGTCACTTCTGAAACAGCAGTTACAACCTGGAGACAGAATAACTCTTAGGATCAAATTCCTGAATAACTTCCCTCTTATTTGGGAATACCTCTGAGAAGGCAGCAAAATGCAAATATAAACTTCTTGTGTTTGAAATAATCCATTCCTCCCAGAGACAGAACAATGAGCTGTGCAGGGGGAATAGATCTTCAGAGGAAGGGATTGGAACAATTTGTGCCAGCAGAGACTCTACTAAAATACCTGGGCCATACCAACCAGCCCCTTCAGAGTTGATTAAAGGCTTTAGTAGGGGCTTGGACTGTTTAGTAATCATCTTACTTGGGATGGGAACATTGTAAGGTTGTGATGTTGCACTCTGATGACTCTTCTTTGGTTCGTGATTCTATTTGCAGCAGGGTGATGACATTAGATAGATAAAAATTCAGATGCAGAGGGAAAACCTGCAGTTCTGAGTTCAAACGCCCTGAACTCACATCCTTCAGTTGTGACAGCACTTGTGCTCTCCTTAGATGGATGGATCCATTCCTCACCTTGGCTTGTTGCTTTTCAGTTTGCTTTGAGGAACTGAGCAACCCAGAGCCGTTTTGTGCTGGAGGCAATATTAAATGGAGAGTCTCTTTTATGTTCTCTAAAGAAAATTCTTTCTTTTCAGACTTCAAAGACAAGTGCCTTTTCCAACACCAAGAGGATGTGGATTCACTGATTTCACAGGTTACTTCTGTTTCTCAGCTTTGTTCTTTCCTTTCACTCTCAGATCTCTGTTTTCCCCTTTGTCCGTCTGATTTTTCATATTTTTACCTCAGGCCTGTCCGGAAAAACAAGCTTATTCTGTGGTATGGAAGGAAGATGAACTCTGATCCAACAAGTGAATCTGAGTAAAAGTTCCCCGTGTAGCCCTGGGAATGTTTCTCTAGAAACACCTTTTGAACATTAATTGATGACTGCAATCCCTTTGATGCCATACAGAGCCTCAACATGTGCTCCTTCCTGTTATTTCTTCCTTTAGATGTCAGACTGACATTTTCCAGAGCTAGGGAGATGCATATGTCACAGTCAGCAAAGCTGATTGGAGATAAGTATAGGAAAACCATGTTTTCGATTTTTTTACATAATAAACCTTCAGGGGAATTGCTCCCCCAAGAGGGAAGGATTCATTCTTGAAGGGGTCCTGGGCTGATCCAGGAGAGTTGTGTCTTTTGACATTTGTGTTTTGTTCCATCCTACTGCAGATCTAGGTGAATGGCTTGAGGACTCCTGGGGAGAGGAAGAAGCTGGGCCCACTGGTGCCTGAAGGATGTCTATTATTTAAAATTCCTGACGCTCCTCAGCTTACACAGAGCCTGTCTGGAAGAAAAAGAGAAGTTCTTCAGTGATAAAACCAGTGACCAAGGGAAAAGAAGCACTTCTTTCCTTTTTCAGCCTTTTCATGCTTTCTGTATGGCCATGAGCAAGTCACCCGTTGTTTCTCTTTGTGAAAGGTAGGAGGACCCACATTATTTCACAAAAATTCTCTTTACAGATTAATTGTGAATTTGCTTCCTCTGAACTTACAGGATAGAACTAAGCAGCAGGTAGATTTAAACTAAGCCTTATGTTTAATTCTCCTGCCAAAAAGGCAGTAAAAGATATGTACAAAGTTTAGGAGCTGAATTTCCTGTCTTTGATTTCCAGGTTTACCTTTAATCTGACTTAATGACTTGCCAGCTCAGGGACCTAGGTAAGATCAGTAACGCCACTCTGAACACTCAGGAAAGATTCTGCTTCATTTTTGAAAGGGAAAAGCATAGTAAAGGCCTACTAAATAATGAAATGTTTGCATTTAAGTCAACTTAAACGTGACAATTTCTGGTTTCAACAGACGGGGGCAGTGTTGCTCTGGTGAACTTCATTTGCAAAAGAAACTTTGAATATTTGAAGGAATATAGGAAAAGTCAGAGCAGTTGCCAGCTGCCTTGATTGATGATAAATGCAGGGTTTGATTGTGAACTCTGAAAAGTGAGATCAATGGTAATTCTGCCTGCTTTAGCAGTGTGGTGCTCGATGAGGGAAAGGGTTCTGACGTGACTATTCCAAACTTATTTTCTCTTACAGTGAAACTTTGCAAAACTTTAAATATATTATTCTGTGTGGAAGGCACTTTTCTGAGCCCGGGTCTCTTTTGCTGCACCCCAGCAAAGAGTATCTCAGCTCTGTCCTGAGAGGAACTCCTGTGTGGAATAAGAGTCTGCTGAGGAAGTAGCACAGTATTTGGCAGCCCTTTTGGGGTGATTAATCAAACTTTTCTCCTTAGCTGGTCGTGAGTCTCTGATACATGGAAGCACCTGTATGTGACCTTTTAGAGCTGGATTAACAGGCTAACAAACTAGCAAATCTGGAGGTGGTAAGAGGAGAAAATCATGTGCTTGCAATGATGACAAATTTGATGGAGTTTTTGTCAAAAATGATGCCGGATTCAGCACTTGAAATGAACCGCAGTGCTGGAGGAGAAGTAAAACTGTCTCTCAGAAATACGTTGATAACTTTTAATCATCATATGCAGCAGGCACTGTGAGAAATACAGCTCTCACTGGAAATCTGGTGTCTGCAGACAGGTGTAGTGACAAACGTTTTGTTTGGGAAATGGATATAATCTAGAGAACTACCTTGGCTTGTTAACAGGCTGGTGTGTCCTTTCACAGCCTTAACTAGTCCTGCTGGCTGTAGATAGGAGGAGGCATGGCCCCGAGAGAGCTCCTGGAGCCTTCCCCTCTCCCTGGAAGGGCTGTGCAGTGGATAGAAATGAATTGCTCTTTGTGGTGACTTGGAATGAGGGTTTTTACAGTGAAACATTAGGAGTGTAAAACCACAGAAATCTGATTTGAGTCAGGCTAAAGGGTGAGTTCTGGATAATGGCAATCCGTGAGCCTGACCAGGATGTGAGGCTAATGAAAACTCAGCCCCTGGGAGGGAAGCTAAGGGGACAAAGCTCAGTATAAGCAAGAATTGAGGAATCATCTACCATGAAAAATAAAGCAGGGGGCCTCTTTTCTGCATTGCTCTTCATGGCTGTTGGGAATGAGAGCTGGGACACATGGGGCAAATAGAAGGCTCTGAGAACCTGTAACATCTTAGAGGTACTGGGGTGAACAAATGCAAGGGTTCCTGGGTTTAGAGTCACAGCTGCAAAGCTTTTTCCCCACAGTTGTTAACAGAAGACCCTGACAGCTTGCAAGACCCGAAGGAGAAATACTGTACATCCCATGCACTGTAAGATCCAAAGCTGGTGATTCCATAGAGGGAGAGACACCACTGTGTGTTTCCTCAGCTATGCCAACAGGAAAGGCAGTGGGCTCTGGCCTCCTCTCTCTCATCTCAAAGGTACTTTTCTCTCTGTTGTTGTTTTCAAGGTCCAATTAAAAATCAGGGAAGGTTTTGAACACCTTCCGTGACATGTGCTGTGATATATGTTAAGTGATGAGCCAAATCCCTAAGCCTACATGGACATACGGAAGAACAGATGCACCCACATTGACATGTTCTACAGTAGGACACTGCCTACATTAATAAAAGTATCCCAAGGTTTTGGTGTTTTTTCTTATTCCATGTATTGGGAAAGCATTGACCTTTTCGGGCAATGTAAATGGAGTAAAGAAATATGTCCAGGGAAGCCGGTAGGCTCCATGCAGAGGAAGAGTGCTTTATGAGAGCAGAATTATTAGCAGTGCTCCACTGAGCTGATTTGGAACAGGTCCATTGTGTTTTCAGCAACTGGCAGTTTGGATTGTTACAATTCCTTGGCAAGGACAATAGAAAGATGGTGGTTTCCGGGGGCATAATAAAAGGGTGAGCCCCAGCTTTTGCACACTGCATTTTATAATTGCATGCTTGATGTGCACAATTGGGCAGCACTGCCTTACTTGCCTTAATCCATCTCTCTCTCTCTCTCCCCCTCACTTCCTCACCCTCCCTCAGAGCAGCAGTGGCTGCTGCAGCTCTGGCAGCTCATTGGGGAGAGCACTGAAAATGAAAAGGGTTCAGTTATTGTCTTAACATTTTTCCCAAAGGATTCATTTCACCTGCTTCTCCTGTTTTACTGGTAGCTTTCTTTTTTCACTTTTTAATCCAATAAGTATGGAGTTATTTCACATTTTAAACGCCTCTAAAGGGTTTTAGGAATGGACTTTCCTCCTCCCCCAGCCTTTTTTTTTTTTTTTTTTTGACAAGTCAGAAAATTGTGAAGTAAGCGAACAGAGTAACTGAGAGCTCGAGAGGGAGAAGACGCTTCCATTCTTTTAGTGCAGTGGGCTGAGGCAAAAAGGCCATTGTAATGGTAAATCGCATGCAGAAAGGAAGAAAAGACTGATAATCAATCACAAATGAAGCATTCGTTTGGATTTTGGCAATTTGCTGGCCAGGGGCTTTTAAATCTATAAACTTTTTTTCTTTTTTTGCCCCTGTCTTTAAAAGCACAGTTTTGATCTGCTGAAGACAGGAAGAGAAATCTTTACAAAGCTGCCATGCCCAGAGTACCTGGGAATGGGGAGAGCTCAGTGCTGAAACGCTGGTAAAATCCTGACGGAGAAGCAGCGTGCTGAAATGTTGATGGGACTGGTTCTAACCCATCACCTTGGACTCTGGCTTTGAAGAAAAACTTTCCACCTCAGGCTCTTCTTGTTTCTCGTATTCAGGGATGACTTGTGGTGGGCTTCTGGGGACTTTGATTTCCAACTTGGTCGCTCTGTGACTGCCTGTGTGGGTTTTGTATTTGCCTGAGAATGTGATTAGGGCGGATGAGGATGTTAGACAATATTAACACCAGCATTTCACCTTCAGAGTGCAGCATCACCCACAAGGGAAGATACATCTACCTGGAGGCACTGCTGCACGGAGGTGCCCCATGGGGATTCACGCTGAAGGGCGGGCTGGAGCACGGAGAGCCATTAATCATCTCAAAGGTACTTTTCTCATTTTCCATGCCATGCCTGATTCGAAGGGCAAGAGTTGTAAAAGTAACACTGAAATGTTATATTTGATGTTGTATTGGGCTTGGGCTGTAAGTGTTGAGCACCTGTTAAGTCAGCAGGTTTGCTCGGGAGCTGTGTATTTGAGAAACACAGGAGAGCCCTCAGCATTGTTTAACTATCCAAGTGCAGGTTTTGTCCCACAGGAAGTATCTTGGCTTGCGCAAATTGGCTGTATTTATTTCACTGCTATGAATGGGAGGGAGTGGGGGACTCTCATGAGGTGATATTGTGTCATGAAGTCATGGCATATCTGAGCATGGTGAGTAATCCATCCCCACCGCTCCTGAAGTGGAGAACAAAGTGAGTGCTTTCAGTCACACGGTGGAATGTTGGCTAATTAGAAGTGTGTGTGTGAAACAGTGCAGTAAATACTTGTACCTATTTGGTAAGTATATATATTGTGCTGTGTTAGTGGTTTGCTCTGCTTACTAAATATCTATTAAGTATGGTGCACCTGCAAGATTTTTATTATTTAATGCTTGAGTATTGCTCACAAAGATATTTTGAGGGGAAAAAAATGGGAGAAGGAATTAGTCATTTTCATCAGAGCCAGTCTGTTACAAGTACCCAAGTACCTCAAGATACAGGTGCTGAAGACAACAGATTTTCGAAAGCATCACATGAAAGCTATGGATATCTAAAATATGTTTGACATATGGCCTAAAACTGTTCTGGAAAGAGGGTATAGGTAATTCTGAAATTTCACTTCTAGTGGGTCCTGTGTCATCTATCTGGTGCATTGTGTGTGTTTATAGTGTGCAGTTATATGTCAAGCTACCAGGTACATGTAAAGACTTATGTCCAGTCTTACTCCCTCCTGCAAGCAGGGATGTATGTGGGCAATTCAATGGATCAGAGCCAGTGGCAGCTAAAAGAAAATGCTGATACTCAGAATCAGTGTTATTCAAATCCTTTGCATTTTCAACTCCAGTTGCAATTCCCTGTGCAAACACATTCACATGAAGACTGTCAATCACTGAAATAAATTAGTTGTGATTAGTGCATTTACATGTTGAAAGTAAAAAAAGGGGGACTGCCATAAAAGTCCTTTCATCAGAAAGGGATTTTTGAAATGTCACGTAATTATCTTTCTTGCAGGGCCCCCTTGGAGACAGTTTGGCATAGCCACAGACAACAAAAGTAGCCTCACTGAAATGGTGTTATAATTTTGCTTTTATAAACACTTGAGACTAACACAGGCTGTTCACTGTTCCTGGTAGTGTTCTGCAGTTGTGAGGAAAGAGTTTCTTTTGCTTTGACATTCTTCTGTGATGTGAAAAGCACCACCCGCCACCCCCTCGCTTTTTTTCTCCCCTTTTTTTTTTTTTAATTGGGGGCAGGGAGACAGAGAGGATGGGAGATGGCTCTGGCTGCTGAACATTAATTAATCTATGGGATTTGGTTTCCACAACAACCAGGCCCCTTAATGTCAAACATGCCTGGAGTGTGCATAGTGCCACTGGGAGCTGTATGACTTGTGCCTGCCTTTCCTGAAACAACACTACAAAAAAGTGCTGTGTTTTATTTTTGGTTGGGTTTTCCCTTTTTTCTCCTTGTAGTCCCTGCTTGGTTTGTGCCATCGGTGTCAGCATTTCGGAGTTTTGCTCATGCATGGGTGATGCAGAGCTGGAGAATGGCTGCATGTGAAAGCTGTGCTTTCTGGAATTCAGGCAGCTCCAGTTTCCTGGTTTCCAGTTCCAACTGAGAAATTCCTCTTGTGCTTCAATTCACTATGTGCTCTTCAGAATTAATTGCATATTAGTCATTTAGCTAATTTAGTAGTCTTCGCCTGGTTGTACTGTCAAGTAATGGGGAACTGTGGGGAAATGATAAATTATGTTACAGGTTTAATTCTGTACAAGAGTGCTAAGGGAATCATAGAATGTTTGAGGTTGAAAGGGACCATTAAAGATCACACTACTGCAGGCACACACTGGGAATGATCCAATGACAGTTCTAAATAATACTACATATCAATATCAGAAAATGTGGATGTCAGTTTTAAATTTCTGATTATTTATAATTAAGAAGTTTCATTTCTGTTTCGTCTCCCTGTTCTGTTGGCAAATACATTATATTTATGTCCAATTACCTGTCTGTTTGCATTGACAGAGTGGTGTTAAATGGCCTTAGAGTAAACAAAAATGGACATTTCAGCAAACATCTAAGGTGGTGCCCATGACAGCTTGAAACATGACTTAAAACAAAGTAACACTGATGTATTGTTATAGAATAGTAGACAGATAACAGATCTGTTTGAATACAATAGTTCTTTCTAGCCATCAGGAACTGCTAGGGAGCCAGGGTATTGATGTGTCTCAGCTTTAGACCAAAGGCTGTAATAGAAGTTCGAAACCAAGAGGCGTGAATTTACAAAAGGCCCACGTGCACAAAAACTGGTTCTTGAAGCCCTGTACAGCTCTGAGAAAGACACATTTCTCCACCAATAATATGCCAAGAATTTACCCAAAAGTGAGGGAAGCAACAGTTGGGAGTTTAAGTGCGAAAACTAGACCTGTATTCTCAGCTGTAGAAAGTTCTGGTTTAGAGAGCCCGCTACCAGAGCCGCAGTATCTTTTTAGTGTCATTTTTTTACTATCGCCTTCAAAATAAGCACAAGTTCTTTGTTGCCTTTCAGTCAGGTTCCCTTTGCTGTACAGATGTATTGCTGCTCTCTGTGCAACAGGACAGGCTGATTTGGGGGGGATGTGGTTGAGTGCACAGATGGGCAAGCTTCCAGTTAAAAACACTAGTAGAGCTTTGCTGACTCAGCCATGGTGCTCAGCACATCAGCAACCCAGCCTAACTCAACGTGTTAGAAATCTTGGGTATGCAGCTAACGTGAACTTACATAGCTAAAACGCACAGATTCTTTGTGCTAATGCTGTTCTCTTTTCCCCTGTGGAAAGATAGCCCTATACTGAAACAGTTTAATGGCAGCTGATTCAAAGTCCTCAATGCTCTATTCATAGTTAATTTTGCTGGAGGTGAGAGCAGACCATAATTTATAATTTTGGTTTTAATTTAAATTTTTATATATATATATATATATAATATAAATTTAAAATAAATTTATAAATTTATTACATCCGAGCCACGTTTTCCCCTCAGGGAAGCCTCAGAATTAAGCTTAGTGGAATCCTCCCAGCATCTGTTTTTGTTGTACCAGAAGGAAAGGAATGGAAGAATGGGCAAAAAGCAGTCAGCTGCATGTTCCTTTTCTGCTGCACCTCAAGGAAATGTCCAAAACTCAGTTCCTAAATGAGCACCAGAATGTCCCTGGTTAGCAGTGGGACAGTGCCCAAAAAGAGGCAAATTAACACAGTGTATTTTCCCTTTTGTATTGATTCTGTGATATGAAACGTTGTCAATGACATGTTGTGAAATAGTCCTTTAGCAAGAAGGTTCTCAAGTTTTTAATTACTTTCGTTTTTCTTTTAAGCATCACATTTGCTTGGGGTTTTTTGGTGTTTAAACACATCTGTGTTGAAAAAGTAACTCAGTGTCCTCAATGTGTCACTAAGGCTTCAAAACCACTAGAAGTCAGATCCCCTGAAGTGACCTCTGCTCCTCTGATTCGAGCATTCTTGGGTCATGTAGATGAATTTCTGATCTTTTGTTATACCTGTTTAGTAATTTAGAACCATGTAATTTTGGCCCAGATTTGGAGATATTTGCTCACAGTGGAAGTTTCATTAAACAAGTAGTTTCTACATCTGGAACTAGAACTTCAGTGACAAATGCCAAAGTGATTGCAGGCGATACCAAATGTTTAATCGCAATCCAATATTCGGTGGCCTCAAAACCATGATAATACCCAGAAGTAAACCCAGATTTCTATTTCCAAATTACTTTTTTGGCTCACCCTTAGCTGTAAGATCAAAAATGCAAAAATGAAAGCCCTGACTGTTCTAGGCAGTAAAGGCAAACTGGTAACAGGAGGGTTCTTTCCCTCTCAATTTTCTCTAAGAATTTTTAGGCTAAGGTAATTAATGTTAATCAATCTCAAGCATTTTGGAGCCAGGCGAGGTATTTCTGTGGTCTGTTTCTCCTTGCTACACAAACCTTTGGAGCAGTTCTGGCTGTTGTAGGCCTCTGAAATGCCCTTTTGTTTTGAGCTCCGTGTTGACAATACTAACAAAGGAGTTGTTTCTCTTGCCTAGGAATTAAAGCATCCAAAGTGTTCTCCCTCGGATAGGGGCTGTGTGGGAACACTTTTCACATGCTGTGCTGGAGTTCACGGGTTCCCTTCACTCAAAAGGGCAGGTCGGTTACAGGGACCTTATGCCAAAAGCATGACACAAACTCTGAGGTTTATCTCTCAGCAGGGATGTAGGAAGCAATAAAAGTTTAATAATAATGGGAATAGTTTGGGACAGAGCCTGAGAAATAATCCAGAATTCTTGTAAGATGTTTAAACCTTGTCTGGAGCCTAATCCAAACTCTGATGCAATGAACAGCAGTCAGTGCTTGCAGGAGCTGGACCTGGCTGTCTTCCACAAGTCTCCCCTGCCTGTGCTACTTCTCTGATATTTTTGGTTGTGATGGCTTGTTCACCTCACTTGAGAGAGCTCATAGAGCACTTAGTGACGTGTAATGAGAATTGTTCCACCATTCTTGACAAAACAAAACTCTAAAGGCTGTTCTGTATCCAGCTGGTCCACAGACACCTCTGTCTCTGGCCAAAACACTGGGAATCAGTTTTCTCCCAGTACCAGGAGCTCATAGCTTTCCCCACTTGAACGCCCAGAGTCCCCATAAAGAGAATTAAATTCTCTTATGCACTGACAGGCAAAATTTATTTGCATCTGTTCCTCATATCCCTTGGTGTGACAAGTGGCAGTTTAGGAACAGTTACCCTTTTTGTAGGGCTGCAGGCACAAAACCCATGGCCAGTGCTCACATTAGGGAGGCTTTTCTGAAGTTGGCAGAGTCATGAGAGACTTGTTAGCCCTGGCATTAGGACACGAAACTGAGCCAGAGGCACAGTGACTTCTGTGATTTTTTAAAAAAATATTTTTTTTTTTTTTCTTTGAACATTTCCACCCTTGTTCTTGTCTATATGGACTTTATTTTTCTCCTCACTGCTGAAGAATAGCTTGGGGCCTGTGATGTTCATGTTTAAAAAAAATACGCCCTTTCACTCTTTATCTTCCACTATGCTGCAAAGAGGCTGATGATGGTAAGGGGTTCATGGTGCAAAATGATCTGCCTGCACGTCTGACTCTTGTTGCAAGACTGTGGCAATGCACAAGGCAGATGCCTGATCCCAGACGCCAAGGAAATCTGGATGCTGCAGACAGGTAACTGGCGCTGTAACTGTTTCGGGAAGCAGGAGGCAGTTCCTCACCACTTGTCCTGGTTTCTCAGGGCTAAGATGAGGGCCTCTCCGAATACTGCTGATGCCAGCACAAGGGACAGGATTGCCTACCTTTTCTTCAAGCTAGGGAGCTGCTGCATGAAAAGGCTTCTATTGTTAGCCCCTCCATTAGGCTGCCGAGTGCTCTCCAGCACAAAAAGACTTCTGTTCACTTCCACAGCACTGAATTAGCAACCACAGACAAACCCAGTGCCTGACATGAGCAGGGCCTTGTGGGCACTGCTGCTGCACCAGCAGAGTCAGGGGCAGCTCTTCAGACTGCTGAGGCGGCAGTGCCAGCTGTGCTGAGATGCACAACAGTGCGCCTGGCTACAGGGATTGCTTGTCCTGGCTAAGGAAGATTGACAGGGATGAATCCCAAGGTGCAAAGACAACTCTGTTATGAATGTGCCTCTGGAAGGAAATTATGATAAAAATCATCTCTCTGTGCTGAGAAGGGGTGGGAACGGCGACTGCCAGGTGTCAGTGTCCAGTTGACCAGTCGTGCTATAGAGTTTTCTCCTTAGCAGAGGTCAACCCAAGCTGGGAAGTTTTGGCCCAAATCCCCAGAGATAGCTGCTCTGAAAGATCAGGTCTCCATGTCTGTGCATTGCAGCCACCTGAGTTAAGGAGTGTCATGTCCTTCAAAGTCACAAAAACATGTAAGAGAAGAAATATTTTCTTCTCAGGTTCTTGGACAGAGAGGAGTCCCTTGTGATTAAACACGACTTGTAATCCTTAGGGTCAAGAAATGAAGCCTTCATAAATCCTGCCCTGGCTTTAACTTACATGAGAGATTAGACAGAAAAATGCCACGTATCCTTGTTCACTTGGCTGGAGCAGATATAACCAGAGTTGAGGTTTACACTGATCCTAAAATGAGACCCGGGGAATGCACTCTTTAACTCAGTGTTTGTGCAGAATAGATGTTTGCTTGTGGAAGGGTCCACTACATTCAACCTTTCCCACGCTGCTTGGGAGCCCAAGGCATAGGAAGAAAACCCGTCATCGATAATAAAGCTGGAGTTGAGCTAATCTCATCTCAAATTTCATTGGTGTTTGCCTTCAGGATCTTTTGATGAAGCTCAAAATTGTGGAGCATGCATCCAGCATGCATCTATTGCATGGGAAGTGTTTGACCAGTGACAGGATCCAAGGGAGTGGCTGCAGCTGTGTCAGGGGAGGTTTAGACTGGATATTAGGAAAAGGTTCTCCCCCCAGAGGGTAGTCAGGCACTGAACAGGCTTCCCAGGGCAGTGGTCATGACCCCAAGGCTGCCAGAGCACAAGGAGTGCTTGGAAAATGCTCTCAGGCACATGATGGGATTCTTGGAGTGGTCCTGTACAGAGCCAGGAGTTGGACTTGATGATCCTTATGGGTCCCTTCCAACTCAGGATATTCTGTGAACTACTCGGAGTTGGGAGGCATCTTTGAAAGTGAAAATGGGGTGAACTGTAATTTGCTTTCCAACAAACATTGGTAGCCAAAGAAACAATGTCCAGAGGCCTTTGAAAATACACTGCTAAAGCAGAAAATCTCTGTCGCTCACTTGTATACTTCCAAAGCCTGAATCCCCATCCAGTGGCAGCAGAGAGAGCATCCAAGGACAGTGCCAGGAAACCCTGAAAGATGTTGGCACCCATCAGTACCGAGTACACCTGAGAGGTGGAAAAAAACCTCTTTCCAAGTGTTTGTCTTAGGTAAGAGAAGGTTTGTGTCCACTCATTCGCACAGCTGAACTGGAAATAGAGTTCTGATCTTTCCATTCTCAGCCAGCCACTGCCTAAATCTTAAAAAAAAACCTCAACAAAAAAATGATTCCGGGTTTCTTGGTCGACTGAAATTAGGAAAAGAACAACAGGAGCAGAACAAGAGCAGCTTATCCAGGACACAGCTTGTTAACATCCTAACTGGTATTCAAGCATAATATTAATTTTTCACACTTGCATTAAAAAATCCCACCAAAAAAAAATCACACCCCAGTGGAGAATGAGTCCTGCTGATAAGAAAATCACTGTGCTTAAATTCATTAATAGAATAGGCTGTGGGATACATTTCAAAGCATGGGGTGAGAAATAAGCTCCCAAATCCCATTAAGAAATAACAGGATTTATGTGCATTCCTCCCATATATTAACTTTCCCCTCTGGAAACGTCTTGTGCTGAGTTGGTGCCATTTTTCAGGCAGGTGCAGTGCTTTGCAGTTCTCACAGACCTCACCAGCTAATCTGCCAGCCTGAAAGCCGTTCCCCATTCTGCGTCAAGAATGGGGATTTTCCGATGCAGGGCTGAATGAGGAGCTTGGCTGACAAACGCCATGGCAGCGTGCGGCACCGGGGTTCAGTCACACATTCTGCAGCGATGCCGTAAGCAGCTCTGTCCTGGCCACATCCGCCGCTCCCGGCTTTTCAACCCCAGCCAGCAGAGATCCAAGAGATACCAGCTTTTAACAACCACTGTCGGGAGTGGGTCGTTTTCTAAACATGGCAGGCAGAGGTACCATTTGTGAGCTGAAGTCTTGCAGAATTGGTTTGTAGGATCAGCAGGGCCAGAAAATTTCCCAGTACCTGTGGAGAACTTCTGACTCTCTGAAAAGGAGCGTCCACTGTAGCCGTATGGAAGTTTTTTCCTTGGTTTTCTGTTCAGCTTGTAAGCAGTATTTATTTTCTCCATCATGGTAGTGCCAGCAGGATAAAGTTAAAAGCCACAACCCCTTTAACGCTGTTTATGAGTGTAATAAAGAAATCTGCTCCCAGGTGGTTGGAATTTATAGTTGTGATACAGTCACGAGGTGTAAGTATAAAACCCCAAATGTGGGCGTGGGTGAAGAGTGAGGCAAGAGTAAGTCAGCAACTGCACCAGGGAATTTACTATCTCATACAAGAATGATATTGCTTGAGGTTTATGCATTATTTAATGTTGGATTTTAAGATGTTTACAATGGCACATAATTGCTGGAATAATTGTGTCCTTGAAAACTTGCAGGAGTGCTGGATCCATTATTACTATTTTTTTATTTTTCTGTAAAAATACGTATTCTTTAAATGAATGCTTCATTTAGAAAAGTGGATTGGTCCCCGATGTCAGATGTCATGTTTTCATACATTGATTGATGACCGGTCTTGCCAGTGGACTGAGAGAGACCCGCATTTCTCAAATGCAGTCTCATAGAAACTGGGAAATGAGCTGATGGAATCCAGACCGAAGATCTGGCTGTCTTCCAGGGGCAAATACATGGCAAGACACATTTCCAGTTTCAAGAGGGGGGCTTGAAATGGAGAAAGAAATGTGAAACAGAGAGGGGTGAGGTCGTTGGGGGGAATCTTCGTTTTCTCAATGGTCCCTCTCCCCTGCCTCTTGCCCTGTTCCGCTTGGTGTTTGCTTAAAAGCAGTTGCCAGTGTTTGTTGAATAGTGTCAGCACAGAAGGGATGCAGCCGCTGACCTGACTAAAAGGCAACAGCAAAAGGTTAGTAGAATTAGTCTTGTACTGCAGACTTGTATTAATAGTTGTATTGTGGGGTTGTTGGCACAAACTCTGCAATTAAATAAGTTGTTGGCACTCTTCCCTAGGTTAAATTACTATGGCTGTTCCCCCTGCTTTTGCAAGTCAATGAATACAACACTTTTGGGGAGGCAAGTTCAAACATTTTTGTTCTTTGGGGACTCTGCACATTTCTGGTCTCAAGCTAAGAGGTTTCTGCTGGCTTTCCAAGCAGACCTCTGTTGTTGTTCTGTCTCTGCAAACAGCCCGTGCAAACTAATCCTGGAATAGCCAAGCAGGGAAGGAGGTGGGTGAGAAGCAAAGACACCACAAAAGACTGATGGAGAAACAAATGCCCTTAGAAGAGGTCCTTGCTTTCTCTCCTGCCCAGATCCATGGATGTTTCTTAGCACTGGGCTATTGATGGAGAGGATTAGTTTTCCATCACAGCTTCATCAGGGGCAACTTAGCCTTTTTGTTAGCCCAAAAACACAGCCACAGACACGGGAGGGGAGGGACTCCGTGTGTATCCTTGCCCAAAAGTGCAAAGCAGCCCCTTATTCCAGCCTGAGACCCTCTTCCCACTCCTGCTTTGGGAGTTGGGTTTGGCCCAGGGGTCCCCACACCCCTCTGTGCCATTCTGCAGGGGCCACTCTCAGCAGTAAACCTCCCCAGTTGGAAAAACTTTGGATTTCCAGTTTATTAACAGTTCCTTCTACTTTGGGAAAAGGAGTCCTTGTGCTTCTTCCTGAGTCTGTCTCTCATGTAGCAACACGTTGGCCTGCCAGCTGCACCTGTGTCCTCACCTGTTCACTAAGGGATACATCCAAAAATCGTTCTTCCCTCCGTGTAGGCCAGTCCTTTGGGGTAGCAGCCTGTAAACCTCAGGCACAAGAACTGCAGGTGCTTTGCTCTCTGTTTTCCTGTGGCCAGTGTTGAAAGGCAGCAAAGCTGTGGGGAGGCTGTGATCTGTATGGTCTGAGCTGAGAAACCTGTACAGAGAACTTCCAAGATTTCTAAGAAACTGGTGCTATACAGCAAAATGTCTAGGGAGAACCTTCATCTGTGCTTCCCTTAAGACTGGCTACTGTTTTAATCAAGTGTTGGAATTAATTATGAAATGCAGTGAGAGGCTTCCCTGCCTGACTGGGACATGGGCTTTTTATGGCTTATATCAATGTTTGATGGAGACTGATGGAGAGTGAGCCACGGACACACCAAGAGAAGCTGGAGGATTGGAGAAAGGAGTAACCAGAAAGAAAAGTAAGTGCGCTTGAGTGACTCTGTGTCTCTGCTACTTGTTATGTATCTGATCAGCTGCTGAAACAAAAGGTTCCTCTGCTGGTTGGAGCTGAAGAGAACCAGGGTGACCATCTATTGTTATGTATGTTTTATTCTACTCAGGCTGGGATCTTGTCAGCTCTCATTAGCTTAACAGGTTGGACTCTGTCACCCCTTGGATGAGAGACTTTGCAAAGCAATGGGAAATGACACAAAGTGGTTCAGGCTGTGGTCCTGCTCCCACTGAGTCAGTGCTGAATCACTGACCCCTCGGCGTTTGGGGGGAAGAGGGTGTGATAGCACTGCTCTGTGAGATGTTCTGCCTCTGGTGATGAGATATTATAGAAGGTCAGGCAGTGGCATATTGTACTGGGGAAAAAATGTGATGCCACCAGCTAAATTCTGTTCGGGATAAATCGCATGCCAACAACAGCATTATCATCTTAATTTTTTGTGAGTCACATTAAGCCCTCTTTGTAATTCACAGGGGGTTGTGGTCTGCCCTTGTACTTTTGGTACCAAGCAGAAGCCTCAGTGAAATCTCTTTGGTTAGTTGCTGACTATTCAGCACTCCAGAATGAGTCTGCTCCTCTTTACTGCACGTTGAAAATGGGGGTAGTATCCTGCCATTTCCAATAAAAGCATTATATTCCATTATGCCTGTGGCTGTGGCATTCTCCAATGCCTGGAAGGGAGCAAATGGATCCAGTGGCAATTGGATCTGAATTGTGAGGCTCCCTGCATCCCTGTGGGATGTCACTGGCTAGCTTCACAACACCACCTAGAAATGTGCAAGATGATTTTATTGTGCCAGAGTATGGCTTTAAAATACTTCCTAACAGGTAGTTCAAGGCAAGAATCTCTATACCTGGTAAAAGTTGGGAATGTGGGGAGCTAGAAAGGAAGCTGAAGTTAGAAAGACACCTTTCTGCACATGCGAGATGAGAGACTGGGCCTTCCCAAGCTCTGTAGCTGTCCCTGCAAATTCCCTAGCCAAAAAAAAAAAACAACAAACCAAAAAAAAAAGAAAAAAGAGATGCATAAAAGGTTGTCTCATAGCTGCTCAACAGGCAACCCTGAGATCCCTCTGGCAAGAGCAACTGAAGCTGAATTTGTCATTGTTTGGCTTGTGTCACCCAGCTGGTCGGGTCAGAGAGCTTCTCTGACCTGAGTCCACGAGTGATGGACAGGTCTGTAGCAGGCATTATCACAACATAATCACATGGAGTGAAAGGAAAACCCTGTGTGCCTTTCTTAACTTTTTCTCTCCCTGTTTTCCAAATCTTTAGGATAATACATCTTTTCTTATTTTACTCTGAATCCGTTAATGCCTCTGTTGTGTAATAAGGTTTTCACAGCAAAATATGGCCTGGAGAGGAGTAAATGGAACTCTTCCAAGGATCCCCAAAGATCTGCAAAGATTCTGTTCCACTGCTAAAGGAAGCATTAATCATGGTCAGAAATATTTCCTGCTGGGTTGTAGTGTGCTCTGGTTTCCTCTCTCCCTCAGGCACAGTGGAAATTCCAGCTGATAAGAACGTGGGGTAGTGTTATTTTTCTGGTTTAAGTTAGCTAAATCGGTTTTGGAATGGAACAGAGGGCCTGTGACTTCTTAGTGGTATTACTGCTCTTGCCAAAACCAACAGCAGCCAGGAAGAAAAATGCTGGAAACCCAAAGAGCCTGGTCAGGAAGAGAAAGGAGGAAGAATTTTGTTGGCCTGGGGACTTATGAAATTCCTTTTCTCTTTCTGTATATCTGGATATATGTGTGTTGCTGGCTTGTGCAGAGTGTGGGAGGAGATGTGCATTTGGAGCAGGCAGTGTCAGGAGTTTCGTTGTTCACTTGGATTTACAGGTTTTTATTTACTCACAGCATATTGACCATGGCATGAATACTAATTTTTAATACATGGAAAGCTTAAAGAACATAGAACTATGTAATATTCTTGGTTTGGTGGCCTGTATAAAGAGACTGGTTCTTGTGGACCTTGAACCAAAATCGTGGCAAGATGCAAAGAATAGAAAAAAAAAATGAGGGGCTCGTGCTGAACTGACGAGATTGTTTGACCCTGTATAATAAATGCAGGTGAACTTTGAAATGAAAAGACCAGGACCAAACCTGAAGTATTCTGCTTTAAAAATGTCAAAGTTAAAAGTTTCAACCCCTTAAAGTTATTCCTTTTCCCCTGCCTTTTAGGGATCAACACTCCTTACTGCATTTAACCTGCATGGGGAAGCAGCCTTGTTCTTGGCACTGGAATCACACCATAGCTAAATCAGGATGCCCTGCTCTTGTCTTTTAAACTAAAGCTCTGCTTGAATGTGGAGCAATTTATCCCTCATCCCACCTATGAATGACATTCCTTATTATCTTTGGRGCTTGTTTTGAGCTTTTGTCTTCTGGTGAAATAGAGCTGAAACTTGACAGAATCCCCCTTTAAGACCTTTCCTTAATAGTACAAGGGATATCTTAAGCTCCTAGGAAAACTTAAGTAGGGAGGCAGAATTTTCATAAGGGAATGGATGTGATGATATCACTGGACATTATTCCTGTGCATTTCATATTTCTAATGGAAAAAGATATTTTGCTTGCTTTATTATTATTGGTAACTGAAGCTGAGTGAAAAATGGGTTTTCAAGTCACTAGATGTTAAAAAAATATTTGCACTTGATCCAGATGGTTTCTTTCAATAACATTTTTAGTTTTGACAATTCCCAGAGATAGCTTCAACTACTAAAATCAAACCAAATAATGGCACATTAATTTCAATCAAAAAATTGTAAATGCTTGTTTTAAAAATAGTGGCCTTCAGGCGGTTTTCTTTGCAATGAATATCTTATCAGAATCAGTGTGTGTTGGGAAATGTTTCCAAAATTAACATGTCACCAATTGGATTTAATCACTTAGAAAAGTTGATGAGCAGTCTTTAAAGCAAAGCAGATGAGAACTGGATGTGCGGGAACACTCAGTGTCCAGGGAGGTTTCCCTGGTCCTTATTTGAATACTCATAAAAAAATCTTTTTTTATGAGTGACTTTCTCACTCAAGTTCCCTGTTGGCAACTGCTCTTATTTATTCACACCCGGTAGCTCTCACCCGTGATATCTTTCCACCCAGAGGAGATCCTGTGGCCCTTTGCCCGTGAATGCTGCAGTGCAGAAAGGCAGGGAAAGAGATCCTATGATAAGCATCATCCCCAGGTCTGTCAGGAGGACTGGAGTTCCCTCTGCCTGAGCTAAAAAGCTCCACTCTAAGCAGAAGCTTGTGAGGAACTGGATAAGGCCAGGCAGGAGGCACCGTGTGCTCAGCATTAGTGCTTAACCTCCCCCCACGGTCCCAGCTACCTAAACCTTGTTATTTCAACTATTCCAAATAACTTGTGAGATTTATCTCTAAGTTTAGGGGTAGCACTAATCCAGGGAAAGAGGTTTTGGTAGTGTAAGGCCTTGTCAGTGGAGCAACTTAAGAGAGTAAAGCAGCTTTTCTTAAAACTGGTGTATACACACCAGTCTGGTACTCGTGTGCGGTGTGAACCGTTGGCTTTGTGCATCCCTGGAAGTGTCCAAGGCCAGGTTGGATGGGGCTTGGAGCAACCTGGAAAGTCTAGTGGAAGGTGTCCCTGCCCATGGCAGGGGATTGGAACTACATGGTCTCTTATGGTCCTTTCCAACCCAACCCACTCTGTGATTCTAAGATAAGATTCACCCATGTGGGCTCTGTCTGTGTCGGTGGCATAGGATTGGGTTACGGTGACACAGGCATCCAAACGTGCCTGGAGCTCGCCACGCCTTGCTGGATTTTATTGGCCTGGTGGAGCATGCTCTAGAGATGGGAGCTACCTGCATGCTGGTGCCCAGCACAACCCTCAAGCAGCCCACTGCACTGTCAGCTGGAATATCATGAGACTTGGTGTTTCTGCCCAACCTCGTTCTCGGTTCAGTGTTGCTCTGGCTGTAATTCCCAGCACGTGAGCTCTGGCCCTCAGGAGCTGCCTCGCTCCCGGGGCTTGCCTTGGCTGAGGAGCCGTGGTGGCTTTGCCCCGCCCGGGGTTAGCTGAGGACAGCTGCCGTGCGAGGGTGCCGGCTGCGCGCGGGCCCCGCGCGTCCCCTCCCGCGGCACACGGGAACAGCCAGCGCCGTGTTCGAGGGGAGGCTGCGCTCTGTGCGTGTGTGTGCTAATGAGGCCCAGAGGTGCTGCCAGCCAGCCCTCTCCAAGGGCACTTTGCACATGAGTGCACCAAGAATGCACCAGCTATTCAACGATAATAAGTTTTCATAAGCACACGTTTCTGACCATGTCAAATTTTGTACCCATTCAGCTGCTAAAATCCATGGAATTTGACACTGGGGAAACAATCACATTTGAGAAGAGCTTGTACAAAGGGGAACTCACATTGCTTCCCAGCTAGAGCCTGAGCAGTTGATTGGCTTTTCTAACACAATATCACACATTTATTCCTTAAGCAAGATTAAAACTTTAGAAGAAGAAAGATTAGTCAGCAAGATTAGAATAGAAAACATTCTTAGAGAGTTATATTAGCCATAAAGAATCATCTGCTCTCCACAACTGCAAAAGTAAAAGGACATTTTCCTTCCACAATTTTGGACAGCAGAGATCTAAAAACACACAAAGGGGGCCTAGTCCATTCTCAGCTCAGAAATCTCATTATTTTCTCTACTATTACCTATGTGGATAAGGTAAACCGCGCTCAAGGGCGTGAATAAGATGAGCAAACAGGAAAGAATTGTGTTCCTAGAGATCTTGGTGTCCCAATACCCAGACTACAGCAGCAGATGCTGATGTGCCCAAGAGGTTTTCACACTGAAATGAGGGGAATGTGATGTCTTCTCCATTAGAAAAAATCATAGAATCTAAATCATGGAAAATCACTGGTGAGAAAGAAACAGTAAGCATCAAGGAGTGACAGCCACCACCATGGCAGTAGTAACAAGGTGTCATCCTTGTTAAAGACAAAGAAGGCTCTTACATTGGCTTTCTTTTGCCTTCCTGGATGAAGTATTGAAGTACAGAAGATGAAATCTCATTTCCCACACTGCTGGTCTGATATCAGTTTACCACAATAACTGCTCTCTGGAAAAATAAACATTAGCTCAGCACAAGGCAAACTACAAAACACAAAGAGATGGAATATTAAGGAAATGGTGAGCAGTCACTTGAGCTTGAACAGGAGCACTTAACTTTCTCACCCCAAGGGCTCGAGTGAGGTGAGAGGAGTTCCCGGGACTCATTAACCACAGATCCATTGTTCATTTGGAGCTTTTGCAGTGGGGTGATCAATACTTCAAAACCTGTGTGGGAACTGACGGGAGATTAGGAACAAATAATAAAAGTGAAACCAGCTTACAGGCCTGATCCCTTCTCTGCTGTGGCTTTGGGCACTTTAATTCCTGGGCAGTGAGGAAAGCAGTGGTTCAAGAGAAGGGGCACAGTGGGAGGACCAAGCTGCTTTCAGTCTGGTTCAACCGCTGGTCCCCATTTGTGCCCTCTTTTACCTCACTTTTGTTTTGGGGTCATTTGAGGTCTTCCTGCTGGCACACAAAGTCATAATTGTAGGTGATGGGCCATGAGACTAACATGGACACAGAGGGTTTTTTGGGGTGTTGCACAACAAGGGCTTCAAAGTAATATCCTTGAGTGCCTCTGTGAGGGGTGTGATGAACAGTCAGGGCGGGAATCTCCTCTTAGAATTGTCCTGTGGTAAACCTGGAAAGAGTGAGTGAGATGTCAGCAGTGTTTCTTCTGCTGTGCCCTGACGTCGCTGAAGCAGAATTTGGTTCTAGCTATTTAAGTGTGATGGATGAGCATTTTTATCTGCCTGGAGAAATGGAGAGATGATGGAAGAGTCATCCAAGGACAGCCCTGGGGAGTTGGCCAATATCCCAAATCTGCACTATGGCATCAAAGGACAGCATTTTTTGTCTGGGCTGCTTCTCTTCCAGCAGCAGGGGAAATAACCTCTCTCCTGCCTGATACTCCTTTGCTTCACACCTCCCCTGTTTTTTCCAGGCCACAACTGGACTTGGAATTAGCTGTTGATGGGAGAAAGAGAAGTGAGTGCTGTGGCTGGGCTATGGAAAGGGGACCTTTCATAGGACAGAGTGGCCAGACCTTAAGAAATAAGATATGGTCTTTTTCTTTGAGCTCTGAAGAAAAACTTATATGATGCTGAATAGCCATGGGACCTTTTTCTTAGTTCCTTTTTCAGTTTTGCCTTCTCCATCATTCCCAAGAAAGGTCCCTGATTTATCAAATTCACCAGATATAATGCATGGAGCAATGATTTCCAGAGGCCAGTGCTTTAGCTGAGGTAAATAAACACATTTATCATACTGGAACGACACCAGGATCTCAGCTGAGAAATTGGCTTGTGTTTTTCTTTCACTAGAGTGAATAATGTGTCCCTAAGGCACAAAACCAATTACTTAGGCATATTGCTCTATCACAAGGAAAAGACTCAGGAACTCAGGTAGGCAGTGTTAGGCATAAAGCTTAGGCACAGTGTTCAGTATCTTGTAACAGAATTTCATATGCTGCTTCAGCAGGACATTCAACCTCTGAACTGCCCCTTCAAAGAGGAGGAGACAGGAAAAACATGCAGAGGAACTTAAGAAATGCATCAGGTTATTGACCTGAGTGAGTTCTTGTGCTGCCCAAATAAAGAGCCACGCAGGTTTTGTTCAGAGAGTACCTTTTCCTTTGGAAAGCATGAAGAACACTTCTCATCACCCTCCCAAGAGAGAAAGAAGAAATATTTGTTGGCTGACATTTGCTTCAAGATCAGCCACTTCCATGTTTGCTTGTGAGATTGGAAGTGATCACAGAAGAGTCTGATTAAGCAGCAGGGTGGATACTTGCAATGTTGGAAAACTGGTTTCAAAACTGAAAGTTTCTTAAACTCCTCTATGGATGTGTTTCCTCAGTACAAAAATCTGCTTAATGAAGGGTATTAGACAAGAATATTTTGGGCAGCTCGACTCTATACACTTCATGGCTTTCAGTGAATCCTGTGCCAAACTTCTAAACCTTCTGCTGAGGTAATGGAGCTAGACAAGGCCAGACCACTAGGCACTAAAGCTTGGTCTGTGTTTTTGGACTGATAAGGGAAACGTCGTGTTAACTGGTTTAATGCATTTTCCTATCACTTCAAGTTCTCTATATGCATTTATTTCTTTATTGTCAATCAAATAGTCAAACCCTTAATTCTGTTCTGTTAAAACCTGTTAATTCTGTTCTCATAGTACTTTAAAATCTGCAAAGAATTGTATTTACATGTCATGCTCCGGTGCTTAACTCCAAATGGATTTCACTTGTGTGCATTTGGGGACCTGGACCTTTATACATTGATTTCTTCTCTGTACTTACTGAATGAAAGCAACTTTTATGAGACTATGAGGTACAAGCAGACACCTAAACATACTGTGAGCATTTAGGTCAAAGCCCTTGTTTTAAACAATAGTTTTTAAACCAAAGCATAGGGTTGCAGTTTTGCCAGCACCTTATTTTTTTATTGGGCCAGGGAAAAGCCGTATTTGGAGTTGCACTAAACCTGCAGGTTCTCTGGCTGTGTTTCAGTCTGCCTTCCAGTCAAACTGGCATTTGTCTCCCAGTTCCAGAAATGTTACTGTGATGATGATGTGTGAAATGGAAACAAGACAATTAGCGTTTCAGACACGCCAAGCTGGCACTGCAACCAACTCACTTGAACTCTAAGGGAACAAATCTGACGTGGAGCCCATTCAGTGTAAACAGCAGTCTCAAAAGAGCAGCACGCCTTTATTTTCTGATCACGGTGGGTTAACGACTGCTTGTTAGTCCCAAGGTGTTCTCTCCTTCCCCACATCCATTCCCCTGGAAAAAGGACTGGGGTTTGCCCTTATTACTCAAATTAAGAGTTTTGACCATGAAGTGATGAAGCATATGCTGTGAGCTATTACAGCTTCATTGGCAAGTGGCAGGGCAAAATTGTTCAGGGATTGTGAGCACAGGAATGGATGATAAGAGCCTTTTCATTTATTAATCACTTTAATTCACATCTAAAACTCAGCCAGCTGAAAAATAACCAGCTCCGGAGAATGGACATGTAGAGCACAACACGGTCAGCTCATAGCTCGGTCGTGACATCCGTGTTTTACTACTTGTACTTTGGGAGGCTGTGCCAGGATTAATGACTCTGGACAATGCTGAGAAAGTGCTCATTATATGCAGAAGTTTATTAGATTAACTGACTAGGAGACATTTTGTGGAGAACTTCAGTGAGATGCTGCCAATCCCATGTTTTAAATGGAATATTAAGTGTTTTCAGTTAAACTCCAAAAAGCACATCACCAGTAGTTGGATGCTGCAGGGAAAAGATTAAACCGAAGGTGGGATTTTTATTTTCAATTTTTTTTTCCCCAAAGAAAAGTTTCAGACTGGAATTAATTACTCATGAACCTGTGTTATCATGCTGAATGTTCACACATTTAACACGATTTTAGCTGTATTCTAGAAGTCTTCCAAGACTTAAATCCCTTGTAGTCCATGGAGATGGAAATAGATATCTTGGATAGATCAGATACTTGATCCTGGGAAGCTTGTGAATTCCCACCTTGGAGGAGGAGAATGTTCACGGTGACAGACAACCATCAGCCCCATACAGCTGTCCTTGCACCAGGGCTACCCTTGCTGCTACTTGGAGTGGAGGGAGAAGGAGAGGATTTAAAACATTTTCGTTCATTAAGTATGACAAAAGACCTTATTCTGCCCAGGCATGCAGCCCACAAAGCTGTTTAGGGACTGAAAGAATCAATTGAGGCGATCCAGCGGCAGCAGGACAAAAGACCTCGGGCAGTGTAATTAGCTAAGTACTGCCTGCTGCTCCTTCAGCCCCCACTCAGTTAATCAATCAGGACAGGGATGGCTGGGTGGAAAACATCGCTGAGATCATACACTGACCACAAGCACCTGGGCTCTTCTGAGAGCCATGGTGGGCTTGTGGGGCTTATATATTTTACCAATAATTGGAAACAACTTCCCCATAGGTGCACATCCAAACTGAAGGCAGTTCTTGTGACAATGCTAGTGGCACGTAGAGAGGAGCGACTCCATGCCTGTGTGTGCTTTGCACACTGGTTAACTCTGAAGACATACATGAGCATACAGTTACATCTGTGATTTTTGTAGGGACCTCTAGAATCCAACAGGAACGGTCAGAAGGCCACCACAATCACCGTGCTGTTTTCATACTCTATATTCTGGCTCTCCATGTGATGAAAGCATTAATCTTTACCTCAGTAAGGGCCAGAATGCAGTAGGAAATCAAACTGCTCAGGCTTTGTTCCAATCTGGGGGTCTGTCCTGTCAGCAGAAGGGAGATTCAACAAAAAGAGACTCAGCTGGCTCTGCTCCTAATTCAGCTTGAGGAACAGATGCTGGGATTTTACTGGAACTGGTGCTCTGTGCAGCTTTTCAAAGGCCAGCACTGTACATTTTTAATTATTATATTGGCAAGGGTGAGAGCAAACAGCAGCTGTTCAATATTAGTGTTCTCAAAAGTCTCTGCTGGGACAGCTGGAAACTCAGACTTGCAGCCTTAAGATTTGTTGTCCCATTTCCCTGTGGTTTTGCTCTTCTCCTGCCAGGGCCTTTGAACGTGAGCTGGTCTTCTAAGCTCATCCAAGCTTTTCACAAGTTCAGCACAGTCTGCTTTGATACAGACAGGGCAGTGCCTGGTTTCAACTAGCTCACATAAGGACACTTCCTCTGAGAGAAACAATATCTTCAAAAATTTCGAAGCCTGGAGGAAGGGTTGCTACTGGCCATCTGTAGCCACAGTGAAGGAAAGACCCATTCCAAGCACTTTTACAGGGGGACTTTTTCCCTGCAAAATCCATCTGTATAGGCTTCATCCAAACCCCATGAAATGGAAAAGGCATATACTGAATTTAGCAATGCGTGGTCAAGTCCCTGGAAGGATATTAATTAAACTAATTCCAAACAGCCCGAGCAGTGTCTGCCACAGTATTTCTGCCTTGAGGTTTCCAGCGTACTTTTTGTTCTTTCCCCTTGGAACTTTTACGCAATCTCTAAGTTTGCTGCAGCTTGTTTGTCTCAAAGCTGTTGCTGCAAAATTGTTTGCCAGAAAGGACGTTGTCATCATTCGCAGGACCTATTTTTAAATTCCACCAAGATTCCTCAAGTGAGAATGTTATCCCAGGGAACTGTACATCCCAGGGATGCTGTGGAGCAACTTGGAGCTGAAACAATTGACCACATTCATTGAAGTGGCAGGGGAGACCATAGGGAAACAGTGTAGTTACCTTCACTGGAATTTGGCCAGCGTCCCAGATACCACTAATGCCTTTGCTCTTACAGGAATGTCCTGGGATTTTCATTAATGTATAATTCAGCTTATAAAAACATGTGCCTGCTGCCTTATCCCCTGGAGCTACGGCAATTACAGAAATGCTGTTTAGCCTCTGTGTAATGACTGGCTTTAGCAGGCACATTCCCTTCCTTTCTAATTATTCCTGCTCCTCTCCTTCCTCCTCCCACCCCCAGGATGCAAGAGTAAAGTTTCCAGTGCATTTTGTAAACAGTGTGGAGCAGGAATATGATTTTTCAATGCTTGAGACTCAAGCTAATAAAATGGAAAAGGTTGTGCAATATTTGGATATAAAGTGCTCCGTGTACCCAGATTCATCCATCACCTTGTGTCTGTAACAGTGATACCTCCAGAACCTGGCACTAGGTGCAAGAAAAGAGGAGACCAGTGACCCAAATGGCCTTCTCGTGATGTTGGAGTTAGGGCGGATTTTGTGYGCTGCTCTAGTTCAGATAGAAAACTGCAATATGGAAACTTGGTAATTCAATTCTTACCTGAAATCAAGGGCCTTTCGCTGCTGAGAGCCAAACACGGCCTTTCACATCATCCTTGTTAGTGGGAATCTCATAGTTGTTTGTCCTGCCAGTTTATTTTCAATGACATTTTTGGAAGCAGAAGAGCAGAAAAAAAAAAAAAATGGCAGAGGACTGTGAGAAACCAGGAAATGGGACCAAGTGGAGAAGACAGGAAGGGAATGCATGTATTCAGTTTGTGTTTGCAATGGTTGTGTGGGACTTTTCCCTGGCACATGTGGCAGGACAACAATTTGAAACCCTTCCTGTAGAAAGGCATTTACATGTCATCCTTGAGATGCAGGACAAGGTGTAAATCCAAAGCACACAGGAAGGAGAAAGACAGTGGGCAATGTGCCTGGTGTTTTTACAGGTATGTTTACCTCATCCATCTCCGTGGCACCTGACAGCTCTGGAAACTTGGACSTCCCTCAACCTGAACTGCAGCTACATTCATTTGTGTGTCTACTGAAGCTAAAAATAGTTTTGCCAGAAAGTGTTTGGCTTGGTAAATGAATAAGCTTGGAAATGCGGGTATAAAGTCCCTTCCCTAAAAAGTCTGGATAAGACAGTTCCAAGCAAGATGTGGCTGCTTCAGAGGATTCAAGGAAGGAGAGGGATTGGTGCTGTGTGTGACTGTGAGAGTGGCTTTAGGGAGCACCTTTCCCTGTCGCCCACATCTGAAGGGCTTTTTTTAAGGCAGAAGAGAACAAATGTCTTTTCTCTCTCACCTTGGCAGTTTTTGCACTATTAATGTCCATATTTGCAGTACAAAACTAACAAGAAAGTTCCTGGAATGCTATGAAATGCCTTGTTAATCACCAGCTAAGCCTGCTCTTATCATCTTAGTTTCCAAATTGGTCCAGAATTCTCTTGAGCTGGTGAAAAACCCTCTCATGCAGGTTGAAGACATTTTGGCTGACGTGTGGGTTTTCAATATTTAAATTAAGAAATAAGGTAAATACTACTCTTTTAACGGTTTATTCTTGCTTTTCCACACGGTAAAATTTATTCAAGCATCTGCCTTTGAACCTTTCAGATATTCCCTGTGGCTTAAGTGCAGCACTACTCTATTTTCACAACAACAGTAATAATTGAAACATTATTTCCATTGAAAAAGGAGTTCCACGTAAAAGCAGTTGTCCCCTGACTGTCCCCTCGAGCTGCCGCGAGGTGGCAGCAGAGGATAGGAATAGTGACTGCAGGGGCGAACCGACCAGGGCTGGGTATCTCCCTCGCAGGGTTTGTTGCTCCTTCTCCCTCGTGCTCCCGGGAAGCCCTGCCAGACATCCACACGGCCGGAGCAAGAAGAGGCTCTTCAGTTCCCGTGCTCTTTTCCATTTGGATACCCTGATACACAGAAATGCCCATTTTTAAAACTAGCTGCCGCTTGGACCTGTGGAACTGACCATCCGTGAAGATGTCAGAGGAAGAGTCTTTCTCACAGACAAAAAGGAAACTGGGAAGAAGGCGGCAGGGAGGAAGAGTGACAAGCTGATCTGTAGGCAAGGAAAAGGAATCTCCCGGGCTGTGAGCCTGGCATCTTTCATGGGCACTAAATTAACTTGAGAAGACTTTTTAATAATTACAGAAGGCCAGGGGAATAAAGAAAGGGTTTGCCAAGAGTGATGTGATGACAATGGCTTGGACCGTGAAATTCCCCTTTTGTCCCGGCACCGTCACTCTGAGCCGCGCGCTGCTGCCGTTCCCCGGTCCCAGGGGAGCTCTGGCTGGGGCATTGTGCAGGGTGTGTGAGCCGGCAGTGAGGCAAGCAGCACCGAGCCACCGTGCTGGGGTGAGCCAGCCCAGCTCCCTCTGCAGGATCCCTTAGCATTTCCTTCTCATCCCCAGGGATGCCAGCGGTACTCTCATGCCCTGAAGGACACCTCTCTGAATGTTGAACTGAGTTTTATTTGCTCTAGGCTGCTCTAAGCTTTGATCTTCAAAGAGTCCCTAAAAATTTTGATGTCTGATTTTTATTAAAATGAGAAGTGAACACCCTAAATCCCTTCAGCAGCTATTGAGTCCTGGCAAGAGCTCCAGTTGGTTCATCAGGCACGGCTCTGCTGCATCATCTGGGTTTTTTTCCTCTCAGATAGACACTGTTTAGTGGTTAACAGTTTGTATTAGTGGGCTCAGGGAGAAGGAAAAGCATGATGAAGAAGGGAATATAGGGCAAAAGATAGAAAAGGAGATGATAGCACTGTGAGGGAGAGGACAAATGCAGCAAACAGAGGAGAATTAAAGCTGTGGAGATAAGTGGGAAACCAGAAATAATGATGGAAGGCCACCCAACAGCAGTTCCTCATGATTTTAGGAAGGGGAACATTGCTGTGAGAGAAAATGCCCTAGTGCTGTGGACATGCATGGACTATTAAAGGTGGCGAGTCTGGTTTGGCATCAGTGCAGCATGACCTCAGTCAGAGCAGGGAGTGTGGCTCCAGTGCTGTTCTGTGGTGTTTCCTGTGACCCTGGAAAAGTTACATAAACATGGCTCCTGTTTTTATTCCTCTCTAATTTAGGAACAATACTTCCTGCTGTCTTCCCATGGTGCTGAAAGGTCAAATTAGCTAATGGAGGGAAAGTTCTTGAGGATCATTACTGCTGTTTTCATTACTATCATTATTGCTATTTATAATAGATATAATGGAAGTGTTAATATTGGGGAAAGAAAATAAGGGAAAGAGAAGTGGCAAACATCAAAAGCAGTAACTGGCCGTGCTGGGGCCAAAGATCTGTCTCCATGAGAGATAAGTACTACCTGTTCCAGTAGCCAGAAAATCCCGTACCCTTAGATTCACTTAATTCATGGAATTACCTGATTGCAGGGTGGATTTTTGTGACATTTCTGCTTTGAATTCATGTGAGCAATATGCCAAGGCAGGAAGTTCACTGCCTAATCATGTGATGAAAAAAACTCTCAACAACTGTACTTTAAGAGCTGCTGATTGTCTCCTTTCTCCTCCGAACCCTTCACAGGTGTGTGTCAGTCATATTTTCTTACCTGGGAATATTTTCCAGTTACCCCAAATATTTTCCAGTTACAATCCAAAGAAAATCTGACAGTTGGTCGGCCTGTCAAGCCCTAGGGGTTATGACAATATAGCTCATAACAGCAAGCAGAAAAAAGTAATACAGAAGTCTGGGAAAACTTGTAAAGCATCCTGTAGAGAAGGGCACAAGGTAGTGCTACATAACAAAGATTGAAAGGTGAGTTCCAAATGTTGCCACTTGTGCCTTGATTTTAGAACAGACAGGAGATTAAAGCAATAACTGAATTTCCCTCTATGGCTGTTCCTGTGATGCTAGGGTTGGATTTCCCCAGCCTTGAAAAGTTGTCCTTGGAGTAGGGAACAAATACAGTTTTGCAGACACATCTCCAGCTTGTCCGTTTTCCTAGATGGCAAGGACGAGCAGAGGAAGGGGATGGAAGATACAGAAGGTCATGCAGTGCAAAGCAAAAAAACTGCCAACAGCAAAAAATAACGACATGTTCCTATGCTGATCCATTTGTACTCACTGACAAAAGTGACATTTTTGAGATGGGTCAGTTCTTGCACCATTTACATTTTGTTTTGTGAGCGGATGTTAGTCCGTGACATCCTGTAATTTGAGGGATACACTGCAACCACCAAGATGGGCTGTTTGGTGGTGGTGTGTGGGCTCTGTACAGGTGCCTGTGGGAAGAATTAGGGAACAGCTGATGCCATCGACTGCGTATCCTAAGGTTTGGAGGGTTCAGGCAGTCCCCGTACAGCACCTTACCTCAGTTTTAGTAATTATAGATGTTTCCACAGGCCCATCTCCATTTTTGAGGGATGCATGGCACTGAGTGAGGAACATTGGACTCCATAGCTGAGAGGCAGTGCTCTCTCCTGTGCTGGGTGACCACATATTTGATAGCCCCGTGCCTCAGCTGTAATGGCCTCACTGCCAAAATGTTGTAGAAAATGGGGTTTTAGTTACTGAAACCTGGTGAGAAATGTGAGAGAGGACTGTAAGGTTGGGGGCAGGATGGCAAAGCAAGGTGAAAAAAAAAGAGTCCTTGGGTGTGTTTGGGGCAGAGCAGAAGAACTTTCCAGCAGACTCTTTGACAAACAGCTATTTTTAACTCTCCCTTTGGAAAGCAAACATTAGCCCTCAGCCATGTGCAGCCACTGGCTTTGTGTGCTCTGGAGAGGGGCGAGCTGTATCAGCTACTGCGGAGGAACAGGGAATGGGTTCTTGTAGCCCCTCGAGCTGATAGCAGCTGATAATCGCCGCAGACCAAACAGGATCAAGTTAACGTGCTCCAGCCCCACTATTTGCATCACCKGGTACTACACCCTCCTTGGCATGCTTGGAATGGATTGTTTGCAAAAACCAAACAGTGAGCAGAGAAGTAAGGTTCTCTGATTCCCRTGTGCACAGGTAGGGTGTGTTTGAAGGCTGGGATTGAAGCCGGCCTCATGCAGGAAGCAGAGGAAGAGCAGGAGACAGCAGTCCCTCAGGTTTTAACACTGCAAAGGGCGAGCACTGCTCTGCAGCTGCACAGGCATCGCTGTGCTGTGGCTGACCCAGCTGCACCTCGGTCTTTCTGTGCCTTGCCCGGTTGCTGTGGGCTGTGAGCAACAGGAGGGAAAGGTAGGAAGATGCACTGGTGACTGGATATATGCTGGCTGAGAACYAGCTGATTTTGTCCTGTCCTGCAGCTGCTCTTCTCCCTGCCCAGTGGTTCAGTCCATATGTTGCCAATGTGTAGCAGAGAGCCGATTTTGGTGCTGTCTCTCTCCTGCTCACCACTGCTTTTCCACATCTGTATCCTGTCCCTCTGTTTGTCAGACCTGTCCGYTGCTTCTGGAGGGCTTGGGGCAGGAATTGTCCGTGGTGAGGTGTTTGTGCCATGCCTCTAAAAGCAGGACCTGATACAGCTCTAGGCATTACTCACAGCAAACACAGATTAGTTCCTTGTCTTGTATATGCAAAGAGGGATGTAGAAAATTTATTGTTAGTTTTGCATCTTGTTACAGAGAAGATCCTGGAGGCTTCTTGAAGGCCTGCATCAAAGCTGCATCATAGGCCCATCTTTCTTTGTGCATTAGTTGAAAGAAGACTTGATTTTCCCTGCCCCTTCCTCTTTTAAATGTTAAAATCTCTGTGGGAGCCTAACAGTTTTGTGCTTAAGAAGGTGGAAAATTATCTTAAGAGCTAAGCCTTCTTTCCTTCACTGSCTTAGGAATTTAGAGTCACCAAGAGGAGTCAGATGCAAACTCATCCAGGCATGTCTCCTTATCTCTTGGAGCTCAAGCCAGCAATCTGTTTTCCATTCACTTCTTGCCACTTTTTGCTGAGGGGCTGGCTGCTGAGATTAACTTTGCTCCCAGGACAGGAAACAATCACGCAGGAAATGGAAAGGTGTGGAAGTGTTGGAGCCTGCAGGGTAGTCCTAGGAATGACCTTGAATCCGCACCACTTGTCAGTAACTTGCATCCGTCCTGCACGGATCCCACTGGCGTATCTGCAGCTGGATTGCTGCTTTGGTGCCCACAACCGCTGCACCATCTGTACCATTTTCACTCAGCATTCCTGGATGTTCATTAATATGTTTCAGGCTGAGTGTGGGGGAAATGTGGGTTTTTTGCCTGTGTTAAATAACAGATTTATTTTAAAGTATYGGAAGGATTTCAGACCACTGCTAACCTTCATAACTGTGGAGTTTAATTTGTTCTTCCACTGAATAAAGTTCAGCCTCTCAAGGTGAAGTCATTCAATATGAACCTTGTATGATTACCTAGAATAAATCAGTCTCTCCACTTCTATGCTTTGTACATGGGAGCAGAAATGTTACTGTAGAACAATCCCAAACACTATGAGGAAAAATGCCTTCCTTGCTTCCCTGCAGCATAAAACAATAACTAATTTGCAAACTCTTCCCTTAGCTTAGAGTAAATGTCAATAGCTGAATTCTCCTGAGATGCATGTCTGCACCAGGGATGGGGAAATCCAGCAGAGACACGGCTCCAGGGAGAGACCTTTGACTTAACTACTTCTTGATTGAWTTGTCTTAACTGCTCTGTCACGCTGACACAGAGGCTGGGGACAATGGGGAGGAATTTCTGTCTGCTGCATGTCRCTGCCCCCAAATTGTGGCATGGCATTAAGGTTGAACGAGGGAAGCAGCATATTCTCTGGAGACATCCAGCAGCTCTGCAACTTTGTTTGTAGGTTTGAGAACCATCTCTGAACTCCACAGGGGATTAAAAATCTCCGACACAAAGCCCAAATTAATTCAGCAACTCAGCAAGTTTTCTGAGCAAGCCAAATGTGTGTGCCCTGCTCTGTACCCGGTGCAATGCACAGTCTGGTGTGGCTGTGCTACACCTCATAGTGGACAGGTAAATGAAAGAACCCAGTCATCCCTCCCTGGACTTCCAGTCTGGGCACTGAAAAGTGATTAACACCTTGGCTGTTGAATTTGGAATGGATACAGTCAGATTTTCTGTTTAACCCTTTCCCTCACATTCCACTGGTGCTAATGACCTTGTGAAGAGATKAACCCCAGATTCACTGGAAATGCATCTTTCCACTGGAAAGAATGAAAATGGTTCCAGTGAAATATTTGAAAACAACAGGTCTAAAGCACAGAACATTTTTCTGTAATGCTCCTCCTGGGAAAGTCAGGGACTCTTTGCATCAGAGGAAGCTCCCTCTCTCCATTTGTTCATGGGGCAAAATTTTTTCCTCTTTCACTCTGTCACTTCCTATAAAATCTTTTTCAGCAGCTCAGGAATTCTGAACAGCCACCTCCAGCAGTTCATTTGTGATGCTTCTCTTCCCATCATTATAATATCTGACACGAAAAGGGCAGTAGTTTGTCATTGCMATTGCTGCTGCTTCTGTCAACACCCAGCTATGCTGGGTGGCTGTTTTTTCCTGAGCATCTCCCAGTGTCCCTCAGGAATTGTCCTAACCTGCTGCGTGGCTCTGCTCTCACCTGTGCAACTGCATACAGTGTGCACACATCTTTGCTTGATTGCTTCTCTTTTTTATTGAGAAACTTGAGCAAGTAAGTTTGCAGTTTAGGAATCACATGTGCCATTCATCCTAGAAAGGACACAAAGATGGAATAATCCATCTTAAGTGCTGCAGAGAATTTGTTGTTACAAAAGCTCCTTGAAGAAAGGGAAAAGTGGAATAAATAAAGAAAACTTCTTTAAAATAATCAAGAAAGGCTCTCAGTTAGCCAGTGTTCTCTGAACCTACAGTAACCATAGTGAACCAAACAAAAGGCAGTAGTAGTAAGTCTTATGTATCCTTGGTGATGTGCTTAAGCAACTTCTTGCTTTTACAGTAAGCCAAAAAAGGAGGAACACACGGGTTTGAAGTCTCCTGCAGGATCTATTGAGTGACAAGAAGCCTCCTCTAATGCAAGAAAATGGTCTGGAATGTTCATGCAAAGCAGGACCAGGGGTGGCCTTTGGGATTTTCAGCAAAGCGCAGTGGGCATGGAAGGCTTTACTGCAGAAAAGACAACGGAAGGACTGGAGTGTGTGTCAGCCCGAGGAGGCTATGGAGGCCTTTTGAAGTGGGTGTATTTCAGGAGAGGCCAGCTTGGCAGGGAGCTCCTTGCTCTCTCCTTCCAAAAGAACCTGAAAGAATCAGCTAGATGGGTTTGTGGTAAACAGGAGAAAGAAAGAAGTGTGTGAGAGATGCTGAAATCACGGAAGTTTGATGAGATTTCACAAGAAGTAGGAGCCATCCTGTCGATGGATGGTGGAACACTCTCTGGAAAGGGATACTTTGCTGTTGCATGGACTCTTCCCAGGGTCAGGGCCTGTGAGCTAGGGATTTGCAGAGCCATTCGTTGGAATAAGAGCCAAGATTTGGATCATCACCACCCACAGAGAGCTCACACGTTAATTAGACAGGAYAGAGCAAGGTAGAACACCTGTCTCCACTTCCGAGTGGGAAATTGAGGCATGGAAAACAAGAGTCTTTATGCTATTGACATGTTTTGCTGTACAGATGCTCCTCCTGATTTCAAGGAGAGGAGGGGCTGTTCTCCCCTTCTGGCACTGCCCGGGCGGCTGGCTTTGTTCACAGCACCTGCAGTAAGACCAGCCATTGAATCCAGCCCCAGAGGTTCAAAGCCAGACTGATTTTCAGGTATTCCTCCACCTTGCGCTTGCCAGAGTCACTTCTCATAACTTGACTTGGCAGAGCAGTTGGCTTAGTCCAGCCAAAAGGAAAAAAACTTCAGTCCCTGGCTGGCTCCCGCTGGCTCCTCCTGCTCCTGATGGATGAGTGACAATCATTACACCCGCAAGGTTTGCTGGCTGCATCTCACCTTGTTTTTCTCAGCTTAAATAAACCATAAGAGCTCTTGCTGGCTATTGATTRACCCCTTGCACTAGGTCCTGTAGCTCATGGCCATTGCATTTTTGTCACAAGTGACTGTTGAGGGTGATTTTGGCAATGCTGTGGCCGCTTGAACTACTCTACTTGCACACTGAAAACAACAGACTGCATCTCTGGCACTGTCTGACTGACAGCATTTAGATCCACTGGGGATTTAGGGAGCAGTTGAAAACTTGCCTTCCCGTTTCCTCTCACTTGGGATCTGGTGCACGGGATGAGTCAGGTGGTTCAGAGCAGGTAGCCACAGGCAGAAGTGGCCCCCACCTGGTGTTGTTTGTCTGCTGTGACCTGCACAGTGTACACACATCTCCCATCCTTGACTCCGTGCCTCCAGCACGTCCCATCCTTGGCTTTGTGCACCCTCTTCCAGTGAAGCAGGTGTTCATTTAAATAGGTTACCTGTACGTTGAGGTTTGTTTGCTTTGCTGATAATTGTTACGCTGTGATAGAGCTTTGTGTTTRTAGTGCAGCTTGTTTTGTTTGAATCGCTCGATCCTTCCCATGAAATATCACCACTCCTTAAACACAAATATTTTCAGAGGCATACAAAGAGGAAGAATGAACATGGAGCATCTGAGCCTTGCTTTGGGAGACAAGGCCTTGCTTCTGGCCTTCTGATAGAAACTTGTGAGTCTTTTTGCCTTTTTTGCCTCTCTGAACGATAGTACCAGGTCACAGGCCTGTTGTGAATGTTTTCCTCCAGGAACTTTCAGGAATTTGCATCCAGGTAACCCCAGCTGAATAGATGACAGACGAGAAGGCTAACAGGTTAGTAATAGATGATAGAACTGTGTCAACAGTAAAATACGAGTCCACATCTCCATTTATATTCTCTCTAAGTCCATAAATTATATGGTCTTGATGCTGCCATCAAAAGCTTCCAAAGGTAAAACATGGGTTTGGTTTTACGTCTTGCTTGTGGACAGTTTGAGTAAACAGAAGCAAAACAATTCACTTTCAGCCTCTGGAATTACTTGCAGATGACTCTCTACTCATGCTAACAAACTTTCCTTAAAGGCATCCTTTACTCTGGTACTGTGGCTGGCTGCATGGCCTTGCAGGCTGCAGTTTAAGAGCCCTTGGCATAGGGGTAAGCATCAGGATTTGAAGAAAGATTTCTTTCAGAGCTGTTCATAACATTAGCAGCCTTATCAGAAGTATTGCAGGGTTTAGTCTTCCCTTAAAGTGTTTGATTTCACATTATTTATAAAGGCGAATATGGTAGAATCCAAATGTCCATTTTCACTGAAAAAGCAGATAAAGAGAGATCTAGCCCATGCGGTTGCAAAGAGAACCTTAAAACAGTGTTCCTGTGAAGTGAAAAATCTCAAATATATAAATACAATTGGAATTATTGGATGATAAAGCATAGATCACAATTCTGTTGATTTTTTTTAAGGTCAGGGTTCATCAAGGCACAAGTTAATACAAATGCTTCTGATGAGTATCTCAGCCTTTGAAGTAACTGGTATTTGTTACAAGAGATATTTTTCCAAGCAGGACTTTTCTTCATTATATGTGCTGTAACATAAAACAAAAACAAACACAAAATCCCTTCTCTTGACTATATCACAAGTTAATCTAACCCCTAGTACCCCGCTATTGTATTTCATTGAAATGATACCCACCTGTTCTGCTTTACAGCAGCAATAAACTGCAGCAACACTGCATTTTTCTTTTGTTATTTATTTATACTGGCAGCAAGGGCTAATGTTTCATCTCTCACCCTTGCTGGTAATTGTGATACGAGGCTCTTTATGGGAAGGCTCATTCCTGTGGTTTTATCCATTCTTAAGAAGAAAAGAAAAAACTCATTCATCAGTGGAATGTCTTCCTGGTAAGATGAATGACAATGATTTTTACCTGCCTGTGTAGGGGGTTTGGAGAATTTATTGGCTGATGTTTGGGGAAGTCAGATTTTACATTTTAGAAGGTACATGGGCTGAAATTCCTTGGTTTAGAGGAACAGACCGGCTTTGCCTGTGGGAAATTACCATTCAGCACCGAAACTAATGCCCTGGTAAAAACCTGGGCAGTGTGTCTGCATGTGCTGAGTTACACGTCTGGGGCATGGCTCAGTTACACATTGCTTGGCGTGACTTGAAATAAAAGCAACTTCCAGAAGTATGTGTGCAATGTCACTGCTCTGAAAATCGTACCCCTGCAAATAGCAGCCCTTCCTGCCTGGATCAGAGGCTGAATCCAGTCCAGACACATTTCTTTGTCTCAGTAGGATGTCTGGGAAGGTGAGAGCCTGAAGGAAGAGGTTGTGCTTCTGCTGTGCCAGGAGATGTTACAGTGTGGGTCCCGTGACTTCTGCGAACATGGGTCACAGCCTCTGTTAAGCAGGGACTACTGGGTGCTTTGAGTACCAGATTTTGTGGTGGCAACTTTTGCCATCAAAGTTGCACTTTGGACCCGGTGGCACTCCCTAGTCTCCCGAAACTCAGGATTTGCAGTGCCTGCCCTGGCCCTCTCCTATGGTAGTACACGTTTGCAGAGTGCATTAGTGCACAAGGCTGGAGATCAGAGATTCTGGGCCAGATGTTTTGTTCTCTGCCTTGTCACTGACTTCTTTGCAGCCTTGGAATATTTCTCCTGACACACTGACGTGATGGGCCATACAAGGCAGAGGGAAGTGCCCTAGGATTCTCCTTCTAGCCTTGCCACTACAGAGCCTTGAGCAGGCTCTTGCTTGCTCGTAAAATTCAAATAATTGCCTACTTTCTTTATATCCCTAGCTGAAAAACCCTGCAGACTCTGCACATCATGAACTGCCTAGACCTGAGTGCACCTACTTTGCTGCTGGCCAGTAAGCAAGAAGCTGTTGTTCCTCAGGCATCTGGAACACGAAGGGGAGCTTGAACAACAAAAAAAACCTACATCCAAGCTCTTCTAATCCCAGCTTTGCCCTTGGGCTGGTGCCTGTGTGCTCTTATCAAGAGGCGTTCCATGGCCATTTTGCTGGCGTTTACTGCTTCCAAATACCAAAGACTTTTCAGGCTTATTCTAAACAGTGCTTCTTGGCAGAACTCATTTGGCTGCTGATTCCAAGCTTCCATCTATAAGAAACGTAGGGGTGGCAAGCACAGACCTTTGAGTGAGCTGGCTGGCAAAGGGAGACCAGGTTTCTTAATCTCAGAGCAGAGTTTGGGGCTGGTAGATCTAATTCCTTCGACAGAAATGCACGCTCAGCTCCGCAGGTGAAAGCCAAACCATGTCTCACCATTGCCTTCTCCTCTCTCCTGTGCAGATCGAAGAGGGAGGGAAGGCAGACTCCTTGCCTTCCAAGCTGCAGGCTGGTGATGAAGTGGTGAACATCAACGAGGTGGAACTGAGCAGCTCCAGGAGAGARGCCATCTCCCTGGTGAAAGGCTCCTACAAGAAGCTGAAGCTTGTCGTCCGCAGGTAGGCAAAATCCACACTCATTCCTTGCCTTCTTCCAGCCCCACAGGCCACCCAGCCATTCCCCTCACATCTCCAGCTGAAAGCCTATGGCTTGGCCTTGTTTTGAGCACAGGCAGGAGCTGAAGGGCAAATGCTTGTTCTTCTCAGTCAACATTTCTAGGAGTCCTTTGTCACTGATACGTCCAAGCATGTGAAACACTTACGCAATTCTCTTGCACTGCTCCCCTGCCACATGACACTCCAGGATCCCTGTTCGGTGATGTACAAGCAGTCCCATCTTCCTCCCAAGTGCTCGGGGCTCCCTGTGAAAGGGTAACAGTTCTGTACATAGCTCTTGCCTCATTTGCTGCGTGTTGTCACTGTTGCTGTGACGGCAGAAAGATTTCCACTGGCCTCGGCAAGACTTGGAGCTATTTGGTGTTCTGCAGGTGAGTGATAAGAGGATTTTGAATCAGAGATTTTTGGGTATGGAATCTGTGTTGTTTGGTTTGTTAAACCTTACTAGTAATGCCTCCTGTATGCCTTTCACTGTGGCCATATCCAAACAATTTCTTTCTGTGCCGGTTAAGTGATAGGTGGTATCACTTTATGGAGTGCTCTGTCCTGAATTTCCACACTTTGACAAAAAGGAATCTGGGTAAAGATCAGCACAGCTGGGGAGCTGTCATTAGTCAAACAAAAGGTGTCATTTTGGGTCACTAAGTGGGAACAACTGAGTAACATCTGAGCAGCAATGCCTGAGCTGGGCAGGTATGACCAGCTCAGACACCCTCCTGCTCTCTGGACTGTACTTTGTGCTTTTGCTGACTCTATTTTGTTGCTTACCTAAAGCATCTTTAGGTACCCTTATAGCAAATTCTGAATACTCACGTGCAGAACTGTGAGGTGGTTTGTGTACCCATTGGGAGAGGATTTGCAAAAGGAGTTCATTGCTATTTGAGTGTTTTCCAAAAATATATGGGTTTTACTTTAAGACCACGTAGACTGTAGTCCAACTGTACCGACTGAACAAAATGTTTAATTCAAACTAACTTAGCAAAACTGTGAAAACAGAACGTGTTTGTTTTGTAAYGTAATAGTTTCTTTCCACTTTTTTATATGCCCAAGACCTTCTCACCTTTTCTTTTCCTTTTTAATGAGTATGCAAGGGGTTTTGATGTTTTCCTAGTTGGATTACTATAGTGAACTTGAAGAAAATTTGGTTGGGAGTCTTTCATGGTTTCATTTCATCACCACTAGAAGGGTCAAGCATGTTAACTTTCGGAGGTGTTACATTCACATACTATACCCTTGCCAAGGTACTTTAAGCCCTTCRTGCACATTTAAAGTTCAGTGATAATCCATAAATTTGGAACTGGAAAATTGAAATTAAGAGCCATGAGTCCGGCTTTCAGGTAATTTGACTCTGCAGTGCTGGCATGAAGGCAGCAAAACCCAAAAAATGTGAGGTCCTGACTGCTCTGTGGGCAGTGGGTCACAAGTTCCTCCGAATTCTCTCCATCACCAAAGGAGGCCAGACTCAGCACACTGGCCAGCATAGAACAAGAGATTTTGTCTCCAGTTCTAGAGGGCAAGAAGGGATAAAATAAGGATTCCAGAGGAGAATGGTGAGAAAAGAGGAAAGAGATGCAGATTAGCAGATTGACCTCAGACATAATGAGTTTAGCTATTAAGCCTGGTAAAGGCAGCACTAATGTGCTTCTCACCTGGGGTTGGGTTTGGTAGGTTGGACAAGATGATGCTTCGCAGTACTACATCATCCGAAAAGAAATTATTTTTGGAATGCTTGTGACGCTGATTTTTTTCACATTTGCCATAGTGATTGAATTGAAACGGATTAGGGTTGCCTGCTGCAAGTACCAGTAGTCTGAAAACTTCCTGACCAGTCTTTTGTGACCTGAAATTTTAGTTGCTGCTTTCAGTATTCACAGAAACTCTTCCTTATGGAGTGACACAAACTCCCACAGACATGGACTTTACCCCTTAAAAGTCACATACAAACAACAGCAAAGTCTGCCTGGTGTATGTGGTTCTGGTTCTTTCCAGAGTATATTCCAGGTCAGCATGTTTTTGAAGGTTTAGTTGTTTTTCAAATGAAAACCTCAGGAGTTCTCTGTAATGGCGTGGTGGTGACACCAACCACCACATCAGACAGAAAGCACACATTTTTTTAATCAGATGTATTGTGTCATAGCCCACATAGCATACTCAGATTGCTATTTAATCTTGGTTTTTATTTCAGGACAAAGGTAAGCTTTTAGGASTAGTGGCAGCAGGGCAACCCTCTCCATGAGTTACTAAGCAAAAATAGATGTTACAACACCTTGCAGGTCTGCAGACTGGCTGATGCAATGATGTGGTATTTCCCTTGAAATGTCAGGACTGATGTATCATTGTCAGTCTTCATCAGCTCAAGTTTGATTGATCAGTGCAATGGAGGAAAAAAGTGGGAATCGTTTCAATGAAGGGAATGTGAAGGCAAAACCAGGGAAAATTCAGGAAGAGTGAAAAGGCTAAAATAGATAAAGATAAGAAAAATTAGCTGCCTCACAAGGATATTTAATATTAATAAATACCAATGGTTTAAATTAAAAGACCAGCACCAGAGTAGTTAGTACGTGAGGACCACAGTCTGCCTTTCACTCCTGTGCAAATTTCCTGCTGTCCTCAGGGAGGAACTTGCAGGAGGAGAGACATGTGAGGCTGTGCATTTACACACTTTCTGCTTCCTTGCTCATAAATAGACTTACAGTAGGGCAGAGGCAGAGAATGACCTAATGAGCTCTAGAGTTAAGTAAATCCTGTGCCTATTCCCTARAAGGATCTTTATTTGGGAGAGAACTGTTGAACAGTTTTCCTGGATGCTCTCTAGCTGCATTTTGTTTGTATTGTCCCCAGCTCAGAAGCCTTCAATGACAGTTTTCAAATGTTCACTTTTGTCTGCTTCTTTAAAGGGGCTACTCACATCTCCCTTGTTTCAAAGGCTGTTCCTAAAGCCAGTTCCTGCCTCTCTGCCCATTCCTCTCTGGCTCCCTGTGTTTGTTTTGCCCATTCATTTCCAGGACAATGGACTCAGATACGTGTGTGTTTGCTCATTCCTGTACACCTCAGGCCTGCAACTGGTGTGCTGGGAGGGAGCTTGCTGACACTCACACTGTTTTGCTGGAGCCAGAACAAGCTGAAGTAGGAGCTACTCTGCAGCCCAGGGAATGACTCAGTGTGTCTCTGTCACTACTAGTGACAAATGTCTCTCACCATGGGTACGAGCAGAACCAGTTCCATCAGGCCTGAGGAATTCACAGGCTGATGCTGGGGAGATCTCTTTGCTCAGGGTTTGCCCATTTGGAACATTAGGTGTGAATCACAATGGGAAACTGGAGAGACCAGTTTGTTGGATTTTGTAGTGGGAGGCTTGCCTACTGTCCTCAACAAACTGCCTTACAGAGGTTTTGATACCCAGTTGATCTTTAACCGGCTGGAGGAAAAGCTGTTCGAAAGCTAAAGCTACAAAAGAAATAAGACTTAGCTGGTTTGTTGTGAAATACAACTTTATTTTTCCAACCTGTTTTTTTTCTGTTGCTTCCTTTCCAACTTCAGTATCTAAGCCGAGTTGGGTGCAATTAAAAAAATACCYTTTTCGGTGGTATCAGCCTGATTTAATTGCGTTGTGCATGCCTGGATCAGCTGAAGATAAGGCTCAAACCGTGGGCATGGCCCTGTGTGCTTTGCAGCCCCCACASTGGCCTGGAGCAGTTGCCAAAAATAGGCTTTAGCACAGGTCAGTAGGCAGGAATGGCTGCGGGAGCGTCACACTGTTTACATGGCCGGACGCGCGGCGTGTCCGTAACAGCAGCAATTAGCGCAGCCAGGCGTGGTGGCACACCGAGCTGTGCTGGCAGTGTCACGCCGAAGGGACCCACGGCCGCCGGGACAATTCCCAGACACCCTTTCCGGCACAAACACCGCCTGAGCCAAGGCTCCCACAGGCCACKCCTCAGCCGTCGCTGGTGCAGGGAGGGCAGAGGGCACAGCACGCGAAGCCGTTCTTGTTGAGAGGACAGTGCACTGTGGAGGGATCCAGCCTCCGTCTTGGTTAATTAATGCAAAGCTCTATTAAAATTTGCTGGTGGAACAGCAAGTAAAAATGTTCTGCAGAGGAGCACCAGGGGTTTAGGCCCTTACTCTGCCCCAATATGCAGGGACATTGCGACCTCTCCCAGGTGTTGCTTTTAGGGCTCAGGCYGGCACAGGTTGGGATGTGAGGGGTTCTGATGGTGGCACTTTTGTTTGCAGGGCCAGTGAGATTGGACAAAGCATGAATCTCAAATGAGCTGTGATTTACAGCAAAACTTCTTACTCCAAGATGCACAACATGTGTGCTCTTAGCATATATCCAACCATTCTGGTACAGGAAGCCTGTTCAAGTATTATTTATGTGGTATGTACAATGTTCTAGCAAAGRTCAGTATTCAAGGTGGTGTACTTTCTATTCTCAGTGGTAGTGGTTTGTGTCTGCCTCAGGCTTAGCAGTGCCTGCAATTCTTTTCTGTCTCAAAGAACCTTCGACTAAAAATACAAGTCAAATAAAGGAGGAGCAGGGATAGAAAACATCCTCCTTTTCCTGTTGTGCTAAAAAAATGTACAAAAAGAAAGGATTAAGCTTATCCTTGGCTATGACCATAATCTGCATGCTCGTTTCCATGCTTCCCTACAGACTCCTCGCATCACTTGGGTTATTTGGTTTATTCTCTTGATACATCCCTGTCCCTGGGCCCCCTTTCCTCAATGATGAGACCTGGGGGAGATGCTGGGAGAACCATGCTGAGACCGGGAATGTCAGAGGGAAGCCGGCATATCCAGGCGCTGAGCAGCCCGAGAACCAGTCCTGTGGCCCAGGAAAACCTCGTGCTGAGTGCCAGGGGCCATGTCACACACGGTCACTGCACTGCAAACTGCTGGGGCTGGAGCACACTGGACATGTGGGTGTATTTGTTTTGCTCTTATCCTCCCCTTGACACGTCTGCTTCCAGGTGGCGGCAGCGAGAAGGTGCTGGGCTACGTGGGCCTCCCAGGGCCACTGCTGTGTTTTCAGACAGACCTGGTACTAATGAACTCAGTTAAACACCTCTGTGGCAAGATCAGGAATTAAACCCAGACATCCTGAATACTCGCACTTATGCCATAGCTACAGATTTGTTCTTYGTTTGGCAGTGAATTGCTATAACTAAGGCTTTAGGAAAAAATAAAGGGAAAAAAGTCTTCCACTCCACCTGATAAATGAGCCTATGCAGGTGTCGAAGTGTGGGAGGAAGATGTCAGTACAACTGACATCTGCAGCTCAGAGCTGATTCAAGCCCATGGAAATCGGTGGAAAGATTCCCACAGACTCCAAAAGGCTTTGGCTCAGACCCTCACTGAGCAGTGATTTCCCTCATTGACCAGGAGAAAATGGGCTATTCCTGGAGAGAGGGGAAGCTGCTGGCATTTTTACAAAAAGACAAGTGCCAACACAATTCTTCAAAGAACTCTGTCGACTAATCCTTTCCTCTTATGACACTAATGTAATTTTGTATTGCATTTGACAGCATGCCAAAAAATTGCATCGAATAAATCCAAGTTTTGTGAATGAAATTAATTAGAATTGGCGTTGGCCCACACCGCGCTCTGCAGCAGCACAGGAGTGCCTTCCCAAAGAGCTGCTCTGCGGTGTGGTTGGGTTTTGTTCAGTGGTGATGACCAGGGGAACAGCAGAAAGGAAGGTTTCATGCACGTGGAATTTTTAAGACTGACAGCTTAGCAGCCAAAGCTGGCATTAGAGGGCTGGCAGGGTGGTCTGGTGACTAGCACTGTTGTACGTTTGTTGTGAACTCCTCCTCAGCYTTCCAGCGTGCCCCTGCTCATGTCTCCTTGTGTCTCAGCTCTTTCAAAGTGCATCTTTTTAACACTCTAAAAAAAGGAGCCTTTGGTTGGAGTCTGCAGCTCCTCATGTGATGCCAGTGGATGCAAACAGCCAAAGCCTATCAAGGTCCTCACCCACTGTTTGGATGGGATTTCCAAGGTCTGTACACCCTGTGCCCAGGTAAGGAAAGGCTTTAAAATTTCCTGGGAAATCTCTGCCAGTGCTGTACAAAGTGCTTTTTACAGTGTGAATCTCCTTCTTTTGGAATTTCCTGAGGATTAGGTTGGAGCTGGGTCAGATCACAATAGTATGAAAACTCAGACAAACAAGCATGTGTTCTCCAAGCACAGGGTGCCTCATTTGCTATCTGGGGTGGTGTCTGGGTTGATCTTTAGTCCACAGGGCAAATACCTGGACTGCAGAGGGTGTTCTGGTTACCTGTCCAGGTGCAGAGGGGTGCAGGGTGACACCTTCACTGGGCAGCTGCAGGGGAAACTGAGAATAGCTGCATTTCATCATCCCTGCTGTAAGGAGCTGCAGTTGCATGGCTTTAATTCCAAGAGCTGACTATAAATATTGATTTATAAGGGGTTTCTTGGTTGGGTGGCATTGATGTGTACAGATGTAAATGTGTACACAGCCATAGCCAGGTTAAATATTTAGTTGCTCAGCTACTAATATAAAATTATTTTGTAAAATCTTTTCCTTGCTTTTCCTGCTTGATTCAGAGTTTCCTCTGAAAGGGAGAGGTCAGGAGAGGTTAATGAACACTAATGTAATCCTACTGATATAAATTGTGTTTGCCTGGATTTACTTCAGCAAAACACATGTTAGGGTGTAGTGATTACTGTAACTTCTTTACTTTTTTTATGAATGGGCTTGTACAGGTCATCCAAATCCCTTGGTATTGTTTCTCTCTTATGGCTGGATACGTGGAATATCTCAGGCAAAAGAACAATGAAGAGCAGACACTGCACAGACAGTATCAAATGGTSTTTTATATGCACAACTCTTCCTGTGTGTAGCGCAGGGCAGCCTGACTAACTCACCCAAACACGGAAGGACAAAGAATATAGAGCCTCTTTTTTCCAATCCCCTTTTCTTTAGCTTCCTGCCTGTTTGGCATTAGAAGGGAGGCAGGGTTGATCTTCGTGTATGTAAAACGTTTTTAGGTAGCTTATACCTGCATAATACACCATTACTTTTTTTTTAATTGAGAATGCCTAAGGTAATTAAAATCAGAAATAGTGGTTAAAAATACATCTTTCAAAAGCTGAAAAGAGACAGTTAACTCAGCTCAGAGTTACCTCTTAGGCTGTTGCGTTTACCACGCTTTTAAAAATGATTACTATTGTCAGGTGAAATGTCAAGGACTGAATGGAGGCATCCAGGAAGGTAACTGCATGGGAAAGGATGGTGCATTCCCTTTACTTGAAGTAAAGGGGACACTGAAGTAGAGAAAATGTGGTGAAAAGTATGGATGAGATTGTGAATAGTGTTTTGATTTTAGAGCCTGACTGGAAAAGAGAACTRTTTAGGGTGAAATGGAAATGAAATTGTTTGTTCTGTTTGGCCTGAAATGAAGCATTTTGCTCCGGGTAGGAAAAGCATGTTAATTTAATATACGTAATGTATATTTAATGTATGTTTTCAGCTTTCTCTTGGATGTTAAGGCAACCTGGCTGGGTAGGGAGTATTTGAACCTCCCTGGCTGACTTCTCCTGTATCAGGATGGGTCCAGTGGGCTGAGGGCCATGTACTTTTCTGGGATATTTCCATGGGCTTGGTCCAGTGTCCACAGCCTTCACCTGTGGCATCTTTTTCAGCCCTGCAGTTGCTTGCTGGGCCCTAACTTAGGGACCAGTGAGCAACAGCGACCAACATCCCTGATACACCCCTCCTCCACCAGCGGGTATTATGCCCCACCCTTACTCCCAATTAYATTTTTCAATTGCAATTTGAGGAGTGAATTTTGAGAGAAACAATAGATCATTCCTGGCTGGCTGAAAACACTTTTTCCTTAGATATAGTTTCTATTCTCTGCTCTCCCCTCAAAGCCCAGTGTTAATTATAAGAGGGGCCAAGCCCAAATCTGCGGGGAGCCGGGACAGAGCTGACTGGCACTTTCACTCAGCAAATTCCCCCTTTCCTCACGGTCTCTGCTCCTGTCTGTCAGGCCTGCTGACGACTGCTGGGTAGGAGGGCAGTAATCTGAGCTGCCTGTGCCGAGCAAACCTCCTGCTTTTTACTGCGGGATTAGTGCCGAGGTGCTTTTCTGCAGAGCACCTGTATCTGCAGCTCGTTATCGCTCTGCTCCTGCTTCTCCACGCTCCCAGGCGGTGCTGCCATTCCCTGCTCCCAGGACGGCGCTCCGCCACGGGCAGGCAGCCTCCGGCGCGAGGATGGGAATACCTGAGCCTGGCTCTGGTGGCTCCAAAGGTAAGCGGCCTCTCAGCAGCCACGGCAGAGCCAGCCAGGCACGGGTCGTGCCGGGGGCGGCAGCAGGACCCCGCCGCGAGGCTGTGCGAGACGGAGGGCGGGAGTCCTAGGGACTCTCTTGGTCCTAAATGTCACGAGCATCGTAAACTTMAGAGCAAATGAATGCTCAGGCAGTGCCCGAGGCGATTTTTCGACTTATGTTTTAAACGAGCTCGGAGCAAACGGGGAGCCGGTGCTGCGCCGACGCTGCGCCGACGCTCAGGGTCTGTCACTGGGAAGCTATTGAGCAGTGTAAGCAAATCTCTCGGACTTCAGGCTACAAAAGTGCCAGACGCTCACAGGAGAGGTGAGCTTGGGAGAGCTTCCAGAGCTGCACTGCATGTTTAAGGCCATCSCCGCCCTCGGTGTCCAAGGGTAATAATAATGCCATGCACTTGGGACGCTGAGTCTTCGTGAGCAGAGGATCTGACTCACGTCCACACCATGATTTGTGGGGTGCATTTTGCAGTTTTATCATCTGGAAGAGCCTCTGCTCAAGTACATGGCACTCTTTTTGGCCTTCACCTTTTTTAAGTTGAGAGTCGTTTAAAGTGAGTGTCAAACCAGGCCAACGCTTTGCATCACTGTTCAACAGAGATGGACCAGCCCCACAATCTGGGATATGCTCTTGTTTGATTAATGTGGTAACATTGCAGGGAGCAGAGGGAGAATGTGAAAGAGGCTGGTTCATGAGGGGTGGTGATCAGTRCAGCTCCAGTGCTGGCAATCAGTGTAGCTCCAGTTGGGCTTGCACAAATTTACATTCGTTGAAGACCCGTCGTACGTTACACACACCTATCTACCCTTTTAGATTGGTCATGAATCATAAAACTAAGTTCATTGAACTTTGATTTTAATTATTTTCTGACACATTAACTCCTTTAGTAAATCCATTAACCAATCTTTAAACTCATTACCTGCTTCATTGCTATTAGGATATTTTTAACTTGAAGTTTGTTTGGGGTTGTTTTGTCTTTGACTATGGGCCCAAGCTTTAGCTGCGCACTTCAAGGAAATGGTAACTTTTTTTTCGGAACTGTGGTGATCCAGTCTGGTTAGGGAAAATTGGCAGTGCAGGTCAAAGCAAGTTGGAGTGGTGCTASTGGAATATCAGGGCAAAACTAGTGGGCATGAGAGCATTCCTAAAGATCCCTGAGGCAGTGGAGCTGACCAGGATCCAGAGCATGAAGGAAGAGGCTGCTTTACGGTGCAGATCCCATCACCCTGTGGCATGGCCACATACAGGGGTGAGCATGTTCCCAGGCTCCAGCGATGAGAGGAACCTCCCATCTGAAATTTGAAGAGATGCCTGAATTAAAGAGATTTGGTGGTTGCCCCCTTCAAACAAATTGAAAAATTCATCTCGAGCCGATGTTACTGTTTTCTCTGGTGTGCTTTATATTCTCTTAAAGATAAGCCTTTTGGATGCCGTCAAAGGGCTAAAGGCAATACCTCATAGAAACCCAAGTGGCTGAAGAATTACCAGATATTAGCATTTACCTGAGTTGCCAGAGCTTGGACGTTTCTTTCTGCCTTTCATAAATTAYGGCCTGCAGGGACCATTTAGCAATAAATCATAGCAACTTGGCTGTTAGAGGGCAACCCATGTACAGAGGCACTTCAGGTCTGTGCCAGCATCTCCTTTGTTCAATAAAAGTAACAGCAGGAATTTGATTAAAGACTGATAGGAAAGACAGGGAGGGAGAAACATAGGAAAGATTAAAGAAAGAAAGAGCCACCTGGAAACTTCATTCCTCCTTTATTTCTGACTTAAGCTCATAAATACCAAATCTAAACCATTGTGTGTGTGAGAGGGAGGGAAAATTTCCTGCATGCCTGCACAGAAAAGACTGCACACGCAGCTGCCCAAGCGACATTTAGCAAAAGTCAGACTCTTTCCTCCAACTTATGCTTCCTCCATGTCTGCATGAGAAACAAAGCAAACCAGAAACTAACGTTATCCCCCGGTGCTTTGAGAGGACGGCATTTAGGAGGGTCAGGCGAGTCCCATCCCTGCGGGAGAGTGGCAATGGATTTGGGCTGAGCCTGCCTGGGAGCAGGGAGCACATTTCCCAGGCTGCCTCGGAGCAGCCCTGCAGCTCAGCACAATGCGATGGCCAGCTGCACACGGCCAGCCCAYAGCATCTGCCCCTTTGTCTCCATCAGCCTTGCTGTAACACCCCCCCAAAAAAAGGAAAACCCAGTGACTCCAGCAGCCAAATGCAAATAAGCCCCAAAGAGCCCTGCTCAGTGTGATCAGCAAGCAACAGGCAAATCACATTCAAATTCCTCACTGCAGAGCCAGCCCGGCTGTTGTTTGGGTGTAGGAGAGCAGAACGCTACCATTACGTGTCCACCGGGAGCGACGGTGGATTGCCTTTCCTTAGCCTGGCTGTGCCCAAGGAGCTGGGAAGGCTTTGCTGCGAGTCAGAGGCACAGTTTGATTCCCAGGCAGGATTTTGCAGGGCACAAAGAGGGAGTTTGGGACCATGAACTCCCYGGGAACGAGGAGTTCAACCCTCAACAGGGTTTTGTATATTTTGGGAACTCTCGGCAGGTTATCTTGCCCTACTCCAGCCTAGATGGAGCAGCAAGGCAGAATGCTGTACCTGGAGCTTTTGGCTGCTGCTTTTGGTGTCCCTTTTCTATACACCTGGACATCTCTGCTGGTTAAATCATGCTTTTCCCCACCTGCCGCTTCTCTTAGTCCATCTTTACGTTGTTTTCTTTCTGCTCACTTTCTCTCACACTTTTTAGCTGTTTGTGACACCTGTTGGACAGTGAATCCATTTCGGCCGTGACCTTGGCTCTGGACTATGCTCCTTCAAAGTGTTTAGGATGTGATGATGTCTTTGCAGAAAAGAGGATGTCTCTGCCTTGGTCCAGCCTTCACCACCCCAAACCCTTATCCTGAAGGCTGCTGCCTCCTCCGTCCAGCCCTTTTCTGGATCAGGCCCTACGGGGCTGTTTTCTCACTCCTGTTCATACCAGTACAAGGATGCAGAAACAGGCAGTGTCCAGGACTGAGCCTCCGGTTAACAAACCACATTTTCCCAGTCATTCAAAGTCTCAGAAGAGAAAGTACTGAAATCCTGTACCACGATTCAGTTGTGGGAATGGAACGGCAGGGAGGGTGGGAGRATCGAATATTGTCCCGCTCCTTGCATCCCACCCCCGTGGCTTGGCGAGGGCACCTCGGGGAGAAGAGAGGGTGGCGGGGTGTCCCGAGACCGGCCGCCCTGTGCCGGGGCCACRTCCCGGCGGTATGTGGGGAATGTGAATGGCATGCTTGAGTGGACAGCTTCAGAGCCGGGCGCAGGGATGGCTCTCCTGCCATCTGTTGTGAGCCCCGCGGGCTCATAGCAACAGCGGCTCAGGAATGGGGCTGCTGCCTTTTTTTTCATAAAGAAATTCTTCCCGGCCCTCTTCCCCGCTCCTGCATGCGCACACTCATGAATAAGCGGGAACGGGGCTGGGATTCCTGCTCCAGAGTGATGCGTGCTGAAGGAGAAAAGGTCTTTTAGAGCTCAGCTTGTGTTTGGTTTGGGGAGGCGTTTTCCTTTCTGCGCTGGGACATGAGCCCATGTATGTAATTTATTGTTCATTGCCAAAATCTTGTTCTGTTCAAATCAAGTGTGAATCTGTATTTGCCATGAAGTCAGTAAAGTCTCCAGTGGATGTGCAGCCACTTGACCGTCCTCAATAAAACAGAGGACTTCTGCCGTGTTATTACAAATGCCAAGGTTGTAACTGGTGTAAATAATCTCAGTGTACTGATTTGTTGTGCCCATCGTTTTCTTCCGTCCCCGGAGCTCTTCTGTTGTAGCTGAGGTGCTTTGCTGCATCATGAAGTGATGGGACTGGATTCCCTGAGGTTACAGGTAGCTCAGCATCAGTGGTGTTACTGAGAGATGCCAGCTTTTACTCCAGGGATGATTTTGCCACATAAGACCTCTGTCTTCTAAGGACACCAGCATGAGACAGCGTGCCAGGGGAAGGGTTAGTGCTGAAAGAGGCTTTATTCAGGCAGCAGGGGCAGGAACACGCTGTCTGTCAGTCTGTCTGAATGGTTTTACTCCTTCCTTTCCCTTGGAAATTCCCTTCTGTAATGCAGATTTCTCTTCTCCCCACACCTTAACCTTTTTTTCCTGCTGTCAAGCAACTGAGGCCTCATTCCTGCAAATTGCTCAACCTCTCGCTGTGACTCAGCAAAGTGGATTGTTTTTAAGTGTTCTAATTCCCTTAAGACAAGGAATTGTGAGTTGTAAATTTACATGAGAGTTTCAAGAGCTTTGACATGAGACATTCAGAACTGAGGGGCTATTTAACTTTCCCAAACAGTATGTTCGTTTCTTTAGTATTTTTTGAGTATTTCTATGCCTAACGACATGCAATAAATACCAACATTTGCAGAGAAGCCCCCATGGAAAAGAAGGAGTCGGGGAACTGGCAAAGTGAAGCAAACTCTCAAGGGTTTCAGGCCCTTCTGTAAAGAGATGTCATGCAAGAGGAGAGGGGAGGAAACCCAGCAGTTTTTCCCCCAGTGCTCAGGGCTGTGTTTGAAGCTGGGCACACAGCTATAGTGGCTTGATCATAGGGAGCAGGGTACAATTTCAGTGAAAGCTGATATGTACATGGAGGGGGGATAAAACTCTCCCTATTACAGGTATTTATTATCACTTGACAGCTGTCAGTTTGCAGTAGGGGATTTGCTTCCTGTCAGCTCTCTGAGAACCAGGTATATTTGCCTGAGGTTGTAGGGAAGGGTAAAAATCCTGCTTTCAAGCACAGGTATCATTTAACGTGATAAGAAGGCAGGTAAAGCATTTCTTCTGAAAGACTGCTGTGGAGAACAGGGGAGTAAAGTCTTTCTGGCCCTACCCAGATGGGAAAAAACAAGTCATTAAAATCTGATACCTACCTGCTTTTAATGAGAGAAATGTTGTTCGAAGAAATAATCTCAGCCCTATCACCACCCAACTATTTTCTGGAGCCATTAGCCTTTCACCTCCTCATATGTTTTATCTTTTACTTTTGATCTCATTCAGGGAAAACGGCAATGCTGCTGCAACCAGAGATTTGGGCTTTAATCAGGAGCTTACTCGGTCATAGCCCTGCTCTTTGCAGCTGTYCTTTCCAGTAAACGACCCTCAAAAAACCATGATGAGTGAGGTGAGGAAAGCAACAATTAAAATCAAGCACTTGGTATCTTTAGTTCTGTTTAGTTCTTCAGTGAGCCCGGATGGGTATTCTTAAGGGTTCTGCAGTGCTCCCTTCATCTTTAGCCTCTTCTCCCTCCCCAGGAACTCTTCCCCAGCTGTTGGGGACAGGGGACTGTGAGTTGCCAGGTTGAACTACAGGCACGAGGCTGTTGGTTTTTCTGGCCCAGCTGTGGAAGGATGTTCTGAGCTGCACTGAGCAGACACAAACTCTGGCTCAATTTAACTGTACGTTAGCATCAGGTTATATCTTTGCTATATTCTTTACTTGAAAGCTGTTGTAATGTAGAATAAGGTCCTTGATCCATGGACAGATGCTCCCACAATCCCCTAGCTGTAAGGGAAAGAAGCCAAGCTGGGTTGTTTTGTGTTTGGACAGTAGGATCAGTAAAGGAAGGTCATAGATGGCTAAAGGCTAGTGAGGTTCAATCTCATTCTCTCTCTTCAGTGTTTATCGTGAGTTTTGTTTTTTGTACCATTCAGAATAACATTTTAAAACAAAACCAGGAATGCAGGCTTGAGTCTGCTGAGACAGTCTGTGTCCTCTGGCTCATCCTGCCTGGGAGCCCATTTCTCCCTATAAACTGTAGCTGCCCTTGTTGCTGTTCCTGCACTGCAACAGGTCTCCAGAATCATCAGGGTTCCTGAGTATTTTCTGGCTCAGCTCCAGCACGTTGCATTGGATGGTCTTTGATTCTGATTTTTTCCTTGCATCCTTGGATCTGCACTGGGATCCATTTTAATTCCAACACGGTTTTATTTCAAAAGTTACCCATCATCAGTATTTGAGGATAAAGAGAAATGAGTGTAAAAAGAATGTGAATTATAAATAAGATATAATACATACACATTTATTTCAGTGCTGCGGCATATTTCTTTATTTCTTTTTTCTTCCCTTTATCTATGGATATCAAAAGCACAAAAAAATGCCAGGAATGCCACATCCCATTGAAGTTCTCCTGACGGGACATTCGGAGCAATCCACGGCAACAGCTGTACTGCCTATTTATCTTGAGGCAGAAAATTGTACATGGCCCGGGACAATGCCCGGCGTCACAGCCCGACACGGGGCCACGTCTCTGTCACGGTGGGAACCGTCCCTCCGCTCCCCCGGGCTGTTTGTGTGCACAAGAATCACGCTTATCATATTGCTGTAACACAGCACTTTGCATCTAATTTAAGCAATACTGGGGCTTTTGTTTGTCTCACGAGGTCTAACCCAGAGACAAAAGCCGTGGTCCAGCCTGAAGGTTATGAGACGTTACCAGACATTCATGTTCACACATACACGCTCCGTCAGAGGAATTTATGGCCATTACCATGTTCTCTAATGAGTACAAAATGAGACCATTACATATTCACATAATTAGTTTGACAGATTTTCATTTAAATATAAAAAGACTTCTAGTCTTTAGAGAACAAAAGGAGGGGTTTGTTTCCAGGGCAGTTTTTGACTCTGCTTTGCTGGAGCAGGACGTTGGGAGTGACAACTGAAGGGAGACGATTTAGTGTGAATAATTCTCAGCTTTTGATTTCATGTTGCCATTTCTTTGCTGCTTTTCCAGTTCCCCTGGAGCACCTTGAGGAGACGTGTGATGGGGCCCTTTCAGGTGCAGCCAGGAAAACCCAAGTGTCATTTTTGTTCCTTGGATACTTGAGCATCAGAGAAAAAGATGTGGGGGTTTTTATTAATTTAGTTACAGTGATTTCTCTTTGGAAAGGTTAGCAACAGCTCACCAGCTTTCTCTGTACCTTTTCCCATGCCTTTTCCACATCTCTTCTACCTGTGATCACTTGTCCTTCAGGTTATTTATCTTTTTGTATTCCAAATGCTCTATTGGCATCACTTCAGCTGTGGTTTTCCTGAATTGTTCGGGATATGCAACTTCTTCAGGTGTTCATAAAGGAGTACTTGCTTAATTCCACATCTGGTTTTTAGAGGCTGCATGTTGGCCTGGTCATCTCGGCATGATGAGCACTGAATTTGACACATTCCAAGCAGGATAAGGTGTCCTCCAAAGACCCAAGTGTGCATCCAGTGTATCCAAACCAAAACGACTTGGATTATGGTAGATTTGGATTGCTTTAGGCTTGGATTATCCAGTAATATAACAAGTGTAGTGCTCTTAAACCATGTGAAGTTCCTTTGGTTCATAACATGCGTCTGTGGGGCCACTCACCTTTGTGTAACCAACCCATGTCCTTATCGGAGCTGACAAAGTTTGTTCCTACGCAGAGGTTACATGCTGGGAGCCAGGACTAAGTGCACAGCTACTTTATTTACACATCTAAGTGCCTCTTGGATGATGCTGGTAAATTCCTGGATGCTTGAGGCTCCCTGTGACATTTTAAAAAACAGTTTTTGTACTGAAAGATCTTGCGCAAAATCCACACGGGCTCAGTTGTGACACTTCCCAGCCCTCCCTTTAACCAGTTAGGGCTCGTAGGTCACTTGTCCTTTACTATGAATGTCCTATCCCAGGAGGTGTCTCCCATATGTGGTGTCCAGCTGAGAGTAGGAAAAATTTTATTCACGGGTCACGTGTGCCCACACTCATGAAATAGAGCTGTGAATTTATAGAGAGCACAAGGCATTTTGCCACTCCACATGCTAAATCCTCAGAAGTGCCTGATTATTCTCACAGGTGAGCACACCCGAGAAATGCCCTGCCTTGTCTTTCCTGGAGATTCCCAGATAAGAAGTGACCTTTTCCTGGACCAAGGGCAAATACAGCACTTTTTGTGTTTCATTCAGGATCCAAGTACTTTTATTCCGTGCTTTTTAGCTCTATCTTCCTTGTCTGGCATAGGCTTTTTAAAATGATGTCATGAAAAGGAGTTTGGGCTTAATGATGAATTAGTGCTATTGGAATTTGAACTGCTCATGCTTTTCAAGTTACTCTTATCAGAGGGGCCTTGTTTCTGGAAGGGGAACAGCRGCTGCTCCATTTAATAAGGCTGACAAAGCAGGAAATGATCACCAGCCCTTCACAAAATCCTAACTGAACATTTACTTACAGCCACAGTGGGAGAGACCCAGACTCATAAATCAACCTATTAAACCTTCAGACGTGAGTTTTTGGAACCTCCAAGGCACTTCTTTTTCCTGCTGCTGTTAAGAAGTCTTTTAAAGGCACAAGCTTCGTGATGTCATTAAGGACATGAGCAAGTGATGTTGCTCCAGGCCTGGAATCAAGGCAGTCAGTGACCTTACCCCTCTAGAAACAAATCCCAGCAACTTCAGCTCTGGGTATGTATTAGACATAAGCACAAACTGAAGTGAGGTGCCAGTGTATCAGGCAGGAGAGGTGGTCATGTCTGTGTAGGAAGGGTAGAATTCCCTGGACTGTTTTAAGAAGGTCCTCTTCCTGCAGAGCGTGAAGGTTAAGCCCAGTCAGAGTGTCTGAGGGGAAGCATCTATCTACATCCATCTATCCAGAACCAAGCCATCATCTTTTTGCAGTCCAGTTCTGCACCATGGAGGACAGGAGGCATTTTAGTGTGTCTGAAGAGGAGCCCTTCAATAAGACCTGTGTACAGTATTAGTGCATGGGAATACCTCATGCTCTGTAAAAACACAACAACCCTTCAGGAGAATGTTTAGAGGCAAAGAAAAATACAAACTGTCAGCACTCAACATTTAAATTTGGGGGTAAGGCAGCTAGTAGTATTCCTCACTGTTTAATCCYCTTGAAAAATTAAGGAAAGGATAATTAATATCTGCTGTTAAAAAATCAGCAATATACGTCTTTCCTCGTAGACAACATTAAAATAAAGGCCTGTAGTTACATGTGTAAAGTCTGATTAGTAGGTGTACTATTAGAGTAGCTATTAGAGGGCCAGGATGCCTGGGTTTCATTTCTGCCCGTGCCACATACTCACCGTGRGGTGAGAGGCAAGATGTTTATTGCTGTGTATTTCCAGTTCCCTGTCCAGGCAGTACGTGTGACAGCCCTTCCTAAGGCAAGGGATGTTGTGAGGCTTAATTACCATGTGCAGGGCACTTGGCAAAATACCCTGTACTGCTGAAGGTATGAAATGGCAATTAAAGAAAAAATATAAGGTCTTTCTCTCTAATTTTCAGAGGAATGTCTTTGTACTCTTGGTTGCTGTAACCGCAGCCCAGATTTTCCTGCTAAGTAGATGGTGAGAACTGCTTCTTAGAAAAGAAAATATCGCCTTCCTTGGCTGCAGTCACTCAAGAATTAGCCTTTGGAAGCTAAAAAGAGGAACAGATTSTTCATCGTTCTCCCTCTCATCCAGGGCTTGGAAGATGGGGCTCTGCTCACAGGCCCAGAATATGATCTTGATCTTCCAGCTTCACCTCTGCCTCAGTGCCTCACTGGGTGTTCTCTCTTTGGGATGGGGGCAGGCGCCATRAGCACTACAAATGTGGCTCGTAATTCCGGTGCCTCTGAAAGCGTGRATAATAGAGACCCCAGGTGCGTGTAGCTCTCCCTAAGTGTGAGAATGTATAGGACAGTGGTCCTTGCCATTCCAGTAGGCCCTTGGCTGAAAGTTTTGCTGCTTAACTTGGGATCTCTGCTAAAAATCACTTCTATGCTAATTCCAGCGTTTAGATATCCCTGAGGATTCTGCAGTGCTTCTAAGTGCACAGGGTTCACCAGGAATAAAGAACACGTGACAAAGAACCATAAAGGAGGTACCATAAAGCAGTTCTGCCACAGAGAAGGACCCAGGGAAACTCGGCTTTGTACCTTCCTGGATATCTTTTGCTTGTTTGCAGTTGAAGATAAATCATAAGCCAAGGGGCTGGAAGCTATTTCACCAGCTCCTGGTGTGGGAATGGGTGTGGGTGTGGGTGTGGGCACATGCATTGCTTCAGAGTAAACCAAAAGGGAGCTGTACTGGGACGAAACTAGTAAGGAACAATGCAGTGTTGGGTTTTGCTCTGCAAATGGTCCATTTGTCTTTTGGGCTATTGTGTTCATTATGTGATTTACATACACAAGGCCAGCAAGTCACTAAAAGCAGGTTGCAGCTCAGACAGGTCTGTCGATGGAAGTAGGGAAGCAAGAGCCTCTTCTCCTTCCTGTGCTGTTTATGGAGGCAGCAGGAAGTGCTGGACTGACCCTGTGAGTGGTGGTGCAGCTTCAAGAGAGCTGAACAGCCAGAGCCTGGACATCAGAAGAATTTCTTCACTGAAAGGGTTGTGAAGCATTGGAACAGGCCGCTCAGGGAAGTCATGGAGTCACCGTCCCTGAAGTGTTCAAGAGCAACTGGATGTGACACTCAGTGCTATGGATTAGCTGACAAGGAGGTGATCAGTCACAGGTTGGACTTGATGGTCTTGGAGGCCTTTTCCAACCAAAATGATTCTATGATGACATTGCTACACAGCACATCCAGCCTGTGATGTGTGTRGGCCACTGGGAAACCTTTCCAGGGGCTTTTGCCTCACTGACAAGATCAAATACCAGGGGCAAAGAAAGGAAAATCAAAGGGATGGACTGGTACATGCAGAAAAGCCCCAACAGGAGAAGTGGCTGATAAAATAACCCCATGCATGTTTCAGCACAGTTTCCATGGCTAAGGGCTCTTCTCCTTTTGCAGGATTACATGCCCTTCCCTCATGGCTGCAGTGGGACTAATCAGACAGTAAGGATTGCTCATGGGAGTAAAGCTTGCAGGCCCAAGCTGGGTGCCAACTGCTGCCCACGCTCCTGTTTGTTCTTCCCAGCACTGATCCGGCAGATGAGCAGAGCACTGTTTTCCAGGGCCCTGAACCTTTTGCAGCAGACAAAATGTTAATTTGAGCTCTGTTTTATGACCTTGTGACCCACAACATGCTCTGGGGTGAAAGGTGCTTTGTTCCTTGTCCCAGTTTTGTCAGAGCCTCTGAGGGACAGGCAGTCAGATAATGGACACTGGTTCAGCACTGTCAGCTGTACTTGGCGTTAATGACCGATCCCAAAATTCGGTTTTAGCAGGTGGCAGGCTGGAGCAGCTCTTTTGCAATGTCCTAAATCTTTTTTTACAAATGGCTTGGTCAACTTCATGAGCTGCTCCCTATCCAGTGGGTGCTTTGGATCAGGTCTAGTCCTGCAATGCTGGAATGAGGGGATTAAGACCAAACATTTTACAACTAACTGAACAGTGCCCTGCAGAGATGYGTGCTGGATGCAGGAATCAGGACCCTGGCTTAGAATTATTGCAAGTTGTTATCTATGTGGATGTACCTTGTATGAACAGGTGGGTTAGGAACCAGCAGTGCTTGCTGCCAGTAAAGCAGAGCAAAAGGCCCTCAGGCAGCAGCAATCTTCAGGTGTGGCATCAGGCAGTCGGCATCAGCCTGGAGGGCATTACGGGAACCTTCAGGGCTGATTCAGCAGGTCATTGTTTACTGCTGACAGAGTGTATTGCCTGTGAAGTTACAGCATAGAACTATTAGGCCCCAAAACATGTATTTTATTAGTGAGATTCAGTGTGAGACCAGTTCAGAAAACTGACATTTTGCAAAGTGTGCTAGTGGGTGACAAACACCAGTAGCTTCAGTCCTGTGCTGGTCAGAGGTGGTGTCACTGACCTTGCAGCGTTCCCCTGCTCTGCAGTCTGTCCATTAGTTCATGGGATCTGAACATGGGATCCCCCATTCCACTCCCAGCTCTGCACTCACCTCCAGGATGGCACTGGAGTTGTACTTCATCTTTGCCTAAAGAGAAGACCTAAGAGCCGAGTGTTATTTTTTTCATAGTTGAGGTGTAAGAGGATCTCACTTTAATTTCCAAGTCATTAACGTATTTTCTGTCATGGAGCTTAACSGGCAGACATCTTTCATCTAACTCACCCCTCTGTGTCGGGGGGGGCTAATGAGAGTTTGTAACAAATGCCTTTTTTAAAGAATGAATAAGGATTGSTAGTTACCATAAGCTGCCTAAGAATTCTCAAGGATCTTATCTTTTTAATGAAAATGACTCTGGTTTAAAGCTTCTGCCAGCTTGGAGTTCATGCTGTCACATTTCAGGTACCTTACCCACCTTTGCTCTTAGGGGCTAGTGTTCCAAGCTGGATTCACTAAGGATCAAATTTGCTTGTTGAGAAGATTTTTATTTTTCAGTGTCACTGGCATTCCAGCTTCCCTCCAGGGAAATGAAGAGTGCTGTGTAATAGCTGCTGGARTTGCTTGCTGGCTGAACAGGGCAATAACAGTTCATGCTGGAGGGAGATGGTATGTGGTGATGCTTCCATAAGGCAGGAATGAGTAAAGTTTATGATAGTATTCCAGGAAAAGCATTCACTGGTTACCTTTAGGAACACTTCACTGTGATGATGTGCAGCTGTGGTGCTCTTCCCAGTTCCCGAGTTTTGCCACTGGTTCTTCTCCTTTATGCGGATACCTAACATCTTGCTAGTTCCTTCATGTGGAGAAAGAGAGAGGAATGGGGTAGAGATTGGAAAGAGGATCCTTGGGAACTGTCCCCACATCTTACACCCATGCATTAAAAAAAAAAAAAAAAAAGCCTTGACCTGACTGCTAGCCTGTGTGTTTTAAGGTTCAGCCAGGCAGGATTCCTGATGTCTCAGGGTCTGATCTCTAACCATACTGCTCACCTGCCTTTATCACCTGACACAAGGACAGGACAGGAGGGCGGTGGGGACATCTGTTCTCTAAAAGAAGGGGCAGGATTTGTTTCCGAGGTCAAGGGACCAGCTTGCCTCTTTGCCAGATTGGAAGGACAACCTTTCCAACCAGTTTGTCAGCTCAATTGTTTAGCAACCTGCTTTGTTTATGCTATAAAACCTGGCTCTTGTGTTCCATGTGGATTGCCAGAGCGCACAGGAACAACAGAGTGACCTGCTTTAAATCCTGTGTTTAAACTCCGTCAGGCTTTAGAGATGTAAAGGGAAGGTTTCTCTCTAGCTGATAGGTTTATTCTCAGTCACATTCCTGTGACCCCGGTGGAGGAAACTGAGCAGATGGGGCAGATACAGCTCCTGGGATGTGGCTGGAATAGCCAGGGCTTGAGAGCAAAGACCCAAACACAGTCTGCACGACTGGGGATTAGAGTCAGGCTGTCAGTAGGGCTTTAACTCCCTGCAGATCTTTCACCTGACATTGTCTTTAAACCCTTTGGGGCTCTAACAGAAACAAAGGTGAGTTGGAGGGAGATTTCCCTTGAAACCTGAGCCACAGTGTTTTGAAGATGTTGATGCTCACCTTGGGTGCAGACCTGCAGCGTGCCTTCCATGGTGAGTCCCCAGCAGTTCGGTGAGCTGCTCCAGGCCTGGAGGTCCGGAGGTTTCCTTTACTCACAAGGACTGGCATAGCCAAAGGCAAGCCCAAAATGCGTGGTTTACACTTCAGTCTAGCTCTGACCCATCCCAAAGTCTGGCAATTGCTCCCCTCATGGTTTCATTGCCCTTATCTCTTAGCTGTTTGCTGGGCTGCTCAAGCAAAAAGGCTCCCAGAATCATAGAATATGATTCACCAAAAGAAGTGGTTTTTGAATTACCCAGTGCCAAATATTCTGGTTTGATCCAGCAAGGCTTTTAAGGTCATGATCAGCTTTAAGAGTGTGAGTAGTTGCACTGAAATGCTCTGGATTACCCCGATGCTGGTGTGGGGTCAGCGGGCGCACCCTTGAGGGATCAGGCCCTTGGGTACAGCGGCCAGAGGCCATGTACTGGAGGAAGGGAGAGGGGTCACTGCCAGCAGTCCTGTCACAGAGTAGCACCCTGGTATTTAGGGCAAAAGCACATTGGATTTTTTTGTTTAATGCCAGTCTGCCTGAAGTCCTCAAACTGTGTAAGCCAAGACCAACAAAGGAGGCTAAAACCTCTAACACAGGTTTCTCTTCTTTGCTGACAGCAATGTCAGGCACAAAATCAAATTCTTTCTGGGTGTCAGGTAAGTCAAAGGCTGCAGAGTGCCCCAGAAGGGCATTCTTGGGGATTTATGTTCCATCAACAAGACGAGTGATAATTAAAGCCCGAATATTTCTGCTAAGCTGGGAAACAAAAAAGAGCCATCTTAATTCCTTAAATTCCTCATGCCAGGCTGTAAAATATATTCCATTCATGCCTGTGTCTTGCTGCTTGTTCGCTCTGTGTGTCTTTCTTTAGCATTCAGCCACCTGTTTGTAAGCAGTGTCCTGCAGGTTCTCAGAGTGCTTTCTTCCCCGCTCTCCCTGCCCTTGGACGTGCTGCTTTGACACTGAGGCCTCCTTGTCCATAGGAGACAGTCCATCAGAGCTCCCTGGCCTGCCCCGCTCCCATAACTTCATTCTTGGAACGTTTCTGAGTTACCCTGGTGATAAAACATGAGCAACATTTGCTCTGACCTGAATCATTTCTGAAGGCATTGAGCCCTGTTTTGTTATGAAGGTTACTCAGGGTGGGTGGTGGGGCATGAGAATTCCCAGTGATGGCAATTCCTGACAAGTGTCAGAAAGTCGCTGCCTGCACCTTTCACGCTGCAGGATTGTTTTGATTAGTTTTTTAGTGCTTGCTGAAAAATACATGTGACAGGCTGGAGGCTGAGAGATGCCAGCAGAACAAATCAGCACGTTACAAGATTGTCTGCCATGGCTTTCCCCCAGCTCCCACCAAAAGGGAAGAAAAGAAAAAGAGGGAAACGAAAAAAAATCCAAGCCCCAGCTCTGTATATAGAGCAGCTATCAAACTGTCACAGATCACCACTGCTACAGCTGGTGTTAAAATAATAGAGTAGCGGAGTGTTTGCTGGTCTTGTAAAAACCTCCTGTTATTCACTGGAGACCAAACTAATGAATCAAGAGGACTGTGTTTAAAACCGTTAAAAAAACTATAAAATGACAAGAAAACCTGCACCGTAAATAGCTCTGGAATGTTGTGGGTTGGCTGCGTGGGATTTTTTTTTTTTTGCTCTGCATTATTTATCCCCTTAAAATTAATACCGTCTGCATGATGGGTGGCTTGGGGCTTAGAGAGACTTAGAGAGCAAGTTCACTACCAGTTCTCAGTTACTGGGGAGTCTGATTCTGTTCTCATTTACACTCGAGGACATGGGAAATGATTGTGTTTCCCTTGATATAGTTTATGTAGGGAGTAATAAAACCTCGAATGCCTGCCCTTTGCAAAGAGAGGCCCAGACCACTCCGAATCCTCTCAGTCAATTTATCTAGTTTTTGCTACATTTCTCTTGGTGATGACATGCTGCATCTCTGCTCCCAGCCCAGCACACAAGACCAGCATCACTTCTGGCAGAAACTAAAAAGCTTCAGATTTGAACTTTGGAAATATTCAGTCACATGTCCAAGCTTTAATAAAAAAACCCAACACCATTTCCATCCTGTGGGGTGTTGCCTGACCAAACCTGGTAAATAAGCAATCTGCACAGGTTGGTGTGATGTCAGTTCCCAGATCTATGGCAAAGGTTGGGTGGCACTGGCTTTCTTCACGAAAATAATCATCATTTTCTGCTCAAAACCAAGCCTTTATTTTAGCTTGAAACGTCATTTCCTCTTAGAAACATGAAAGCTTTAGAACAGGTTCATTTAGCAGTCAGACCTCTGTCATACACACTGACCTGGCCTTTCCTGAACCTTCCCAGCGCATTGGGAGCTTCTGTCAGCATGGCTGAAGGTCATTCTGCAGCATCTCTGCCATGGGGAAACAGGAAGGCTCAGCTAATATTATGCCAAATTAACAGACAGGGTTTTAATTCAACATCAGTTATGTATGAATACTTGCATAAGGAATACTGGGCCTGCTTTAAGCAAAGCCCCTGGGCRTGCACTTCAGGCTAACCTAAGTACAAGTGCTTCCTTGTGTTGCGTCTTGGGAGTGATGAATGCCAAGTTGCCTTCATGCTCTCTTTTCAGAAATCATTTTGCCTCCAAAGTATGGGAATTTTACTGTGCCGCTAGTGGAAGGAGGTGGAATGTTAGATGGGAACCTCTGTGCCCTTCCACAACATGAAGGAAAAATACGGTTTTTCTTCTGAGTAAATTACTTTGCATGTAGATTGACCAAGTGAGAAGTTGTATTATAAGTGTGTTCATTTTCTTTAGCTATATGGAGAGTCCATCCAGCAAAGCATCTTGAGAAGTATTAGCAAAGCTGTGGTTGGCATCCACAGTGATCTTTAATCCAGGCTGTAGGTGCTTTCAGCATTAGCAGCTTTGGAGATGTATTCGAGGATGAGGAATAAACCATCCCAGGATAATTTGAGAGAGCAGTTGGCTACCTGGCAGTCTAGGGACCATGTGTAATTAAAAACATTCCTGCCTTCAGCACAAGGCTTATAGATCTGTCCTGGCTGTCTGTAATTAGAGATGCGGAGAGGGTATATTGGTTTTGGAGTGGGATGATTTGTACTTTCCTTCTTTCTGGTCCTCCTGTTTTATGGTGACGTTCCCTGGGACATGCGGAGGAGTTCAACATCGAAAGTGATCCCGGAAGAAGCAGGTTGAAGATCAAAGGGGAGCACTGCCCTGCTGCCTGTGTCTTCATTAAAGAAAACATGTTGGATTTCAGCACCTGGTTAATGAACTGAAGGTAGTCTGATCTCCTGTTACTGATACAGTGAGAAGGCACAGCCCCCCTGCATGGGGATGGGAAAACAACCGTAAATTTAGCAAATACACACTGCACCAGGGCAGTGGAGCTGAACCGGTGATGTGCTTGTGCCTTCATTTTGCTCAACCCTGTTTCCCATCCCAACCCTGACTCACCAGCCAAGGTTTTCATCAGAAGGGATGCTTATCTTTTTTCCTCCTTTTCCAGAACTGTGTGAATGGCTGAGATGGACTCTTTGAAGTTGGTGGGGGCTGCAGACTGCTCTGTGCTTTGGAAACTCAGGCTGTGAATTTAGGCACCCGCTTTCTAAAGATCTTTATCTGTCAATTTAGCAGTGCTTCAGCTTTGCTATCCATATGAAAGGTCAAGAAATCCCTGCTTCCTTCAGAATCTGAAATAGTGGGAGTGGGGCAAAAATGCCCTTATTTAACTTAATGTGGGTGGGTACATTATGTGCCTGAGGCATTATCTTTCAGAATATAATAAGGCATTAAATCCTTTTAATCAATGTTTTATAGTACCCTCTATGAGAAAATTAATGGTTAATTTGATAGGATGGCACAAATATGCACAGAAAGGTTATGCTGTGTGATTCTGTTAGGTGACCTTTTCTCATAAGGATTCCCTTGTCTGCTTTTCTCTGGGTTTCCTTGTGGTTTCTCTCATTTCTTCTGGGGTTTCTTTATTAATTTCAACCTGCTGCTCCTTTTTCATCCCTTTCCCCCTGGGGCAGAGGAGAAGCAGCAGCAGAGGAGGAGGAGAGGGATGTGTGTGACAGCAGCTTTCCCCCAGTCAGCCCTGCAGTATCACTCCATACCGGGAAACACAGGACTTTCCCAGGACTGGTTCTCATTGCTGGAGGAGGAAAGGCAGTGTCTGAGGCAGGAGAGATCAGGTTGTTACCCAACCACGGTCCTGACGTAAGGGCTGGGCTGAGAGCACCCAGAGGTGTGGTTGTGAAACTGGCAGTAAAATTTGTTTCTGAGCTCTCTTCATGGGTATTGGAGATCACGCAGGGAACTGATCGAAACCAGAAATGATGGATGAACCTCTGACATTGCCTTGGTTTCTTCTTTATCATCATTTCCCAAGGAGCTGTGACTCCACTGTAACACTGGAATAGGAGCTTTTACAATTATAAGAACATTTCAGGCTCTGGAAAAAGTGTTGGATGAGGCTAGGCTAAACCATTACTCCTTTGTGCGAGCCTTTGAGGCAGCACTGGTCTTTTTGAGCTTGGACAGCGCAGGATCACTAAACCACAGGGTCCTACCTTAGCTGCAGAGGGATGGCAGTGTTCTTCTGGGGGGTAACAACCTTCTCCCGCCGCCTTCTCCCTCTTGCATCCCTTCTGCTGTTTCTGCCCTGGTTTAGTCACCTGGCCCTGCTGTGCTCATCTCATCAGCTCGGTGCCTGCAGCTAGGGCAATTACTCCAAAGCCATGGCTGACTGGCTGCTGGCGAGTGCAGCTCTGTCATTATTCCTGCCTGCCTGTTAAAAGGGTGAGTGGGGCTGGCTCCTTCTCCCTCCCTGCCCCTGGCCTGGCTCCCCGTGCGCCACCTCACCTTGCCCAGCACAAGCTGCGGCATTGCTGGTGAAGGCTGGGAGCGGGCTCCTGGCAGGGCTCCCCATGCAGGCCCACCTGCACACCCTGAAGAAGATCCTGGCCCTCTGGAGCGCATCCCAACGGTGCGTACCCGGCTCCGCGGGATCGGGGACATCAGTGTGGCATCCTGGGTACCCGGGTCTTTTGCTTCCTCACCTGTCAGCAAAGCTTCAGCTCCCTTTGGTGGCAGTCCAAAGCAGTTTGCTGCTGCTTGTTTTGTCTGCCTTGTTTGGTGAGGGACGGGACGCTCGGAGACAAGGTGAGCTGGGGTGCTGCACTTTGCTGTCACCTCTTGTTCTGTCTGGTGTCTTTGGTTCTTCTCTTAGGCATGAACCTGTATGTGAGCACAGCTGAATCTGTTGTGCTGATACAACCACCTGTGCATAGGAGATGGCAGTGCCAGCCTGCCCCAGTCTGTGCATGCTGCTCTCAGTGGGCTGATCTGGCTCCTTTGTGTCACGCTCTGTGTGAGCTCCGTACTGTGAGAATCGATGTTTCTGGTGTTTAGATGACAACAAGTTGATCAGAACAATATCACATCACTGGGGAGCTTAGTCACAGGCACTGTGTCACTCAGACAAGTCCTGCCTTCTCTCGATTTGCATGCTTGATCACCAGCCCTATGAAACGCGTAATATTTGCTCCTTTTCTGCTGGTTTGTTTATCCAGGGACTGGGGGTGAGATTCAGGAGCTGGCTGAAGTACTAGAGCTGCAGAGACATCTGTTTTTCAGACCCAACACTGAGTTTTCAATCCTTCTGATCGATTTTAGAAAACAACTGCTTTGCCTTTGCAGGGGTGCAGAAATGACCGTGGTGGCATTTTCACCCAACAGAAGTTAGGGCCTAATGATACCAGGTGTGGAGCAGCCTTGTTTTATAGCAACAGCATAGTTTATAATTTAATCTTGACCTTAAAAAATTACAGGACGCCTTCCTTTTCTGCCAGGGCACTGTGCCTGTCAGTGGCACCACGCTTAGTGCAAATTGCTCCGGGGTATTTGGCAGGGTGGACTCTGTCCTTTGGAGCAGGTTGAGGGCATGGGCTTGTTCTCAGCTATTAAACGATTGCCTCTTTCAGAGCTCTGTTATCACATAGTCTTGAATTACTGTGCATTTCCTGAAAACATCACTCTTCAAGATAACTTTTCTCATGCTCCAAATGTTTGGGAATTAAGATATACCTGGCTTGGTTTTTCAGAAGTTCTTACTATCCATGACAGTCCCAAGGTAATTATGATGAGCTGCAACTTAGACATACTTATATCGAAGCATTTTTATTTAGCTAAGATTTTAGTTTTTCTCTGTTTTACCCAGCTCTAGGTTATGTCATTCTCTACCACTCAGAGAGTCAAGTGTTTCTCTTTTGTTATTTACTCGATAAGCGTTAAGTGCGAATTCCTCAACTTGGCCCCTTCCAGTGTAAATAAACCACAATTTGCTTTAGTGATGGAGGCTAACAAGGGTTTAATTGACGTCAGCGCGGGGTGAGCAACATCACGGTATCACAGCATCAGAGTTACCATGTGCAGTGGCTCCCTGGGCTTTTCCCTCTGCCACAGCTGTCGGACCACAGGGCTGGATACCAGATGGGAAATGGCAAGCTCTGAAAGTGCCATTGCAAAACTTCTGGAAAAAGTGGAGGGAACTGCTGCACGTAAGCAGAGGGGAAGGTTTTTGAGACCACTTGACTTGCAGGTAATGACTTGCTTCCTACAGGGGAAGCAAAACTTCATCCAGCTGTAAAAGGGAATGCAGGCACTTAGTCTGCAGGTTTTGAAAGTTAGAAAAATAGAGGCTGATTGAAGTGTGCCTTTGCACGTAGGTGCAGCTCTCATTCCAGGAAGGCATTGGTGAGATCTCTTTTAGAGGACTAATGACAGGGCAGAGCAGATGGGGTCGTGGTTGTGTGGAACAGCCCCGTGTCCTCAGAGCAGGCACAGACAGTAACTACCAGCCTGACACAGGCTTTACCACAGGCTTCTTCCTGTGTGGTACAATTAGGCAACTCACAGGGTTCTGGTTCTTGGGAGACACTTCAATGAGCTCAGCCTGTTCTGAAACGGAGCATGAAGACCTTCCTAAGGGATCTTGTAGGATAACAAATGAATTTATTTCATCACCATCTTGAAAATGTCTCAGACTGAGCTCCTCGCTTGATGGGAGCGGTGTGGTCCAGTGGTTCTGTGCAGCTCCCAGAGCTAAATGACTGATATTTGAGGTTCCTTTTTTGGCTTTATTGCTTGGCATAGTTGTATTGTGAAACAGCATGTGAAAGAAATTGAATTATTCTTCTTACCAACACTTTGGGATAATTACACTTCTCCCAAGTGTATTTTAGATCCAAATATATTGAATTTGGGCCAGCCTCAGGCACTTTTCTTTCCCTATTGGTTAAATAATATTCTTCCTTTCAGGAAACAAATTCCAGTTTCCTYGAGCTCTTGTCACAGAGGCAGAGTCCACGTATGTGAGGGGCAGCTCTCACATTTTGACAGAACTAGACCAGGATCAGAAGCTTCACACTCTTGATACCTTTCAAAGCGTTTTTCTTTGTTTTTCCTCACACCATTCAAAACTTTTATCTCTACTTGTGGGCCATATTTTCTGTGCTCTGGTGACTCTGCCTTTTTCTCCTGGTTTCCCTGAGCTGTGTCAGTAATTCAGCGTAAATGACCTCTCATTTACGCAACAGCGAGGCTCGAGTGACAGCACCTCTCATGAGATGTCGGGCTGTTCCCTGGCACACAGGAATGCAAGCAACAACTCCACTTGTTTCTTAAACCTTTATCAACCCATTAAAGSAGGAGTGAGCACTGACCTAGAAATGCAGCAGCTGCAGCTCTGGCCATGGCTGAAAGAGCCTCCTGGTGACCTACTTTGTCCCAGCCTGGAGCATCCTGCTGCAGCAGGGTGGGTCCTTCCCAGTAAACTCATCAGCAAATGTTTCTTGGCACCGAGGTTTGAGGGAGGCTGCAAATGAAATGGTTAAATGGCAGGAACTGTGAGGTTTTTTTTAGGAACCTTCCTGAAGCCCTTCTTACCTCTGTAGTTACAGTAGGTATGATACCTTGGACATGCACTTAGGAAGCCCCTGAAGGAATTGTCCAGTGTAACCAGCACACACCAGGTTAGAGAACTYTCTCCTGTGAGTTTATTTTGGTTTAACTATCTTTTTTTTTGCTTTCCCGTTTTGGTTTATGTAGAGCAACAGTGACATCCATTGGCTTATTAAGCTAATCCAAAGTACTGTGCACAGGCCATGTATTTACTCAAGGTGGAGGGCTGGGCCAGAGTGTGTGTGAGAGATTATAAAATGCTGAATTCTCTGAATAAGTTTCGGCACTGCAGAACCAACCCAGGTAGGAAAAAGAGCAAATTTGCTTCAGCTTATTCACTCGTGGTAATAACTAAAATTTCAATTCCTACAATAAAACTCTGCTTTATTTTAAAACTCTTGAAGACAAGAGGGCTTAGAAAAAGAAGAAAATTAGGAGAGATTGTGGGGAAGGAACTGACAGCCAGAGAGTTGTAAAAAAACCCAGTGAATGAAAGACTGAAAGTCTGGAATAAATAGAGGATTCAGTGATGGGGGGGGGGGAACAAAACAAAATAAATTATTCATGTGAGAGGCTGAGCTGGAGGATTCTCGTTTCATTCCAAAAAAACTGAAAACAATTCAATTTATTTTTAACTGTGTAAGTGAATCAGTAGATGTTTCCTGCAGGTGTTTCATTGAACAGAACCAGTGTCTACAGTAAATTTTTGACCAGCTATAGTTACAATCCCACTCCAAGGTCCAACACCCTGTCTTGGCAGGGAGTCCCTGTGAGAAGGAGGATTGAACTCTGAGCCCGTTGGCCCATTTTTGTTGCCCCATAGCACAGTGCAGCTCTTGGGGGTTGTGTCTGCAGCCAGGTGCAGCTCTTCCTTGTGACTGGGACACCTGGGACTTGCAGGGGCAGCACCACCAGAGACAGAGGAAGAAGGAAGTTATGCTGATTGACACTGTCTGATTCAGAGTCTGGTTCATGGCTCTTAATTAGAAAGGAAATTGTAAGTGCTGTGCAGAGCAGTCATAACTGAGGGGAGCTACAGGTGCTCAGCATAAGGTTTTCCATTCCATTCAGCAGCTTTGGATCAGGCATCATGTCCACAGCACCCAAGAGGATTTTCCCTTTATTTAGATTTTCACTGCCAGTGGGAGAACCCAGGAAACATTCCCAGTTGATCCTCGGTGTACTGGAGAATTTCAGACTGCCCTTTGTGGATGTGTGCACAGAGAGCAGGGGGGCAGTTCATGCAGAAGCTTTGCCTCCTGTCCCTCCAAACTCCAACATGCTGGAAATGCTTTTGTCCAGTTTATGGGATTTTAGCCCTTAGAGTCTCTCTCCTTTACCTTCATGTCCCTTTGCTTGCCTTTAGATGGCTCACAGCTTGCAAATGTTTCTTCTGGTTATTTCAGACAGTGACACCTTACTCAGCTCAGTCCAGCCAGTCTGTTCCCTTTGGAGACCCTCTCTTCCCCCTGCCTGCCTTTGGGGACTCCTCTCTGGAGATTTGTTGATGCATTCCTTGCTTTCCCACCTCTGTCTGAAGTGCTTCCGTGCCTCTCCATGGCTGTAGTTAATGCTGGGGCACGTTGCTGTGCTTTCATGGACTGAGAGAAGAGCATGTAATTTCTTTTTTCATCTCTCTCATTCTCTGGCTGACCTCTCTCTTTCCTTCACAGCTGCTTTGCAGGTCAGCTCACACAGCATTTGGGTTTGCAGGGGCTGATCTTCCCGAGCCGTTACCGAACACTGGAATTTCCCCGGGTGTTGACTTTTTGGTGCCTGTTGAGCTCCTTCTCTCATTCCTGCAGTATGTGGTTTCACGGGGAGTGGCTGGCTGTTGGCTCAGGTTCCTTTGACTATACTGTGTATACATTTTCCATGATCAGAGAAGGAGGCCGGTGGATAAAATCCCACTGTTTGCGGATAACAACGGATAACATTGCTGTGCTAACAGACATTTGCATGGGAGATATGAAAACAGCCCCATTCATACCCTCCTGTGACGGTGCTGAGTCTTACAACTACTTTGACATTTGAGGTGAGCTGTTGCTCAATTGCATAAGGCRCCACCTTTGCCACGGCTTCCCACAGGTGCACTGAGCTTACCTATYCCGGCTCAGCCTGCCAGCAGCAGGAGGATAAGCAGAGCATTCCTGCAAAGCTCCCAGCATCCTGGGAGCAGCTATAGACTGCTCACGGGTGTCTTGTCTATACAAATTCCCAAAGATGGAAGGGAAAATACTCTTATTTGCACTCCAGAGCAGGCTTAGCCCTGTTCTTACCAATAAGGTAGGGATGATTTAGCAAAACACCACAAACATCCAAATTCCTTTTGGTAAGGAATAATCCAGAAAGGTGAGCTTCTTTCCTGAGAAAATGCTGACATTACATTGAAAGCCAGAATCCCCYAAAGTGCTGTTGCACGTGCAGAGACTGCACCGACCAGTTTTGTACCTGCGAGGCCGGTGTTCAGTCAGCCTTTCCGGCGAAGACAAACAGGGTTATCTCCTCGAGTGTGCTTGGAGGTCCCATGAAAGGAAGGCTTTCTTCCCCGTTTCTGAGAGGAAGCAGGGCTGATGCTCTCCTATCACATAGGGACCTTGTTCTGCCTGTTTGTCCCCAATTAATGACATCCGCTGCTGATTACTGGTGTCACAGTAGCTTCCAGCACGGCCTGCTCTGGTACTTTGTTTTCCTGGTGCTGCTACACCAGATTGCCAAAATGCAGTAGATTTGAAGAAAGCTTTAGCTTGGAAAATTCAGCCTGACCTGGGATCCTGCTGGGAGGTACTTTAAGATGTGCACAGGTATCTGAGGTGGCACAATGTGGCCCATTTCTCTGCCCTGCCTGGGGCCAAGACCCTGCCTCGGGCTTTCGTGGCTCTGCCGTGGCAAAGGAGAACAGGTCCCAGTGTTTCTTTGCTCTCACATGCTGGAGCTGTTTGCACATTTTGAGCAAATAATGCTTTATTACTGTTTACGTGAAAGGAGGAAGGCAAAATAAATTAAAAAAAAAAAAAGGAGAGGGAGAACATCTTGTGAACATGCTGTTCTCAGATCTCTCCGATAAGGACAGTTCCAAGTGCGTGAGAAGTTTCCTGCCCCAAGATTTATTTACTTCTGAAAGAAAAGCCACCTTCATCTCATTATTTTATTTTCAATACAGGTTTTAATTTGGTGAGAAAATATCTTCCCCTTAAAGAACCTATTCTGCCTCATTAACTCCTATAAAAAGCACCCCCCCAAGCTTGAAATGTTAAAAGAAGCATAAATTAAGGATAAGTTTGTTGTTTGCCGCTTTAATCAACAAACAACCTTAAAAAGGACTCACAAAAGGTTCTGTAAACTAAATTTATTAGTGAACAGGAAAACAGGCCCTCAGCTGCAGCCTCCTCCCCTTCTCAGCCCCCTGGACTTGGAGGGGGTGGGTTTTTGGAGTGCCTGGTTTTGTTGACAGTGTCTTATTCTCTTGGGCAGGTTGTTGTGGTCCCATGGATCTCTGTCAGACTTTTGTGATGCAGCTGAACTGAAGTGACTTGGGACAGAGTCTGTTAATTAGGTCTTCAAAGCTTTTCCCCTTTTTTCTTCCCTGTACAAATGTCCTTTTTTCCCTCTTCTTTTCCCTAAATCTTTTTGTCAGTAGCTCGGAGGGAAGGAGGGTTTTTTTCAGTGCAAGAGAAAACTGCCATTCTCTCTGCCTTCCTTTCACCTCTCTGGGATGCTGGAGGAAAAGTAGACGCACATCTATTTTCTGTGCTTTTCCTCTCCTTGAAATGTTTAAGAAGCCTTCCACTATTTATTCTTTATGCTATCATCATCATCATTTATTTCTGTCTTAGGGATATCTCCACTCACAGAGTGGTGGTCCCCATGCCTGCGGTACCAAGAACCAAGGGAAAACTTAGGAACATAGTCTAGAAAGTTTCAGTGCAGAGGACAGGATAGCTGAATGAAAACATTAGCAATTAACTTTCCTGAGCCAGCACATGTGAATATATAATTTCTTTCCAAATTCCCCTTATAGTTTCCTCATAACTGTGAACTTCCTTAGAAATCTCTTGAATTCAGACTCAATTCAATCTTAAACTGATTTTTCATTGGGTTTATTTGGGTGAAGTCTTCATGAGGAAATTTAATAATGGGTTTTATTCATTGCTGCAGCATTTGGACTTCCTCGCTTCTTAATTTTTTTCATGGCTATCTTAAGTTCAGTCTGAGATATGCAGTGTAAGAGAGATCCAATAAAAATCCCTTTTGTTCACTGGAAAAAATGGCCTTGACCCATTAGAGAGCGATTTGATATTTATCTGAACACCTCCTCACCTTCCAGGAGTTAATTTGACTTGGAGATGAGCCAGGGCATGGAGTTTCTCTAAACTTCCCTCAGCTTTATGGGCTTGGATTCAAAGAGTCCTGGCTCTGAACAACTCGTGGTTCAGGTTTTGCAAACCAAAAGGTGAGAACTCCTTGGGAGTTCTGTTCCCCTCTGGTTGATGGCCCTGGCTCCAGCCCCTCCATGCTCTCAGTTTTCATGGTCTGTGGGTAGGTCAGCACTGCAAACACTCCTCAAAGGAAATCATCCTTCTTCAGTGCAGCCCATGGTTTATTTCAAACCCCAATTTCCTCTGTCCATCCCACGCCTTCCCTTCCTCCCCAGCACACGTGACGGGGGTCTCGTGTTTCACACCAGCTGCCTGAGCAAATGCATGGCACATCCCAATGTCCTGCAGCCTGGCATCTGCACTGCCCAGCGAGTCAGGACATGAGGTGCAGCCACAGSTGACTAGAAAAAAGCAAAAGAGAAAAGACTCCTGGATGAATGCCGGAGTCTTTTGGTTCCCCAAAGTGGAGATATTCCTGTCATCTCTGGGAAGGGATGGGATGTGGATGTGCGTAGTCCTAGGGCGTCTTCATGTGCTCCCAAAGGCAAACAAAGGCAATGCCCATCAAGGTGTGTGTACACAGAGGTTTTTTGGCTCTCTATCCCTGCTCTAGCCCAGCTGGCAGGCTCTGGAGCTGATGGCAGCAGTGTGTACCCTGCCTGTTCGCTGTGACGTGGGAGCTGAAATGAAATTATCCGCCTGCTTTCGATCTGGGTGGGAAAGGGCAGGGAGATGGGCAAGGGCTTCACTGGACCCACTGGATGCCTACTCATATCTGTCTCTGCCATGGTTCACTCAGCTGTAATGCAACTTGCTGCAGTTGGGAGATGCAGGTCAGGAATCCATGTGGGCACTGCAGGGTCCTGCTCTGATTTTTTCAGGTTTTCTGTAGGTCAAAGGACAGATGTTTTCAAAGCAGTGAGAACACCAGCAGGACAGAGGAAAACTTACAAATACCCATGACTGTAGTTTGTTAAGGGAGGTTATATGACCTCTGCTCTTGTGCTTAGATAGGATTAAACTGCCATCGGAAGCAAACGCCAAGTAAGAAACCAAAATTCTGCAAAAAATACTGAAAACAGCCCTCTGAGTCTTCCCCCTAGTTCTTACCCTTTGCAGGATGTAACATTTGATACTGGTGTCACAAGAGTCATCTGGTGGAGAAATCCTGCTTTGTTATAGACATTCTTTCATTGATTTGTATGGAAGGACTTCTCTGTCCAGAATAAGCACTGAAGGGCCTGTAGCCTGGTCCCTGCTGGAAAAAGTTCTGGGGGTAGTTCGGTGGGAGCTGAGCTGTGCCGAAGCAGTGGCCCTGTGACATACAGGACACACCATCCAGGGCTGCTCCAACTGAATGGGGAACCAATGCTTTTCTGTTGAAGCAGAATCAGGAGGGAATTGCACAAAGTCCAAGGTGTGACTGGGAGGGGCTTAGCTGTGTAAAGCCAATGAGGTATTCCAGCCAGGACACTGGCACCTCTGAGATGTGGCTGCCATCAGCCAGAGCTACCTGCAGCACCTCAGCTCTCCGGTGTGGGTGTTTGGACCCATGCCTGATCAGTCTAGAAGGGAAGCTGTGGTTGTTGCTCCAGGGCAGCATGGATGGAAGTTGTGTGGAAGGTTTCGTTTTGTCAGCAGTATGTGCTTGTTGTGATCCCTCACAGTGAATTCCCACTTGGATTAGCTGCCTGTCATCTGCCTCAGGGTGAGTCCCTGTGCTATCGTGCTATCATGCGTCAGTAAACAGTCCAAGGTTATGGAGAGCCTCAGGTTTATGCTACGGGTGGTAGTGTTTTTGTTGTTGTTGTTATCACAGAAGGACAAACGTTCCTGAGTTTTTATGATCACATCCCCAAACCGGACTTTGTTTCATTGCCTGGTAACGTCTGTGGCGCTGTTTGCCGCTCGGTATCTTGCGAAATGGCTGGCCAAGATGCAAAGTACACTTAAAGTGTTTAAAATATCAATAAAACCATCTGGAATCATTTCACGAAGCAAATTATCGTGGGTCCGTCTGGCTCCTAATAGAATGATCCTCAACAGGTGACATACACTGCACATGCTGGTGGGGGAAGATACAGAGCTCCACGTAGCTTTCCAGTCATAGAGGGGAGAAATCATGCCACCTCTCACAGGAGAGGTGAGAGCAAAAACCATGCCTCCAATGGGTGACATCTGCACACAGGAGCTCTGCTGGCAGCAGGGTCACACTGGCTGGTGGCTCTTGAGTTGGGTGATGCGTGTGCTTAGCTTGGATCGGAAAGGGACTCTTGCCATGAAAGGGGATGGGAAGGCAGGCGCCTCCTCAGTCATCCTTATTACCAGGCTGTTTAATCCTGCTTCCTAAACCTGCTCTTTTGTGTCATAAGACAGTGATCTAGAGCTGTTGAAATTATTAACCCACCCTGATGACACATCCCCTTAGGCACGTGCATGGGAGGAGTGTGGTGTTGTCCCTGGTGGAAATCTGGCTGTGAGGGCTCAAAGCCATCGGAAGACAGGTGTGTGACAGCACCCCAGGTTTTACACAGACAAAATATTTTCCCTAGGAAGCACAAGTGAAACAAATATGGGAAACGGCACTTAATCTGTTGAGAGAGGTGCCACTAGATGATGGGTTTCATAATTAGGACTCAGACCTTATGCTCACTGCCTTTATAACCTCACCTCAGGTGTTTTTTCTGCATCTCCCATGCTGGTTTATCACTATAATCATAGTGATACTACAGCTGATGAAGTATTAAACATTTCAGGCTAGTGATTACAAGTTTGCAGATAGGGAATAGAGACATCAGCATGAAAAGTAGCACTGGCTGAGCGTAACTTTACCTATTCAATATTTTAGTTCAAATGAGACCAACAGGAACCATTTTAAGCTAAGCCAGAATAAGTTACTTATAAAGAGAAATAAAATTATCTATGTAACATGTGATAGCTTAACGGTGGATGAATAAGTGGCTTCAGTGCCTCTTGTGAAGAGCATGTTGGGAGTGGGATTCTTTCCTGCTCAGATTAAGAGCCCATCCGTTTTCCTCGCTCTGTAAAATATCAGTCTCTTGCTATATAAAATAGGGATATTTTTGGATGATCTTTGGACGTTCCTGGATAAAAGATCCATTATGGGCCACATACTCATGTTGTGAAGGGCAACTTCTCCAGCATCTGCTTTAGTCAGATGGTATTTTCAGGGTATGTTCTCTTCTTCACATTCCCCCACTTGCCATCTTCCTTCTGGATAGCTCTCCGGTGCTCCCAGCAGCCTGCAGAGGAGTTTGAGTTCAGGGCTTGTTAAAGGAGCAGGTACTGTATTTGCATCCATGTGCAAATCCAAAAAACGGGTGAACATGGAGCCACCTCTTCAGAGGAAACAGCTACTGGATAAAAGCCCAGGAGTCTTAAAGAAGGATACAGAGCAGAAAGGGAGAGGCTGGTGTTTGGCATAAAAACGGCAGGAAGGCGGATGGCAAGAGAGAGGGTGGGAATGCAGAAACTGATTTAATTTCACCTGCAAAATCTGTCATCACTGGGAACAGGAAAGTGAAATCCCAGGAACACCAGGAAGACTTCCATGCCACCAAGTCTGGCCACTTCAGTTCCGAGACACAAACCAGCTTTGCTCCATAATAGCACTGTGCTTGTTTCATGCCAGCCAAAAACAGGGCATTAGAAGTACGAATTCCCACTTGAAACTTGAACTCCTTCCCCTGTGTGTAACGCAAATCATTGTGCAGCTTGAAAGGTTTTCTTTAGTTTTTCACAGCAGTATGAGAAATAGAAAGGGTTTATTTATCTTGTCTCTGCCTTCATCTTCCTTCGTGAGACCCAGCAGTTCAGCTTCACGTAGCTTGTAAATTAATTTAGTGTAGCTCATGTGCCGATTAAATGTGCTGTATGAAACGAACCTAGCAGGTGACAGCAGACGCTGTTCAAGCCAGCCCTGCAGTAACGTGGCTTCGCTGTGGTCCGCGGCGCTCGCGCCCGAGGCAGAACCTCAGCGGGATCAGGGGGCACTCGGAAACACCTGCAACGCAGCCCAACGGCCTCTGATTTTTGGGGAGGTGCGACTGGACTTCTGCAGGGACAGGGGAASAACGGCGAGGCTTTGGAGGAAGCCCGCTTCTCTGAGGTCTGCGCCCRGGCGGGAGCTCAGGCCGAGTTCGCGCTGGCGGTGAGGGGATGGAGATGCGGCGGCCGGGCTGTGGCGGGATGGGGGAGCTTGCAGGGGGCTGCAGGCTGCGGCCCCGGTGCCGGGGGGGCTCCCCCGGTGCGGGGCGGTGCTGGGGGCGGGCTGCCCGCCGCGGCACCTGCCGGGGGCGGCCGGAGGCGCCGCCGGGCTCCGGCGCCCTCGCCCGACGCGGCTGTGAGCGCGGAGCCGCCCGCGCCCCGGGGCACGGTGAGTGCGGCCGCCGCGGGAGCACCGCGCTGCGGCGGGGCGGGAGCGGGGAGCGGGAATGCGCGGGGAGCGGGAGATGCCGGGGACCGGGGATGAGCGGGGTGCTGGCGGCGGCGGGGTGGACGAGACCCGGCGTGCGGGCGCCGCCCGGGGTATGGGGCAGGCGTGCTCCTTCTCCAAGGGCTTGGCAGGGCGGGCTAACAAAAGGCGGCGGCCCCGCAGCCCGGCCGGCACCGGCGGAGTCTCCCGGAGAAGGGCGCCCGCCCCCTCCCCTTCCAACTGCTGTGTTCTTGTTTGGTGTTTTCGGAGCCTCTGGATGCTGGGAAGAAGCAGTCGGGGAGGCAGGGGGTGTAGGATCAGATTCCGCCGTGCCCCGCTGCGCTGTCCGTGTGTGAAACTCTTTACTCGGAGGGGTGCTCCAGGTGGGATTTAAAGGCCGTCGTTGGGCTGTGATTGCACGGACACGTCCAGGACCGCATCATCCCGCTGGCCGGGTTGCAGCTGGGCAAGAGCTGCGGGGCTTGAGAGTCCCTTTACTGCACTTTCTCTAGAGGCAATTGCCAGGCATAAGGGCAGCGAGAGGTTTCGTGTGTGCTCTCACTGTGTTACATGTTTTAGTAGGCAGTGTAGTGTTCCTGCAGGGAGTTCTCCTGGCAGGCACCTTGCAACGAGACACTGGGAGAGAAGCTGAGAAGTTTTATCACCTGGTTGGAATGACCCACAGACTCCTTAAAATGGCTAAGAACAGAATTCTGTTCAAATTAACATTATCAGCCAGYGTATTTCTTTGTAAATTTGGGAGGAATGTGACCCGCGTACTTCATTTGCCTTCACTCCAGCTTTCTCCCCAGTTTCCTCTGCTCATGTGGTCCAGAGGTCTGTTTTTCTCATTCCTTTTTATAATGCCTTTTAAAGACTGATCTCAATATGTTCTTCTGCCTAAAAAACCCAGCCTTAAACTTAGGTGACATTAGGTGCTGCCAGCAGCACCTAATGTGCATTAAAACACGTGCATTTTYCATCCCCAACCTGAGCCCTCGTTAACCCAGTGAGCGAGCAGTGGGGTGAAGCTCAGCAGCCCGGTGTTCCCTCAGCCATGGGGCCTGACTCTGGTCCTGCAAGGTGCTTGTCCAGATTTTCCTCGACTCCAGCAGGAACAACATTAGGGGAAAATCAATGCGCTAAAACTCCTTTGACTGAGAGAGGTAAAGTCCAGGCCAGCCTACAGCTGGGAGAGGGATGGGTTCTCTGCAGGTCCATAATATGGGGATTTAGAGGATTGAGAGCTTGTTGGCCCATATTGAATGGTGCTTGGCACCTGTGGTTCATAACTCAAAGAGGGAAGTTCAGTTCCACTGAAATCAGGATTACTGTAAATTTTAAGAGGAAGTTCAGTCTGTCATTTCATAATCACAGAGGCTTATCTTCCAGAGGTCAGCAGGCCATAAGTTTAAACTATAAAACATTGCTCAGAAGGCAACAACTACATACACAGCCAGCTCTAGACTCCTTGGCATTGCTCTGCAGGGAGGGCTGCTGCTGTGGCACTTGGGAGTCCTGCCTCTAGGAGACAGGCAAACTGTGGTCCTACAGCAGCTAGGAGCTTCCACAGATGTCCCTGTGTTCAGTAGGCCTGAACAGACTTTTTATGAGAATAAAAGCAGAGTGATATAGAGCCCTTCTCCCTTTATAGAGTATCCTAGTTCTTGGCAGCAGTGGGAGAAAAGCTGTACTCTAGCAGGAGGATGCAGCTGACATTGGTGAGCTGATGGACTTGGGAAGGCTGCTGAGGGAACAGCTGTGATGGGGAAAACATCCTTTCTGCATTTGTTTAGTTAGGGTGGACCCTACTTTAATGGTGAGYCCTCTGGGTGAGCAATCATCCTTCACTTCGTGTTTGCAGAGCAGCTGGCACGGTGGGGCCTGGTCCATCCCTAGGCTTCCTCACTTCAGTGCCAGTGTAATTAAATAAATCAGGAGGATATGACATCAAATGGGGCATTTTATAAGGCTCTATGTGATTCCCACTTRGCTAACATTTGTTCAGGCTGAGAGTTACTGTGGCTGACACTGGCAAGCTGGTGGACTTCAACGGATGTGGGAGTAGAGAATGGCTTATGGTCAGCAGGATCAGGCTGTAGCCACACTACTCGCAGACTATTGGGTGCTCGAGTCACTGCAAGCAAACCTGTGTGTTTGAAACCATGATTTAGGGAGTTGTTCCCAAGTTGAACTGGAATGAAAAGCTTGGCTAACCATGATGTACTGCATGCTTGCCTGTGTTCAGATGAGAGCCACTTCTCTAATCCTTTACATTCTGGTTGCACCAGGGCTGAATTAGTGGCAGTGTCCTTTGGGTTTAAAGAAGCATGAGGAATTTCAGTCATCAGTTGTTCGTGATGGAAGGGGATTGGCTGGGTTTTGATGTAGCAGTAACTGCTGTATTGGCTCAGTTCTAGTGGTCGGGATCAGAAGGGTAAATTTATGCCTTTGAAAGAGGAATCTGATGGAAATGAAACCAGCCCACTTCACCCTGATTAGATTTCATCATGTTGTGCCTTCAAAATGCCTTCAGCATCCTGGCAACAAGGGCAGAGATTTGAGAATCATCCAAAAGTTAAAAGGACGTGGTTCCTATGGATTATCAGCATGTCTGTTATTTAAAAAAAAAAATCTCATCTTTACTATTCTTTCAGCAACTCAAAACGGTGTCGAAGAAAAGTATTCAGGGAGACAATAAAAATAGTCAGGCCAAGTGCTCTCCAGCAGCGACCTGATCCCGTCTGTGTGCTGCGCAGGGCGCAGATTCCTTCGCAGTTACAGACAGGCTTTGGGCTGGAGACAGACTCCATTTCAGCCTAATTTAAGCCAAGTACGTGATGATAACTGGTGGCCGGTACAGTTATAGTGGGGACAGGGCCCCCGTGCACGGTGGCTGCATCCTCTTTGTGCTATGGCAGCTTAAATTTCCCTGGATAGATGGGAGAAAATATGTGCTATTGTAAGGCATAGATCTAAAAACTCAGCCCTGATGGAAATATCAAGCCAGGAGTGTAYTTGTCTTGATACTGTGTTTTCCCATCTAGACAGGGAGAAGTAAAAGTCATACACCACCCCCCAGGGGCAAGAATGATCCATAGGGAGAAGAAGCTGGGATGTTTGAAGTGGCTCTTGCAGCCAAGGAGTTAGCCTTGTGAAATCATGGTTTGATTTGTTTGTCTTCCTTTGCAGACACTGTTTGCCCGGGAGCCCCCTTACTCGGTGCTGGTTAGAGTGCTTAATTCCCTGCAGGCCAGGCCTCAGGRTGGATCTGCTCCGTGTTGGGAAGGKAGTGGTTAATCAGCAGAGCCTCTCTGGACCAGAGAAAGGTGTGTGTTGAGAGGTAGATTGAAAGGAAAAGGTTTTGTGGGGCCCGGTGGCTTTGTTGTGAAGGATGCCAAACCTCCAGGCTGGAAACTGGAGACTATCACTGTCGAAGCAAAAAGGGAGCTTAGTTTCTAAGTGGATACTGAGTTTACCACCTTGTTTCTGTCAAGGAGTTTGCGGGGGTGATGCTGATTCATGTCATGTCCTTTCCCCAGGTCTTTCTATTCCCTTTCCTCTTCCATCTCACCAGGCTCAGTCTGACACCGTTTATTAGGCCACTTGTCCCTGATTTGTGAGGAATAAATATTGACACTGATGGCTGCTTAATAGGATTTGGGTTTGCTGCTCTCTCTGTGAATGAGTTTGGCACTTGTGACTCAGTTTGTGTTTGGGACTGGCTCCACCAAGGCTCCATTTTGGGAGGAGTGTTGGTAATGAAGGTAGTGAAGGTCACAGCGTGTACTGCGTACGAGGAGAGGCTGGGATTGGGGATATGTATTGGTCCCCTTTTTCCTATTGACATGCAGAGGTTTACAGGCTGTGACTCCAAATCACTGCATGTCCTTAGCAAAGGTGTAGCTTCCTTTGAGAGGGTGCTGCTGTTCCCACTGGGCAAGAAGAGTTTTTGATGTGTTTTGTTAACCTATGAGTGCTGCGAAGGCCTCGGGTCAGACTTGCACTTGTCACTGCAGTGGGTGCTCATCTCCTCCCTGCTTTCTTAATGTGCTTGGAGCTGCTCCGAGGAAAAGCGGCTCATGCTGTTTCGGAGTGTTTTGGGTATATTTTTAAGATGTGCCTGAAGTGAGGAAAGTCCCATTAAAAGCTGGTACGCGCTTAGGCTAAGTGTGGTTTCCCAAGAGCTGTGAAAGGTTTTGCATCTGCAGAGTAGCACCTTCATGTTCCTGGAAACCCAGGAGGAGGATCTGAGACTTTTCCCTGAAAGTCAAAGCCATATGCTAACCTGTAGTGGAATTTCTCTCAACTCTTCCTGGAGGTGCTTCACCTCAGTGGTACTCAAGAGGAGCATCACTGGGGAAGTCCCTGATCTCATCCAGGTGAGCTTCCCCACAGCCTCTGCAGGTGCTAATCCAATGCTGCAGAGCTTGCAGAGAACATCCCAAGACCCAGCTTCAAATCTTGCTTCAAGCCCAAGGAATGATTTCGGTCTGGGCTCAGGATCATCAGACCAAAACACAGTAGACAAGGTGATGGGGAAGGGTTTTCCTGCTGGCAGGGCAGATGGAAGAGGGCCCCACACACTGGGGTGTGTACAGGAAAGATGCTTGTGGTATCTTCCCAGCAGGAGGAAAGCAGAAGACTCCTAATGCTTCTAAATGGCCTCCCTGCTGGGAGGGGATGGAGTCAGGAAGTCCAGTTCCTCCTTTGGGGTGGTTTGTGTGAGAGCAGTGGGGATGCACTGAGGCATAGGACCAGGAGAGAGGGGCCGAGGGTTCCTCTGTCATCTCATGTGCCTTGTCATGGCTGCAGTCCTCATCCTTTTTCGAGCTCATCCCTGCTAGATTGGCAGATGCTAAAAATATTTTGAGTGACAGACAGATATTTATTAGCTTAGCAGCCAGCATTTCTGTAATTTGCCTTGGGCTCTCTCACCGAGCTGGCCAAGTCCTCATTGCCTTACTCAATCTATCCTCATTTCTCACTTGAGCAAATCTCCTGCTGAAATCCCCAGGAAGTAAATGGAATGCTGTGTTGAGTAAGGTGTTCAGGAATTTGTCCAGGAAGAGGCTRGCAAGTGGGATGGAGAAGCTCATAAGGAGAAGCTCATATTCTGGAGATTAGGCATCGCTACACCTGTAAAGGTGATTTAGACCTGTACACTCCACCCCTCAAGTTACTGCAATTAAAATCTGGAATACCAGGAAGCACTGCAAATAATCAGGTTAGAGAGCTGAGAGACAGCTCAGCTGCAGACTTGAGTTCTTGCTGCTGAGGGTACACCGTGCCTGGGACAGATGTGAGTATGAGGCTTTCTTCTGCCCTCTCTGAAGAGATGCTCAGATTGTCACTCCCTTAGTACCAAACACTGAGACCAACTTTTCAAAAAGCAGCTGAGCCACTGTTCCAGCACTTTGGTAGCATCTGTATTTCCAAAGGAGAGCTGCTAGGCTAAAATTTCAGGGTGTGTTCCTTGAAGTGCAAGGTGCACACAGGTGAGGAAGAGAGATCCAGCTGTGCTGGCAGAAGGGATTAATGCCCTCACTTGCTCGTCATGCCAGAGACCTCATCCATCTGCCACTGGAATAGTTCCKGTAAGCACTCCCTTAATCTTTAGCTTTGAACCATTTAAATTGTTGGTCTGAACTGACCTAGTTTGGTTTGTATGGAACATACTGGGAAGTGTTCGCGCAAACTGCACCAGCAGATCCAGCCTGGTCCCAACTCCTGCTGGTGAAGTTTCCCAGTGAGGGCTGGGCTTGCCTTTCAAGTCTCAGGTCTGCACCTCGTGGCCAGGTCCCAGCTGGGACATGTCCTGCCTGACATTCAGACCCCTCCTTAGGATGACCCTTTTGTCGCTGGCAAACATCACTGTTCTGAAGGGTGAGTGTGAAAAGAATAATTTTAGGGAAATATCTTCTGCTTATTGCATCTCTCACTGTGAACATAACTATTCTTTCAGCATGGAGGGCTTGTAGTCTTTTCCTGTGGAATCATTTTAATTCCCAAATCCTGAAATGGAAACTAGTCCTTATTTTAGATGACTCTTAATTCCTCCTTGTGGCTGCTTGTCTTTGTAGGAGCTGCAATTATATTTTTTGTTTCATCTACATTTGGCCTTTAGAGCAGGCTTGTGCTTTGGTGTGTGTAATGTAAGAAAAGTTAAATGTTGTCATTTATACAGAATGACTTTTGATCCACATGGGTCAGTATTGGGATACCAGCATTCAGACCAAGACAGTTGTCACCTCTCAATCGTCTCCCCCTGAGAAGATAGAGGTCTCCCCTGAGCAGGCAAAGTGCTGCTCAGGTCAGTACTGATTTAGAGTCCTTTGCTTCCATTGAACTCCATCCCAAATTAGAACTTTACAGAATTAAGCCGCAGTCCTGGAAAGATTTGGGCCAGAGCTGCACGGAGCACACTTTGGGAACACCAGGCTCTCTGGGTGGTACTGGGGCACAAACACCAAGCTGTAATAGAATGTAACCGTAAACCTCTATTACAAAAAGCCAGGAATTCACCAGGGATAAAAGCTAATTCCTGAGCCCTACAGGTTCTTCCTTCCAGCCAGGATCCCGGCCGTTTTGGCAGGGCCGTGCAGGGAACTGTGCGCTCCGACGCCGGCTGGGCAGCACAAGAAAGGACTGTGGGCTCCAGGGCTGCGTGCCCAGCTGCCTCCCAGGGCCAACTGCTCATGCAAAGCAGGGAAGGCCCCCAATTCAGCAAGCATGGATTTAGGGTGCCTTTAAAAGGGTGGCAGTCTCGGGTCGAGGTCTGGGTGCAGTGGAATGCCTATTGTCAAAGCTAAAGACCAAAGGGAATGCTACATATTGTGGGCCCAAATACAGCTGGCACGAACCACAAAYGTGCATGTGAGTGCCTTTCTAAGTACCCAGTAATCCTCCAGGGCAAAACGGGGATTAGGGCTCTCTCCCAGACAAAGAGGGTGTTCATTTTCTCAAAGATCCCTTGGCCAATGAAGTGAGGAACCCAAATGAATGCCAGGGCTCCTTTCAGCTCTCTGCTTGCAAACAGGTACGGCGCCGGAGCAGCTGGTTTGTGTGGGGCTGTGCAAACACAGAGCGGCCAGATTGTGGGATTGAGGTCAGGTCAACTAAAACCCATCCAATCCCAGAGAAAAGGGGAAGCCAGAAAATGCTGGACAAGTAGGACTAGACAGTGTTCCATGGGGAAAATGCGGTCTCCTTTCTCCAGATTTTTTCTCGGTGGACCTGAAGGTCAGCGCTCATTGATGTTGTTTAAGTTGGGGTCGCCTGGGTGAAGAGCACTCCGAGAAGGAAAGCTGTGAGTCTGGATTAATTCCAGGTGACTTTTCAGCCCTTGTTGCTTTGCCCTGAAATTCTGCGTGCTTGGAATTGCCGTTTAGGAGCCATTAGACTGAAAGTGATGGGTGCCTGAATGGGGCATGTATCCATCTAAAATTTGCCATCCTGTGATTTCTTTAATTTGCCTTCAAGCAATGGCCTGTATAGGTAGAAAAGCGCAAGCCCCTCTGCACTGTTCCTGGAAAAATTATTCTTTTCCCTCTTGGTGATTGGCTTATGGCACAAAGATCAGCTCTAGTAATCCTCCCTTAACAGATAGCAGCATAGATGTGCCTGTGATGTGTACAGAAAATGTGCAATAAGTAGTCCTATTCCTTAGAAGCAGCAGCCAGCAGCACTCTGAATGGGTTTCGGTTGTGTGGTGTTTTTTTTTCTCTGAGCTTTACTGACCCATCTGAATCCCAGACATGGATATTATTGTTTCTACTTGAGACTTGGATCTTGCTACAGAACTCTGGGAAGAATGCCTAATTCAGTCTCAAGATTCATGTGCTCAGCTAGCCTTATTGAGATTTCAAACCYTGCCTTGCTCTGCTTGGGATGAAGAAGTGCTTCCAGGGCTTACACAGGTGGAGCCTGTTGTATTTTGAGGTATCCATGAACTGGCCTTGAATTCCTTATGTGCCTTACTAAGACTGTGGATTTGAACCTGGCTCTTTCCCATCTCAGGTGAATGTCCTAAGTCGCAAACAAGAGATTTTACCCAGGGACTGAGAGACTTTTTCCAGCAAAAGCTTTAGAGGTTAGGAGTGTGAGATGTTTCAGTTCAATTTATAAATGTATTTTTTGATGAAAAAGTTGTTTTGTCTGGCTGGTCCTGGCTCTTGGTGTGGCTCGGGGGTCCCGTGAGCACAGACTCACAAACCTGTGCTGGCCTTGCTGCCAGCAGGAGAGCACCTGGGCCTTTGTGCTCTGACACACAGGGCGCTTCCAGTGCAGCTAAAGGAGATTCTGGGAGCGTGACAGAGATGTGGATTACGGGCTATTTCTGGACCAGCCACAGGAGGTAACAAAATAAGAAATACGTAAGCAATCCAGTCTTTTCACTTCAGGCAGAGCGGGAGGATCTGCCAAGCAGGATGGCCAGAGGCAAGGTCGGTGCCCGGGATGAGCGTGGGCTCTCCCTCCCTCTGCATCCATTCCCTGGGGTAGCCCTCTCTCCCTGACAGCGTGGAGGAGACAGGAGGGCTTGCTGTTTGCCAGGAGATGGGAAACTGCCGTGGAGGTGGCATTTTCATTCCCAAGGAGACGTAATTCCAGCTCATCAGCTGCTGAGAGCTTGCCTGCGGGCTGATGATAGCCAGAGGTGAAGCTGCCCGGCTCTCCTTATGTCACTGGGCTGAGCTGGGGATCTCAGGCTGCCCTGGGGCATTGTGTAATGTGGGGTGCTATGAGGATAAACCCGCAGCTTTAACTCCTCCAGCTTCTTCCTGGCTGTCAGAGCTGAGTTTGGTTTTGTTGCTGCTTGTCCGTATTTTTGTGTCTGTGCTGTGCTATTGGCTGTTTCTGTAGTGGAGGGGGGTTTGCCCTTAGGTTCTGATTTAAGACAAAGGGAAAAATATCAGGAAATGCCTACGAATATCTGTAGAAGTTGGGAGAGGAGTTCCCTGCTTTAATCTCAATTTCAGAAGCATCATTGTGTGAGCAGCTATTTTTCTAGGATAGCTTTAAATTCTGACAGTGGTTATAAACACTCTTGTTGATCCCAGATGATTTAGAAATGAGGATTTAACCACCATCCTCTTCTTCTAGAACAATACTGGATTTAGAAGTAGCAAGACATTAAAAATTACTAAACTTACTAACATTTGGAGATTTGATCCTCTGTGACTTAGGTGGTCTATTACCGTGGCAGCAAACCACTTGTTAGTTTAAACTCAGTAATCATGGCTTCAAGAGGTGGGACCATTAAAAAATACCTGTTTTGAAAAATCAAAAAAAAAAGGTTAATAATTTTTAAGCATAGTTCCAGGTGCTGTTTATGGCTGACCTCAGGTGTATCCTAGACTAATCCCTGGAACTGCAGACAGCTAAGCCAAAAAGCAGAGTTTGGGATGGTAGTGCAGCCAGAAGAACTGTAAGGCTGTTGTGCTGGAAAAGAAATGCTATGAGCAGACAAAACTTCCGAAGGTGGGTTTGTACAGCTTCCCTGTGCAAAATCTGTCTCCTCTTAGGGAATTACAGCCAGGCCGCTGAGCTCACACTGCAGCACTTCCTCAGTGAGAGCCATGATTTATGCTGCTGCCATTAYTCAGGAACTATTGTTATGAAACGTGGAGTTTAATTAATTAAGAATATGATCTCTGCAGGCTCAGAGATAATTGCCTGGAGAGCTGTTGGGCAGAGGCACCCACCCACTCTCACTGTCCAGGCTGGCTTTATAAAACTGATCTGTGTTGGAATGTGGAGGTTATAAATAAGGATAAGGAAGACTCAGGAAAGTGAGGAAGAAGAGCCAGGAGCCCAAAAGGTTAAGGTAAGTGCTGTGAAACGTTTCAAGCATGCAGGTAACAGGAGGTCAGCATGGGAGGCAGATAAGGTGGCCAGAGGAGGTCAGAGTCAGCTCTGCTCAGAGGCAAAAGATCTCCCTAAAACAGCCACTGAGTTCCACAGGGGTTGAGGCAGCTCAGGAAGGTCATGAGACATTGGATGGCAGCAACAGGCAAACCAGTCTTAKAGGGAGTTGATTAATATAAAATAAGGCCACCCGGGCATTATTGAAGAGCTCTGAAGAAGGTGGTGAAAAGTAGGGAAAGTTTCACTGATGCCTGCTGTGGAAAGGCCATGCTGGCTGTGCAGGGAGAGATGGATGTGGGGTCAGGAGGTGCTGCCTTTCTTCTGGAGGGGGCACTGAAACTTCCCAGGGCAGGCTTTCCTTGAAGAAAGCCATAAATCTCTAGCACTGTATTCTTTCGCTGCTTGTTGAGCAAGCAGCAAGGAAAAAATCCAAGCAGGCCATATTTTTAGATGAGGGAAAAGCTGAGCAGAGTGTACTCATGAACATGTGTGGTATTAAATACCAAAGGCAGCATAGAAGCATCAAGTATAAATAACAATTCATAATTAAACATGAACTTTGCAGAAAAGGAAAAATTTCAGAGGCAGCTGCCAGCCTCAGGTGGGAGGTAAAGAAGTTTTAAATAGACTATGTGTGCTGGGTTTCCTGTCTCCCACTTGAGGGCTTTAGAAACAACACGATAACAAAAGGAACAACTGCAGGCCCCTCCTTGCCAGGGATACTTTTTAGCTATGGAGTTGTGAGGCCCTTTGCAACATCCCAAAATAAAATGCAGCCCCAGGCTTAAAGAGCATCCCATTGGRCTGGGTGATGTCACAGGGAGCTGGAGAGCTGTCCTGGGGCAGCTGAAGCGTTTGGAGAAGGGCCATTCTAAGGAGAAGGTGTGAGTGGCGACAGCCGAGCGGAAAGGTAGGCCCTCAACACCTCTGCACAAGAGTGGCTGTCTCCATGTTATGGTGGAAGAAGTGTCTTTACCGGGATTAACACTCCTGGTCGTTAGACTGAGCTGCCTCAGTTAGAAATGCCATAGAAAACCTTCTGGGATAAGCAGCCAGGTAAGGCAGAAGGCTGCAAGGGGAGGACAGGTGCTGGGCTTAGGGGTCCTGTTTGGGGAGGTCTCCAGCCCCGCAGCCCTGGCTGGCCTCTGCTGTTCTCCCTGCCCTGCCAGCCGTGCTCTCACTGGGGACACCCCTGCATGGGGACCATCCCTCTGGCTGTGCTCCATCCCTGAGGTGGGTGTGCTTCCCGGGTGGAAGGGTCCTCATCTCTTGTGTTCCCCACTGGGCTTGATTAATGTTGTTATTTCTGGACTGGCTGATTGGTTTTCAGTGTCCTATTGAGCCCGCCGTGCCACACAGAGCTCTGCAATTACAGTGTTTTAAGAGGCTCGGGAAAAACCTCCATTGCACTTGCACTTCCTTGTTCCCCCTGAACAGCGCCTCCAGAGCCCATGGAGACACTAATTAACGTGTCTTTGTCTCTGTGAGGTAAACCCCAAAGTTATGCATGCTGGCAAGCACGGGTTGCTCCTGGGAGGGGGAACACCCAAGCTGCTTATCCTCCCTCCCTCTGCTTGGGGCTGCCCATGAAGGGTCAAGCTGTGTGGGTCCGTGTGGGAACATTTGGAAGTGACTTACTCAGAAAGCTCTGCTCACAGCAGAGTGTAGAGTCTGTGTTGTCTCTTGCTTTCCTAACACGTTTCAAAAGCTGTTTTTTCTTTGAAAAAAAAAAAGAGCTTAAGTGCTGAAAGATCACTAGGCTGCGGTGCCCARGGAGCTGTAGGTACTTACTACTCCTTTTTATCAGTTCCTCAGACCGTTGATTACCCTTTTCTTGGCACAGGGGCAATTTCCCAGCCCTAAATATTGTCCCTGGCTCCCTCAGAGACAGCYGGCTGGAGAGAAGGCATGAGCAGCTTTCCTCACTGCAGGAGTACAGCTGTGGTGTGGCCTGGGAGAGCCAAACTCTGCTCTTTAGGAAACAAACAGGGAAACACCAGACTTTGTTCTCCAAACACTACAGCTGTAAATATATTTTGCTTACCAAATTGTAGACATGTTTGTATAGATAAATTGTTTATATGCAGTCTTTTAAATCCTCATCTGTCGCAGGCCTTCTGTCCTTTCTATGTCTTACAGTGAAATCTCCTCTGAAAATCGGTAATTTTTTTGTGGTAAACTTGATGAGCCAAAGAGAATGGGAGCATTTAAGGGTATTGGCATTTCCCAGGGCTGCAGTGAAGGAGATTGTGTTCCTGCCATACAGAGAGGCTGGAATGGGAGCGGGAAAGAGAACCTTTCTAATTTGATCAGAGGCTTGACATCATCTCAGGGGAGAGGAGTGGCAGAGACAAAGCAGGGCAGGATTCGGCACATGGAAAGAAAAGGCAGCTAAGGCAGGATTTGGGGTAAAAATCGGATGAAGATAAGCAGGGTGAGCAAAAAAGGCCGTTCTGGACCAGTTGCTTTCCCTAATCTAGGTGAAAGTGCTGCTGCGCTTCCCTGCTGTATCTCATCCGCAGTGTGAGGCTTAACATTCCTGCCTGGCACGTGGGGGCGCGGGGAGGGAGTGCGGGGGAGGACCCAGCCGGACACAAAGACGGCTGGTCTCTCACCGGAATGGCATCCAAGCCATCTCAGCTATCCAAAGCCCCAGATGCCGGCATGTGGGCTCAGCGCACAACGAGAGGCAATTCCAGCTTATCCCGGGCCAGGCCTGCCGCGGGCAGGGAGAGGCACAGGGGGCCTTTCAGCCCCGCTTTTATTCAGCGTGGGGGTTCCTTGAGCAAGCCGAAATTTCAAATCTCTTCCGCTCTTCAGTGCTAAAAATGGGAGCGAGAGGGAATTCTGGAGCGTTTCAGGCTCTCCTGTGCCAGGGGGAAGGAAGGAGCTGAAGCGATGGTTGCATGGTATTTGTGTGACTTGGAGCGGGGTAAATATGTGTTTGCTGACTTTGTGGAAATATCAGTAGAGGTGGGGGGACAGGTTTCTCTTTCTCCTTCTCTCTGCGTGGACCTTTCTCTTGGCTTTTCTCTKGTGTGTTCAAAGCATTCCCTGAACTCTCTGAAGTGGTTACGAGTGGAAAAGGCGTATCCCACAGTGGAACTCCTGAACTCCACAGTTGGGGAATTAGGGTCCCCAAATGTAGCCGTAGGATAATGAGTTCTGTGCCGGGGGTGCTGGAGCTGATCTCACTCCTGTGTGCCATGGGATTGTGCAGCTCCTCCAAAACGGTCATGAGGGACACTCACAGGAGCTGAGCACTGCCCAGGGTAGAGAAAAACAAGGATACACGTGGCTTTCTGTGATATGTGCTGTACACTTTCTATAAAAACTAGACTGATGCCCCTGCCTTGCCCTCTGGGTCTCTGTATTGCCTTCTGTCCTAAAATCCTGATGAAGCATTGGCTGAAAGGGCTGAGGTTTTGTGTGGTGGTGTTTACATGGCCTTGGTTTCCTTTGACAGGGACACCCATGCAGCACAGGGATGCACAGAGCTGTCTCCCAGCCCGCTCAGCCCGGACTGCGTGACCACTGACTTCCAGCCCAGCAAAGCCACGTGGGCAGCAGGAGTCAAGTTACGGCTGAAGACGAGGTGAGGATGTGTTTGTCTGTGTCCCTGCAACATCTGCAAGGACCTGGGTGAAAAATAGCTGCTGCTTTGGCTGCCAGTGTGCCTGAGGGGCACTCGGAGAGAAGGAGTGCTGGAAGAGGTGTCCTTTCTCCTCACAAGCTTTTGTCAGTGCTGGTAAAGGTCATCAGAAATGCTGAACCAAAATATCTCCACAGAARTGGTGTAAGTCTTCTGTGACTCCCCAGCTTTAGGTGCCTGGCTTTCCAAAATCACCTGGCTTCTTCCTGAGTCTGGGAGTTTCAGCGGGAGTTTGGCATTCATGACTGCTGAGTGCCTGTCTGCGTTTTTAAACCATTAAATGTCTTCAGAAATTGGTTTCCTGAATTGCTCTGGATTGGCTGGTATTGCAGCAGAGCCTGATTTCCTTCTTTTGTCCGTGCAGTTTAGGACCAAATCCTACAGCATTTACTCAGGCAGAGCTTTTGCTGGCATCAGAAGAGCCTCTTACATCAGTCAGATGTAATCTGGATGACCTCATAGATTTTTGTGTCTCAGTCTTCTGAGATTTGTACCATGAAGTGGAAGCAGTGACTTTTGTTGGCAACATTGAATTTGTGCCAGACCTTGACTTATTTGAAGTCAAGAAGCTACGCTGATTTCCTGGAGCTGGAGAAAATGGCAGCCCAGTGCCTGTGAGTGAGCAGCTGAGAAGGGAGCTCCACATTCTGGTCTTATCAGCAAGGATGCACCTCTGGTGCAGCCTCCCTGACCTTAGTGGCGGTACTCCAGCTTTTGGCCACTGCAGACAGTTATGGATGCTGACCCTGCCTGGCCTCGGATAGAGCAGATTTTAGAGGCTGAAATCTCTCCTCAAGCTGATTTTATCGAGGAGAAATTTATCTCTGACTGGGGAGTAGGACTCTGCAGTTCCCCAGGTATGTGACCCACGGCGAATTTGGGAGAGGAGCTCCCATACATCCACCACCTTCCTGTAGCAGTGAGTCATTCAGCACATGCCCTCTGTAAATCCTTCTTGCCCATCAATTTAGTAGCAGACAGTTCACAGAAGCTCCGAAGTTTAGCGTTTCACTTGGATAAATTTGCCTTTGGGTGCAGAGCCAATGTTTTGCTTTTCTTTTCCGGCAGTGTCGGAGGCTGCGTCTGCATATCTCAGTTTAACTCGGGCTGCAGCTTTAGTTACAAACAGGAAGCTGCTTTAATGTATAAGAATTTGACTGTGGGAGGGTGTTTCAGGCTCAGCAGCCTTTGCTTTGGCCAAGGCACCGGGTGCAGATCGCTGGAGCATCTGCTTTCCGCAGCCTCACCCTGTTGACCCCCAAATGTATGTATGTACCTCCACACATCCTCCTAAAGGACCTCCTGCTTCTCTCTCGCTTATCCCTCCTACATGAGCACTTGGATGTGGGGTTCGTGAGCGTTGCCTGTGATTTGTAGCCCTGTGGCTCAGAGGAGAGCCCAGCTACCGCCTGAAGCGTTTGCCCTGCGGATCGCCTTGGTTACCTGCCATGCCTCATTGTCCGCGTTCCGTTTGGATAATCGGGCTCACAGGGCAGTGTTCCTGCTGCCAGCCACCCAGTTCCTCCTAAGCACCGAATGAGACAAGGAAAACATTCCTTCTATTGTTTCCAAGTCTCTCCTGTTGCAAGTTGCTGTGTGTTGGATATCGGTGTGTGAAAGAATCTAAGCTATGCTTGGGTTTCTGTCTTTTTAACTAAAATACTGACTGGAGAAGAATGAGAAAAAATTATTTGAATTGAGCCCATGGGGCCAGTTCATCAGTCCGGATAAATCAGTGCAGCTCTGCAGAGCCATGGGCAGGGAAGCCACGATAGGCTCTGGCTGCTAGGATTTTCCGCCCGTGCTCTGGGACATGATGTGAATCCCTGGAAAAGACAGGCAATAATAGGGTCCTTCTCAAAGACTTTGAGTCAGTCAGCTGCTTCTTTTCCATGTCTGTTCTTTATTCCTCTTTTTCCAGCAAAGGAAACAGAGTGAAATTATAGGAAGAAGAGGAGCGTTGCAGAGGGTCTTTAATCCAGTGCTTCCCAGCTCCTCATTGTAACCTACACATGGTCTAAGTACCAGGCTGGAGGCCCTCCTGGCTTCACCATGTCCAAGCTGCAGTCCTATGGGAACAGCACGGATGGACTCTTCTGGTGGCACGCATCTTCTCGGAATAGAGATTTGAAATACTCCTTATTTTGCAATTTAAATCATACTTATCATGTTCCCTGATAATGCTGTCTTCAAAACAGAAAGCTGTCAGAAGATCCCGACAGGACAAAGTCCTTGAATGCGGTAATCAAGAAGAGTGACGTTTGTATACATCACCTCTGTTCCTGTTGAAGCCTGTGTCTGGTTACTGTCAGGGAATGCCAGTGGGACTCTTTCTTAGTATAGGGAAAAGTCCTCAATCTAAATATTGGCTGTCAGCCCTGTGCTGGGGTGAAGGGAAGATGGAGCCACAGTGCACAGCCCAGCTTCGAGCCCTGCATTCTTTGTTTCCTTTGCTGGAAACTGGATAAATGTCCCTTTCTTGGATAAGACAGCCTGGGGGTTCTCGGAGAAATGTGATAACGCAGAGGTGTGGCATGCAGGGCCAATACTCATTAATTACAATGTTTGACTGTTCCTAAGTTCAGCGAAGGAGCGCCCGTTGCTCACAGCTGCCGTCACCTCTGAGAGATCCCAGCACTTCCGTCTGCAGCCTGCAGCCGAAGGCACTTCTGTCAGGAAAAGCCAGTAGAAAAAATCTGCCTTTAGATCCACATACATGGTTGTCTTCTCTGCTTCCACACAGAGATTTTCTTTTCAGTGATATGGTGGGGAGTTTTTCCCCAAGAGTTTGTGATGGTAGGAATTCCGAGCAGAACCCTCTGATTCTCTTCTTCCTCATCCCAGAGAGACTTCAGGGAGATTGTTACTGGTCTCCCAGTTCCCACATGGCACTTGGGGCCTGGTCTGATGCAACCCAGATATCCCTGGTGATGCTCATCAAAGGGGAAAAACAAATCACGACTGAAGTGTCAGCTGGAAACACCACACAAGCACAACGCCTGCTCCTGCCACTGGGAAAGGGGCTGGAAAGAGCAGTGGGGCTGAACTGGTCTGAGATAGACCCCTGAGCTGGGCTGTGGGATTTTTCTTAAGGTTTTTTTGTTTTGGTTTTTTTTTTGGTTTGAGACTGAGACTGCTAAAAACTGTGAGATAGTCCACAGGGACTTGCTGGGTGGGGAGCTGTCCTCTAGGAGCTGCAAAATTAACATATTCTGGAAAAACAGGTTATGTCCTGGTATGAGAATATTCACACATTTCACCCAAGTGTCCTCAAGTGAAGGGTTTTTCAGTGTGTTTTTTACTTAGGGGAAGTTTTCATCTGAGCATTAAGGGATTGGGGGGCTGTGGGCATGATTCTCCCTTTCCCTTGTAATGGGGAGACATTATTGGCCAAGATCCATGATGCGAAATGTCACTTCATAGACTTCAGGTCTTTCTAATGAGTCTTCCTTCATCTTAGTCAAAATTGTGGAGGGATAGAGCTCACTCCAGATTCCAGAATTTACCAGAAGGGCTCTGTGAACCTAAAAAGACAGATTTAGTGAAAGACGCATCAAGCTGATGCCATTCTGGTCCGACTCCTTTCTAATTGGCCYCGTCTGTTCTGCTTATTTTTAGAACCATGACTGAACCTTAATTAAGAGCGACGTTGCTTTGAGTAGATTGTGGCCTTGCTCTGTCGAAATCCTAATAGGCTTCTGAGTGCTTTAGTTTTTCCTTCATCTCCTGCCTMATAGCTGGGCAGAGAGGCTGCAGCTGCACGTTTGGATGTCTGGAAAATGTCTCCATGTTGTGCTGGTGCTCCTTTAGATGTGTTCGTCTTGGAGACAGGTCTGCCCTGGTGAGAACTCAGACGGTTGTTGCTGCTTTCAGTTGATGCAGGTGTACAGTCACCCAGGAAGGAGGGTGCAGGTGAATTGCTGGGATCAGGGTCTCTCCTGAGCAGCAGGATATGGCTCAGGACATACTGCCCCTGCCACATGGCTTTTGTTAGGTTAGAATTATCACCAGCTTGAAATCTTGACCGCTGTGAGGATGACGTGGTAAGGATGGGCAGCTGCTCTCTCGGCTTCCTCTCTTGTGACTCAGTGCCCGGGATCAGATCCAGGAGGCACAAGCTTTGCACTTGCATCCAAATCTTTCATTTCTCCTGCAGGAGGAGGGTGTGTGCTGCAGGGCCCCCATCCCTTCCCACCTCCCCACATGATGGACTAGGCTGCGGCTATCCCTTCCAGTCTGTGGCTATCCCTTCCGGCTCCAGCAATCTCTGACACAGCCACCTGGCCGCAGGCTGCTAGGGGAAAGCACATCCACAGGGATTGAGKTGTCTGCACTGGCAGAGTGACCCTTTGGCCTTAGTTCTCTTCTCTTCATCTTCCCATCTTTCTTGGGCATGTTAACACCAGCAGCTAGGCAAAACAACCCCTGAAAGTCATGGAGATGTGTCCTGGTGAACACTGGTCCTGTCTGGATCCGCAGGTGGATTCTGCTTTTCTTGAAAGGTTTTGCTGCCTTTATCTTCAGCATTCCTTGTCTTTGCTGAGGAGGGGTTTGGAGCTCGCAAGGACAGAAAAAAATGAGCACCAGGTCAGTGGTACAAGAAAAATTGTTCACAATTCTGGATGATTCTGTTTGACAGACATGAGACTGATGAAAACAACTCCCCACGAGCTCTGTGGGTGTGTTGGAGTAGAAAAGGGTCGGTTTACTGGGGCATTGATGGCCCTGAGTTGCTGACTGATCAGCCACAACATCCTTCTCTGACTTTCACTCATCACCTTTCTAAGGATGTGGAAGAAATGCAAATGGCAATTTGAAGAAACTGGGTTGCTTGCTTTGGTTGAAGATGGGCCTTTTCACACCAAAGGATCTGTGCACTCCTGGAGGATGCTGGAGTACTTTTGGACTTGGAGAGCACTCAGGTTGTGCATGTACTCCAGAACTGGCAAGGAACAGTATGTGAAGAACAGGAATCAGACTGAATACACTGTTTTGGATGCTTTTAGTTTGTAACCTTGAGAAAAAGGTAACTCGACCTTCCAGTTATACTGTGAAGAAAGCCTCAGATGCTGATTCGTTTGTAGAGTTAGTGCCGAAGTGTCTTTGTAAAGTTCCATTCCTGTTTTGCATGCAAAGTATAAAAATAATCTCCAGAGATTACAGAGAAGAGCACACTCAGCTCTTCCTAATAAGAGAGAGCTGCAGAGCTGTTCCTGGTGAAGGGCCTCAGAGATGTGAGTGTGGTCCCTGCAGCCCAGACTGCGTGTACCAGGCTGCCGCCGCCGAGCCTCCAGCGGGCTGGGCTCATTTCCATCTGCAAACACTGGGACCAGCATAGCAACGGGGAGCACCCAGATAACAGCAGCTGGACAAGGTTAAACACTGTCCTTTTCCCTTCAGTTTTCCAGTCTACGATGTGACTTTGGCAGTGTCCAGTCTGCAGTCAGTGTTTCAGCTGCCATTTAGATGCCAGCCTTGCATCACAGCCCACTGACTTCTCCAGGTATCTTTGCTCCCGGGCATGTCATGATGCCAACCTGACCTGGATGCCCAGGTTATCTGATCACTGGAGGTGTCTGTGAGGAACCAGGAGTCTCTTTTTCCRGCCTTGGCATTTACAACAGAGGGATCACTTTGTCTATTATCCGAAGTGGAGAATTTTTTAGTAATAAGGTTGTCCAGACACCTTCACAAGTACAGTACAGAAAATGTAAAAGATAAGGCAGTGAGGTTGGTTTGTTGTTGTTGTTATTGTTACAGTTCTGCATTTTTAAATCCTACAACCTCCTGAACCAAAGTGTTGTTCCTGGTTTTGTTGAAGGCAATTTAGCTACATCAAATTAACACCAACTAAAAAGCTAATGATTTATTTGTCTTTGCTCAAATCAGGCATTAGCTGCTGCATTTGCAGGTGTTTATCGCTCAGCCAGTTTGTCTGGGATGAATCAGGATCTGCCACGTTTCCAGGATCGGGTAGGTGTGGAAGCAATGTGAGGTTATCCCACAGCTGCTACTGTGTGTCTTCTGACTGAAATTTACAGTTGTATTATTACAAGGATATCAACCAAAAGGGTTTAAAATTATCAGTCAGATGATTGACTACACAGCTCCCTCACGACTTTTTACTGATCAAATCAAGGGATAACATGGTTTGCTGGGGATCATTCCGTGTGCTTTCCCAAGCCAAAAAGTGATGCTGAAGGCTTGTACTCCGTGGAAGTTCTTAAAGTCTTTAAATGTCTGCAGTGGAAAAGGCAAGAATGCAGGTTATTCTTCATGAACAGTTTTGTCACCTTCCCATCTGACAGTGTCCACATTCCTTGTTTTCTGGGCAAGGAGCTTAACAGAAGAGCTCTGTCTTAAACACACCTACACATGTAAAGGTAGAATGGTGTTGGGTTCAGCTTGCCCTCTGCAGACCTCCAGTCCAGCTTTCCTTAAGACAATCCTGCCAGAACAGATGTTAAAAGGAAAAGCATGTCCCTTTTTCTTCCTTCTTTTAGCAGATGATGAGAAAATGACCACCACTTCTGAAATCTGTGTGGAAAAACACAGAAATGACTGGAGAAATGACTCTGCCTCTCACTCTCTGCCAATGCTTTTTCATGCTGTAGAACATCAGCAGGTGCTGATGTTTAACTGCTGCTGGCAAAGGACTTGATCCTAAAAAGCATTTTTCACTTTGTACGCTTTCCTGTACCGTTTCTTTTCCCAGACTTAGGCAGTACTGGGAGAGTCCTCTCTCAGTGTCTGGATTACATCTGCCAGGGGCATTTTAATCTATTTACTGACTTGTTCGGGACATGCTGTACTGTGCAATTTTCATTGAACAAAGACTTTAAAGATGTGTCATATCCTCCTCTTGCATTTATTTAGTCAGGATTGTCCCGCAGGCTGTCACAGTTCAGTGGGACACAGATCTAATGCTGCTCCTCACTCTCACAGGGGGAGAGTGAGAAACTGTGGAAATGAGTGCTAGAGCAGGGAAGAGATCCCCCATGGAAAGCAGCAGAAGGATTAAGGACAAGCCCAAAGGCTGGGGCAAAGGAGAGTCTGTGTGGCCACTTCAGGGGACTCGATCACTCATCCCCTGTTTTGACTTTCCATTGCAGCACTCTGTGCTTTAAATAAGGTGGATTTTTTTCTCCTCAGAGCTGACAGACACAGACCTTGGTGCTGGTGGCTGCAGCCACCGAAGGGCAGCCGTGCCGTGCCATGCCTTGGGACACACCCTGGGGACAGCTGTCTGGCCGAGGTGGGATGCAAAGGACACACATTGCTGGTGCTTGGTTGTAATGTCTCACCCTGCATTTTAGCAGCACTGAGGAGAGATCAAAAGAGCCTCATGCAGGCTTCCACCCCCTCGTGGCATTCAGTGATCCACTTGCTTCTTGCTGTGCAAATCCAAAGAGGAGCGTGTTCTGGAAACGTCAGGGACATTCACATGTGGCTACTGCAGGATTGGCTTGGAATGGACAAAAGTGTGGCAGTGAAACACAAATTAGCATGAGCAGTTTTAAATATCGGTGTTAACTTCACATCCGTCTTCCGTGGGAGAGCTGACCTGTTGCTGATGTGCAAACTCCTTCTGCTTTCACCTAGGCGGAGTGACACTCCAGGCCGACCTCACTCCTGGCATTCAACCAAACTCGCGGAGAACCAACCCGATCCCAGCATGATGCAAATATCTCAGGGTACGCTTGGCACCCCTTGGCATCAGTCCTACCACTCCAGGTAAGCACTACACAGCTGTGGAGGGAAGGGAGGGGGGGCAAAAGATGTGGTGGGAAAATGGTACCGTCACCTCCGTAGAGCTGGACAGGTTTACGAATAGCCAGGGTTGGGATTAGAGTTAGGAAGGCTTCAGTTCCTGTTTGGTTTCCCAGAAGTCCCCCTTCCCACCAAGATGGGAGCCCACTCTCAGGATGCAGACAGAGCTTTCTGTGGATGCGGACACAGGAGCTGGAGTCCTGCTCTGCATCCTGTGGACTGCCCCCATATAGAAACACAGCATGGTTGTTTCCACAGCGAAGGCAAAGAAATCCAAAGTCTAAATTAGCCTTTTGGAAGAAAAGGGTGTAGGTAGCAGGGCCTGTCAGTGTATCGGAGCAGCCAACAGCGCAGCAGCAACAGTGCTCCTAGGGTGAGGAGTTCAGGGAGAGATTTCCTGGTTTGGCATTGGCTTTCTGCAGGAGTCAGCTCTATCATAACTGAAGGTGCAGAGCAGCTTGAGGAGGGACAAGTTTAAATTCTGCCCCTGAAGGATTTTCCCCGGAAAGGCAGAAGGGTTTCAGACTCTTTTACAGCCTCTGGGATTGAAACATCATTTCTTCTACAGGCAAGACTGATTCTTGGCAGAGGAGAGGAAAGGGAAAACAGAGCATTAAAGGAAGTGGGAGATGGTCGCAGAAAATAAAGTGTGTTGGTCTGTGGCCTCAGCACAGCTCATGTGCTGGAGTGTACTTCCCACCGAGGGGCTTTGCTTCCCAGGCAGTTCCTGGCAGAGCCTTTGGCAGCACRGCTCTGTCTCCCGGGTGCTTGAAGAGGAGCACGGGGAACATCTAGTGGCCAGCTGGCTAGGGCTGTGCTGGGCATTGCCAGGGAGATGCTTATTTGAATCCAAAATAGAGTGTTGCATTTAAATGAGTAAACCAGCTTTGTACTGAGATTTGCCATATCTCTTCCCTTTCTGCAGAGCTGCTGCGAGCAGGCTTCCTTCTGCCTTTCCTCATCCTTAGGAACCTTCTCCCCCAGGTCTGCCCTTTGGCTGGGATATGATCTGGAGCCACCTTCCAGCTCCCTGCCTTGCCCTGCCACAGCCTGTCCTTTCCTGCTGCTTCCCTGTGGCTCTGCCAGGACAGCACATGCAGTTGCACAGGGAACTAGAGAAAGAGATATCTGAGGAAGGGAAGCTGGTAACAGAGGGAAGAAAAGTGAAATCCTCACGCTACGCTCGCCAATCCTCAGTGTATTTGCTTGAATCTGGAAGGGGAGATTACCTGGGGCAAACTCTGCAGAAATTTGTGAAATCCCCCTGTGAGGTGTAAAAAAGGAGCTGTGGCTGGCACAAAGAGCTCCCTTCCCATGGATAGAAAGATCTCTGAGTATCCTTCTTATTTTATCACATCTCTGGTAGCCATGAGTCCTTTGGACATCTCAGAGGAAGTGCCAAGGTGCTCCTGCACCTGCTGAGCTACATGAAGAGGTGGCAGTGCAGACTTCCTGGGAATTCTCAGACTGTTTCTATGGTTGCACCCCACTTTCCTCCAGGCCCTGACACATGCATCTCTCCTCTGTCTTGTCAGCTTAGTTTTCTCGCAGCAAACTGTCCCTGGGACAGCTGAATTTCCAGGAAGCCTGCCAGGGCATAGCCTTCATCTCCATAAAAAGAAATGAAATGGGAAAAAAAGAAAGAGATTCGATTCCCCCCAGAACACCCCTTGTGCTCCTCTCCTCCTCCTTGGTGGCGTCGGTGCTCATTCAGCTTTCCAAGGGCTCTGGATGGGTTTGCTGGGTGGGGTTGATCCTCCCTGGCTCCAGAGATGCACCGTCCTTCTGTCTGTATTTCCCTCCCACCCTTCTGTGGTAAATAAGAGCCATGTGTTGCAATGTCAAGCAGTTCCTCTTTGTGAACTGGGATGACTCCAAACAGGGGATGGAGTAAGGCCCAAATATGGGTTTTCATCTCAAAACTAAACATCTTGCTTCTGAGCTCACTTATAAGTTGTTGTGCCTCTCCTCTGCTGGTTTTCACTCTTCTCTCACTGTTCCCCAGCTCTTCCACCAGCGATCTCTCTGGATATGAGCACGGCTATCTGAGGAGAAGTCCCGATCAGTACAGCTCCCGGGGCAGCATGGAGAGCTTGGACCACTCCTCCCCTGCCTACCACCCTTGTCACCTGTCCCCGGCCAAATCCACCAACAGCATCGACCAGCTCTCCCACCTGCACAGCAAGAGAGACTCTGCCTACAGCTCTTTCTCCACCAACTCCAGCATCCCCGAGTACCCAGCCGCTCCGCTGGGCAAGGAGCACTCGTGCTCCGCGGACAGCGCGCAGTGCCRGGGTGTGCCGCCGGAGGGGATGAGGCAGGCGGACATCCGCTACGTCAGGACGGTGTACGACGCCCAGCAGCGCATCTCCGAGGAGTATGAGGTGAAGCCCTTGGCCCTGCTTTCCAGCGGTGACGCCCGCGCCTCCCTGGACGGCCGCGCCCACGGCAGGCTCCACGCCGTCAGCCGGCACAACACAGCCTCCTCCTGGGCACAGCCAGCCCAGGGCCCCTCGGACGGCAAGGGCCAGCCCCTCAAAGGACCCCCCCTGCCTCCCRCTCGCAGCGACAGCTACGCAGCCATCAGGCACCACGAGAGGCCCGGCTCAGGCACTGGCCTYGATCCGAACAAGCCCGGCCGGACCCAGCCGAAAGGGGCCTGGCCGCCGCTCCTCAGCTCCCTATCCCAGGGGCCGCTGCTGAAACCGCCCTTCGGAGAAGGGCACCTGCACACTGTCGTGGAGAAGAGCCCGGAGAGCAGCCCCACCATGAAGCCCAAGCAGAGCTATTCCCAGCCAGCCCAGCCGGGACAGCCCCTGCTGCCCACCGGTGTCTACGCCGTTCCCTMCCCAGAGCCACACTATGCCCAGGCGCCCCGGCCTTCTGCCAGCAGCACCGGGACGCTTTACCCAGCTCTGGCCAAAGAAAGTGGGTACTCCCCAGCTTTCCCAGTCTCTTACGACAAGGCCGTAGCCGGTGGCACCCTGGGCTTTGATGAGAATGGAAACCAAAGCACTACAAACAGGTCGACCATCTTCTACCAGCCCCCTGCCACTGAGAGAAAGCACGAAGCCAAACTCGTCCAGCAGAAACCTCCCAGCGCAGCAGGCCCGGAGCTCTGCCTGGCTGCATCGCGAAAGGAGGAGCTGTTACCCCTTAACAAGGCAGCACACAGCCACCAAGAGACCCCGGGTACCGCACAGGCCTCCAAACCCCTTTTCCAGGCTCCACAGCCCCAGCTGAGGGATGCTAGTGAGAGAAGAACCCACTACCAGCCCAAAGAAGACCAGACGCCTGGATCCCAGGAGGACAAAAATGGCAACGCACAGGTAAACGAGAGAGACGCTGCTGCTCATCACCCATGGGGGCACAGCAAGGCCAAGCAGTATGGCTTCTCTTCCTTGCAGAACATCCCAGACAGCTCCAGGAGGCAAAGCAGCTCTGAGCTAACACAGACGCAACCAGGCGAGGGTTATTCCAACACCAAACTGTCCTTCCTGAAGAGCAGTAGCAAGGAGGAGAAGGATCCCAGGGAACAGGGGCACAGACAGTGGAGCGACATGGACCCACAGGCCTTCCTGAGGCAGGAGGAGGAGGGCATGAGCCTGGCTCTGTTCCACACTGCTGAGCCAAAGCGCAAAGAAGCCTCTTCTCCTCAGCACCCAAAGAGCTTGGATTTTGGGAGGAGCCGGCTCAGCTCTAGCAGCACCCAAAGCTTTTCCTACAGCAAACCAGAGGCTGGCAAGCCCCACTGCTCGGTGCTGGAGAAGGTCAGCAAGTTCGAGCAGCGAGAGCAGAGCACTCCCCGGCCTCAGAGCGCTGGCATTCCCAGCTTCGGCCAGCACTACGGGCCGAGCAGGATGAGCCAGCGCTCCGGCACGAGGTGCTCCCTGCACAGCCCGGAGAACATGAGGAGCAAGCTGCCCAGTGAGCCAGGCTGGGGCTCCAGCCCTTCCATCAGGAATGGGAAGCTGGAAGAGGCTGACTGGCACCCCGTAGAGCTGCAGATGGTGGCTTCGGTGAAGCAGGCAAGACCCAGTGAGTACTACAGCCTGTGTCCTGAAAACGAGGTGCAAATAAGAGCAGCTCAGCTACCACGGAGTAAAAGCACATTCCACCTGGGGGGTGAGCCTGAGAAGGAGATCCTCTGGAAGGATCACATCCAGGATGCGCACGGGTCGCAGCTGGACACGTCGTTTAACAGGGCCTACAGGAACAGCATTAAAGATGCCCAGTCCAGGGTGCTGAGGGCCACCTCGTTCCGTCGCATCAGCCCCCCGTTTGGGAGCACGCCCAAGAGGGTGCCCCAGAGGCCTGCCTCGGCCCACGTGGGCATGAGGAGCGTGGCGGCATCCCCCCACACCCCCAAGGAGAGGCACAGCATCACACCCACTGAAGGCAGCTTCTCTGCCCTGGACTACGCCAGGACACAGCAAGTGCTGCGCATCGGGGGTCGGAAGCGGCTGACGGCGGAGCAGAAGAAGCGCTCCTACTCGGAGCCCGAGAAGATGAACGAGGTGGGCATCTCAGATGGGGAGCCTTCGCCTTTCTCCTTCCAGAAGAAAAGCATCCATTTTGTCTTCCCGGAGAACACGGTGGCCGACCGGCGCAAGATCTTCGAAAGGGACAGCAAAGCTTCCTCCACAGCCAGCCTGTCCAAGCCGGAGCTCAAGCAGCTCCAGCAGAACGCCCTGGCCGACTACATCGAGCGCAAAACGGGGCGGCGGCCGTCCTCGCAGGACGTCGGGCTGCTCCGGGAGCGCTCCCACAGCTCCTACCTGCAGCTAGGTGGCCCCGACAGCCAGAGCCTCTCCTCTGCCTCCAGCATGAATTCCCTCCAGGACCAGAACCTTTACCGCCGCAGAGAGTCCATAGAGCGGATATCCAGGACGGGAYGGGTGTCTTCTACCCTTCCTCCCGGGTTGATGGAGTACTTGGACACTAGTGGAGATGAGAAGGCACCGGGATGCCAGGACATCTTGGTCACCAGCCGGCCGAAAACGGAGAGGTGCTGGGATTACAGACCCAGATCAGATCTCACCAAAGGCACGCAGACAGACCCGCTGGGCATGCAGGGCCAGCCTCACTACAGGAAGCAGGAGCAGGTCTTTGAAACACCCTCCACCACCAGGAAATCGGGGAAATCGGTGTCTGTAGAAGACCTGCTGGATAGGTACGACAATCAGCCAGTTCCTGTGCATGTGCGTTCCAGATCGTCTCCCACGGCAGATAAGAAACACCAGGTATGTGGGAATGGGACCATTTGTGCCCACAAGCGGGGCTCTCAGGACCAGGGAATGTGGGGGGATGTCAGACGACAGGTGTCCAGTCACGGCCATGACTCCATTGATAGAGGGAGATTCAGCGCATGCTGAGGCACTTTAGTGCACTTTAATTAAAAGATTGCTGGTGGGGTTCAGCTTTGTTCCTGCTGGGGCTATGTCAGGGATGCTGGGATTTCAGGGCATATGCTGGTGTGTTCTTGCTGTTCTGGTCATCCCACCTGAGGTGTCCTGTCCTTACCTGCCAGCAGCACCAGAGGAGCACTGAGCACCTTTCTGGCGAGGTGTCCCACTGAGGTGGTGATTTGCTGTTTTGCCTCAGCCCATTTTCCTGTCGCAAAGTGGAGAGCATCAAAGGCTGCTTGGAATTGCCCTGACTCCCGCTGTGCCTGACAGTGCTGGGAAGTGCTGGGCAGAGGCACTGCCAAATAACCATTATGTTTAGCCTCCAGCCCTGGAAAACTGAACAGAGACCCTGGCCCTTCCATGTTCCCTGCTTGGTGGTTGGGAACATTGCACTGATGTCACAAATGGGGAATTCGACTGACTCCAATGATGGTAAACAGTAGAACCAGGCTAAATTCTTAAACAACAACTGTCCAGGCCGGCTCTTCAGCTGGCTGAAATCTGTTCAGACCTATTTAGGTAACTGCAACTGGGTCTGCTCCCACATCCCTGTTTCCATGCCAGGCTCCGTTCATCATGGAGAGAGGGAGCAAATGACCAAAATGTGTGGACAGGCTCCTTGCCCCAAATAGGCTGAGTATTTAGAGTGCTCGCATACTTACATGGCAGCTGAGATCCAGGACATCTCCTTCTGCTCCTGCACTCACTCCTGACCCAGAACAGATTATCCAGGAGCAATGAAGTGGTCCTGAGCCAAGTGACAGAGAGGAGGCTCTGGGCAGCATCTCCCAAACCAGGGAGGGGGAAGGAGCCACCCTCCCAAAACCCTTRTGTGCTTCATTCTACACGTCCTCCCTCGGCAGCCCTCAGCTCCCACACCACGCCTTTAAATAGAGTGAATTAAAAAAGCAGCTTGTGACTATCAAGTGACTGGAATGCACTTCCAGAACCATCCCCGTCTCATCCCACCATCAGTATTTTTCCACCCCAGCCAGGCATCAGGCCCATCTGTGCCATTTTGTCACACTGCCCATCAGAGCAGCARCAAAACCAGACCTCCAGAGAGAGAAAAATCACCAAAATGTACTTTTCAATGACAGGTTGGATGATGGGCAGTCCCAGGTCATTTTTCCCCATCCCACTCTCTCAGGCAGGACATACAGGGCAGTTCTTGAGACCTTTATTTCCCCTTTCTGGCTCATTTTTAATTGTTCGTATGTTCAGCAGCCATCCAGAGGTTCTGCCTGTTGGAAGCCGACTCAAGGAAGAGGGTGAACAGCACTGCAGACCTGCTGACAGGGTCTTAGTTCAAGTGCAGAAGAGGGAAGAGCCTTTATGGCTGTTTCCCAGAGGGATTTAGCTGCAACCACCTGTGRAATGAGGATTTAGTCCCATAGGCAGTAAGGCACTCATGAAAATCCTGTTCTTAAATCTTAATTTGACTTCCAGCATATACACCAATCCATGGGGTCTATTTGAAAGGGAAGTATATGTTGAAGTGCTTTCTTCATTAGGTTTGTTTCTGATCCATCTCCAACGCTAAAGCACAGCTATAAACATGGGGGACAAAGCCAAACAAACAGAGTGATTTTTTTGTTGTTGTTATTATTTATTAGATTCTTTTTGGTGTTTTCAGATTTTTTGTGGGAAGCATTTATTCCCAGTTTAGCAGCAGACTTCTCTGCCTCACTGTACGTTTTGCAGGGCCTTGTGTACAGTGTTTAATGTTCATTGCAGGCTGCATACAAATCACATTGCACTGTCACTGCAGGAATTTGTTTAGAGATAGGAAGGAATGGATAGCTGTGAGGAATGACTTGCTCTCAGGCTTTGGAAGGCATTCTCATCCATGTTTTGGTATTTTGTTTTGCTTTCTGCTCGCTGCTGACGCTGGCGTGGTACCCCAGGAGCTGCTGAGAAGGGAGAGCAGCGAATTCGGCCCCATGGTGAGGGATCCCTTCTACGTGGTCAGCGCAGGAGCCAGGTGGGTTTATGTCCCTGTCCCCTTTGTCACTGCAGGGCCAGCTCTGGCCATCCGCCTGCCAGCAGCAGTTGTCACGGATTGTCTAGGGAAAACCCCTGCACAAACACAGTTCCAGCTCTGCCGTGCCCAGCAGACTGAGGAGGAGTTGCTGTGAGCTTTTTCTTTCACTACAGACATTAATTTACTATCAAGTCCTCTTCATGTCGCCTTGGAGCACATTTCTGCAGCAAACTTCCAGTTCCATAACTTCTAGAATGTGTTTGATCTGCAGTTGGAACTCACATCTGGATGCTGTCATAACTGAAGGAAAAAATACCTAGATGTCCCACTCTGGCTGGTTTTATCCACCCCAGGATGCTGCCTTCCCAAAAGCTAGGGAATAAAACCAGGRTATTTCCTTGATCTTGCTCAGCTGGGAGCTGGCCTTTGGGCCGCTTCCCTTCATGCAGGCAGGATGTTTTGCTCAGCAACAGGGGGAGAGAAATGCTTTTAAAAATAKAAAAGTGTAAGCATAAAACTCAACGTCTTAGGACTTACGTAACTCTCCACTTAGCCCTGGATTGTTGTGAAATTAACGAGAACTGAAGTTGATCGTGCTGTATTTACATTTAAATAATAAATAGAAGTTTGCCCTAAGCCCTGAGTGCCCAAACAGCTAACTCCCATTACAGTAAAAACCATCAAGAGGGACTAAAGGCGTTGTTCACAAAGGAGCTCTGTTCCTCACAAACTTGCAGTAAATGCCAGCCCCCTCTGTAGTCACAGTGGGAGTTAACACTGCTGTCTCCAAAGGTTTCTCCATGCAGCTCTGGGTCAGGGAGTGACAGCTGGCAGCACAGGAGGGCTCCTACTCTGGCTGGATCTTACTTCTGGCCATTTTTGCCCCTAAGAAGACATAAATGTTGTTTTAGAGGGACTCAATCTGCCTTCAGGTGCATCCTTGTGGGATTATTTAAATCACACCCGTTTACTTTGATTTGGAATAACTTTTTCCATGTTTTTTTCCTGAGAGCACCATGCATCTGCTTCAGTTCCTCCTGCCTCCCCATTTCTCCTAGAGATGGCATTTCATCCTGCTGTTCAATCACTACTTGTGGCTTCCTTTTATTTTTTTCTTTCCCCAACCTATTTTCCAAGTAATGGGATTGAACACCCAGACTGAAAACAAGTTTATTGGGGCACGAAATGCAGGTTTCTCGTTTTCATGCTTCACTGCACAAAGATTATTGGTTATTAACAGTTTTATGATGTTTGTGCTGCGTAGGCATCCCACGTGCTTTGCAAGCACATTTCTTCTGGGAGATGGGAGGTTACTTTCCCTTCTTGGTCAGAGTTGGATTTCTCAAAAGATGAAAGAAAAGGATAGGAGAAGTGTTCTCCATGCATGGGCCCTTCAGGGAGGCAGCAGCAGGCAGTAGGAGTTATGTTTCTAGGTTTCCTTGGGACACAGATGCCCCATGTGCTGGACAGGAGATGGGGCCATCCCTACCACCTCTTATGCTCAAGGAGGAAAAATGTCAGATGGATAAGTTAGGAAAACCTTGRTCAGTGATCACTTGGTCCAGTCACACATGCTCTTCCTCTGCTCCCCAGGTGTCACACGATATTGGGAACGGCTCCACCAGTTTTAGAATCCACAGTTGCTTCCACAGTAGGAGAGATCTTTGAATTAGAGAATTACCATCTGGCATTCCTGACAAACACTGAGCATCTGAAAAGAATACACACTGCTACTGTCCAGGAACCACAGACAATACCAAGAGCAGCCTGTCTGGGAAGTTTCCCCACCCCCAGGCACAGGCTGCCAAATTCTATTCTCGGTCACACCAGAATAAAGCCAGAACTACCCATGTCTTTGACAGAGTTCTTCTTAATTTGTACCAGTACATCTGAGAACAAATTTGGGGCCCAAGTCTCCAACATCACAGACTGGCAGTGTTGGGATTATTTGACAATGCATCTCAAGAACAGAAAATACACTGGCAGTGGAGCTGCATTGTGTTTTACTGGTTTATGATATGGCCTTGTGTTTCCAGGCCACCTTCTCTTGCCTCTGCTAGTGCCATTGTTACTGCTCAGTTTGTTTTCCAGTTAAATAGCCAGACAGGCACGTAGGTTCGGCTCTGGATGCTGAGCAGAATCCTCACTCCAAAGGCCAGACACTGCTGCTCAGACTCACGTGAGAACACCCTAAAAGACCTGGAAGGAATCGTTCAATGCGCTGGCTTTGCAGCCTTAACATCCCCTTGCAGTTGGAATGTGTTGGCTTTGGGGTTTGTCACACCTGCCTGTCTGAGGGAGCTCTTTCTTCTAACAGGATTCCAAGGCTGCAGGAGCTTTTTAAAATTTTTTCCATAGTCAAAACAGTGCATTTTTTGGCCTTGCTTTCTTCTTGGAGACAGTTGAATCATTTTAATGGCACCTTTCCAAAAAGAGCAGATAACATTATGGGAACATTTGGCCCACAGAGTTGAAATTCTTAAAATTACAAGCAATTGAGAATGGAGTTTGGTGGTAGATAATGTCAAATAGTCTATCTTACAACGGTTGCTACTGGCCCCATCTGTAACAAACCAAATTGGAAGCAGAGCTGGAAAGGAAGCTAGGCATTAAGTTTTCCTAATATTTTTTCCATTGACTTACTGCTGTGATGCTTGCTACATGTGTGCGTGATGTAGCATACACTGAAAATTATGRGAAATGGTGGGAAGGAATGGATCTGGCTCAGGATTTTACTTCCAATTTCAAAGCGCAGCTGCACCTCACCTAGACCAGCAGGCAGTGACGCTGGCCTCTGACAGGGTTGATAACTTGTCCGTTAAGGAGGTGCACGACAAATTTTCTGATCATTGATTAGTTACTAATCTTACCAYGGTCTGTGTCTTGCGATTTAGGTCTTTCAGCAAGAAAGAAAGAAGCCACTCAGAGAAAATGACATTCACAAGTTACTATCCCCATCCCCTCCGCAGCACCGAGGTTGTCGCCGGGCCCGCCACGCTGGCCGAGAACCACAAGCTCTCAGAACTTTCCAGGCCAGATAGCAGGACTTCCRCATTTTTCCCAGCCCCAACAGAGACAAGGAGTCACTATCCTGAGCAAAAGCAGGGCTTTAAACCCGTGTTCCTTAACCTTACTCCTTCTGGATCTGGCCACTCTCCCCCTAATATGCCCGCCCAGGCTCCTTCAGACTTCCAGAGCGCAGGCGACAGCCAGGCTCCGAGACAGCACCATGCCAAACGAGAGGCTGTTCCCCCTGAGGGCAACAGGAGTCCTCAGGCACAGCCTTTGGATGCTGTCCAGGATAGATCCCCCGAGACTCCCACAGAAGAGATGATGTGGAGAAGGAAAGCCGGGCTGCTGCACAGATCCCTCCCCCCCAAAGTGGCGTGGGCTCATTCGGTCAAAGACAGCAGCTACGCCAGGGCCATGGTGTCTCCTCCGGCGGCTGGGCCGAGGCCCTCCCAGAGGTGGCAGTCCCTGCCGACACAGAGCAGCACTTCCTCCGACCCGGAGACTCCTTCTCCCCAGGGCGCAACCCAGCTGCGGATCTCGGAGTCGGGCCTGCAGCTCACTCCCCCGCCGTCGCTGCAGGACGAGGAGGACGATGAGGTGTTCGTYGCGCCTTCCCAGCCACCCTTCTCCCTGCCACTGCCATCCCGTCCTCTTCCTGAGCTGAGCTCTTGCACTTCTGCCAACAGCAAGGAGGAATTCCYACCTCCTCCCCCAGCCGTGGCGCTGGAGGGGCGTGGGGCAGCTGGAGACAAATCCCCCCGGCTCCCAGAGGCCAGCATGAGGTAAGGGCGGGATGGAACGCGGCGTCCCGGGCAGTGTAGGGCCATATAGAGTAAGATATGCAGGGCTGGAACAGATGGGGCTGATCCCACGTGCATGAGACCCCCCAGCTGCCAGCCGGGTGGGAAGCTTGCACGTTGTCAGGGGACAGGGACAGACAGACTCGCTGCCTGTCTGCCCAGAGCGGCCTCAAACGATGTAGCCAGAGCCAGGTCCACCAGCAGGTGCACTGACAGGTGCTCCCCAGAACCCCCAGGACAGGRTGCTGCGGAGGAGAACTCTGCTGGGCTGGTTCTCTGTGTCTATCTCAGTGGGGTTACTTTTGACTCGCTCCAGCACAAAGAGCTGAAGTGGCTGCTGGCTCCTTTCAGTTACTGGTTTTTGAGAGACAACTATGAAAATCCGTGAGGAGTTTTTCCAAACAGTTAGAATTTCCCAGAATACATTTTAGACCTGGCACAAAATAATGCTGTTATGAAACAGTGACCATCTGCCAAGAAGTGACAACATAAATATGTCGGGGCCAGGCTGTATGGGGAAGTTCTCCTGAAGGATAGAACGTTGGGCGAGGTGCCCCGGTAGTTAAACTCAGCACAGCTTCCCTCACTCCCAGGCAGCTGCTCTGATATCCATCCGGGAAGAATCTGGCCGGGACTGTAGTAGTGATTGGCTTTTCCAACATGGCGAGGACAAATGGGTAAGGGCTGCTCAGGATGGCACTCCTGGGTGGAGAGACACAATGTCCCCAGCCTGCCAGCAGAAAACAAAGTGTCTTGGTGTTCGCTACTTCTTTCTGTGCTGAAAGGACAATCTGGCAGTGTCCAGGTTGAATAGACAAAACGCTTCTGGTGCCACTGGCTTCACACTGTGGACCCTTTCATGTTGGAATGAGAAGTGAGACACAAAAATGAGTGAGAGAGAAGGAAAACTTGTTTCTTGTAGGCCTTTACCATGTGTTCTGAATGGTCCTGGGTGGTAGGTTTATCTTCATCTCACAGAATTTTTCTGTTCATAGTGGCTTCAAAAGCTTCCCCAAAGCTCTGGCYGAGAGGGAGGTAACAGGATGGAGCACCAGTACCAGTGAAAACAACTGGCCCCTCTCGCCAGCCGCATCAAAGAGGACTGGCTCTCCATCTGCTGTGGATCAGCAGCACCAGTCACCTGCTCCTTCTGAAGGGCCTCAGAGYGCTGACAGACAGCCCATAACTCAGCCTGAAGGTAACCCCAGAGAGCCAGCGTCGGAAAACGCCTGCCCGGACACTGGGATAACCAGCACAGCATCCCCAACAAAGGCAAAGAAAAAGACCCCAGAAGATATTAAATCAGAGGCTCTAGCAAAAGAAATTGTCCATAAAGACAAGTCTCTGGCCGATATCCTGGACCCAGATTCCAAAATGAAGACAACCATGGACTTGATGGAAGGGATTTTCCCAAGTGGAACCAGCTTGCTGAAGGAGAACAACATGAAGAGGAAGATGTCGCAGATGCAAGCCAGCAGGATGGCAGTGGCGGATGACACGTAAGCACTGCTGGGTTAGGATAAGGGCTGGCAGAACTCCCTGCTTCCTTGCTTTTAAGGACAACCTGTGCTCGATTTTTCTGCATCTCTGTAGGTGAGAGTGGGTTTTGCATTTCCCAGGTGTGAGGCCTGGCAGGGCATTTCCAAATGGCCTTTCCCATGAGCTGGGCTCCATGTGTGGGCTCTGAGTTCACCTCTCTGGGCTGTGTAGAAAACGATGCTGAGCTTGGGAACAGCAGGAAATGAACCATCCCTMGAGATATAATTGGATTTTGCTATCTGAACCTTTGTAATCTGAAGCAAGTCAGTCCAAAGCACAGGAACAGAGATGGAAGAGTAAAATCAGGATGAAAGTAATGGCAGGCACAAAGATAACGAGAGGACAAATTTTAGTAGGAGGGATCAGGGGGCCTTCTTATTAGAAGATCAGCCCAAGTYCCCCAGTATGGGTTTTTTAAGGTAAAAACTCCCAAGTGGCAGCTGGAAATACGTTGTACTGCATGTAAGAGGGTCAGTCTGGCCACCTCCCACTGACCTGTGCTGACTGACCTTCAGCAAGGTAAATCCTGTGCAGAGCTGTGTCCAGTCACCTTTAAACCCAGTGGCTGTGCCATGCTGGGATAGCTGACACGCACCCCCTGATGGCAGGAATCCTCCTTGTCCTTGTGGGTAATAACACTGGGAAGTTACCAAAGAGGGAGCACTGGGAAACCATGCATCTGGGCATGGGGAAAAGTCAAGCTCAGACTGAACTCCGCCTTTTTCTTCACTGTGGTGTAGGAAGGAGGAAAAGGAAGCTGCTGTCACCCTGGTCACCTGTCCTGCTTATTACAGCGTTTCAGCACCCAAAGCAGAACTGCTGAATAAAATCAAGGACTTGCCAGAAGAAGTAGGCGAGGAAGAGGAGCTGCTGGACATCAATGAGAAGAAGGTAAATTCAGCACTCACCATTGTTTGCTGCTTACTTTCCTGTAACAATAATAATAACCCGTAAAGTGAAGTGCATTTCTATTTGATGTCAGCTTTTGGCAGCTCCCAAAATTGCGTGGGAGCGATTAGGGCGCTTGTGAAGCTTTGTTAGAGTGACCCAGATTGTATGAGGAGAGTTAATCTGAATTACTCACTGCAAATTGAGTACCAATTTTGCACCACCCTGAGGCGGGCCTGGATCATGCCAAATGCTGAGTGTACAGACTGTCAGGAGCAGCCCCTGTTCTGTAGCAAGGAAGGAAAAGGGAGAGGTGTAGCAACTTGAGCAAGACCCGCTCGGGTTGGAAACGGGAACGGAGTCCAGCTAGTGACTGCACTAAGTGCAGGAGATTTTCCCCTAGGATTTTCCTCTTCTGTGAAGCCAGTTTACCCATTTTACCTGCTGTCTGCGCCCACTGCCTCCAGAGAAACACTGGCTACTCTTTTCCCCCCACACTTCATTGTTTCTCTGAGCCACTGAAAGCACCTCAGCAGCTCGGTCAGCACAACCTCCGTGTGATGACTTGGGAAGGAGGAGAGCAAGGCAGGAGGGGAGGACACATTTTCCTCCCTTACTGAGGCCCCTGCAGCTCTTGCTGGAGGCTTCCATTGCTCTGTCTTCCAGGGCTTTTGCAGGGCCTTCTAATTTGCCCCGTGGTTGTCTCACATCAGTTACTTGGTAATTACAGATATGCTGCTTAGCTCCAAAATCCCAGGGAGCCACAGGCAGGTGTTTGTGGCCTGTCTGTGCCTCCCTTACACGCCTCCTGCCTCCATGTCAAAAGCAGCTGTGCCTGTCTGTAAGTCTAAACCATCCCACGCTGCAGTGGAACAGAGTAGCACAGCCCAAATTTCATTTTCTGTTTGGCACCTCTTCTTTCTGTGGCCCTACACAGATTCTGGGTCACAAATACASAGGGGAGTCGCTAACCAAAAGCATTTGCCCAAGGCCTTTGCCTGCTGCTTCCATTATCTGGCCCAGGTTGTAGAGCATCCAGCTCCAAAGGGAATCGCAGCCCCTGCCACATCCGTAGCATTCCAYTGATTCCCTTCAAAACCTGCCTGCTCATACCAAGGCGAAAGGTGCGGAGTGACTGAACAAGACAAGGGTGCTGCTCCACGAGCCTGCCATGGAGGGCGAGTCCCAGGCCTCAAAGGTTACATTTGCCTGGAAAACCAGCAGTAGATGGGAGTGATTAGGCCCAGGCAGCACAATCTGGCATGTTTGCTCAKGGTCTGTGTGCAGGAACATTTGCACAAGGGTTACCTGAGAAGGCAGCTCCTCTGGGAGGTCGTTTGGATAAACCAGGCTCACTTCCACTGTAAGTATGTAAAGGGGCTATGTTGGCTGGTATTTGGGATCACAGGAGAGCCACTSATTAATGAACACAAAACTAAGTTACAGGCCCCTCCAGCTCCCAGGCCTTCAGAACAAAGGTATGTCATTCCCAGCAGCCCAGCAGCCTCCTCCTACGGMTGGAGGGCAAATCTCCTGGAGCAGGGAGGAACAGCTGCCAGTTCAGAGCAGCTCCATCCACCCGGAAACCTGCTGAGGTTAATGCCAGACTTCGAGACCACCCCGTGGAGTCCTGCTATAGAGATTTCCCCACAGCACTGTAATCATTGAACAGGGATCCCTCCTTTTGCTCCTCAGGATTTAGTCCAGCAATCAACTGATGGATCTTTCTTTGGAAGGGAACATTAGCATCATCGCCCTTGGAAAGGGCAAGGGTTGGGTTTTGCCTCAGTGCAACTGAGGGGAGAATCCACATAAAGGAGTTCTGGTTGACCCTTAGGAGCTGGGATTTAGTACCACCTTTGCTYCCTCTCCCCCTGAACTACCCTGCTAGCAAATGGAGGTCACTCCAGGGAGCGGATGTTCGTTTTCAGGGAATATCACTCGCCTTTTGCTGCACCTTTGCGTGCGTGTGGCAGCTGAGAGCAGGCTGTAGTGCAGCCACAGAACTATGCATGCCAAGTGTTCCATCTAGTGGTGCCTGGCCATACAGGGGCATGTGCTTCCTGCTGCCAAATCAGCCTGGGAACCCCACTGACAGGCCACCCTGGGAATCAGGGCCAGCTCAGTGACCCCCAGCCTGACTGGCGTTTGAAAATCCCAACTCCCTACTGCCTCCTGCTGGGAATGACACTCAGATTTGATAGAAAAAGGACTGAGATAATACTTTCAGGCAACCTTGTGATGGACTTGTTTCATCCTGTGGTGTTTGTGTGCAGAGTGGATGAACATACAGGTGTTTGTGCCTCAGCAGTGCACAGACGGGAGACACTGAAAATCCCCACCCCTGTATGAAGAGCTTTTCCTGCTTGCTGTGCTCTCAGTTCTGAGTAAATGGAAGCAAGAATTGCAAGCCCCAGGCCAGAGACTTGCTTTTGCATATGTCTYTCCACTAAATCCTAACAGAAATTAGGATTTCCGGCACATGTGCAGCACTGCTGTTTCTGGAGTAACCRAACCCTGGGAGCCTCCTTTTCTGTGGCAGGGAAAGAGTTCCCAGTGTTTTCACAAAATGGGTGTGTGCTCTTTGCTCAGACACTGGGTGAATTCAGAGCATCTTTGGTGTAAAGTCTTCCTTGATGCCTCTGTGCGTAAGGCACTTGTTCAGTGCAGTTCAAGAGGTTTCAGGTTGGGTCAGGAGTGGGGAACACACTGGAGGTGTGGCTGCAGCTCTTTTTGCTCTGAGCTTTTAAAGAACATTAATCTTTCAGCTGTGGGTAGCTGGATATCAGAATATGGTACACCCCATCAGAGATCTCTTTTGTAAATGTTCATTGAACAAATATACCCTCATGCAACCTCATGGGCTACTCGGGTTGTCTCTGAGGTGGGGAATTTCAGCATTTTTCCTGTTTCCTCCCTAATGTCTTCTTGTCAGCTGTTGCTGACCTGACCCTGCTCCTCAGGAACTGCAGCCATATCCTCTTGTCATCGCCCATATGAGCAGGGTGATGGTGGTTACAGCCAATGTGGCAATGTTTCCCCTCCGACAGGCTGAGCTCATCGGGAGCTTGACCCACAAACTCGAAATCCTGAAGGAAGCCAAGGAGGGCCTGCTCGCAGACATTAAGRTGAATAATGCTCTCGGAGAGGAGGTGGAGCTGTTGATCAGCACGCTGTGCAAACCCAACGAGTTTGACAAGTACAAGATGTTCATTGGCGATCTGGATAAGGTGGTGAACCTCCTGCTCTCCCTCTCGGGACGCCTGGCCCGCGTGGAGAATGTCCTGAGCAGCCTGGGAGACAATGCCAACAGCGAGGAGCGGGTACGTATCAGCACAGCCCTGGCCTGCTCGGGGCGTGGGGCAGCAGCCTCCACCACCACRGCCTTACAGCGACCTCCAGGGGCTGCCAGGAGGGCAGCACAGCTGGCTTGGTGCTTCTGTAGGAGTAGTAGCTCAGACGTTGTCCTGGGAATCTTGATCCCGGTTTGTATAAATGGCTGAGATCCTGCGGCTTTTGTCTGGAAAYGGACCGGCTGTGTTGGGAACAGCCACATTTTAACATTCTGTGGGTGGTTTTGAAAAGGTGAAGCCGGATTTTCTTGGTAGTTGCTGCTTTCAAGAGAGTTCTCCTGATTTCCTTGGAGCACTTTCTGCCTCCCATTGACGAGGACGTTCAGAGCCCGATTCAGTGGGGTTCGCATTCATTCTGTACTGAGGAATTCATCCTCCTCTCCCAGGCTTTTGCCTGCGTGTCTGGGAGCTCAGCAGCCCTCTCTGGAGGTGGCAGATGGGCTGGGAGGAAGGAAAGGGGGGATCAGGGAGTGTGGTGCTGCTGGTACTGAAGGTCTCTCTCTGTGGTGCACAGAGTTCACTGAACGAGAAGCGGAAGCTGCTGGCTGGCCAGCATGAAGATGCCCGGGAGCTGAAGGAAAACCTGGACCGTCGGGAACGGGTGGTCTTGGACATCCTGGGGAACTACCTCTCCGAGGAGCAGCTCCAGGACTACCAGCACTTTGTAAAGATGAAGTCTGCACTCCTCATAGAGCAGCGAGAGCTCGATGACAAAATCAAACTGGGCCAGGAGCAGCTCAAGTGCCTGATGGAAAGTCTCCCCCCGGACTTCACGCCCAGGGATGCAGCGGCAGCAGCGGCCCTGGCTGCAGCACTTGCTACCTCCGCCRGGGTCGGTGGTAAAACACCTCCAGCAGCCTCTTCCTCACTCTAACCTGTCCCAGGTGGAGCTGGAATACAGCCCTGCTCGAGTCCTTTTAAGCCAAGCATGTGGCACATAGTTCTCTTCAAAGACAATGAACGGAGACAGGTCTAAACCAAGATTTTAATGAAGGAAAAAAAAAAGCAATAATAAAGGTTTTATTTTCCTTTCCTTCCACCTCTGCTTCCTGGAAACTTAAAGGTAGGTGGAGGGAAATGTCCTCYTGTCAGAGATGAGGAAGAATCTCACACAAATGAAACACGTGACCTTTAATAAAAAACATGACCTCCTCTCTTCCCTTCCTTTTCTGCCTACCCGGCACCTCATTAAATAATGAAGGATCTAAGAGAATGAAGCCTTAAAAATAAAACCAACCCATTTTACTGAACATTATTGATATTTATATTTTTTAAAGAACAAGACAGAATGTGTAAGTTTTTGTACATACTCTAATCAGTTACTTGATTCTACTTTGTTCTGTATGTAGAAAAGACATTTAATTTTGTATTTTGTGAAGAACTTAACAAAAAGAGGGAACCCCAAAGATAGTCATGCAGTAGCTTGAAACATCTCATCGTGGTTGTGTTGCTGTTGTTGTGGTTGTTTTTTAATATAATAAAGGGCTACCAGAGGCAGCTTCACCCTGTTTCAACACATGCTAAATATACCRTTAAGTGCCCTTGTCAAAGAGAGTTTGGCCAGGAAAATAGAAATTTTTCCTCTTCTGGATCCTGTGATGCTCTGAGTCTGGAGTTTAAATATCTTTTATGGGAACCTGCATCTCAGGAGTCCAAGTTAGCACAAAGCAAGGAACTCACTGCAGGAACGTTGGGGAAGTTCTGTCTTGATTTTGAACACTCATCACTGTGATCTGTTTCTGTTGCAGCCTGAAAGATTTCGCTGAGGTGTGACAGGCTTCTTTACTGACATGATTTACAGGTCTTGTTGTGAGTGGAGTTTGACGGAAACAGCGGGGGGAGCTGTTTCAATCCAATCAATACATTTAATTTGCCCTAAAAATACCAACACACCCACTTCTGCAGCTTMGTTATTAGATTTAAAAGCAGTTTTAATTAAGATGCTCTTTGCAGCCACCCTTCCATCCCACACTTACCAGAACAACTCACAAAGGCTTGGTAAATCYGGGAGGTGTTTGTGCAGCGCCTGAGACCAGCCAACATTGCATTTTCCAGTTAGTGGGTTCTTTCCTGAAAAACACAAGTCCTGCAGTTTACCCTCAGGTCAGGAAGAGCCTCCATCTAAACAAGATCTGCCTGTTTGCTACAGGAACCCACRTGGCTTCAGGAGGAGCACCTCCAGCCAGTTTGGGGGTGGGTGAGGCAAGTCCTGCATGTGCTCGCACTGGACGCAGAAGCATCTGCTAAAGAGGCAAGTGACAGTCACTGACATTTTTTAACAGCTTCTATTTTCAGGTGAGAGATGAGTTAAAGCCCCCATTTCTGTGGTAAGCGCAGAGGAACTCTCTTTGCACAGTTTTGTTCAAAAATCACTCTCCTAACTGCAAGGGTTGCTGAGTTTGGTAGAAGCACATGTTGATGTGTATTGGAAGGTAACTAAACATCAGCCAAGCCTGAAGATTTCCTTCTCAGGCAGAAAGGGGAATGTATTTATTGCTTTTTAACCCACCACGCTTTTCTCTTGTGGCTGTGAAACAAGAGGATAGTGGAGACCCCAGAAAAAGAATTTCCCAGAGTGATGACTTGATTTCATGGGACAGGAATACCAGGGATAGAGTTTTATCCTTATTGTCCAGTCCTTGTAAACTTACTGACACAAATATGCATTTTGCATCTGGCTACATGAGATTTTTAGATCTGAACCCGTATTTAAGTGGCTGCAGTGGAGGAAGCGAGTACACCAGATAGAGTGAGCACAACTTGCTGTGTTGCCCCTTCCCCAAAACGCTGTTTATTGTGCATCCCAGAAATGGCTTCTCAACAGCTTGTCAATTTTTGCTAAAAATGAGCCTTATTTTTATAACAGAAACATCTGTTYGGGATATTGGAGTAGAATGCCCTACATCCCACCCTGCCACAGGGATGACAGCATGGCCTGTTTGCTAGCCTGGGTGGCCTCTATCYGTAGGTGACAATGGGTGGGACTCCTTCCCATGTCATTTTATAGTACCTAGGTCAAGCACCTTCTCCAAAGCTATCTCCAGGGAAGTCGTGGACTGTTGAACGATCTTGTGACAACCTTCAGCTGGCTACAGGCACAGTGGGGAAGCATGGATCTCCCTTCAGTGGCTTGAGGAAAACCCTGTTAAGGACAAAGCAGTTACACTTCTGACACATGGTGCCAGTCTTGAGTAAAATCTCCTTGTACAAAAACAATTCCATTACTTTATGTTTGCACACTAGTTAGAAACAGCCTTTTTCCTGGGTCAGCATCACTTAAATTATCTCCAGTCAAAGCAGGCCAGCTCTCAGTAAGCCCTCACATGCTTTGAGCAACACGCATGTGATACAAGTGCCAGGCAAATCTAGTCATCCAACTTAAAATTGGCCTTTTTCTATCAGAGCSCTTGGGCAATTGACCGTCACAAGGAATTCATATCAGATGCTTTCCTCAAGACTAAACCTAGTAAGGAGTGTTTACATACCATGGTCTGTTGGTTGTAAGTTTATACACAAGATCTTTTGTGAACGTTACCTATAAAATCGGTCAAATCCAGAGCACCACAGCAGTTTATTTGTCAGTTTATCCATCATCTTTACAACTCGGCTGCTGTCGTGATTGTTTAGGCTGGTAATTAAGAGAAGCAAGTAAAACAAACTGGATAGCATTCCATACTCACTCCACATAAATCCTGTCCTTTGCAAAATGGGGAACAGAGTGAGCTTTTCATCAGAGAGCCCCTGCTTTAAATCAGTGGCAGCAAACTGGAGCACACCTAGACCYCACCCCAGGTTTCTCCGTGCCTCATTCAACCATCCACCAAGCCCGTGTTTACATAAGAGTTGTTTATCCCCTTATACCCCTCCAGAGGGATGTGTCCTGACCATGGCACAGYGTTATGGCTTGGCTGTGTTCCCACAGGAGTGCTGCTCATGCCTTCGCACATAAACCAAGTGTACAGCTCTGGTGTGCTATGGGGTTTTTCTATCCATGTGTTACTGAACAATCAGCCTTTGTGTTGTGCAACTGGATGTGTGTCTGTGGCCAGCCTTTGTGCAGCTTGGTGTGCGTCAGTGCCAAAAAACACCGCAAAAATGTGCTTTCTTCTCACCYGTTTCAAGATGTCGGGGAGATGGAGCTAGCCAGGCTTAGCACCCTCAGAGAGGCTTGACAGGGTGTCAGCGTGGCTCTGCCTGCTTTGGGATTAGGAAAAAGGGCTTGTTTTCCCCTACACCATCTAGAAAACAGGGTACATGTGACCCAGGCAGCTTTTGCCTCTGTGGTTTGCAGCCAGAGGCCATGGCCTTCTGCTAGGGCTGCACGGAGAGCAGGGAGACTTCAAATGAGAAAAGCCATCCATGCTTTTTAAATTCTCATTTGTTTTAGCAGTAAACACAAAAGAAAAAAAAAAAAGGACTCAGGGAAGTTTACAAAGGATGAAATTGGAAGATGAGAAGYCATGGCAGGAGGTTTTGGGGGAGAAAGGGGGCCCTGAGCAGAAATTTCTCGTGGCTCTTCCCGCCACATATTTGGCGGGAACCCTTTTACCTCACAAAGGGACCCCCGCCGCCATCTTAGGGGGGCTGCTGAGGGGAGCACGCTGTTGGCAAGGGGCTCTGGGACACCCAGCCCTCACCAACACCTCSAAAAYCCCCCAAAAAACCCCAAAAACCACRAGCAGGACTCGCTGCCCAMCCTTGCTGTGTTTTTATGGTAAACACCTGTGTAGAAATCAGAGCTAAYGAGGGACAGCCAGGCTGAGGGGCAGCCGGGGGGGAGCCACAGGTGAGGCACTGCAGGAGGATGCACACCTCAGCCTGAAGCCTGCTGAGAAAAGGTGAGTAAAGCTATATTTTTATGCTTTTTTTCTCCTCATGGGACAGCTTTGCAGCATGTAGCTGGGTTAGGGGTTTGGGGTGGGGAAAATGCTCCAGTTTCTTGGAAAGCAGGAGCATCTGGTGCTTGGTTTTCAAAAGGAGGGAGGGTGCTGGCCTGTGGCTATGGAAGGGTGCCCACACCAAGGGGTTCTCAGCATGGCAGGACTTGCCCTCATTACTACAGGAGTGGATAGGACAGGGTCTGTACCTATCTGACCCCAAGGATCTCCCACACCAGCAGCATCCACACCGCCATCACATCCTGGGAAAGGAGAATGGTGTGGTTAGGGTTTCCAACATGCTCCCCCAGAACAATTATGAGGTAATGCACCACAAGGTTTGTGGCTGACTTTCCTAGGGTGACTGGTAAAGTTCCCTTTGGTTTGTAAGTGTTGGAACTGGGGCTGAGGGAGCAGAAGGTGAGGACACAAAGGAGGAACATGACTTTCACCTCTCCCACAGCTGGCTGGTGTTAACCTTGTCATTTTCAGCATGGGATGTCAATTAATTTCATATGTGTATTGTTTGGAAGCAATTGTCCTGTACCATTTTGCTTGTAAATTCCATGGGAAGTGACCCTGCTGGCTTCTCCTGCCTCACCAGAAGCTGGCCTGCCCCTCAGCTTCCCTAGCACACACTTAGACTACGCACAGTTCCTGGGTGCRCAGTGTCCTCTGACTGACTTTGGAGGCTGTGACAGGCAGTGTCATACACAGGCTCGTGGAGCCACAGTCACTTGGATGGCCTATTTCTGTCGAGTGAAGTTAATGTGAACTGCTCAGGGAGAGGTTATTTTCTGAGAAGACAAAGCTGCTGGTCTGTCTTAACCCTCACTGCTCTTCTAAGTCCTGCATGAGATTTTAATTCCTGCCCAATCTACTGTGTCCAAACTCATCTTTTTTTACAATTGGTTACTTGTTCTCATCTTCCAAGGTGTGAGGTGAAAGTATACATCAATTAATCCAGGTCAATGCTTAGGTTAGAAAAAACCCTTAAGATCAAGTGCAACTGTTAACCTAACACCACTAAATCCACCACTGTGTCCCCAAGTGCCACATCTCCACCTCTTTTAAATACCTGCAGGCATGGTGATTCCACGACTTCCCTGGGCAGCCTGTTCCACTGCTGCCCAGGGAAGAAAAAATGAAGACATTTTTCCTCACACCCACTTAAATGTCCATGTTATTCCACACAGCCTCAGAGCTGTTTTGCAGGGGGGTTTGAGGTCCCTGGCCATGATGCTGTAAAGAAATAAAATGGTGACTGCACACTGTGCAGGATTTAAGCTGAAAAAAGAAAGAAAACCTGCACCCTTAGGCCATGTTATGGTGCTTTCTGCTCTTCCCCGCAGCAAGCACAGCTCAGGGTTCTCCCAGAGATCTTACCTTGAGTTCCATGTGTAGCTCAGAAGAGCACACTTGGCAGGGACAAGCATCGCTCCCATTCACTGTGACCCACTCCACTGCAGCAGGCCATGGAGTTCTGGCTTTCCCCATGGCTCTAGCAGGAGACAAAGCCTTGTCACCACTCCAGGAGCCAGCCAGGGCACTCGGCATTCACCCGTGTCACTTAGAGAAACAGGATTATTTATAGCTCTTGGACRCGGGAGAAAAGACTCAAGCAGCAGCAAATGCTGGCAAAGGGATGCTTCCTTCCTACCCTTTCTCCTGTTCTATGGTCTCCTTGCRGTAACTGCCAGCTGTAAAAAGCAGGATAAAGCTAATTAATTCTTGTGGAAAGTCCAAGAGGGTAGCTCCCRTGAAGGCACTGTTTGTACCCTGAGCACTGCAGTCAGGAACACTTGTGGCTAACCTACCTGGCAATCAGGACTGCCAGGTTAAGGACGAAAGAATGAGATTAGCTTTATTCTTGTCCATCCTGAGACACATAGACCTCACCTGACCAGGGCAGCCTGGAACAGAGGCACACATGAACAAGCTGTAAGCTCTCCTGTGCCTCTGCTCTATCAGGGCCTTGCACTTTTTCCATGTTGCACTTGGTTTAACATACCTTCAGCCAGGTAATGTGACAGAGAGGGAAACAAGACAAAAAACATCCTCTTTTCCCCAACTTCGCACCACAAATATGCAGCTAAACACAAAAATCTTGATTACTTGACAAGGCAAAGGACTAGCAAGACTTGTCTTATCCTTTCTCTGGTAAACACACCATACCCTCTAAACACTTCACATCTTATCCCATAAATAATGCAGTAGGTGCAGGACAGGAATTAAACCCTCCATTACCCTTGCCCCTGTCCTGCAGGGTGGCCAGGCTCCTGCCATCTTCCCTGGGGGTGTCCAGCTCTGAGCAGCTGCTGCCATACAGGGTGGGGCAGTGTTGCTGACACCAAGGCAATAGCTTGCAGCCTGTCAGCCTCTCCATAAAAAGCCCGGGATGGCTGAAATACTCCACAGAGTGGAATTGCCCTACCCAAGCAGTTGGCCCAACTGCTCAGCTGTTCAAGGAGCAGCCGTGCTGAGATTAGCCAGCTGGGATCGCATTCCAGCACCAGAGCAGCATTTGGCTAAGGAGGGCATCACCTGCACAGGCTGTTACTAACTGAGCTGCACCAGGCAGTGCAGTCACAGAGCCAGCGTGTCCAGGCTCCCGGTTCCACACAGCACTCAGGACTCGCTTACTTTCCATCAGGTCCTCAAATGCCACATCARTCCCACCTCCAGGCCTGTCATGGGTCAGCATGACCAGGAGTCTGCTGGGAAAGACAGTAGCAGACACACTCCAAAGCACTGCATGGGCAGAGAGGTGGTAAGCAGAAAAGACTGTTTACTAAGCTTTTTTCATGTGCCGAAYTGCAATTACTTGTGTTTGGTGCACTCAGGATTTAATGCCCCGCTAAGCTTGTTGAATACAGCCCTTTAGCAGGGAAGTGTTCCAGACACTGACCCCGAGGCTGCACTTGGCTTGTCATCCATACCTGACAGTGCTCAGCCCCTGACTTCACAGTACCTGATCCTCTGTCTGACAGCGTCAAAACCTCAAGTCAGGAGGCAGCACAAACAGCCTGGGTCCTCTCAAGACCTCACTCCTAAGAGTTCTGTCAGGCTTCACCTTTCCCTCCACATCTTTTCCCCAGTAAGTGCAGGTAGCCCAACTTGCCTGCTCTTCCCTGCTCCTTAGGTATACCAGTGCCACCCTGCAAGGCACCCAACTGCTGAGCACATTCTAGGAAAGCAAAGCTATTGGTAAGAGCACAAACCATGCCCTGTGTTCCCTGTCAGCCCCCATCCCCAACAGGGAGCAGCATTTCTTGGTCAGAGATGGCACAAGGAACACCCAGCTGTTCATTCCTGGCTGGGACCAGTCCTACATTTTGGAAACCAGATAGGGACCACTCAGTGCAGCCAACAGTGTGAATGGAGCAACTACTGCTAAGRCAGCTTCACTCACAGTCAGTCATGCTTTCCCTGGCTCATGTAATTCAGTACCAGCTGCAAAGCTGCAGTGTAAGGAGGCACATGGCTGGATACATATCCCCTCCCCCCCACACACAGGGGCAAGCAGATTAGAGCAGGAAACAGCAGAGGAAGCAGCCATTGCAAGTTTGGGTTTATTTCACTACACACAGGGAACAAACCAAGCTATAGGTGTTAGCTGAACTTAATGGCCTTGACTTTGAAGTCACCCTCCACAGCCAGGTATTCAATTTTCTCCATGCCCAGACGATTCGGGAACTTGAACTCCACCTCAGGCAGCTTCACTGTGGCCTCAGTTTCATCGAAGGAGATGCACATCTGTAGAGACCCATGATAAGGAAGGAAGGAATGAAGGCTGACACATCACAGCTCCCAGGCTTCACTCCCTGCCCACTACCTCCAGTCCAGACGTGCAACAAGTGAGGTGGCTGCTGGTGCCATGGCCATGTTCGGTAGCTCAGCCTCCTCCCTGCCCAGCAGAGGCATAGAAGGGAGGAAGCTGCAGCTGTGGTATGAGACAGACCCAGTCTGAGTCTCACCTCAGTGCTTTTACTGCTCTGAGTTGCATGGCTTCCAGCAGGCAGCCAGAGTGGGGCACTTAACACATCTGAGCTGTTGGGCATTCGCTTGAGCAGCACAGGTCTAGAGAGTTCATGAGCTTTAGCTGCCAGCCTCTTCCCCTGTTGCTCAGTCCCCTTTCCACGCCTGCTCCTTGTGCACCACAGAGGCACAAGGCAGCATTAGAAAGCCATGCCCTTCAGTGCTCAGTACCACGGCCTCACACACCCCCGCGGGGTCTCACCTCGATCTTGTCACCATGCTGGAAGGGAAAGTCGGCCTTCCTGTCCTCCTCACCCCACACGCCATCCTCCTTGGAATTGCACACAATGGTGTTGACATCCCCGTGACAGTCAAAGCGAGGGTTGAAATGCAGCATGAGGGTGTTGCTGTTCTTCCCAACGTTCACAGCAAACCTGGGAAACAGACCAGCGAAAAGGGGGTGCCTGTGCAGCAGCTCCAGCTGCACAGTGCTGACAAGCTGAACAGAGCAGCTCTGGCTTCCCCCAGTGCCTCCTCAATCCATTCACCATCTCACTCACCCTTTGGCATCAGACTGGATCTTCCCTTTGACCTTGATGCTCTCACCAGACTGGATGTCCAGCTGAGTTACAACCAGGCCCTGCAGGGCCAAACCACAGGAGTTAGTCTATCCCCAGGCAAGGCTTCCAGTCCTGCCTGCCCAGGGCACAAAGCAGCTCTGGCAGACCCAAACATGAGTTGGGTGCTAGAGGAAGGCTTGAGTCAGGCCAGCTGCCTGTCCCAGCTGCCACTGAAGTCTCCCACTCCCCTAAGCAACATAAGCTGACAAGGACATGCATGGGTTGGCCCTTCCTAGACTTCAGGTACCCACCAAGACACACTCAGTCCCCTCAGTGACAGGGGGAAGGAAATGTAACAAAAGGTTCATGAGTGGAAATAAAAACAGGGAGAGGTCACTCACTGATTATAGTCACTTGGGGAAATGAATTGAATTTTTTACCAATTAAAATCAGAGCAAGATAATGAGAAGTAAAACAAGCCTTAAAAATATCTTCCCCCCCCACCCTCTCCCTCCTTCCCAGGCTCTACCTCCTCCCCTCAGTGGCACAGGAAGGCAGGGAATGGGGGTTATGGTCAGTTCATTACAGGTTGGTTGTGGCACTGCTCAGGGAGATGAGTCCTTTCCCGCTCCATTATGGGGTCCCTCCCACAGGAGGCAGTCCTCCACTCCAGTGGGAGTCCTTCATGCGAGCTACAGTTCTTCAATAACTGCTCCAACGTGGGAGCCTTTCCACAGGGTCACTAGCCTTCTTTGGCATAGGGTCCTCCACGGGCTGCAAGGGGATTTCTGCATTCCTACTGACATCCATGGGCTGCAGATGGACAGCTGCCTCACCAGGGCCTTCACCACAGGCTGTAAGGCATTATCACAGAGGCATTCCTCCCATCATTGACGGGCTCAGCCTTGACCAGCAGTGTGTCTGTCCTGGAGCCAGCTGGCTTGGGCTCTGCTGGACATGGGGAAGCTTCTTGCAGGTTCTCAGAGAAGCCAACCTGGCAGCCCCCTTTCCTACCAAAACCTGGCCCCACAAGCCCAGTGCAGGAGGTGATTCAAGAGCAGGGTGCAGGCACTGATTCAGCAGCTGCTACAGAAGCAACGTTACTGAGCTCTACTTACCTGTGTGCCAGGTCAGGAAAGCAGACCAATTGCTGATTAGTTTGCTTGGGCACTGCCACTCAGCCCCCACTGTCCTTGCCCTCCTGTCTGCTCCCTGCTCTGCCCACACACAGACAGCTGAGGTCAGGGTTCCTCGAGTCACTAAACTGCTTATCCCCACAGCTCTAACTCTGCCTTCTGGCTCTGGTTCTAGCACAGGGCTGGAATGCAGGCTCTGCACCCGGGGGGGTCTTTCGAGGAAAGGAAAGCTGAGGGGGCAGGGGTGGGTTAGAATACACTGCCAGTCTGCTTTCCTCTCCTGTTGCATTAAGAGTTAATCCACTCCTGTACCCTAAAGGCATTTTTCCAAAAGAAAAATACATAGCTTAAGGGGAAAAAAAGAATAAAGGGTACTGAAACTGTAGAGTTGCAAATGGACCCAAACCTTTAGAGTACTTAGGAATATAAACATTCCTCAGCTTCCCCACTTAGCTAACGTGCTGGAGAAGAGGAGAAATACGGCTGCTCAGCCCTAACTATTCCTCCCACAGCCCTCTATCAGCCTTGCATTTCCTCTCAGCTAATCCTTTTCTCCTCCTACTTCTGGCACCGAGCCCAAAACCCACAGGCAGCCCAGCCGTACTCCTAGTCCTGCCTGGCACACCATCCCGGCTCGAAGGCGGCACTCACTTGCTCCATACTGCAGACACCAGTCCCAGCAGGCAAAACATCCCCGAGCCCCTTCTCAACACGGAGTGACRCAGCACTGAGCTCCAGCAGCTTAAATCACTCGGGCAGGACCATCACATGATTGGAGGGGAGGGCGAAGAAGGGGATCGATTGCAGCTGTTGGGGCTGAACTTCCCAGCCATTTAAAGGGGGCAGCGGGAGATCTCTATGGATATGGTGCTTTACAGGCAGCATGTGTATGATTTGAAGAACTAGTGATTGCTCCTGCGTGATCCTAGAAATCCTTACTGCAAGCCCTCCTAGCTGCTATGCAGTGTCTTGGCTCCGATCCCAGGAGCCGGAGCAGCGAGGTGGCTGCTTTTTGTTCAGCGATCTCTGTCTAAAATCTGGGTTGGAGTCCTCRTGTTACTGCTGCAAAGTGGTTGCCTCTGTGGGTACGTGTGTATGTGCTCTCCCAGCCCAGCCTCGTGCCTGGAAGGAGCCTGGACTGCCACGAGGTCCTGGGTACAAATCCTCCCTGCTTGCACTATAGCCTATGTTAGCATTTTAAAGAAAGTGCCTAAAAGGTTAACGTTGGTGGTGTGCGGCTCCAGTAGATGTGAGAATTCAGGCTGCGGCTTTTGAAAAGTAGCACGATCTCGCTGGTTCCCTTCCAGTTGCAAAAGGCTCCAGAAGGAAAAGAGAAATGCTTTGTTAGCGAAGGAGGAGGCCGGGCAGGGCTGTGTGCAGCCAGCAAGATGGGAGAGGAGGTTGCTCTCCCACCTAGTGCCCAGCACCTTCTGTTCCCCTTTCCTATGCCCCTAAAAGCACAGAGCATGACTGCCCCGAGGGTCTTTGCAGGGCAGGGAGGTGGAGGTGGAGCAGCTGCAGTGTTTTTGGGGTTGTGTCACTGGATCGGCTTGTACCATTGCATCAGCTTTAGCAGGGTCCTGAGGCCTCTGTGCCTCAGTTTCCCTCAAACCTGAAGTGACACTAATGACATGCAGCTTCACAATCCCGCCTGTAAGCCCTCAGTGAGAGTTGCTGTGTAAATGCGGTGTGCTACTTGCTGCCTGAGCCATGAGCAGCCTGCGACATGCCCATCTGCAGTCACTTCTGGAAGGGCTGCACAGGGCATCTCGCAACACAGTGCAGGAATTGATGGCTGGGTAGTGGTGGGAAACACGCTGCCCTGCAGGAGGCTGCTGCAACTTCATTGGAGCTGTTACAGGAACAGCATCCTGACTCCTGATGCCATTCTTTGCCCCAGATATCCCCCGCACCCGTTTCAGAACATTCCCGTGGCATTTCAGCAAAGCCGAGCTGTGTTAGAACTAAAAAGTCACAAGCTCGGATTGCAGCCCTGTGACTGGGGTGTATAAAAGAGGGCAAAATGCTGACTGAAAGTGCTGTAGGGAAAATCCTGCACATGCTCTCACCTCCAACTAACTCCCTGGCTATTCTATCCACACACAAGAGCCATAATGAAGTCAGGAGTTCACTGTGGGAGCAGAGTTGGTGCAGGAAGCAAATGCCACCAAGAGCAGGCCCCCTCCGCATAGAGTTTGGAGAAATCCCAACTAAATTCCACCTTAAGTTAGCCCCATTCTCTAGCGATGTTAGCCGGGATCACGTGTCAGACACGCTTTAGGCGCCTGCTCTCTGCGCCTGAGTTACTGTGCAGTTGTTCCCYTGGTCACTGCCATGTGTGAGGGGTTGAGCAAATTCTGTTTGGTTGGTAGGGTTTGTGTATTTGTTTTCCATTCAGCTCTGTGAAATCCCTGGAGACTTCTCTCCTGCTTTCAGTGCTGGGGCCGTGCAGTGCCATAGTGTTGGCCCCTCCGACTCCCCTTCTGAAATGCACGTTTCATATGAGCTGCTCTTCTGGCCTAAAGTCTCCTCTGACCCTTCAGACAGGGAAATACCTTTCTAATGACACACGGAGACTGCACTGTTTGTTTTCCTTGAGTGCTCAGCACTGCAGCCTGGTTGGTTTAGCAGCAAACCCTTTGGTCTTTAGATTTAAAGCACGCCTTGTTGTAAGCCCTGTGAAATCAGCAAGGTGTTTATTCTTAGGCTACAGTGCTGAGTGGGAGAAAAGTAAGGGACCCGGTGGGTCTCTTTCCCTTTCAGAGGGTTGGTGAAGGAAGGCAGGCTGCAAAGCAAGGCGACACTGCTCAATCCCACCCCATCAGGGATTTTCCTGGTCTCCCTGCACAACGTGAGACAAAGTACACCTTGCACCTCCTGCAGGGAGGGACTCAGTCCCGATACACTCGCAGCAGGAGGGCAGAGGATTAGGGTGTGTTTCAAAGGCCTGGAGGAGAAAGGGAGAGGCCTTGCCCTATGGAAGCCACTCTCACGCTGCCGGTCCAGCAGGTGATGTTCTGAGAAGAAACCCTGGGCAGGAGAGCCCAAGTGAGCCTTATCTGGGTTGTTACAAGGGACTGCAGTAAGCACAGGCCCTGAGAGAGAGTGGTTGGGGCACATACAGTGCACATGTTCCCATTTTGGGTGTTACCGCTCCCTCACGTGCTTTTGGGGAAGAGTGTTGCACCCACCAGGCAGGTCTGGCAGAAGAAGGGAGAGAAGAGTCATCTCCTGCTCATCTAGAGGTGATGCACGGAGGAATTTTCACCTGTGGGGAAAATGAAGGGTGGCTGCCCAATGCTTGCCCTTGCAGGCTTCCTTGAGGGCATAGGGTCCTGCCTAGCACCAGGTCCCAAACTCTTCATTCACCTCTTGATTTGCACAGGCTGAAGGCAGACAACTGGTCAGTCTGATTTTCTTGTAACTCCCTAGAAATATCACAGATCTGCTTTAGAAGCGAAGGGTGCAGCATGCTGATTGTTACTCTTTTTAATCTTCTGCAAGAAAAATTACACCCTAGCCATTGGCAAGTCACATCCCTGGCTAATCACTGCTGTCATTAGCAAGGGCTTTCTCCTGGTTTGGGAAGGTCTGAGAACACACCCTGCTGCTGACTAGCTCAAGGACAGGGTACACTGTGCCCTGTGTGAGACAGGGTGCGGAGGCCAGCGCCTGCTGGCTCTTCCATCCCTGGGCCTGGTTTGTCGTGCACTGAACCCACACTGCTGGTTGCTGATGGTACACATCCTGAGTTACGCCTTCCTGCAGCTGAGAAAGAGGCCCCACTTCTTGCCGAAAGAGCGAGTAGTAGCTTTCTCCTCCTTTGGAGAAGGCATCTGGCCCCAGGGCCAGCACAGCAGTTCTGGGCATGTGCCACCCTGGGAGGGCACCACTGCTTCAGCCATTGCCTCTCAGTCACTTAGACTGACCAAAGAGGGAGAAGAACTCCAATCYAAAGATTATACTGGTAAAATGATGAGAAAAACTCCTCACCCTTTCCTAGTGTGAGAGAAAGCTTACCGTTTGCTTTAAGTTAGGGTTTGTTTTGTCACTTATTTTAGGGAAGATTTGTTCTTGTCTCTGTAAGTTCATTCTCAGTTCATCAGACAAAGGCTGCATCTTTCCCTCACACTGTCTTCAGGGAATATTTGTGTCAATACTGTCTGGATGGGATCCTGTTCACAGCAATAGCCCCTGGTTACTCTTACAATCTAAATATTATTCTGTTACAGCATAATAGATATATACATTTTATTTCTATGTACACTCACAAGCTTTCTATCTCTTGGAATATCTGGAGACTTTTAACTTAAGCAATCCTCTTCTACTGCTGTTGAAGTGTCTGGTTCTTGTTGTTTCTGCCATAGCACATTAGTTTGTCTCATCTGAGAAGTTTCTGCCTTTTTGCTTGAATAGTCATGACCCCCTGAAGAGTGTAGTTGCACACAGTTTCTCTGGACCCTTCTGTGGAGCTGGCTTAAGAAATGCTCTCACCACCATGGTATCTTCCAGCCCCGTGCTATCCATGGGGGAAACCTTAGGGCTGGGCTGGAGACCACGGAGAAATAGAGCCGGACTCCCAAGAGAAACCTTTAGCCTGCTCTTGAAAGACAAAGTGACTCAGGAGCCACAGTCCAATGTGGCAGGAGGGTGAGAGGCCCTTGCAGAGCCTGCCGGCACTCCAGATCCCAAAGCGCTGCCTCAGAAGGAAGTTTGTGCCGGGAAGGTCCAGTCTGCGCTGGATACCAGCTGGGGTTGCATGGCCACGTGTCACTACCTGTGACATATACCTCAGTGTTTTTATCCCTGAGGGCTTCCTGAGTTCAGCTTTCCCTGCATTARAAGGGAAGCACCTCTATTCCAGGATAATTATAAATTAAGTTAATTATAAAGAACTTCTTGGACTATCTCGAAGTGATGAAAGGAGTTTGCTGATCATGTCCCTGGAATTTAGAGTGTGTCTCCTCGTTTTATTTCCCTCATTAACACTGACCCAAGCTGATAATCCCTGTGTTTTTCTCATCTCTCAGTGGATCAGATTTAACTAGAGCAAATTTTTAACTACCCAGGAGAACTGGGCCTTTGTTTTGTTGGACTCATTTTACTTCGGCACCTCCCTCCTTAACCTTTTAAGTCTGCAGGTGCCAAACGCCTCRCCTCAGAGTTTACCGCCTCATCTCAAAGGAGCTGTTTGCATTTGTTCCTCACTGGGGGTCCCTGCTACTCTGAAATTATGAATCCAGGTCCATCTTTCCCTCCACTTTGCAGGTCACCAGAGATCTTAGTCAAGCAGCTATTACAGTGTGAGCTCTCAGGAGAGCCCACGGGTTACTGACCTTTCAAGTTTTCTAGAGGTCTGTCAACTCTGGCAGCTTTAAGTACTTATTTTTCTTAGCAGTATAGTTGTTTGCTTTACATCTGTGACCGCATTGCAAACTTCTGCACCAGGGAACAGACCCTGGAACACTTTTCACTGGGGTATCRCAGCAGGATAGCAGCACTTCCCAAGCCTTATATATGCCTGTGGTCTAGCCCCAGACAATCTGGGTTTGATTTGTACCTCATGATCAGCTGCAAGGGTCTTGTGTGGGGGCTGAAGATGGGGAACTACGGATTCTCCTGTCCCTAACCCGCAAATAAAACCTGTACAGGACTTGAAGGTGTCCACACGGTGTACAGGAGGCAAGGAAATCTGAAAGGGAGTGCATCTGCATTGCCCTCCACAGGGTACTCCGGTAATACAGCTCATTAGCTGGGTCTGGACCCCATGTGACTGAAGGTGTCAGCGATAAAGGATCATCACTGGAGCAAACCTTCTGGGTAGCTTTCATGCTCAACTAAGGTGGCTACACCAGATTGGGGTTCTAGCCTTTGTTTTGTTTCCTCTTCATAAATCAGCTTTTATCACGTGCCATCCATAAAGTTAAAGCTGCTGAAGTTCTGCCAAGTAACCTGAGATGCCCTTCTGAAAGATTTGCCCCATTCCAGGCCACAGGACTGGATCTGTGTTGTCACAATAGACACATCTAGGACACAGTAGACGCATCTGTTGGTCCTTTTATATTATCTCCTTAGAATTTTAAGGGTTGATTTTCCTTATGTCATTCTAATTCTGCAAAACCTGCAAGGCAGAGGTTTCACTTGTACCAAAAGAATGTGAAGTAGTTTCTTGTTTTGGAGCTTTGCTCTGATCAGTGGGGGAAAACCCCTCACAGTGACTTTGGACAGGGTGAGACCAGTGTCCACAAAAGCATTTCAGCAATCTTAGGCTGGAATGATTTAGAAGAGCTGTCTTCTAGCCTGACATAGCACATACAGCATGCCAGGGTGGCTTAGAAACTCAAGACATCTGGAATTCTTTCCCGCAAAAACATGTGTGTGCCAGAATTGGTCTCCTTTGAGCCACCCACAGTGAGAAGGGATTGTATTTAAGCTGGCTCAAGTTTCTTAAATTCAATTTTAGGCAAAAGAAAATTGTCAGCAAGTRTTTGAAAAACGCCTTGGAAAGAACATGCTGATTAAAAATGTAACTATCTTTGAAGAAACATTAACACTGTCCATTCTGAGCTGCAAGACACTGAAGAGCCATCAAAATAATGCTACAGTGGGGTGAAGTTCCTTCCGCTTCCTGCCACCTTCTCCCCCAGTGATTTGTCAGCCAGATTTAGGGCTTACCTGAAGTGAGTCATGAGGACTCCCTTAGTTCACAAAACAGCTCTGAACTTCTCTGGCTGTTAGAGTGCAATAAACAGAGATACACTCGGGTTTAAGACTGAAGCCCTTTTATACAGCAGCTGTAAAAAAGTATCAAGTGCAGGCARGTCATTTGATGATTGTCTCCCATTRTTCACGACAGGCCATTTCACAGAGTAACATCTCATCTGATAGGTAAAGTGGAAAGACCCGGTTAGAAATGTTCATATGCATACACACATTTGGAAATATGTTTAAAAGTGGTYGTTCACTAAGTTCTGCTGGAAAGCAATAGCATAATTCCCAAGCACTGTGGGCGGATCAGAAACCCTGCTTCTAAACTCACTGAAGGCTGTGGTGGTCCTGGCTGGCTTCATAAAAGAGTTCCGGCCACACTGTGGTGAAACGAGGCAGTGATGAGGAGCCCTGAGCACTGCAGGATGCAAGGAAAAGGGAGGGCAGACAGCATTTCTCGCACCGACAAGAAGGATTGTGAGAGTGTRAGTGATGCCAAAGGCCTCAGCCATGACTCAGGCCCAGGGCTGCAGCTCGCCCTCAGGTGCCACGGGAGAGCACAAACCCAACTGGCTGCCCTAATGCAGCCACCACCGCAGCAGTCAGCGGAAGGTGGCAGACTCCACCGAGACTCTGCCCTCCCATGGCAAGTGAGAGTCTGCAGCCGGGTGTGCTCAGCCCCGGGGAGGGAACAGCCTGGCAGCTTGGTTGCACGGAATCCCGCAGCGCCCGGGGCAATCTCAGCCCAAGGACAGGCAAGCAGCACAGCACGCCTGCCAAAGTCTGTGAGATACCAAAATCCWAGGGAAACACCACTGCATCCACCCTCCCCTTCGACCATGTAGGACTTCCCAGATGCCGTGCATGACTGCATGGACATACAGATCCGTGGCTGACTGCTGCTCATCTCCAGCAGCTAGAAAGTCACCCAGCATTAAATCAACAGGCAACCCCTATGAGGAACAGCAACCTTGGGCTTGTTGTGAAGCAGCAATGAGAAACCATAGAGAGGGCAGGGTTGCAATATCTTTGCTTAACTCATCTACTCAGTACTTATAAAGCAAAAATCCAAATCACATGCAAGTAACTCCTGGACTCAAGCATCTGCATTTCCCTTGAGCATGCCACTCAGTGTATGACTAAACCAGTCCTAGTGTTTATGCAAAGAAAAATGTGCAACTTCCCTTGACTATGCCCGTCTGTGTGTCTTAACCTGCAGGCAAGGCTGCCAGGCTTAGTGACCTCCTGGAGGTGGTATTTATTAAAGCCACTTGCCTGGAAGCCACCCTGCCTTGGCAAGAGCCTTTCATTCCTCCTTTTTCCCTCTAAAACGCTTAAGCTGCMTGATGTCGATGAGATGTAAAATGTTGTATAGTGCCATGCAATGGCTCATCTTTGTGTGGAAACAGATGTGTTTTGCTATATATATATATACTCCGTGTTGTGAAACAGTGTTGCTCATGTCCCCTCTACAGAAACCAGTCTTTATGTGTAGGGATTTCTGATGGGTTTTGTCAGCTCCTTGTGCTTGCTGTGAGCTCACATCTCCTGCTGCCGTGGTACATTCCTTGCCTTTGCCTATGGACTGTAGTGACCAGGACTCAGATGGGGAGAACCCACGCAAGTTAACAACCTTGTGAATTATAAACCTCCAGGAAAAATATGTTACAACACCAGTCAAGCTTTACATTCTTTGTCACTGATGTTATGACTCAAGCAGAGCTGGAAACTCATCTTAAGTATTTTAATACAAGGAAGGAAAAGAGCAAGATTATTTCCTAATGCACTGGACTGTTTTATACATGTTTCCTTACAAAAGAGTTAATCCCCTTCCAGTGTTTGCATTGTACACTCTTCGGTAATATTCAGCACGTGCCCAGCGAAGGTATTCCTGCCTTTGGGGTGACTTGATGCCACTTGGCACAAGCGCAGACACTGGTAAGGGACCCAGCCTCACTCAGACACAGGATGCAGTGCAACTTGGGGGTCAAACCAGGGTCACAGCACAGAATCCCACCTGGGTCACCCAGCCTGTGTACGTGGATGCACGGGCTGAACCAGGGGCACTGGCATAGCCGGGCAGGGATATGAAGCAATCCACAGTGACAGGCAGGCTTTCCCTCAGGTAAAGTCCCAGGGAGACCAAAGCAGGAGCGGAAGCCAGCGACAGCGCAGGGCAGGGACTGCTGCTGTCCCTCAGCTTGGCATAGCCTGCATCCCAGCCCCACAGGCTGCAAGTGAGCAGTAGTGTTTGCTTCTCCCTTGGGCCGCACTGTCTTCCCTGGCCACTAGCAGGCTTGCAAACAGCCCGGCTCTGAGGACAAACCCTGCCCTCATCCTTATCAGCTCCCTGTCCTTATCAGCTCCCTGTTTTGTTCTAGGGTCACTTTTGATACCATCACCAGGCAGTGTGAGAACCACCGGGGAGATAAGCAGGGTGCAGTGTTTGTGGATGGAGGGAGCACAGCTCTGCATCACTGTAGCAACAACACTCCCCGTTAAGGCCTGAGGTACTTCTTTTCCTCTCTGGAAGTGAGACTCAAGACTTTCCCATTTCCCTTAAACATTCTCTGCTATTTACCAGTGACATGCAACTCCCAGGTGGACTTTGGACAAGCCATGATAACACCTGCCCTGTGCCTGGCTGTGCAAAGCTGTTTGTTTCCTGCAGAGTTACTATGGCAGTCCAGGTCTGACACACACACCAGTTCAAATTCTTTTAATTCCCACTTCCACTAGAATATTCTGGACTATGTTAAAGTCTATAAAACACCTCTTCTGGTATCAAATTTGTCAGAACATTCCTTCAGTCTAGAGCTGTGTCTTRGGAAAGCCAAAAGAAAATATTTAAACCAAGAACTCTCTTTACAGAGGCCCCGCAGCAAGGGGGAAGCTGCTGGGACATATCTTGAAGGATTTTGGTCCTTGCTTCCTATGGCAAACAGAGGCCAGTCCACACAGAATGACATGCTTGTGTGCAGGACCTTGCCAGTAGTTTTGATGGATGCTTCCTTCACAACAGAAGCTAGGACTTCTTAAACAATTAATTTTGAATAGCTTGAGTCTTTTGAGCACATAGAGCATGCCTGCCTATGAAACACTATCACATAGCAACGAAAGCACTCGAAATCTTTATCAGACCCATCTGCCATGAGCAGTTTTGTGCTTTCCTCCAATACCATTGGAGCTAAAAAAACTTAAGAGCAGTGTAAAAGGTATATTTCACAAACTGATTTTGCTTATATTTTATGGCAGGCTGTACAGTAAGGAAGTCCTGATAGGTATGAGGAGTTTAAGTGCCTTTGCTGAAATCCAATCCAGATTTAAAGTACCATGAGCCTTAGGCTTATTTAAACCATCCAAAAAGAAGCTTGCTCTACCAGGTCAAATTAACAGCTCTAAGGGAAAAACCAACCTACACAAGATCACCCATCTGTGTCTTCACAGACAAGCTACTGCAGTATGCGTCAGTTACGTATTTAACAGAACAGTACCTCCATACCAAGCTTTTCTTGGTATCTTAAAATATATTTCTTTTAATTAATGGTAAAACACATTTTCTTTGGTTAAATACACTCATATTGGGGATGAGGTGTATTAATTTAACTAAACTAAGAATTCTACTTTTAGTGCTTCCCAGTGTGACTGAGTTTCCAAAGACAATATTTGATTTTCCCTGAAAAGCTAACAATTCTCATTTAAAGGGGAAACTTAGGCTGGAGTAAACTGTGCTCTTAACTGGGGGGAATTCTTATTCTAAACCCCTGCCATCTGRTGCTACTTGTAGTAAATGTAGTCACTAGAAATTCTAGCTTTAACAGGATTTAGTAGCAACCGGGGTTGTCGCATTGCTTGCTRAAAGTGGACAAGACTTTCTCCTCACTGTGCAGATGTATACAAACTATTTACTTCAAATGGCATTTGTCACAGTAGAAAAAAAAAGGTGCATTTTGTGTGATGGACACTTCAATGTGTTTTTTTATTAATTCTACAGGTTCTCTTTCGCTCTACTTCATGAAGTGCTGTGATATGAAGGGTGCCCTGGCCATTAGCTTGGGTTTGCAATGTTCTGTGCTACTGCTCACCTGCTTTGCTTAGGACCATATTTTTAATTGCACAAAAGTCTCTTGGGTTGTTTGAGCTGGGCTGCCACCATTGCTCCAGCCTTCAGGCCTTGTCCAGAGGTGTGAATCCAGTTGAACATCCAGCTCGGCTGTGCTGTCTGCCTTTAGCCATCAGATGAGTGGGTGTGAAAGTGTGCCCCAGGAGCAAGGAGCTGGTGACGAGAGRTTACCTTTGCCAGAACTCTGTAAGGCTCTGAGTACTCAAGCTTGACAGTACATGCTGGGCAAAGGCTAATGCATGAAAACACACACCCCCTCTGAAGGACATGGGCTTCGGAGTACAAAGCAGTTGGTCAGAGATAAGCGTTACAGAGCAGAGGGGTGGACTTGAGCAGCAGCAGCCGCCAAGTGGGAGGTGTGTTTTAAATGCAATGAGAGGAGAGGGCAGAATCCTGCTGTGCATTAATCCATGACATGTCCTGTGTTTCAGGGTGGTGCTAAGTCAGATGCCTGGACTGGGTGTGAGGCAAGGAGCCACGTCCAGCTGCAATGAGGAAACAGCAGCGTGCACGGGTGTGGAAGGGGCCAGGCAGCCTGACAAGTAAGTAGTAAGGAGATCAGGAGAACTTTGAAATGGATATGCCCAGGCTGCGTGTGTGTATATCCAGTGAATGATTATTCCTGGGTGACTGGATCTATGATGCACCAGGGCAGCAGCAGGATTCCTCCAGGCATGGCTGAGGACAGATCTGGCCCTGCCTCCCACAATGGGCTGGAGATRGGTTTCACCCTGTCCATTGCTTATTTCACCAGCAGCAAACTTGGAGGATGAGGCTTTCTGGGTGTTAAAAGAGTGGTTATTCCCCCAAGCAGTGACTGACTGCTTTTAGATAGTGTGGTGTAAGACCTGCACAGTATTAGCAATATAAGCAGTCCTAATATCGCTACGGTGATAAACCAGAGTGAATGCACACTGAATCCAGCACGGAAAGTTTTGAACTTCCTAACAGTTGCTCTGCAATTTAAAAATTGGAGAAAGCAGCTTATCTGTGTCATCTCAATAGGCAAGCAAACAGTGATCACAAAATTAGGTCACAACTTATTTAGTTCAGCGGTCTGACAACACTGCTAGGGAGAGAAAAGGGCTCTGAAAAAGATGACAGGCGAGGTCTGAAACTGCACAGGAAAAAAAAGTGCCACTTAGGTTTGCGTCATGGAGAAAGGTCGGGGAAAGGCTGTAAGATGAGAATCCCAAGGTAGCACTGTCTTAGGAGCATGGAAGATAGCTTGTTCTCTGGAAGCTGTGGATAAAAAATATGCTCCCCCCAGACAGCTTTAGTCAGCTCCCAAACTTCTTTCATTTGGGGTTCCTTCCGTGAAGCTCGCTGTACAGAAAGTCTCTGGCGGAATCTCTGATATCCCCTGCAATCCCACGTTGCTTTTAAGAGCTTGTAGCCAAGGCTTGTGGAAGGCTTTAGGGAGCCCTTTCCCAAGGGAGCCTGGCACATGATGTGAATTATGGCAACGGCTCTAAATGTGATGGAAAAGGCTTCATTGTTTCACCGCGCAGCAGCCACTTTGTGTGTTGGTGCTGACCTAGACTATAAACCCCAGCTGGACTGAAGAGGAAGGGAGGTACATAGGATTCTTCCTGCTCTGGGGAAGTCCTGGAGGGCCCTCCAGGTTCTCATGCCAGTGGCTCAAAGGCCGCTTCACAGTTGAATTTGRTATGAGTTTGTGGTGTTGTCTCAGAGAGGAATGATCATTAACAGGACATTGCCTTGGTTTACTGAGCTCTTTCCCTGTAAAAGGAGGAAAGCCAGGCTGGGAAAAGGCCACAACCTTTTGTGGCCAGAGTCAGGCAGAGCAGCTTCCCTTCTACAGGAAAGAGTTCCTCCCTCAAATAAACCCCAAGCAGAGTGGAGACCTCAATTAGTGCTTGAGCAAGGACTCGAGGCATTCCCTGGCACGCGTGTTATGCAAGGGTCAGGTTCTGCTGCCCTCGTTCCCGTTCCTCCCAGAAACTGCAGGCATTCAGACACATGCCTCAAATGCATGAGCAGTCCCACCTACTGCTCTGGTCTGCCCCAAAGCCTCCCACTGAAGCTGAGCCAGCAGTCCCAGTTTCACTGGTCCTACACCTGGGATCGCCCAGCAGCAGGAGCATCAACCTGGCAGCGATGGATYGCTGTCTCATGTATCTTAGCTCTCTTCCTGCCTCCATAGAGGATCTATAGGAGAGACAGATTAGGTGCAAGATTAACTTGTTGCAGTTTTTGACACTTTAGGAGCTCATTTATGCTAAATCAGAGAGCAAAGTACATTAYAGGACCCACACAACACAGCTTGTTTTTTGTAAACTCTGAGGAATGACTCCACTGGACATCTCTTGGCCCCCCAATCCCACTTGTTCCCATCACATAAACACCTAATCGGCAATTTAGGGCTGGAGTCTCTGGGAAAATGCARCTCTTGCAGCCTTTCCTCTGCAAGCTTGAGACCGATACTACAGCACAGCTCCTTTTCTGCCCAACTCAGAATCCTGCCGCAATGCTTTCCGTCCCAAGGCGTGGGAACAGGCTCTAGCCACAATATGGGTACCACTTCCTAATCCTGTGGTGTGAGGAGAGCAACTGGCGATGCAGGAATGAGGGAGCGGCATGGATGCTGCTGGGCAGTCCCGGGCAGTTGTGAAGGGAAGCAGGGCTGTGGTGCTGCCCTGCATTCCTTTTGGCACGGGCTGGTGGGCAAGGTAGCCTGGGAAACACCCTTCCCTACTGGGGATCTCCCACTACCGCCCTCTGCCACAGCCAGTCGCTCTCTGAGGACTCTTGCTGGGAGGCTGGATCTTGATCAGCTGCATTTTTAAAAGAGGGACYCATCCTTAATCTGCCGGGATTAAAAAGGGATGTAGTCTTACTACTTCCCAGAATTTAGGTGGCGTAAATGAGTGTTTTGCAAACCCCAGGACCAACAACAGTCCTGTCAGCAAAAGCAAGTGCTCTACCCTGATTGGGGCCAGACTTGGTCCCACTAATGGTCCCACTAATGTTGGTGATCGTGGCTGTATTCAGCAGCTGGTACTGGCCCTGTGGGCTGCGGAGGACTTGCCTCCCGAGGGTTCTGCCTGCTTTCAGCAGAGTTCCTGCATCCTTTCACGGGTAGAAAAGCAAGAAATGGGAGCGCGGGCAGAGAGGCTCGGACAGCAGTTCATTGGAATAATTTAAAAGTACATTCTTCAATAGGTTCAGTCTGTTTCACAGCTTTTGTTGTGCCTGCATGGCTTCCTCTCACGGGATGGTCACCAAGGTCCCATCTCCACTGGCAGGGATGCCAGGGAGCTGTCTCAGTCACTCTCGCTGCCAGATTGGTGGGACACTGCCCCAYGGCCGTGCTGCACCCTGAGGCAGGCAGGCAGCGCTGCCCTGCCCGTGGACGGCGAGACCTTGCTGACAGAGGACATGCTGCGAGCCAGGGGCTGCGTGGGGAACATGATTGTGCCACGGGGTGCCTCCAGGAGCTGCCAGATCTCCCCCGAGGTGGAGCTGCCCAGATATTCCCACGGCCGGCGCCCGCTGCCGTCCCGCACCTGCACCTGGCACCCCAGCTGCAGCACCAGCACCCTGATGACAAGCTGGTGGCCGTGTATGGCAGCCAAGTGCAGTGGCGTGTACCCGCAGCCCGAGCGGGCGTCCACGTCCAGGGCCAGCCCAACTTGCCGTGCCGCCGCTGCCAGCTCCTGCAGGCCCGGCCCGTCGCCGTGCTTGGCCAGCCAGTGAAGGATCGTGAAGCCTGACATGAAGTCCCGCTGCAGAGCCAGCTCAGGCTCTTCCAGGAAGAGCTCCCGCACCCGAGCCCAGCATCCCGCTGACATTTCCACCAGCCAGGCGTGCTCCCGCTGTCCCAGCGGCACCAGCGGCCCCCGGCTTGCGGCATTCCTAGGGGAGCTTTTGGAGAGCAGGGTGCGGGGCTGCCGCCCGCAGTCATCGTGCAGTGCTGGGGAGGTGCCTTGCACCTCCGACAGAGCAAGCTGGCACCTGATGCTCCTGAAGACAGGCAGCGGTGCTGGGGGGTGGGTCTCTGAGGCTTGGGGCTCTGCGGGGCCCTGTGCTGGCAGCAAGGACTGGGATGGGGGTGGCCTCGCAAGGGGTGGCTGCAGGGAGCGGGATGGAGGTGGCTGAGTGGGGGACTGTGGCGGTGACTGGGGCGGAGRCGGCCTGGTGGGGGGCAGGACCCCAGGACCTGATGGCAGTGTCGGGGTTTGCCGTGGGTACACCCGCAGGACTTGAGGTTGGGTTGGTCCGTTGGGGACGCCATGTCCCCTGGATCCCCTCGGCAAGTCTGGGGATGGTCTGGTGGGGAGCTGCTGCAGAGACCTGGACTGCGATGGGGGCAGCCTGGTTGAGGGGAGCACCTCTGGGCCTGATGAAAGCAGTGGGGATRAGAAGGGGCTGGCGGGGAATGCCTGCAGGGACCGGGACAGGGGCAGCACCTCCGGGGCGGACAGCAACGGCAAGGACCGGGATGTGGGCAGGTCGGTGCGGGACAGCCCCCTGGGGCCCGATGGCAGCAGCGGGGACTGGATGGGTCCGGAGGAGGGTCTCCTTCCGGGGCTTGCTGGGGGCGGTGGGGCCTTCKGTAGGGTCATCTCGGTCGGGGGCTGCGCCGGAGACCGGGGCTGAGGCACCCTGTAGGGAGGCGGTACCCCCGGGCCCGATGGCGGCGGTGGGGTCCGGGACCGGGACGGTCTAGCAGAGGGCGGCGCGGCGGCAGGCAGCGGCGGCGATGGGAACTGGGGTGGCACGGCGGGAGACAGCGCACCAGGACCCGACGGCAGCGCCGGGGGCCGGGGGTGCGGTGAGCCGCCGGGGCGAAGCGCCCAGGGGCCCGAGGACAGCGGCTGGGTCCGGTACGGGGGCGGCTGCGGGGGGGGCGGCGGGGAGTGGAAGCGGGGCGGCCGGGTGGGGGACGGCGTCCCGGGGCCCGGCGGGGGGACGGCGGCGGCGGCCGCGGCGGCGGCGGCAGCGCGGCGCGCCCGGCGGCACTCGCAGCACGGCCCGCCGCGGCCCCGGGCGGCGCAGCCCCCCGCCCCGCCGGGCCGCCCCTGCTCCGCCGCCTCCCCGCGGGGGCCGCGCCGCCCGTCGGGGTCTCGTCGGGGCGGCGGCGGCCTCTCCGGCTCCTTCTTTTCCTCCTCCTGCTCCCGCTGTTCCTCTGGCGGCGGCAGCTCCTCATCGAGGAGGTCTCGGTACCTGCGGCGGAGAACGATGTCCTTGGAGGCGCCAGGGGCGGCGGCGGGGTGGACGGTGGCCAGGGAGTTGACGAGGCTCTTGAAGTACTCGCGGCGCTCMCGCCGCTGCTGCTCCGTCAGCGCCGGGTCGCGGAGGAAGCGCTGGAAGTGGCGGAGCAGCGCCGTGTTGGGGGCTCGCCCCCCGGCCGCCCAGAGGAAGTCCAGCACAGCCTCCTGGCTCAGCTCCCGCGCCATGCTCCGGGCCGGCCGGCTTTCGGTGCTCGGTGCTGTGCCTCGGTGCTCGGCGCTGCACCCAGGTGCGGCGGGGAAACCCGCCTCCTGCCGCGCCGGGCCTCTCCGCCTCCTCCTCCTCCTCCGCAGCCGGGCCGCCACCCCACGGTCGCCTTTGCCCGGGGTGGCGGCCCGTGGAGGTGCGAGCTGGGGTGACAGCGGTGAGGAGCGGTGACAGCGAAGGAGAGAAGCAGGCTAGGGGGGCTGGAGGAGCTGAGAAGTGCGAGGGTCGTTTGCTGGCGAGGGATGAGACGAAAGAGCAGTGTCAGTCATTGTATCAGTGAACGGACAGGAGATGATAGGCACAAATTGAAATGCAAGAAATTTCATTTGTGTATGAGGAAAAGCTATTTTACAATGAGGGTGGTCAGCTACTGGAACAAGTTGGCTGGAGAGGGTAGGTCTCCATCSTCAGAGACAGTCAATGCTCCATGGGACGTACCAGAGGTGCCTCCCAACCTGAACTGCCCTGTGATTCAGTGACTTAGGACAACTGGCTATAAAGATTCACAAATGTGCTGTGGTTCGGAGTAGCTGTTATTGCAAGCGTGTGGGATTGTACCCATGTACCACAAATACCAAGAGTGTCTGCAGTCAAATTGTATCTCATCTCTGTCTTTGCTCTGTGGCTGAGATAGATTGGACACACGTTGTACTAGCATGGGGATCTCACATTGTTCTGTACTGCTCATGCTGTTATCACAAGTGTGTATGTAACAGCTGAGAGGGATGGGTGAGATCAGTGCCCCAGTGGGCAATGTGCCCTGTGCACACCTAACAAATAAGAGCCCCTGCCCCAGGGAGTTTGGGGACCGAATAGTGGGTAGAAAGTGTGGGTGAGAGGGTGTGCTGGATTTTCTGTCTTATAGTCAGAGAACTGAGGCATGGAGGGACTGAGCTCAGTGTAGGCTCCCTGGCTTTAAAGAGGTCTGGATCAGGCCCTAAGTCACACTTYGGAAGCCATCTCTGCTGCAGGCTCCCGGCTATCCACAAATATTTTTAGCTGCCTGTCATGTAAGCAGCTGGAATATCCTCCAGCCTGCTGCAAACTCAGAAGTGTGTGCAACCCTCACCAGCCACAGACAGAGATTGCAATAGATGCTGTGTACAAGCTACATCCCATCAGCAGTGCATATCTGGATACGGCGCAGGTGCTGGGGAGAGGGTAAGGTTCGTGTTAGTGTTTTATCATTTTGYGCGTTCCTTTGGTGCTGTTCTCCAAGGGATAAAAACTGTTCTCCCTCCTCTTCTGATGAGCCCTGGATTGCAGTTACAACAGCATTTGTTAGCAGCACGCTCTCAGCAGAAGCAGCAGAGATGAAATGAATGGAGCATAATGGTTGTAGATGTGATCATAAATAGGAAAGGAGGGTAGATTGTGAAGATAAAAAATCCAAATAAGCAACAGTGGCAAATGACGACACTACTGGGAAAGTGTTGCTTTGGCTTAATGAGCTGAAGCTTAAGCAGGAGGCTTTCCATGATATCACGTTGGTTGTGACCCATTTGGTTGTGACAGTCTGTTGATACCCTTTGCAGACACATGCCAAAGGCTGTGGATAGAGTAGCTCCCTTTGATTCAGAGGCAGACTTCCCTTACAGCCCGAGCTGCAAAACACATTTTGGGATTAAGGGGGTATAATGCTGCAGGCAGGCATGGAGAAGCAGCCCTGATACCTAGAGTTGCTTCATCACTCTCTTCATGCTAAGAGGTTTAAAGAGACTCTTGTTTCCCCTTATCGTCCGATGATTTACCCTGTTTGCAAGTTGGTCACTTTTGGTTGTGTGCAGGACTCTTCAGAACGGCTGAATTTACCCCGGTCTCACCCTCTTTGAGGGTTCTGGACACGGCAGCTCTCTTGATTCTTCGGGTGAAATTTGAGTGAGCACTGAGTAGTGCTCACAACATGGAGGCAGGATCAAGCATTACTTCAACATTAAAGAAAAAGAAAAAGCCTACCACTTACTCTTGTAGCTTTCTGTTGTTGTCCCTGAAAATGTTGCCTTTAGGGAGCTAGGTATCCCTGTTTGTCTTTAAACAAGGAGGTTRGTTACCAAACTTCTGTGTCTGCTTGTGTATCTTCTCATCCCATGTAACTGACAAATTGCCCTGCAATGACACAAAAGGGCATTAAAGCCCTTTTTTTGCTCTGTCTGCAAAATGATTCCAAGCAGCTTTGGAAACATTGAAACAGTTCCCGTGGGGTCTCTAGGATGAGGGGCTGCCAATTTCCTTTGCCCGGGTATTGATGTGTTAGCAGCAGGTATGAAACTTTCAGGAGTGGGGRGGTCTGCTTCTTCCTGCTGAACACTAGGAGTGAAAAGAACTGCACTAGCTGAGACCTGGGAAGACTGCAGGACATTTCTTTGTGTTGATGTTTGCCCTCCTCCCCCTCCCCGCTCTTTCAGCACAAACAGCCATTCCYGGGAAGGTGTGCATGCATGAGTAGGACAGAGGAAACTCGGCCACAGCTCTCCCAGCTTCGGGCCGAGGAAGGACACGGTGAGTCACATCAAGGTTTTGTGAGCACAGGAGATTTTCATGTTTGTTAAGTTATGCTGATGCAGGAGTATCATGCATGCCTCTAATTCAGACGAGGGGAAGCTCTGTCTGCCTCACCCACAGGTGCAACAAGGGCAACCGTTTAGATATGATCGTCAGGTTTCCACTAGAGGCTGCACTGGTCCGGGCGCATTTCCCCGTGCAGGCACGCTCAGCACCTCCTCACCTGGAGCTGTGTGTGCGGGAGGAATTTGCTACGAGAGCAATAATAAGTCTAATACTGAAGCCTCCCTCGGATATTAGCATTAACGCCTAACATGTTAGAGTGATAAATGCACTGCATCAGCTATGCTTGCAAAGTGTTCTTGGTAGAAACCCTTGAATGTCTGTTGGTGTAGAAGCTTTGCTGGTGGTGGCTGCACCTGTGCGCAGCTGAGGGCATTGCCCAGGTACAGATCCTCAGCGGCTGGTGGGGACAGGGTCAGGTAGTGTGCTTCCATTGGTCCTGGTTCAGGCTGGGGGTGTAGGAKCTGGTGTGACCATTCTCCAAGATCAGCCCCCGAATTCTTCAAAACGCAATCATAAAAGCTGCTGGAAGGAGATACCTGGACTCTGTAGCCCTCTGCAAGCAGCCACRTGTTACTAGACAGCTGTACAGAAATGGCTTTTGGAGGGAAAGGGTGCAAGCTTGACATCAAAGGGCGGACAAATGGTAAGTGTACTGCTGAGGTCTATTTGCTTACAACTACCCTGGGTCATTTACTTGTGATCTCGACTTTTATTCTGCTGGCTTTTTTTCTTTTGATTCTGCGGATGTTCACGTATGAGGGTAGCTTTGGTGTGTCTGTAATTCAATGTATCCTTCATGTGTGCAGCAAATAGGGGCTCTATCTTCTGTAGCCTTTTGGGGGTCTATGTTTCACAGAGCAATGCAGGGCTCTTTCTTCATCATTACCTTGGTTGAAGATTTGCAAGCAGACATGGTGAGTTTAGTCCTAAGACTCCCACCTTTGCAGGTAAAGGGATATCATGCTTCACACCGGGATGTTAAGTGTTTTGTCAGTTGGAGCAGCAAGGAGCCAGCTATGCTTCTTTTCATCCCCAGAAATCACTTAGTGGAGTGGGACAGCGACTGGCCACCATGACTGATGTTTGTGATACCAAGTTTGTTGGAAAACTGTGTGTGTGTGTGTGTGTGTGTTTGACAGAAGAGCTCGGAGAAACAAGAGGAATGAGGTGGCAGGTGGTGTTCTCTGTGTCGTTATACAAGGGCGTTGGGGACTCCTGTGTGCCTCCCTGTTAGAAATACCTCTTTGCTGAATCCCCATCCTCCTTCTTCACCAAACTGCTGGTGGGAGAACCTTGCTGGTCGCTTGCTCGGCCATCTCTTTGCAAGGGTCTCTGGAGCAGATGGGTCTGTGCTTCCAGCTGTGGGGCTGCCAGGGTCGAAGAGAGTGACCCTTTGGGGTTAAGGAGACGGGTGCCCGCGGCCCGGCGTGGGGGGCGTGGGCAGAAGCGGGATTAGTGCGGTTACCGCTGGGGATWGACTGCAGCTCCCCGGGGCTCCTGCCGACTTTCGGGGTTCCCCGAGCGGCGGGGCGGCGCCGGCCGCCCGCCCGCGCTGCCCCGCGGCCCCGGGGGAGGGCCGGGGGGGTCCCGCCTTGCCGCCCGGCCCCTTTGCATTGCGCATGGGCCCTCCCCGCCGGGTGGCCATGTTGCAGTGCTAGCAGGCAGCGCAGAGGCGGCGGCGGGCGGCAGCGCAGCGCAGAGCACCGCACCGCGATGGCCGTGGCCGTGGGCAGACCGGCGGTGCGCGGGGCCGGGGGGCGGAGGGGCAGCGCGGGGCCGGGGCTGGATCTCCCGAGTGCCGATCGCCCGAGAGCGGCGGCGGGCGCTGCCGGGGGCTGCAGGGGCGCAGCGCCGGGGATGCCGTGCCGGGGGCGCCGTGCCGGGGGCTGTAGGGGCGCGGTACCCGCGGGGGGTCGCGGGGGGCTGCGGGGGCGCGATGCCGGCGGGCACGGCGGGCTCGCCGGGGCGCGCCGCCTCTACCCCTTTCCGGGGCTGGGGGGGCCCGCGCAAAACTTTTTTGGCCCCGTTTTGGGGCCGCGGCTCGTGAYTGCGGCGGGGCCGTGCCGGTGGCGGGCAGCTCCTCCCGAGCCCCGCGCTCCGAGCCGCACGGGCAGCGGTAGGCAGCGGGGGTGGTCCCGGGCTGCGCCCGCCGCGGCAGAGGTGTTGGTGCCTTGCCGCGGGTGTTTCTGCCCCGCCGCTTCACATGGCTGGGAAAAGCTGAGATCGGGGAGGGCTGTGCCCCGTGCGGAGTGGGCAGCCAGCGGGCGGGACGTGCCCGCAATCCCCGGGAGGCTGCGGYGGGCAAGGAACGGTAGTCCCGGCATGGAAGTCTTCCGAGGGGCACGCCTGTCTTGCATTTTCCAGCATGACCGTTTTTCTGGGGATGTCGTGGCCGGGAGGGTTTTTACGTTCGTGTTGAGAAAGACAAAAGATTTCCCCCTTACAGAGAGAAAAGGAAAAACAAACCAAACCCATAAAAACTAAAAGATGTCGAAAAAAGGAGCAAGTCTCTCTTGCATCCAGCTTGCAGAAACGTGAATGAAACTCCACCGTGACCAGACTGAATGCACTTTTGTGCATCGTCGGCCGGGGGAGGGAGAGACTTGACCGACTTCCCGGTAACTTTTTTGGTGCTTGGGAGTAACATAGATGTTGCCCATGAGGGGAGGACTTGAGTGTGCYTCTTTCTCGAAATAAGAAAATGGCCTGCGTTCAAGATGTGACTAGGATGAGACAAGTTTCTTTTAGTGTTTATTATGTGCTTATGGATCTGCGGGGCAGTATGGTTCCTCTGATGTGGCAAAGCAAATGTATGGAGATGGGGCTAATGGTGTTACTGGAGGTGGGGAAGTTATGCTACTAAGCAAAATAAGAGCTGATGTTTCTTAACAGAATACCCATAAATTATACCAGCCATTTGTAAAGCTTCTTCTGAAATGTTTCCTTGATCTTAAGGTCTAAAGCATGCTTGGAAATTGAAGTTTGTCTTACAGTGTAAGAATATGCATTGAAATCACGGCTTCAGATGGTTTTTAGGGCAAGCTGAAGGGTACTGCCAAGCAGAGCCTTTGGCTTTGTGTGGAGGAGTAACTTTGCAGCATGAATAGGCTCAGGAGCGTGGCTTATTGCAAGACRTGATTGCTGTTTGTTCTTGTGGATGTGTTTGGCGCTTTTTTTTGGTCATTGGGTTAAACTGATGCTGCTACTCCCTCTCTCGGGTTTTTTYGGTTAATCCAAGTCCATGAGCCATCCTAAAACAAGATCTGCAGAGGGTTTTGCAGCAGTTAAACCAAACTCCTATCTGTGCACCTCTCAGTCCGGTCCAGTGGGACTGACTGCAGGATACAGCATCCTTCAGCATGAGAAGCATGTGCGTGTAGGAGAGGGAAGGAGGAGGGTACTCGGCTTCCTTGCAAGCAGCTGGTGGGCAGACCCTCCATCCCCCGGAATGGGTGCTTTTTGGATAAGGGAGTTGTTTTATCTTGGGGTGATAAGAGAAGAAAGGACAGGAGGCTGGCATTCAAGAGATGTTGGGGATGTTCCGTCTTGTGTACCTTCTTATCTAATCCTGTCTGCTCCCRCTTTGCATGCTGCTGTTGTGCTGCTGGGAGGGTGGCAGGGAGTTGGAAGAAATAGTTAATTGTATGTTAGAGCAAGGCAAGACTGGTGAACGTTTGTCTTTCCAGCTTTTTTACAAAATATGATTAAGCTGAGCTGTGAGTGGCATGCATCTTGTTGGAGGGAGAAGCAAAGGAAGGGGAAAAGAAAAGGAAAGGAATGAAACCAAATGCGAGTCAGTTTGAGTTAAAACGATGATAACATTCCTGAGTCACAACCTTTTACATCCTGGCAGGATATGACATTATGTTAATTGTAAAAGTATGCATAAAAAATAACTTCAGCAAACTGCTCTGGAGTGTCTGTGTTTAATTGTAGCCGAGCAGGGCGTGTTTTGGTAGGATGGGCGGCTTTGTTTTTAGGGCCCTGATCCCACAGATGTGAAGGCACATGTGTAATGTGCTGCCTGTAATTTCATTTGACTTAATGGAGACTGATCTTGGCATGTAAATGTAAAGGCATGCATAAGCAAAGTTTAGGCTGGATTGGTGCTGGGAGCTGCCGTGGGAGCTCTCAGCTGATGAAAGCCATGGCTGTGCTTAAATATGCTGGGAGGATGTGTGTGGTCATCTGAGCTCRGTGTGAGATAAGCCACTTCCAATCTAGAGACTGTTGAGATGTGCTAGATAGGGGACCCTTTTTTCCTCTTRGGTTAATTCCCAGCATCTTGACCAGGGTGGGATGGGTTCTTAGCAGATCAGAGCATGCAAGAGGGCTCTGGCCTTCATACCATTCTCTTTATGTGTTTATCCTAAATGTTTACAGAATCAGAGCTTGGTCCTGTTAAAGGARCGAGACTCGTGTTTACTCGAATGTATACATTGGTGTACACCCCTCTGCAAGTCTAACAAAAGCTGAGGGAAAAYGAAGCTGGAATGCAGATTTTACATGGGAGCCATAGAAAACATTATCTGAGAGATTAAAACAGCACAGTGTATTCTTCAATCTGTTTTAAAAATACTTGATGAGAGACTGCTGGTTTCCATGGAGGGGAGGAAGGAGAGAGAGATGGSAAGGTGGAGTGGGCCTGAAGCCTCTGTGCTTTGTTTTTGAGCAGCAGATTTACTGATACCCACTGGGGTCAGCAGGAGTTGAGGGGCAGCACCTTTGGAGATCCACATTCGTGTCTGCTGGTGGGTGCAGCAGGGTCACCATGACCATGACTGGGAACATGAGATGAGCATCGAGAAAGGGAGAACCCCCACGTTTCTGCACTGTGGGGCTGCAGACTCTCCGCACAGTGAACGTGGTGATGCTGTGGGTGTGGGTGGCGCTGCTGGGGCTGCTGCGGTGGCCAGTCCACGGGTTCTGGCGTCCTTGCCTGCTTTCGGCTGCCAGGTAGCGCTTTTGGGGCTGGCCTGGCTCAGCCGTCTACACCCAGGAAGCTGCCCTGGGTGGTGCACACAGGACTGTATTTTAGTTTGTGACCTCTTTGTTTCCTTTATTCACCTCGTGCCTTGTTTGCAGTAGGAAATTCTTTCAGACAATTCTTGTTGCTCCTGTTGATGTTAACAATGGTGGGAACCTGCCTCCTCCTTGCTTTTATTTCAGCACAGCCTCGGTCATGGGGCAGGTTATGTGTCCAGCCCACCACACACTCAGGGCCTCTTGCTTTTCCAGTGTGAATGAGCTGAGCTGAGCTGGAGTAGGGATCTGGTGGAGATACTTGGAAAGTCCTTACTTTGTGTAGATGAGATGATGGGGAAGCAGTTTTAGTGTCTGAGTAGGCCCCCATAAATAATGATGGGGATTGATTAAGCAAGCAGCAGGAATCTGAGAAGTAAAATAYTTACTCAGAGCTGAGGCATGTTATATATGTCCTCTTCCCACCCCTGCAGCCCCTGAGAGAGAGAGCTTTCCCGGCTGGCTGTCCACTCCGGAGCCATCTGAGGGTTGTTGCTCCTCTTGTGTCCTTTCCATGGCTCTTCTTTTCAAGGTAATTCCGAGAGCATGGGCGTGAGCTTGCTCAGTGCTTGCTTGGCAGGAGAGATGCCAAGGGGACACGGTCTTCTGTTGGCTTGGCAAATGCTGCAGCCTCATCCAGCCTCGTCTTTGGCGTGGTTTGGCTCTAGGCTTCGGTCCTGTGAGCCACAGGGGCTCTTCCAGGAAAAGATACTGAAGCGGCTTCAGCGTAGAACAGTTGGATGCAACCAGGTGATGTAGAAATAAACAAAAAAAGCTTCCCAATAGTACTCAAAGCTTTTTTTAGGTACGCCGTGTAGCTGCCTTTGCTTCCAGCTCYGTGAGCAGCTCCGCAGCGTACTGGAGTAAGTGATGCGTAATAATGGTTCAGACAAACACCACGGCGCGGGGAGAGTTCAGCRCTGATGCTGCTGGAGGAGGCTCCAGAGCAGAGACACAAAACCAACTTCGYGGTCTTGCTCTCTTAGCTAGCAGCAGTGTTAACAAAAATATACCCCAAATGTTGTTCTTTCTCCGTATAAGTACTTGCTTGCACGCCACTATGCAATGGGATTAAGAGATGCTCCTTCTTGGCTGCTTCATCCCATCTGGATGCCTTTCCCCATCCTCTACGCCGTGGTGCCTGGTTTAGGCATATGTGAGCCAGGACTTGGGTTGCCAGAACTGTTCTCGTCCACAGCGCGGGCAGGTGTGATTAACGTGGGTGTAGGCAGGGTCCACTTGGCCGTGCATGAGGTGCTGGAGGAAGAGCCGTGAGGAGGAGGAACAGCTCCCCGTGGTTTTCCTTTAGCAGTACCCAGCCCTTCTGGAAGCTTTCTCCCTCTATGGAGTGCTCTGCTCATCCCATGTAAGTGGTGCTCTGCTGGCGTGAGCTGTAGTCCGAAGGCCATTATTGTCATTTCCCTGGTAGTACAGTTATTTGCTGAGCTCTGTGATTTATGAGGCTTGAGCTATCTTTGGGACTCCTCACTTGAAAATACAGGCTGTGCCCGTGTTTTTGGCGACATAGTCTTGGGATCTGAATTTGCAATTAGAGCTTTTGAAGTGTCTGAAAATAGGAAGAAGCTGCATCTTTTCTTGCCACTGTTCAGGTTTTTGTTTTCCATAGTAGCATCCCACATAAGGTGCTGTCAAAGAGCAGACTGCTACTGTTTTGGGGAGTTGGTGGTTTTTTTCCATCTCATCTTATAGCTTCTTTAGATCTTTCTATTGTCTAATTGGATTTTCTGTTTCTGGATTTATTTTCGGATGGGATCTAGCTGCTGGAAATATGTTCTTTAAGTACTGTAATTGCGGGTTATTTCTTTACCGGATCTGGTCATGAATACTTGGCACAAGCTAATAGAAAAAGACTTGTTTTAAGAATATTTTGGTTTTGCCACGGTTGTTGCCTGCTTTGCCAGCAGCTCCTGAGAACTGATTCCTGTGCACAGCAGTAGTTCTAATTTAAATTGTTCCTGGAAATCTGCATGCCTCTCATGTATTTCATTCAGGGATTATATTAACMTCTCTCACGTGATGGGTGTGGAAGTGGGAAACTGTTTTGTATCCTGAGCGGGATCTTTGTAAATGACTTGCAGGACTGTTCAGGGCTGTCTGTGGATCTGAAGGTGTTCTGCCAAGTCTGGGAGTTTCACTGCTCAGTTCACAGGGTCCAAAGTGAATTACAATGTCCTGTGTAAGCAAAAGACTCAACAGAACCTATTTGCCAGATGTGTTGAATGCACCAAGTGTGCAAAATGCTTTGTGTGAGCACATGAACTTGGCTTGAATTAAGTTTCTGGCGGTCTGTTGGTGGCAGCTCTGTTTTTATCTGTAGAGAAAGGAGCAAGTTGGGTGAATGGCTTGCTTGGCTTGTGGTTCCCTCTTCCACAGGGCAACACTGAGACTGGTTCGCCGGGAAGTACAAGAGTGTGAACTGCAGTAGAGGCGGAATTGCGGGGCTGCTTTTAGATTTCCAGATAGAGGTTCCTACCCGTAGCCCCTGACAAATCTTTGCGTTTTGAAGCACACAAATCATCTCCTTTCAGCCTCTGTGAAAACCCTTCTCCTCCAATCTGAGTCAGCCTGGGAGCTTTTGGCAGCTTTCAGATGAATGAACAATAACAGGCTGACGGTCCTGACTTAATTTTTCTAGGACAAAATTTGGCAGGCAGCAGACTAGCTTGGACATGAGAAATTTGCAACCTGGAAAGGTGAAGGTATCCGGTTATGACTGACACTCGTTCCTGTCATCTCCCTTCAGTAACGTGGATTTCCCCACATCATCCAGTAGTGTGTAGGAAATGTACRGGGTTGCCAGTGAAGAGGTTGTGCATAAATGTACTTGGATTTTCCTTTTCTTGCTACTTCATGTGATTAAACTTTTTTCATTTCTCTGTTGTCTCCTTCTGGTTTAATTGGTAGATTACATTTCTTGGATATCTGCTGAATGAACATAGAAACAGCATGGCTTATGTTATTTCAATAGTCTTTGTTGTTGTTTTGTTCCTAGTTTGAGGTGTCAAGGCTGGTATTGTGAGAAACTGTTGAATTAAATAATTGGAAGCAGTGCTCATTTATTCTGAGCGTTTGCAGCTAAAAGATTAGGTTGTCATACTGTGAGCAGGTATTGCTCACTGTAAATGCTAGGAGTGATTATAAGGCTTAACGCAGCCATCTGGGACTGAACATATGCACAGTCCTCAAATCTTCGTGTCAAGACCCCAAGAGGAGCAGGGATTTTGTGATATCGTCTGGTGACAAATCACACCACTTCACCACCACATCCATTGGCTGCTGCTTTTTCCTCCTTCAGATCTGTTTCATGTCCACGTTGAACCGGTCTCATTATGCCTTTGCTTTTTTCGGCAGTCAGAGTTCTGAGCTTTGAGATTTTTTTTGCCTGAGTGTAAGCACTGGAGGGGGAACAAAAAAGTCGTTTTTCAAATCCTGCTTCAGCAGTTTATCCAAAGCTTCCCGTAATTCTGGCCAGGTAACTCAACTTGCTGCCACTGTGTTTTTTTCAGCAGAAGAAACAATCAGTCAACCATTATGCCTTTGTTAGCCTATGGAATCAGAAGATTAAGATTTTTTATTACATTTGGAAAGGGTTTTGTTGGTTTCCTGTATCTTGTATGTAATTTCCAAGCCAAGAAAAATCCCTGGTGCTTTTAAATGAATGCTTTTCTGCCACAAGCTGTCTTTTATCACAGAAAATGCCAGCCTAGTCTCATTCTGTTTCATCTGCCTCATTAATATTAAATACATGGCACTTTAATATGGCAGCTGGAGCAAAGCAGGCAATTTCAGCTAATATCTGACAAAGGCAAGCTGAGATTAAATGATATCAGAGTGCTATCGCTATATATAAAGTAATTGACATTTTTCAGGAGCATTTGACCTAATTTGTGTCAGTTTTTTTCTCCCTCTGCTCCCTTAAATCTTTCCATCTTTATGTGAGCCCTTGCTGAGTGCTCCTGCCTTTCTCACAGGCCTGGCTCAGCCTTCAGGGGAGGGGAAGGGTTTGGTGATTGCAGCACAGGTCCCTGGTGTCCAGTGGAGGCAGAAAGTGGCACCAGATCCGGGAGCTTTTTCATGCTGGGGAGAACCTCCATGGAAGAAGTGTGTGCTTGGGCTCTGGAGCAGCTCCTCAGCGAGGCCGTGGTAAACTCTGTTGATGCTCTGAATTACAAAGGAGCTGTCTGAAAGTAAAAAAATAAACTTCTCGGAGAAATGCCTCACCTTCTGGGACACACAGTTGATGGTCACTGAACAATTGGAACGATTCACTTTGGTCTCTGATACATGATTGAGTAGTAATGTCAGGGGACCCTGGGTTGTGTGCTTCCAGGTAGCTGAATATTCACCCAGCTGGAAAGCACGCCTGCTCTTCAGCATTTGGAGTTGAGCAATTATTAATTATTAGAGCATTAATTACAAGAGCTGCTTGGGATTAGGGCTTGTGTGGCTGACATGCTGCAAGTGTTTCAGCTTCTGATTTGRTGTGTGGTCTTGGGCAAATGCCTTTGTCTTGGTGTGCCTTTGTTTCCTCGGTGTGTAAAGCAGAAGGTAATTCCCTCCCTTGTTTTGTGAGGCGCCAAGCTGTGATCACTGAATTAATAGCACAGCCGTAGTCACCTTTGTAAACCCCGCCCTGTTGCACCAAATCGAGGGAACTCTTGTGGCACAGAGGCATTACCAGATTAATGGTTTTAATTAAAACTACCTTTAAGAAAATAACTATTCAAACGGAGTAATATGCAGGTTGTGTTTTCAAGGAGATGTAACAATAAGGAGGAAGGGTTTAAAGGTGAGCCGTGTGAGTAACTGACTTTGTTTCTCTGGGTTTACATGAATGCAGTTGAGGGCAATTTTCACACAGAGCATTCCTAAGAGATACTTAATTTCTGTGGTGTAGGCCAGAGCCGTTTAAACGCAAAGCCAGAGGTGTTTTGTTGTTTAAACAAAACATTATTTGAAATTGTAGTTTGACATGTGACTCCTGTCTGTTACTGAACACAGCTACATTTCCTCTAGGCTTGGCCTTGCCAGGAATGGAGCTCAGAAAAGCATTTTTTCCAGTGGGATATGCTTCACAAGATTTTGATATAACCTGAGGAAAGCAGTGTTTTTTCAGAGCCTGACCAAGTAACCTGATGATTTCTTCCAGTGGGTTGAGCCAGAAAGCCAGAAGTATAAATCCAGGCTAGCTGTGATACAGCTTACGTGCTGTCCTGGTTTCAGTTTGAAGGGAACTATAAAGTTCACGCAGGCTAGAAAGTGTTTCTGGCATGAAATAGGTCGTTGGTTCCTRTGTAACATACACGGTAAGGAGTCCCAAGGGAACAGTGTCTGAATGTTGTTTGTATCCACGCTGTGGTAAATGTATCTTTTTCTGAGCAGTGTGTGCTGAAACAGCTTGGCAATTGGCAGCTGCTCAGGGCGGGAGCCTGGTGTTGCCGGTTTGGTGCTGTGCCTTGCAGGGAGGGTCGTGGCCCAGCATCTAGAGTTCAGTGGTGCTGGATGGTAGGAAGGAGGATGGAGATGGCTGGATGCGTGCCATCCACCCGGGTACTGTGTAAGTAGGAAGACTGTGCAAGTCCGCTCTTGAGGTTTATGCTCCAGTTTGCACCCCTAGGGGCTACTGAGTGACCTGAGAAAATGTGAATTGAAACATCAAATGCCCGAGGAAGGGCTGCTCCAGCCTGTGCTGACTCTCCTGGGGTCAGCATGTGCTGCTGGCCAGCTGCGGGCACAGGCTCTTGTGCTGTGTTGATGTGTCACGTGGGAGCCTTCATGCTGCATGTACAAACCCAGCCCCTTCTCCTGGACAGCCGTGGGAGGAAGAGCTGGGCATTAGCCTTGCTCTTTGAAGGCTTCCCAAGCTCCTGAGCAGACATTTACCCGTCAGACCCCAGCTGCTCTGGGATATGAGCACCCAGCAGGGCTGCTTGTGGCTTCGTGCATCACCTCCTGCTTTGAGCAACGTGGAGGTGGAGACTGCAATCTTAATAAAGAATATGCAGCAGCAGATCCCTCGCTTGGGTATCTCATTAAATAACTCGAGCCAAGGGTAAAAACGTGCACCGCACATGGGAATTGTGCCCTAGTTTTGGGATAGGCGGGTCTGCAGCACTTGGAGTTGTAGAGCATGTCAGAGCAAGGAGCTCCTTCATGTGAACTAATCTTCCCTAGACCTCTGCAGGAAGCGCTTGCTTGGAGCAGGCTTAATTTGCCTTCGGGTGCGTTTGTCTTCCCGAATCCTTAGGTTTGGCTCCATAAATTTGCGACAGGATTTACCTGCTCTGTCAGGTCTTTAAAGCCTGGCTGCTGYGGGAGCCGGAGCCCGGTGCAGCGGAGCCTGCTCGTCTGTCACAGTCGGTCTCGCTCCGCGCGACTCGTACTCAGCTGCTGCGTGCTGTGTGCTGGCACAGTGACTCGGCCAAGCTAAACAGCCCACTGCTTTGCTTATGGAGGGATACCTGATGTGCCCTACTGCCTGTCCTGGTGCTTCCAGGATAAAAGAGGAGTTGAGGGCTAAAAAGGGATGAGAAGTCCGAGGACTGCGAGCATACAAAGCTACAGCACAAAGTAACTCCAGGAGGTGCAAGCTAAGGGCAAATCCTCTTGCTTATTGTTGTTATTCAGAGAAACAGCCTTGCAAAATGTTCCATTCCAAAAGTTGTCCTTGAGCTATGGATTTCAACCAAGTGGAGTGCAATATGTATCATCTGTACTCATAAGGTTACAAGACTTTGAATTCTGCCAGGTATGTGTTTAGCTTGACTGTTCTGGAGAAATCCAAGCAGCTGGACTGTCCARGAGTATGGTACTCTAGAGAATTCAGTCTGTTTGCTTTTGGGGTGTATGGGAGAGTAACACTAGAAGTGTGGGTTTCATTTAACACTGCTCTGTTACAAGCAGTGGCATGGGTTGCTACAGCACAAGTCTTGACAGGAGGGCAGAAATTAAAATCAAGTCTGAATCCAGCTGCTTCTCCTTTCCCTTCCAAGTGCAAACATGACTGGGGTGGACAGTCGAAGCAGAAAGTGGTGGCCAACATTAATTAATCTGTGGGGGTGGATACTGGCTCCAGTTTAACCTTCTAGCAGGACTCCTCCAACAGCTAATGGATGTTGCAGCAGCCTGTGTATGGAATAATTTATGAATTTGGAAGAACACGATTCCAGAGAATGTGGGTGAATGCCAGTGGTTTGCAAATCTTTGCCAATGGTCTTGTGAGCGGCAGGCTGCTGTGGGAAAAATAACATTGGATTAGTTCAGGGTAATGTTTGGAAGTGTCCCACTTAGTTCCTAAAGCCTGGCCCTTGTGCAGACCTGCACGGCTCTGGGGGGGATACTCCAAAGTAGCAGAAATGTATTAGATATGTGTCTTCTGCGTGCACCAAACAAGAAGTGGGGAGCAACACAGGGAGATGTTTTTAGCTACCAGCTTTTCCAAGCAGCCTTAGCAGCATCTTTGTTATTTGGAAGACAATCTTCTTGTTTCAAGTACTTGGACTGTCTGGGCACATGCCACTTGATCTTGCAGCTCCAAGGCAGCTGGGTCCCATTACAGACCTGTTCCCTGGCTYGGGAGCCAGTACCGAGCACCTTTTCTGTAGCCGAAGGAATGGACACCTTTCCTCAGCACCAGACTCCAGAGCCGGATGTGAACCCAGCAGCATTYCCCGGCCCCTTTCCAGCTTTTCAGGCTCCTGCTTTTAATTAAACTGTCGCGACACTGCAGCCGGAGGATGACTGAGATACCAGAAGCCAAAGGTTCAGCTCACAAAGGTGTTTGGGAGCCTTGGAATGCGGATGGGAAGCCTTTGACAGCGCATAGGGCAGGCTCGGTGCCTGCCTCCCACTAATTCTGGTTTATTTGCTCTCTGCTCATCCATCTGCTCTGTGGCAGGGCTGAAAGCGTCTCTGAAGTCTGGTTTTAATAACAAAGTGTGTGTGTGTCCTCACAGCTGAGGGGAACCTTAGACGATAGCTACCCCTTTGCAAGCCCTCACAAGCGTCTCACTGTGCAAAAGCTGATGTGCACCATTTACCTGTGAGGATCTTTGTGGATTTGAGATAACTGCAGAAGGCTCCAAGGAGATTTGCTGTACTTGATCTGTGTTACCTGGCATTTCTTTGCACTTTATGCCTCTAGGCTTGGTCACACGAGAGAGCASTGCTTGCCTCTAAGCAGCTGCGTGCTGGATAACTGGTTCTCCTCGTGGAGCTTATCCCTTTGCCAGCCGTGGAGACATCTTCCCTCACACTTCCTGGCCAAGTGTTGCTTCTACAGTGTGTGCAAATGACTGCTTGCTGCCTCTCATGTTACAAATGCCCATCTTTCTAATGGACAGGTTGAAATGTAAGGTAATCCTCAAATGTTCTGGAGATTTGACGCATGCCACGAGCTCACTGAACATGCAGCTCTGCCTGAGACTGTGTTGGGATGGAGAACTTAGGAAAAAGTAGCAGCTATAGGAAGTCTGGTTCTGGAACCAATGTGGGGGGAACACACCAAACACAGAGTTGATAGGAGGTTTTGGATCAAGTCCTTGGAATTATTTCTAAGTCTGAAGAGAATTTTATTGTTACAGGATGCATTTAATTAGTATCTGGAAAATAGATTTGCTTATGGAAAGACTGTTAGTATTTTCCTTTAGTAATTGTTGTTTTCTACACGTAGATGTTCAAATAATAGTTAGTGTTAATAAAACTTAGCAACAGCCAAAAGGAAAATATTTTTCTCTGGCTTATTTGCTTGTGCTGTACATTTATCCCCTGTTCCCACTGTTGGTTATTTTTTTGTTTGGGTTTYGGATGTCCCTCTTTCTAGAGCAGAAATGAAAATTGTTCACCAAGAAAAGCTAAGCTTATGGAAACATACCAGTTGGCTGAGGGTTCAAGGGCTGAAGCATCTGAACCCACTGACATGAGGGGGAGTTTGGGAGTAGGACTTGGGGGTGTCACTGGAGCCTCCAAAGCCCTTGCTGTGAGGGAGTCAGAAAAGGGTGCCTGTACAGGCTTGTGCTTTAGTAACAGACAGTGATGAAGGGGAGTCGGGGGGAGRTTTTTCCATATGTAACGACTTATGCCAGTTCTGCATCTGACTTTATTTGCATTATTAGSATTAAACTAATAAATCTGCTCTAAACCTGCTTGAAATCCTTGATGATGTGAYGTTGCCGTTTGCCAGCGCGGTGCACGCTGCCTCTTGCCGGGACCCAGCCCTGGGGTGGGAGCTRTGCTCACACAGCTCAGGAGCCTGCTGCATCTGCTCAGCTGTGACCTCATTGCCTTTACAATAAAATCTCACTTTCACCAATGAAATTTGTTATTTTCTTCCCCAGGAATTCCTGGCTCAGTAATAGGGGTGTTGCGAAAAAAGGTCCCTGCAAAAGAATCTTGTTGGACAAGTCTGATGTTCGGTGTCATTGCCTGTAATTGAGGGGAAGATCTGTTCCTGCTGTGCTCATTTCCCAGGCTTATCTCCTACAGGAAAACCCCTCTCTTGCAGGGTGATGGTTCTGCCTGAGCCACCTTTGGAGGCCACTATGGGCTTTGGATTTCCTTGCTGGTGTGTTTGCAGGGGAGGCTGAGGATGTGTTTTGGAAAGGACAGAGATGTTCAGCTGCCAGAGGGAGTTTGGCTGTGCTGCGTCAGAGACCTTGGTGGCCTGTGCTGTGTTGGGGATTTGTCATTCTGTAACATCCTTCACACTGTGTTACTTTGTCACCGGCAGCTGGAATGCAAGGAAAGCCTTACCCCTTTTTGGGGGTGGGAAGGAACAAGATAAACTCCAGAGCATACACATGGGGCAGCGTGGGACTCCTGATGCTTCTGGGAGTTGGTTTAAATCTCTGGAATGAAAGGTTTACCTCTGCTACAACTCAAAAACTGGAGCTGTAAAGCTAATCCTTGGATTCCTTGTGAGTAGAGAGTTAATCCTTTCTTCTGGTGCTGTAAATGTTTATTTAGCCGTGCATTTATGGAGTTCAGACGGTTTGCAGTGTATGTTGGGCAACTGCCGGTGTCCTATCCGGGGATTCTTAATGACTTGGAGCATCACCAGGGCTGGCGTGGCCATCACACTCCTTTGTGGTCCTGACCCTTAGCAAGTAATGGATATGGAGAGGACTGTGGGAACATTCCTGTCTGTGGGCTGCATGTGAGAAATGTATTTTGTCTTGCACTGCCTGCTGACTCCAGAAATGTGAAGTCTCTGGAGCAGTTATCAGTGCAGCAAAACACAAGGAGGATAAAAAAACCTGGGGAAGGGTGGCCTTCTGGTCCCATCTCCTCCTAACAATCCCAGTGTTATGACTGTGCCGCGGACCTAGATCAGATGTCCTTTCCTCTGGASGAACTCTGGCCAGTTAAGTTTTTGGGAAAGACAAAACATAGTCTTTCAAGGCAACCACAAAAATTTGGAATTAATGAGGTGGAGGAAAAGAAGTAGTCCAGTTGAAATGTAGAATTGCTCCTATTTATAAARATTTTAGTATTGGCTTTCCCTGTTTAAGGCAGGAAAGCCCAGAGTTGCTGAAGGCAAATGGGGCACGTTACTGCTTTGAGTCAGTTGAGAGCTCAAAGTCTGTGGACTAGTATTTCCAAAACTGTCAGCTAAATAATTGAGTAAACCTTTACGTTTTCCTCTGCGTGCAGATTCAGTCCAACTTAATTCCACTTTCGTTCTTGCTGAAGATGAAAAACTGTGCACTAAGGCAAACAGTATTTGTAATTTTTTATATTCATTGATTGCTGACCTTTTCTTATTCATGTTGAAGGACTTCTGTGGTGCCGTGGAAGAGCGCTGTGCACCGTAAGGGGCTCTGTGTGTTCTGTTTTCCTTTTTGAAGCAGATATGAGGGCTGTGACTCAACACTCAGCATATTAGGCCATGCCATGAAYTCATTAAAAGCTGGTTTTCTTGCTTAGTTGTTGTTTTCTGGTACTTGGTCAGAACCACAGTCAAGCGTAYCACTGCTGGTGGGAGTAATAACACTGGACTTGGCTAAACCCAGAATGTTTTCTCTGGCCTTTTACTTAGTGTCATATATGCATCTGCATGTTGCATATGAATTTAAGAAGAGCTGGTCTGAGCCAGCTCTTTCAATCCAGTTGATACTGGATTGATGCTTCCTTGGTAGTGCTGGACCGGTAAATTTCCCTGCGGCATTCTTGTGTGTATGTAGCACTTGTTTGGACTCTAAAAGCCCTGGTAGGGATTTTTCAAGGAGCTGAGTGATGATTRGTTTGAAGTCGGGACCTGTTTATACTCACTGCTGTGGTACCTGGGCATGGAATGAGCCATGTGTGTATGTATATCAGTGTTACCTTAGGATTTAGATGTGAAGACAACAACTGTGATAAACGTGAGCTCTTTAGTCCAGATTCAAGAGAACTGGTAAGTAAGTGATCTGAAGCTGTGTGCCTTGACAGACACAGCTCTGGTGCCCTACTTGGGAATTGGGTCTGTGCAGACATCAGTAGCGTGTCCGTGTGCCGGGCAGCACCGTGCCGCCATGTCCCCCACCTGCCTCTGAGCAAGCCAGCAGGGCACAGTATTAGCATGGATCCTCGTTGTAAGTCCCTGGGCTAATTAATTATCCAGAGCACGATCTGGGGCACCTCTCAGTCCTGGAGCTTGTTGAATAGGAGCTGACAAAACGTGCCCTCGATGTGCAGCTACAGCTTTTCAGGAAGGAACACATGGGGTTAAGGAACTGCAAGGCAGCTCTGCTGGGCTGTGCCTTCGTCACCTCAAGGAAAGCTGCTGTTTTTTGTGTCCCAGCGGCCCTTAATTTGAGTCAGGTATTGGAACAGTGCTGCCTTGTTACAGCTTTGTAAGCAAGCCCTTTGGGCTGCTTTCCTTTCTCAAAATCCCTCTTTTGCTCTGGTTGTGTTCACAGCCCTAACTGGACTGGAGCTGGTGRAAGCCCAGGGACAGTTGGAGGAAAACTTGGCAATGGGATCAGATGGTCCGTTGCCAGGTTTATCTTAATTCTACCTTCTTGTGCCCAGGAGCAGTGTCCCAGAGAACTCCCTGCAAACGGTCTCTGTGAGTGTAACTGGGAGTCTTGCCGAGTTCATGTATCACCCTTCCCTCTGTGTCAGGTCCCATGTTGGGCTGTGCCCCCAGCTTTTAGCAAAATATAAATCCACTGACTTAACGGCCTGTGGTGCAGCTGTTGCAAGGCTATTTTAAGTGCATGACAGTGAAATACAGAAGGAAATGGCTGTTGTTGGGTTTTTCCTCTCTGCTGCCTTGCTGGACTGTATCTGTATCTGTGGTGGTGTGGGACTGTGTAGCCAGAAGGGCTGGAAAAGGGCAGAAGAACTGAAAGATAGAAAAGTATTTCTAATGTCCATATAGCAACGTGCCTTCCTGCTGTCTCCCAGTTGGCTTCTGTCTTCCTGATCGGAGTTGTTTTTAACTCTTAAGGTGACACATTCTCAAGTCTAACAAAGCCTGGACTTTCTCCAGTCCTCGCTGGTGTCACCTGGCCTGGAGTCACAGCCTGACTTAGGTGTCGTGTCACTGTGCAGGGCTGATGTGAAGGAACCTCCAGCTCACTCCGCTGTGCCTGGCTGAGAGGGGGTGGCTAGGGAYGATGGAAGGGGTAGATTTGCCTTTCCCAGCCTGTGGCATTGCAGAAGACAAGGAGGGGAAATGGCAATAAAYGGCGCACGCCTTTTGAAGCAGGAAAGTGAAGCGGGTCAGTGTGGGGAACTGGCACCGAGCAACAGCTCCCATTTCATTCCCTCGGCCTTACACAAGCGGTCCGAGAGGCAGTTGCACGTCGTCCTCCTCCTGTCAGGAGAGAGATTGGCCAGAGCAGCAAAGAGCATCTGGTTCTCATTGGGCTCTGCCTTTGGATGATCTTCATTCTTGTTTGTCACATTATGTCTTTCCCCCCCCCCCCTTCCTTCCTCTCTGCTTTTTTTCTTTTTTTTCCCTTCAGTGAGTTTACAAGCCTTGCTGGAATGCACATATGGTCCTTATCATCCCYGAAGTCCAGCTTTTTTTTCTTTTGCTGGTTAGTAGTTTGTGACATCAAGGGCTGTTAGAAGCATTAGTCACTTTTACTCCAAATAGAAGGGTCCGTGGTTTTTGGAAACCTATGGAGGAAAATGTCTTTTATGTCAGCTCTTGGCATAAATGGAACTGTGAGTGCTCTGAGCCTGTGCTGACCTTTAGCCAAACATTTTGCCTGAAGACAAATGCTCGTTCCCACTCTCTGCAGCCACTCTTGAATTGTCAGATTTTGCTGACTTCCCTCTTTCCAGAAGAATGCAACTGTATCCTTTTTCCTCCATGCTCCTGCGGAGTTCCTGCAGCTTGCCAATGTAAGCAGTTCTCTCTTCGCTGCCAGCGTGCCTCAGAGGCGCGGGAAAAGCAGCAGCTTGATCGACTGCAGGAAGCGTGTCCTTGCCGTGTGGCAGGGGCTAAGACTCGCAGTTGCAAGTCACTGGAAACCGAAATATTTGGTGCTACATGTCAGGGAGGTGGGTCTTGTGCTTCCCACCCCGTGTGGCATAGGTGTTGGGGGAGCTGGGGTTGAGGCAGGTTGGCTTTTCCTCTGGCAAGCTGRGTGTGTGTGGGCTGCACCTGGGCAGAGGCGAGCCTGTGGTGCCTGCTGGCTGTTCCCTGTGTCATCCTGCCCTTCGTTTAGGGATCCAGCCCTGAAAAGAGCATCACTACTGTGTGTTATTGTCTGCACATGTGGAAGTGTGTCACCCAGTCTCTGGAGGTGTCTCCTCAGGGAACCCCTTGCTTGGCCTCACTGGCACCCTCCTTTGGCTGGTGATTCCCGGGATTCACGAGATTTTATCTGTAGAGCAGTATTTTCTGCGGGGGGGGGGGGCCAGCACGGTACCCACACCTGCCCTTCTCTATCTGCCGCTGCCCAGTGCTTTGTTAGCCAAGTTACTTCCAGCTTTTCTCCCACAAAATAACCTTTTCTACGGTCCTGATTCTCAGAGATTAAAAGAAAAATCCAGCGTATTCAAGGACAGCCTTTTTGTATTCCCTGTGACCTCCCTGTTCAATGACCAAGGGAGCCAACTGTGGCATAGCACTGCTGACAGTGTTCCCTGTTACTGAGGATAGGGAGATTTGGCTCYTTGCTATTGTTCTGGAGTTGCTGGAGGGCTGGGGCAGGGGACTAGTGAGAAGATGTGTGTCCCTAAGCAGCTGCAGCTGGTGCCAGCTTTTATCCAGGAAGATCAAGATGGTTTCCAGCAGTCCATCCCTCAGGGACAAGAGCTGCAGCAGTGACTCACTGGTGGGCTGGTGGCAAGGAGGGAGGCACAAATCTTCATGGCTTGATTGACACATTAATCTACAGAATGAGAATATGCCTTCCACAGGGGTCTGCTCTCTCTGTTGAGAGAAGAGGGGAAAAAAGAAAGGGAAGGGGAAGAAAAACAACTAAGGACCTCCCAGACTTGAGTAGCTTGTGCGGACGTCTACCCGAGCCTGCAGCCAGCCAGCAGCAGCATGGAGACAGGAACTCCCCCTCCTCTGCTGGTGACACTGATGGTTATCTTAGCCTAAAATAACAGGCAAGAAGAAGTCTTTCCTCTCTTTATGAACTGATTAACCGATTGATTGCTATGAGCCCTTTTCTTCTGGCATCACTGCATGGCAAGGACGGGAAGGGAGTTGTTCCTTCTTTTCATGTTCTCCCCATACTATTCATAAGTTCATTTGTCCAATAATTAAGAGTTTTGACCATTCCTTAAGCCTGTATAAGGAAGGGAAGTGGAATTGCGGGTGCTGTTTGAAGGAGCAGGGAGCTTGGCTCTGGCATAGACACTGGGAATACTTGGTGCCCTGCTGGCAGGGGCACCAGCTGTTGGGTTTAACCCTGGRAGAGGGATAGATCTGTCTCTAGCTGACTACTCTTTGCTTCTGTGCTTGCTGCTCTTCCCTGAGCTGCTTTTTTATCTGAGCAGACTAAACTGTCCCTGAGGTCCCTGGCTTTGGATGCAGCATCTAAGATGACTTGACCTAGTAATGAGTCAAAAATGTTGCTTTCCTGAGCTGCTGACAACAATAAAAGCTTTTAGAATTTCTTAAAGGTGCCTCCTAAGTCGTGTGGCCTCAAATAACTAAACACTTGCTTCATATTTGGGGTTGAGCTCAATATTTTGCATACCAGCCTTTTTCCCCCTTGAATTTGATGGTCGTTTTTGTTTTCTTTAACTCTTGGGAGGCCGTGTGAAGCTGACCCCCAGCCGCCAGCAGCAGTGGGCCAGTAGGGGCCCAAGGGGAATATTTTACTAGCAGCCTTAAAACAAAAGGGGCTTATCCAGGAGCTTGCTTGGATTGGGGAATAACTGCCATCATGGTTAAGTCCTGAGCAAGGAAAGCAGACTGGAGACCAAAGGCCTCTCTCCTTGGCCTTTTGGGAGTTGGCCTTTTTTCCTGCCCAGGAGAAGGGCAACTTTCCTGTATCTCCTATCAACTGCCAGACACCTTCGGACGCATAAGGACACAGCTCTGCTTTGTGCTGCTTCTGGAGGAGTGACACGGGACCCACCTTCATCTCCACCTCCCCATCCACACACAGACATACTGTTCCTGACTCCAACGAGGAGAATAACTTTCCCTTTATTCCTGCTGGCCCTGCCAAGCTGCTGTGGCTTGGCAGGAATGAGCTGACTCTCCTTGCACGTGCCTCATCAGCTGAATTGTTTTATATAGCTTCACTGATTTCCGTCCAGGCAAACCCACTGTTTGCCACAGAGCATCCATTACAGCATTGCTTGACCTATAAAACCATTGCCACCAGGAGCTCTGTGTGAAGAAAAACAGATCTAAAATAGCCTTGACAGGATTCTGAGACTGCAAACCCTTTCTTGTCTTTTGCAAGGCATTTCCCCCCCTTAAGATGAAGAGCACTAGGACGTGGATTCCTGACAATCCATCTCTTTACAGTGATGGTGGGTAGTTGATGCTGTGCCTCTGGGGGTCTGTGTCTGCTTAGCTTACCCCTTCCCTTCCCCTGCTGTAGTTAAAACCAGCAGCTGTGATAACAGTAGCTTGAAGATTGTTGATCCAAGGAATATCGACTGTGGGATGCCTTGTAGGGCTCTCTGCAAAGAGAAGTCAAGTGATCAGCATCTTTCCCAAGAAACAAGCATTTATTTGTTCATGTTACTCTGTAGTTTTTGTAGGGGTTAGCACATAGCTCTGGAGGTTCAGAATCGCTTCCTGCTCATGGATGATGTGGGAAGAGGGAGGGAGGGAAGCTATGCCCTGTAACGTGTGGTTCAGTAAAGGAGACATAACTGTCTTAAGGGAAAGTTTAAAAATAAAGACTGCTTTTAGGATGTCTTGGGCTCTCTGACATGTGAGAACATCCAGACACCCAAATCTAGCAGCACATCTGTTGCAAACTGGCTGATCTCTCGAGTCTGTGGAGCTGCAGTTTTACCCATGCTCATCTTGTCCATGGTTCCTGAAGCTGGGAGCAAGGATAGGTGCTTGGCAAACAGTTACTCTCTTAGTGTGCTTGTAAGAGGTCAGTACTTCAGACACAGCAACTTGTCTGTGGTTACTAAGGCATCTCCTAGGAGTGGGTTTCTGTGAGTGACTCCTGAGAGTTGTTTTAGTCCAGGAGTATGTTTAGGTGCAGTGCTGGGGAAAGAGAGGAGTTGTGCTGAACTCTGTTCATCTTCTGAGGGGAAATAAGGGGTGCACTTGGGAAGAAGGCAGTGGGGCAGGGTGATGATAGGCCTTTCCACTTGGGCTGAAGTGCCTGAGCAGCGCTGCTGTCTTCCTCTGGGAGACGAGCCATGTGGCAGGAGGAATAAATCAGTACCCGTAGCATTTGCACACAGGGGCTCTGGAGTTGTCTCTGTGGGGCGGGAGCGATGTCAGCCTTTGACTGCTCCTCAGCTGGAGGTGCCCAGTTGTCGGTAGGATGACTGAGTTGGGATCACACCCAGCCCACTGGCTGTGCTCAGGGGCTTGTCATGGCGATTCACAGCTGGAGCAGCAGGGCCATCTGATTTAGCACCATCCCCTTGTTGTTACAACACTTCTGTTCTGCCAGACCGAACCGTGAATCACTTGCTTGTTCTGCTACCGATACCCTGAGCAATCAGGCTTGTTGCTCTCCAGCAGAGGCTTCCTTTCCTTGTGGATAAAGCTATCCCCTTGGAGAGGTGAAGGTGAGAGCAGAGGGCTAGCTGCAGTGCTAAGAGGTTATGCAGCATGTGCACCTCCTTCCTCTGGAGAGAAGCAGCCTGCAACTCCCCCCGAAATGTGTCAGCTTTCCAAGGCCATCTGCATGCTGCAGAACTGGCTTGGTTCATGTGTGGTGGGAGAGATTTAGAAATCTATATCCTTTGGCTCTTCTGCCTTCTCCAGAACGTGTATCTGTGATCCTTGTGCAGAACTGCACCTATTTTCTGTGTCTGCTCTACTCAGGGAGATGCACTGCATCCTGGGAACACTGAGGGAGTGGGTGCTTGGGTTTGTGTCTCATCTCTGCCTGTGCCTGAGGCCTCTGATCTTTTCATGAGTGTTTTGATGTTTTGAGCCGATATCAGGCTACGCTCTTGTCTCCTGTTGTGCAGCACAGCTTGTGAAAAATATTTGGCATTGCAACGTGCAGAGAGGGTTTTTGTTTATTCCACTGTTGATGTTTGCCACTTGCGGGCAAAAAAAAGGCAAGAGGAGGGAAATAAACCAGGGATGGTCTGCAGCAAAAATAACTGACACAGATGCAAGAGATGAGTCTTAACTCCTGTTCCTGCTGAGCAACTGATGATGAGGCAGTACTTGCTTTCCCAAAATATATCAGGGAAAGAGATACTGGTGCTGTGCTGAGAGATGTTCAACACCCACCACTTTGTGTGAAGCCTGTGAGTCATGGGCATTTACTGCTTTCCCGGATCTGCTCTGAGCTCCCTTCACTGAATCATAAACCCAAGCCCACTGTTTCTTTAAAAATAAGAATGTTACAAATATTTAGTTTAACCTATTCACATCCTACGTAAATCCCAGGGCCTTTTCCAAGGAAATCACTGTTGTGGGTGAATGAGGTGATGGTCTTTGTCTTGTTTTTCTTTACTCAGCCTCAGTGAAAAGGTGGCATCTCTTAATCACCTTAAGCTTCTGTGGTGTGGTGCTGGTGAGTAACTCTCAGTCTACAGAGTGATGGAGGTGAACAGGCTGGTGGATTGGTGTTAAACCTATGGACAAGCCTGGTTTAGATGCTAAGAGAAGGCTCAGGTATCTAGTACAGGTGTCGAGCTCTGTGTGTCACATGGCAGAAAGGAGCCCTTTGCCCAGAACCCTTGGTACAGACTGAGACATTTTCACTTGGAGATGTTGCTTTTCTCAGAGAATTTTTGTATTTCTTTAAGTCTGAGTCTTACACTCTTCACACTCAGCCCTAATGTAACTCGTTTCTTCCTGCAATTGGTCGCTGGTCTTTTAGGAGGGAAAGGGAGCTGCTCAGCAATTCTGCAGAGAGTGGGAAGTCCTCCTCTGTTTTTATTCTTATTGCAACAACCAAAAGGTTGTCCATGTCTGGTCCAAAGCCCAYTGGTTTTGTGGAAAAGAAGCTAGTGCTTCCAGTATCCTTAAACTAGGCTGAGGCTGCCCATGACTGTAATTTACTGTGGCCTCGGTGGAGTGACTCTGTTGGAACTGTTTGGGTTTGGAGAAAGGTTAGTATCTTCCTGATTAAGGACAACAAACTTAGGGAGAAAAATGTTGTGAAGTAACAGCAGAGCTGCTCTAGGTTTACCAAGTTTGTGACTTTTTTTTGTTTGCTTGTTTTTAACTGTGCTTAGGACATTGGTATAACTGTGACTTGCCAGGGAGGAGGTAATTGGGTTGGCTTGTTTTTCCGAGCTTCTCTGTGGATTGCCATACAGCTGTTGTGGGAAAGTCCCAAATACAATCTGGGAGTTGTTTCAAACCTCGCTTCTGCAAGGTCTGTGCTGCCCCATTGCCCTCCACAGAACAGCTTTGGGGCATTGGATGTTGTCAGCTCAAGTCCCCGAGCAGCTGGGGAGGCAAGAAGGTCACAAGGGGTGACTGGCACCTCTGGGCTGCCCTGCCTGGCTTCTTTTCCTGTTGAGGACATGCAGAGGCAGCACCAAGGGCTTTGTAGGTCACGCAGGAAACGCTGGGAACGGCGCCCTGCTTCCTCACCTCGTGTTAGATGAGGTTAGTTGTAAACCAAGGCATGGCAGAGCAGCATGCTTGTGTGTGCCCTTCCTGTCAAAGCCTGGAAAAGCTGGAGAGAGTTCTAGGTGGCTCTAGAGGCACTGTTGCTATCAAAGCTATGTCCTGCTGTGGCCATGCCGAAGGGTTGCAGGAAAAGGGAAGGAGTGTTGGCATTTCCCTASTAGTCTTGGTAGCTTAGAGGAAGTCTGACAGCTGCTCCTTCCCTTTGGCACACTGAGTCAAGGAGAGCACCACCTTGGCGCTCTGCTTGCTTACACAGGTGTCTGTCAGGAATAGCTTTTGGAATTGCAAGCAGGGCCACATCACAACCTGTGTCACTCCTCAGCGTGCTTCTTGGGAGAGCCAGCCTCACTGGGAAGTTTGGGGAATTTCCCATGCTGCTGGCGAAGTTTTCAAGTAGGAGGTTGGTTGGTTTCTGCTGTGTAGCTGTACAGTGGGCACAGAGAAGGCAGCCTCAGTTGCTTCACCGACTAAACAAGAACTGGTCAGCTCACAGCTCTGACCATGTTCCAGTCTCTTTTCCAGGTGTCTGCCTTAATAATGTTAGGATAACCCTAGGGATTTGGGGTGGTGGTGCCTCAGAAACAGCATTTGAGTGTTGCAAATTGGTAAAGAATCATGGTTTATTAGCGACAGGCTTGGAGAACCGGTGTGGCAGTGTTTGCATGCCTTGGGGTTGGGGACATTTTCGCTCCTGATCCCCACAGCAGAGACGGATAGAAGGAAGAGGAGAGTATGTTTGGGAGGGAAAACTAAGACAAAGAGTCTGTGTCTCAAAAACCTCTGTCATTAACATAGTTCTGATAGGACTTCTTCCCTGACAGGGGTGTAGCAACCCTGTTAAATGCTTTCCTTCCGGGTCTTACAGAACGATGACCTCAGGAACCTGTCCCTGTCTGGCCATGTGGGCTTTGACAGCCTCCCGGACCAGCTGGTCAACAAGTCCACGTCGCAGGGCTTCTGCTTCAACATCCTCTGCGTGGGTAAGTAAGTCCCTGCTGGGCCCTCAGGGAGCACGGCTTCACATTCACACCTTCTCCCTCTGCCTGGGGGAGAGCTGAGCCGCTGGGGACCATACTGGCAGGGAAGTGGCAGTTGTCTTCCCAGAGCTGCTCCAGGGTAAAATCTAGTATCCCTCTTTCCSTTTTCTCTACCCTGTCCCCCAAGTCAAAACATGGAAATTTCTAGGTATGAAATTCTATCCCTTTGATCATCCAGTGGTTCTACTTTCCCCAAAGGCTGCCCATAAGGAAACTGACTTTGGAACCCAATGTATTTTTAAAAGAATGTTAACTTAAATCTGCTTTTCTCTGGGTTGAGTGTGGAGGCTGTCTCTCACCAAATTGCATTCTTTCCCTTCCAGGCTTTGCCTGTCTCCTTACAGTCTTAGTTTCTCCAGTTGGAAACGACATTTTTAGTCTCCAAATGATGTACTGGAGAACAAAGCCTGTCACCTGTCCTCTGCTGTATTTAATCTGAGTGCTGCAAGTTGGTTTTATAGCCTGAGTTATTTTTCCCAAATTGTTCAGAGGGTGAAATACGAGGAGGCAGCAACATCTTTTGGCTAAAGGGATACTGTGTGGATACTGCGCAGTTGGAAACCCATTGCTCAGCCCGTGGGAGCTGTGAGCCAAGCCAGCTTTGACTTGTCAGTGGACCCAGAATGTGGTTCTGTAAATTGACAAAACTGCTGGGTTTTTCTCTTAGCTTGGCGGAGCGGGCTGCAAACATCATCTTTCCATTCATTGTTCATTTAAGCCTCCAAGAAGGGAGTATTGTCCCTTCTAATTAGTTACATTAATTAGCTGGAAAAACCCCACAACCCTCTGACTGTGGTTTTTCTACAGCAAATTGAGAATTTCTGTGAGCTGCCTGAAAAGAAATCTGACAAACTTGACTCCTCTTTGTAGCTTTGCATGTCAAAGAAGGAGATAAGAGAACAGTTGCACTTCTGCACACTCGAGCTCCCAACCCTCACGTGACTCTTGTAGCAGCATGAAACCGTTTCAATCCAGCAGGGAACAGCCCGATTAGCAGGCAGCTCTTTGATCAAAATGGCATAAATTAATTGCCTTTCTCTCTTGCAGTAAATATGCCTTTCTTAGCGTGACTTAATATGTCTCCATTAGCAATTTGATCCACGTCTTTTTTTCTTGTGAAACGTGCCAATCCACCARTTTTCACCCCATATTAAAGTTTCACACAAACTGCTGCAGTTGTCCAAGGAACAGGAATCTCACCCTTGAAAAAAGTTATTTTTTAAAATTGTGATTTGAGAGAGGACACGACTATCTTTGAAATGTGAGGCTTTTGACTGGGATGTGAAATGCTGCACAACCTATCTGGCACAGCATGCAGCAGTTCACATCAGGAGCTCCCTAAAATTCGCAGCTTCAGACATGAGCAGTCTGTGCCATCAGTTTAGGACTTGGCTTTTCGTGTGAGTTGCCTCAGCCCACCCCTGCTCACAGCAAGTGTAGCAATAGCTGTTTGAGAGTGTAATTGCTAAACAAACGCTTTTGACTTAAAAATGGGATTTAGGCGAATGCTTTCATCCATGTTACTAATTGCACTGGGGATTAGTGAAACTGTAATAGTTTAAAAAGTTGATATTTAAGCAGTGTGCCTTTTTTTTTTTAAGGACTCCTTATGTATTTCTCTGTCTCAGATTTCTATTGTCTTAAGTTGCACTGTGGGTTTTGGGTGATCTTCTTCAAACAAACAAAGCTGCCTTAAAAAGGCCAAAACAAAATAAAATCAGGGAATCAGACATGGAGTTAAGAGAATTTACAACTTGCTTCCAGAAAGAAAGTTCCTGGGTCAGTCATGGGGCATTGGTAAAGATGGGGACTGTCTCCGAAGACATCTGTTCCTGTAGGGATTATCTTGCTTAGCAGCGTGCATGTAGCCTAATTCCACTGCTACCCAAGTGGAATAACTCCTTAACCTGGTGAACGGGGCTGAGGAAAAGGTAAGGGAGAGCACTGGGACCGTACTGATGCTTCYTCTGTCTGCTCAGGTGAAACTGGCATCGGCAAGTCCACGCTGATGGACACTCTGTTCAACACCAAGTTTGAGAGCGAGCCCGCGACACACAACGAGCCCGGTGTGAGGTTGAAAGCCCGGAGTTAYGAGCTCCAGGAGAGCAACGTCCGTCTGAAGCTGACCATCGTCGACACGGTCGGGTTTGGCGATCAGATCAACAAGGATGACAGGTAAGCCGAGCTCTGTCAGGAGGGGAATCCTTCTGCTGATGTGCTCCGAGCTCACCAGGGCCTCACTCTCTGGGCAGTAGGTCCCTCACTGTTCCTGGGGGTGTTTTCTGATCCCAGAAGCGATGCTGCTCCTACCTAACCCTGTGGAGAGAAGGGCAGGCCCAGGGCAGCAGGGCTTAGGGACAGCTTTTTTTCTCCTGCGGTGTCCTGGCACATATGGCTGTGGTGGGTGGGATTTGCTCTGTGCTCCTGGTTTGAGTCTTCCCAGTCCTCCTTTGCTCTGCTTTTTTTACAGTGCTTTCTCTAATATTCCTCCCAATCTTTCCACCAAGCCTTACTGCTTTCTTTACATGTGTCTGAGGTTTTTGAGGTCTCATGGTCAGAGACAGAATTTCCAGAAGCCAAGAAACCAGAGCAGCAGTCATTTTACAAACATTTTAGTGATATTAGTGAGGCTGCCCTTGGTGGAGGGGGAACACGTGGAACAGTTTTCTTTCCCTAAGCTCAAGCAGTTAATCAGATCAGGGCAAGTTACACTGCACAACCCTTTTTTTTTTCTCCAACAAAATGGTCCCATCAAAATCCATGAATGATGCATTTGTCTTCTGAGCTTTGCTCACAGGCTTCAGTTCCTGAAAAGTCCTTCTTACCCTCTCGTGAATCTCCCTTCTTTCTTTTAAGATGATGAGATTTTAGACAAGGTAGGGGGCAGGTGATGATTTAGTGTTTAAATTTTCTTCTATTGGATGATTTTCAGTGAGACTGGCAGAGCAGCAGCTCAGACTTTAACTGGAAAGGCTGTCAAATACATAGTTTATCAGGGTCGCAGTCTTGTGTGGTTTCCATGCACCTAAAGTCCAGGGTCTTTGCCACTGTATCTTGCTGTCATGTCTGTTACACTTTTCCTGTGCACCAAGTGGAAACACCTTTGTGAAGGAGGGACTGTAGGTTGGTGGGGCAGATCCTAGAGGCAGCTCTTGTCCTGTAACACAGAGCACCCCTGAAGCTTCCTGAGTGTCCGTCAGTGACCCGTGTTGTGCCAGCAGCCAATTCCCTRTTTTTCTCTGTGCCTTCTCTCTCCAGCTACAAGCCTATAGTAGAATACATCGACGCACAGTTTGAAGCCTACCTGCAAGAAGAGCTGAAGATCAAGCGATCCCTGTTCAACTACCACGACACCCGGATTCACGCCTGCCTGTATTTCATCGCTCCCACCGGACACTCGCTCAAGTCCCTGGACTTGGTCACCATGAAGAAGCTCGACAGTAAGGTACTTGCTGCCCTGCTAGTGCTTTTATTATCTTACCATCTGCTCAGGAAAATAATGTCTGGGTTTAGTCGTGGAGAATTGCAGGGGGGCTGTGTGAAAAGCGTACCTTGGGCAYGCTGCTAGAGGTGGTCATTATTCTGCTTCACGTGCTGCAGAGATTTATTGAGAGTTTGGACTTGTACTCTTTTCCAGCCCTACCTCGGGTGGGGAGCTTGGCCACGTGCTCCCCAGCTAAGCTGTAAAGTCAATAAAGACAATTCAGGTCGTCTTACTAATCAGTGAAAACCAAGTGGAAATGCTGTGTCCGCTTCTTCTGACAGCATCCAGCTAGACAAAAACAGCGATTTGGTCTGCTATGGCAAATGTAGTGGTGTTCTAACTGTAATGTCATAAACAAGAATCTGAATTCATGTTGCTTGACATCTGCTCTTCCAGTTACCCTCATGGGCTTGGTTTAAACCCTGGCTTAAAGAAGATTTCACCTCTTCTAGGAAAAATAACTGGGGTACAAACGTACAGCCTGAGTAGCTAAACGGAGCCTTCTCTGTGCTTCTTTACATCATGATTAAGCAATTTAAATCAGTCCACCGTGCACCTTTGGCTCATTGGATCCTGATTCTGCAGGAGATCAATGATGACAGTAGGTTCTTTGTTTCCTAGAGAGACCAATCAATTGGTTTTTATGTGGTGATGGAGAAGGTTCCCTGCCCTGTTCAACTGAAAATAAGGTTATGGAGATTTATGCCAAGTGAGCTAATTGACATTCCTGTTCTATCTTTTGGCCAAGGGGRATTTAATAGCTCCAAACAGAATAAAGTGATGTAATAGAAGAGGATTTTCAAGTAYTGTAGTTAAAATCCCTCCATATAGGTCGATACCACTGTTATCCTCAGTACGAGTTCTGTCCGCTGTTGCAGGGAAAAGCAGATCCTGCAAGATCAAAAGCAGAAACTGTCCCTCTGGAGGGAGGAGAAAGGGAAAGAAAGCAGGATCCTGATCCTTGCCAACAGCCTGTCTAGGGAAGAGAGTCAGTAACTGATCTTTCATCTCAGAGCTGTGCAGGAAGGAGTGAACCCYGGCGCCGCAGTGCAGCGGTGTCTGGGGGCATATGAGGGCACACAGGTGGGAGAAGCGTGCCTGTGTTACTGCCAGCCCCTGTCCTGTGTGTCACAGGGCTGGATAGGGACCATCTGCTTCCGCCTCCTGAGGGGTGACAGCAGCTCTTGGTCCTGGTGACACCCCCCGAGCCAAGGCCCGGGACACGCTGTTGTGTGAGCGTGGCTCCTGCAGCAACCCAGCTTGCTGCAGCACGAGGGGATGTGCTGAGATGGTCATTTCCTTTTTTATTTTTTGGAGCAGCTCATATTAATCTATGACAGCATTTCCTGTCCAGCCAATTCGGATGAGGAGGGGAGTATGACAGGACAGGAAATAGTGTGTTGCCAAATTGCGTTTGACTTCTTTCTAAGGCCATTATCGCTTCTGCCTGGAAATGCTGTCTCAGGTGGTGCTACTGGCAGCAGCAGCCCCAGGAAAGATCGTGTGTGTGTGGGGGTGCTGGCTGGTAGCACTTCTAGGGCTATCACTGCTTGTCCTGCTCTGTCMTCTCCTGGTGACACAACCTATGCAGTCCTGTATGTGGAGGTGCTGTCCTGTCTTGCAGGTGAACATCATCCCCATCATCGCCAAGGCTGACACCATTGCAAAAAACGAGTTGCACAAGTTCAAGAGTAAAATCATGAGCGAGCTGGTGAGCAATGGTGTCCAGATCTACCAGTTCCCGACCGACGAGGAGACAGTGGCCGAGATCAATGCCACGATGAGCGTATGTTATCTGCTGCCCTTGGTGTGCRTGGGCCTGTCCTTGATGGTTGTATTGTGTTTTATTTGGCTTTAAGACTGCAATCTAAGCACAGACATCAGCCTGGCCAAAAGGTTTTGGCGGGTACGTGGTCTGAGATATGTGGGAGATACGTGGTCTGATATGTTTCATTGTGTGACAAACAATTCGCCTCTGAGCAGTTTTCATATCCTTCCCCTGGTGCAGTTTTCCCATCTCGGGAAAGGAAGAGGATGGGAGGCAGGGCCCCGATGCGGTCAGGGCAGGGAACTGAGGTTTGGCTTTCCTGTCCCAAACGACCACTTGTTGGTTAGTGGGGGTGATTCACTGCTGCCTTTGTTTTGGTTTCCGGTGGGAGCGGGGCACCGGCACTGGTGTTTCAGCTCTCCGCAGGGCCCGTGGCCATCAGCGGCTCTGGCTTTCACCTCCTTCCCCTTCCTCTAGCAACGGGGTGGGAGTTGAGGGCACACAGGGCTAGACTAGACCAAACATTCTAGTGGGGATTACCAAGGGAAGCAACTGTTTGCCATGGGCCTGACTCAGGGCGCAGAGGGAAGAGCCTGAGCTCAGGGTTGCTGGCAGTGACGTGCAGCATTGCCTGGCCTCAAGAAGATGTGCCAATCCTAAAGCAAGTGCACTCGTATTAAGCTATTTCCTTGCTACATGAAGACTGTTCTGAGTTTTCCTGCTCAACTGCTTGTAGATGAGCAATTATCTCATCCAGCTGGGTGTTAGACCCTCTCCAAAGCTCCTATTCCCTCTCTTCCCTGTCTGTGTTGTTCTGAGCAGGGAGAAGCTGGCACAGAGAAGGGCTCCACCAGGGTGCATTGTGTGTGGTGTGTTTTGCCTTCCTCTGGTGCAGCCTGGCTGCTGGGAAACTCCTTTGCCAGTTAATGCCATCTCCTCTGCCCTGACGTCTTCCCCTCCCACCTGGCCTATGACCACGGCTCGGCCGACACAGCTCCCGCTCCTGGAYGTTGCACTCAGCCCCTTTGGACGCTGTTAAGGCAGGGAGAGCTCCGCAGGACWGGGCTGGCAGCTGAGACAAGCTCCCTCCTGGCAGCAGCCACACTTCTGGGAGTAGATCCCAGATTGTCGCCACCACACCCACGGAGAGACCTGAACGGAGCAGAGCTCCATGACTCAGACGTGTCAGCCCAGGGCTGGGCTAACTCCGCTCTTCCCCTTGCTCACAGCTTTGCCATTTTTAAGAGGAAGCATTAGCAGTTCTTGATAGCAGCAGAATCCCCCTGAATTTTTAGCCTACCTTCCTCGAGAGGATGTACTTTATTTTCTTTTTTATTATTTCACGGTTCTTTTTTCTCAGTGTTCAAATTCAGTTCCAGTTTGTAAGACTTGTTCTGTGCTTAAGATAGAAGTGCTTTGTAATTAAATGGAAAATATGTACATATCTTGTATTTTTAGGACTTCAGAATTTTGAGCTTAAAGTCTGGTCAGGTTTCTCATCCAGATTGTCCTGCTGCTCTTCCTAAAACACCAGACGAATTGCAAAGGCATTTAAGCAACTTAAATCTAGCAGAGCTGCCACAGTAAACAGCTTTCTTGAGAAACAATCCCTGGCAAGGCAGCAAAGGAAATCCTTGGCCTCATTGTCCCTTTCCTTTTGTAGGTCCACCTTCCTTTTGCTGTGGTTGGCAGCACTGAAGAAGTGAAGATCGGCAATAAGATGGCAAAAGCCAGACAGTACCCCTGGGGTGTCGTGCAGGGTATGTTACCAAAGGCACAGATAAGGCCTTCTCATCCTGTCCATTCTGATCCAAGATATATTGATTTCTGGATGGTCCCTATTAAAATCTGGCTTGAGAAGGCACAGCCTAGATCTGAATATGGACATCTGGACATGGAGCTAAAAGCTCCTTTCTGCAGGAGAGCAGAGTTCGGCCAGGGCACTGATTGCAACCCAGGCTGTAGTGAGGCTGCCAAAGATAAAGGGCTGATCYTTGCTTTTCAGCCAGCACTGACAAATACAGAATTGAGATGGTGATGGTCTCCTTGTGGCTTCAGTTGTGTATTCCATTGGAGAACGGCCCAGGAAGCTGCGGGGGAACGTTCACAGTGAAATTCTGCAAAACTCTGGCTTCTGAATAATACAAGCTGACCCTGAGGCAGCTTCAGAGACTTCAGCTGTATACACCAGAGGATAATATTGAGAAAAACAGTTAGCAAAGAAGTTGATATATTTGGGAAGTCTTGGACTTGTCCTGTATCCTGCTGAGTTCTTGCTGTTCCCAGAAAACTAGGACCAAATAGCTTGAGATTTAGTTTAGACTTTGCCTGTCTGCGCCCCTGTGAGCACTAGGATTTAGAGTGGGTTTGAGTGGGAAGTGAAATCCTGTGTGCAAACGGATCATCACCTTGCTGGTGCAAAAATGGATGGGGAGACGGAAGCTCTGTGACAGATGGGCAACACAGAGATCTTGCAAATCCCGTGAAAGGCCTTGAACTCAAGCCCGTGCTGGGATGGGATGGTTTCAGCCCCAGTTCAGCAAGGCATTTTGGTGCAGGCTGACTTGGAGTTGTGCTTGTGTGCCTGAAGAACACTGAGGCTTGCTACAGTGGGGCCCAGATCCAGGGAAAGGGGGGACCCAGCTCCTGGATTTAACATTTCTCTCTGTGGATGGTCTGTCGTTTTTGCAGTTGAAAATGAAAACCACTGTGACTTTGTGAAGCTACGGGAGATGCTGATCCGAGTGAACATGGAGGACTTGAGGGAGCAGACGCACACCCGGCACTACGAGCTGTACAGACGCTGCAAGCTGGAAGAGATGGGATTCAAGGACACGGATCCGGACAGCAAGCCTTTCAGGTAGGGAAGTGGAGGTCGGGCTGTGCTTTGCAACAAGGCTTGCTTTGCCGCTGCTCAGGGCTGCCTGCAATTCCTGGGCAGGAAAAGTGCAGCCGTGTCCGTGCCGAGAGGAATGTGACCCGTGCGTTGAGGAATAACGGGTTACCAAAGGGAACGTCCTGGGGTAAATGTTCTTGTGACCCTCCTAGAGCTCTTCACAGCTGGTCCAAGGTGAGCTGTGAAGAGGGTGCCACGTTCTCATGCCTGAGGTTTGGCTGATTCCTAAACACATAGTTTATTCTGTCAGACAGCTTTATTGGTCTGAAGCCCAAGTCATTAGCCAGGGACAACAGCTGTGTGGGAATTTGGGAGGGAGTGTTTGTTTTCTCCTTTCATTTCCTGTTTCCCATTCCTCCCCAACTTTTCCCCAATAATTGCACCCCCTGCCTTACAGCATCCCACGCTCCTCTCTGCCCCGGGGAAGGCAGTCAGAATTCCAGTGCATTGGTGGGGGTTTGCCCCTGTAACACATGTGTGTCAGGGTTTGGCATTGTTTCGAGGTCTTGCTTCTGAATTGCTGAGTTGGTGCAGCTGCACTTCTTCTGCAGCACAGAAACTCTGCTGGAATCAGTCAAGCCCAGTTCTGTTACTAAGCCCAAGTGTGAAGCTTTATTGGATTTCCTTTCTGGAGAGCAATGGCTTAAGATGGGCTCAGCCCTTCCTTTTGAGGAATCCGAGGAATTTCCATTGCTTCCTGTACACGAGGCCTCTTTTGACTAGGCTATAAGTAGAAAGGAAATGAAAATGTACAGAATTTCTCCATCTGGTACGTGCTAATTCAGAGCGGTTCACTCTGGGTGCCTTTTCCCTCCAACAAACAAACAAACCCCATGATCCCAAGCTGTTTGGCTGAGGCTGATGTGTATCTGAAATGAGGGAGACATTCCCTCTGAGCTCAGGGATCAAAAGGATGCTTTTCCCTGCATCCTGGCCCTGGGAGCCACAGGAACTGCTGCTCTTCAGCCAGCTTGCATCAGCCAGGAACAGGGAGCCTTTGGCAGATCTCAGGGGGAGCAGGGCAGGAGGTCCCAACAAACCACTGGTGCTGTGCAGAGGCTTGTGCGAGGTGTGAAGAAGGGGGGACTGATGATGTCGCAGACCCCCACCATGCTGGCAGAACCCCCTCCGCTTGGCCAGGCTGCAGGAGGTGGGAAGGGAGCACCAAGATCCCCACAGGCATCTGCTCCATGAAGCGAGATCCTCTGCACAGAGACTCTTCTCTTCTCCCTTGTCTGTTGTGGACTGGTTTCTCTGCTGCTCTGGTTAAGCCTTTCAAAATACTCTTTTTTCGAATAAWATTATTTGCCAGGGCATCCTTCAGTGTGTGGGGGCGTGTTGGGAAATCAAGTTACTCTTGTAATTTAGGTTCATATGTTTGTGTACTTATAAGCCAATTCCCTTGTCATCTTTGCCTGTGAGAAGCTGCAGGGATCCCAGTTGGTTTGGACTGTTATTCCATAGGGCTGTAATTGTTTTTTTCACATGCAGCCTGAGAGTTGCCAGGCCAGTTTCTCTGAGAACTGGGCTCCTCTGGAAGTCAGAATCACAGCAGAGAATTAAACTTTGAACGTGGGACAATTTAACAGGAAGCTCGTGCCCCTCTCGCTCCTGCTCCTCTCACTCCTGCCAGCCTTTTCCTGCTTGCCCATCACCCAGCATTGTGTTTTTGGAACTGATCTTTTAAGAAATGGTTTGTAATCCAGGATACAATGAGCAGCATGCAGACCTTTCTGTTTCTCTCTGTGAGGCTCTGCTGCTCCCTAGTACAGTGTGTCACTAATTGCAGATTCAGCTTGTGCTCACTGAGCAGCAAAGGCTCACCTGCCCTCAGGCTTTGCCCAGACTCTAGCCAGATCCATCAGAAGGGTTTAGAAATCTCAGTTTCACTGTCCACAGTCAGAGGATTAAATCCAAAACTGAATTTTAGGGAGCTTTTGTTTCGAGTCTCCCGATGTCTATCTGCTGTGAGAGGTCTGGTTATGAGTTTAGTTAAGAATCCAAAGATGGCTCTTGCCCTGCTCTCCCATGGAAGGATTTTTGTCATTTTTAGAATCGGTATTTTTGCTTCCATGTGTAGGAAGCTGGTGTGGTCATGTGGAATGGTGTGATTTCTCCAGGGCGGCCGGTGCTGTGCCAGAACAGCTCTGGGCATCCTGTCTGGGGAGTATTTTAGGAAGTAACTGAAGTGCCCAGTAATTAGCATAGTTAAATACAAGACTTGGGATAATCTGACAAGTTGTGTTCCCCAGCTCAATATCGTACCCCCTAAGAAAACCCCCAACCAACAAAAAAAGCCACTAAAACCCCCAACACTGCCAGGAAAGGCAAAAGCTTGACTTTATTGGGATTAAGATGTTCCACTGGCCCAATGGTTAACATGTTGCTTAGGAGCATGGATGCATCGTGTCTGTGTGACTTCAGTGGAGTTTTCATTTATAAAATGCATTTTCAGAAAAGCCTCTTGGGGGAAATAGTTATCATTCCCACACTATCATTATGGCTGGGCTATCCAAATCCATTTAAGGAATAAAACAAAAGAGGAATTTGGCATCCAGAGTTCCTAGGAGACTTTAAAAGTCCTAGAGGTGCATGAACAACATATTTTATGTCCCAAATCTTCACTGTCTGTCTCAGTGCTGGGGAAATAAAGGAATGCTGAGGAGTAGAGGGGGAATGAAGGAATCCAGTAATGTGGTTGTTTGGAGGAGGAAGGCTGCTGATTGTTTGGAAAGGCCAAAGGAGAAAGGGAGGTCTCCCAGGGTGGCTTTATCTAAATCAAGCCCCTGATCTGAATCTATTAGCAATGAGTAGTGAAAATGATTCACTGTCATGCTTAATGAAGTACATGAAGGCAGATTTCACCCTGGGTCTGCTGCACAAATCTTGCACTTGGAACGAAGAGACTCGGGACAAACAGAGGGAGAAGGGAGGAGGTGTGACTCAGAGGGATCACAAACCYTGTGGGCATCGGGGATTGCTGCAGGCGGTTACGTAGTGGCTGCTGCTTTTTGGGGACAGTCATCCTGCCTGCTGAGTGATGTACACGATCCTGAACAGGGAGCTCGGCTTTTCCTTTTCCATTTGTCTCCCACTGCTGCCACCTAGCAAGCTGGGACGGGTTTTGGTGGAGGTGATCTTGCCTCTGTTGTAGTCAGGACCTCTGACCATGTTTTGTGACAAGACGACGTAAGTGCTGAGATCTTCAAAGGTTGGAAGCTCATGACTGTGCTTGAAACGAGCTCTGACTGGTTTTTGTGTGTTTTTAACAGTCTCCAAGAGACTTATGAAGCAAAGAGGAATGAATTCCTGGGCGAACTCCAGAAGAAGGAGGATGAAATGAGGCAGATGTTTGTCATGCGAGTGAAGGAGAAGGAAGCGGAGTTGAAGGAAGCAGAGAAGGATGTGAGTATATTGTAACTAAGAAGGCTCTCTGTGAGGTTTTAGGGCAGGGCTGTTACAGAAACTGTCGTGTTAGGGCAGGAAGCTGTTCCTCGGGCCTGCTGGAGGTACAGAGAAGAGTATGGCCCTCTCGAGCATGATAGAGTCCAGTAGGTACAAAGCAACGAGGGCTGGAATGTGGGGGTGTGGAAGTGTCCAGAGTTCTGTTGTATTCCTACAGCAACAGAAATTCCCACCATCTGGGTGTGCCAGTGAGTGTTAACTCCAGGGCTTTTCTCACCAGGTCAGGCAGGCTTGGGACAGGCCAATAACTTGCAGTTAATACAGGGAAGCCTCAGTGCCAGCAGAAACACTTTGGGCATCATCACCAGTAATAGGGGTGAAACGTTCTTCTCTTCCCATCCAATTCTCACTGTCTCTGTCCTGGCAGCTTCATGAAAAGTTTGACCATCTAAAGAGGACTCACCAAGAAGAGAAGAAAAAAGTGGAAGACAAAAAGAAGGAACTTGAGGAAGAGCTGAACAACTTTCAGAAGAAGAAGGCAGCGGCTCAGCTATTACAGTCACAGGCTCAGCAGGCAGGTTCTCAACAAACCAAGAAAGACAAGGACAAGAAAAAGTAAGCGGATGTCACCCACATCCTTTATAGGGTTTGTTACAGTTTTGGGAGGTTGTTTTTTTCTTTCTTGCTGCATGTCTGTATTTGCTTTTCCCCATTACCAGACTGGAAGCAGGGCTTTTATCAGCCTGATCAAATAAAACATTTTTTTTTCTAAAGGGTGGGCCAGGGACACGATCTTAATTTTTCTCTAGGAGGGTACCTTCAAATTTTGTGTTCAAGTCTGACTGGTGTGGGAGAGCAACTGGATGGTGAAGGTTTGACTTCTGATCTGTCCAGCATCTTCTGGAACTGTGGGATGTTCTGGACTCAGATTTATCTGCCTGAGCCAGAATTATTAAGGGAGTTGCTACCCGTCCTTTCTTTCACTGGTAGTCTCCAGTTCCCATTGCTTAAGGTTATAGTTGTAAGTAGAAGTAAATTAGAAACCAAAACCACCATGTTATTTTTACATGGGGAATGCTAGTGCCAAAAGTGATTACTTGGAAGCTTGCTTTAAAGACAAGAAGCTTTGGTTTTGTATTTTTTTAGAAAAACAAACTACTATGGTACCATAATTGCAGTTAAATGACATTTGTGGTTGTATCAAGTTGACATAATAAGCTAAGAAACCCTTACCTTTTAGTCGAGATCATGGCACTGTTTTTTACTATTTTGTATTCGTATCCTAGGAGTGTAATCCTTTACTCTCCATTGGCTTTTTCCATTCCTAGTACGAGGGTGCTTATGCGAGTCCTTTGTGGGCTAAGGGTGCTTAGTTGGTACCTGCCACTGGGAAAGCTGTTGAGGTGGTGATGGAGCAAATCTCACTGGAMATCACTTTGTTAACCCACACACAAAAATGACACTTCCGTGCTGCTTTTGCTACCTGAGAGAGCAGGGAGGTGTTCCTTAGAGTAACCCAGGTGATTGACACCGAGCTGTCACCCCTGGAAGAGCCGAGTGCCAGTAGGGATGTAGCACAGACACTTGTGTCTCCCATGCTAACCTGGGAGCCCAAGCCTGGCCTGAGCTCTCTGACAGCAGTTGTACTGCAGATAAAGTGGGGTTTTACAGCTTTTACACTCGCTGCATGGCACCTGTCTCTGCTGCTGGTTCAGTGCCCGACGTTGGTTGCTTCTGCCCCAGGGAAGGTGCGGAGGGCCTGGGGCTGGTTCTTCAGCTGATGTAAATTGATGTAGCTCCTATGGAGCCATGCTGCTCAATGTTGGCTGAGGACCTGGCCGTGGGCCCCTGCTGGAATCCGTGGAGCGCTGTGTGCTGCAYGCTCTGCTCGGGGAGAGATCCTTACAGACCCATGGGCATCGGGCTGAGCTGTGGAACCAGGATGTGTCGGCAGCTAAGGGCCAGGCATGCTGAAACACCCTTCTGTAGACAGGCTGGAACACTTGTCTTCTCTCACCTCACAACTCAGACATGGTGATGTATTCTCTAAAAAGAATAGAAAATTTTGAAGACCCTTTTCCTTATCTCTTAAACAGAGCTGGTAGCCTAATATTTTTAAGAACTGTTCAGTCAGGTTTTTCATCTCTTAGCTGTGAGACTAGTGCAGTACAGAATGGTCAGGGGAGCTTAGTCCATTTGGGCAGTCAGTGCGAGCTCCTATTTGGTTCCGGTATCGTGGGTGAGACAGGGGCGTTTCCAGCAACCGTGACAAATGCAGGTTCTGCTTTGCTGATGCATTCACAGAAATCCAGCCTCGAGGAACATGCCCGTGTTTTAGTGTGTCCTTTGTGTCACTCCACACCAGGTGTTGTACCTGCTTCAGTTGTTCTCTAGTGTCAGAGTTACTAACAGAGGCTTTAAAGGGAAATGCTGATGCTCCTGCCTTGTAGCACACCTTGGTTTTCTGAAGGCTTTAAGTTTCTCCTTGCACTCTAATGTGAAGCTGCAGTTTGTGTAGTTAAGGCTTCCAAACTCTCTCTCTGCTGACATGGCCTGTGGTGCTTTTTGTGCAGTTGCCAGAGGAAATCCTTGCCATGCCTGACCCTTGCAGCCTCCCCACAAAGTAATTTCACGGGAATGCTTTATTTTCTCGAGGTGGGAACAGATTTCTCCAATTTGGACAACAGAGACTTTCCACTCTGCTGTGCCTGCTGGAGGGAAGGCTCAGGGTGAAATCTACTGCTGGCCTGACTCCATCAGGGAGAGCTTGGCCTTCCTRATTTCTAGACTATTCCTCCAGGAATTCTCTAGCTTAAAAGAAAACAACTCTTTTTTAATCTRAAATTGTTGGGACTCTGGCCTGATGGCAGCAGTGTGCTGCTTTGGGGRCAGCACACCTGTGTGTACCTTCAGGCACTGAAGGGGTGACTGCAGAACAGCCGCACTCACCTGAATGTGGGGCTGAGCACACTGACTGAGCCCCTGCTGTAGTTTTGGGATGGGACTGTGCTTCCAACCTGACCAATCTGGAGAGAGTTCCTGGCAATGGATCAAATCGGAGCGGCAAACAGCCTTCTGGTGCTTGCCTGCTGTTGGGTAGATGGCCACATGCCTCAACATGTGCCGTTGTGTTACTGCTCATCCCCAGGCCCCCAGGAGCCAGGACCATCTGTTTGGGTTCTGTTTTGGTTTATCTAAAGCTTCTTCTGAAAACCAAATGTGAAGCTTTTTTTTTCAGTTTCCTGTCTACTGAAGTTTCCCATCCAACATGCCTGGTCTGGCCATCACGGGCCGTGCTCGGTCCCAAAGCAGCACCTGTGTCAGGGCCTGGCCCAGCACCCTGTAAAAAGAGGGGTTTGTTGATGCGTGAAGGATCTGACCTGGTTCTGAAAGCTCAAGTGCTTGGAGACTTCCTGGTGTCCAGGCGTGRGATACCCGAGTTACCTTCTGCGGGGATGCCCATGGGAAGCACCCCAGCCTGGACACCTGCACCTGTGTCCCAGCTGTGTAAAAATGAACCTTAAAGCCACTGCCACTGCAGTGACAGGCTGTAACCTGGGCCACATTACATGGTTGGTTGGTCAGTAGTTCTGTCCCCCCAGTTTTTCTTCTCACTTTTGCTTGTCGTAGGCTGGAGTAGAGCCCAGCCCTGAGAATGAATTTCTTTGTAGTTCCATAATCCATCTGCATGCCCACCACTGGAGCGGGTTGCTGGTGTCGGCTCTCCTGGCTTTCTTTATTTTTTTTTCATTTTGAGTTCAATTAGTGCTAACTTTTTTGTTTTTTGTTCTTTTTTTTAACTTGCAGTGCAAGCTTCACATAAAGCCTGTCGAGCCAAGGATGTTCCTGCATTCACCTGCTTTTGCAGTAATGTGTCTCTGCCATCTGTTTTCTTTTTATTTTTTTTTTTCATTTTTTAACATGAATAACTATTAACTCATCTAATAACACATAGTGGGAACAAGAAGGAAGAGGGATTGGGTACAGGACTGTATGCAATTGGAAGTTGAGGGGTGGGTGGAGGGACGAGGTAATGATGATACCATGTGTTTTTCTGACCAAAACCATCAGCAGTAAATTATTTTTGGCCCCCAATCTGAACCAAGAGTCAGGGTTGGATGTTGGCAGCTCAAGGGTTGACTGGCTCAGGTGTCCTCAGTGCTGCTGGCTGCTGGAGCCCTGTGCTGAGGGAGTCCCTGCATCCACCAGCCCCAGGGAATGAGTGCTTTAGGAATGTCAGAGCCAGCCCGTGGAATGGCTAAACCTGGAGTTTTGTTCCTTCAGGAGCTGATGTGTTGCAGCAGCACCAGTCCCACTGCTGGGGAGAGGGAGGGGGTGTGTGTGTGTAGATAACCAAGTGTAACTGACCTTGCATGCTGTGACATTTGCATGGTAATTTGTATTAGTTCCTGTTTTTTGTTGTCTGCCCTGACCATGGCTGGGGTTTGCTGGCCTGCGCTGGCCTGGTTCTGCAGCCACCCTTCCGGTTCAGCGGAGCAGCTGCCAGCTGAACGCTGCGGGCGCCTCGGGGAAGGACCATTCCCAGCACTGCTCTCCCTGCACTACTTGCCTCAAACCTTTGGAACCGCCCTTAAAATCCTACCTGGTTTCCAAAGGGCGTGATCTTAGCAAGGCTTAGCAGCCCTTATGGGATCAAATGCCTGGGCTGAGGGAGATAGAGCCTTCAGCATCCTCTTAGAGCTTCCAACAGCATTCCTGCACAAACTTAAATACAGACTGGGAAAGCTGTGGGATCCAGAATTCCAGGTCAAGGGAGAGAAGGCGTCTGGACGCACAGTCCCTGCGCTGCCCACCAGCCCTCCTGCAGCAGGAGCAAGACCCGTTCAGGTGTCCTTGGAACATGCCAAGGGACATGCTGGATAAGCCAGGCCTCGCTTGGTGGGCAGCACGGGGTGGAAATGGGTCTGTTTAATGTGTATTTTCCATGCCATTGCTTTCGGACAGAGCCTTTTCCTTCCTTTCCAAGAAGTGGAGAGCCATGCTTCCCCTGTGGCTCCTGGATTTCTTTCTCTGCCAATGCACAGCCATCACTTCCTCTGCTCCTGGCTAGGCAGTCTCCTGTTTCTTTCTTTAAAGCACTCAAACATAACTCTTCCTACCTGAGTCTCCCACTTCAGCTGTTTGCTTGGTTCTGGATGGAATTTCTCTGGGGACAAAAAAAGGCAGAATTGCCACTTTTTTTATTGCTTTTTCCTCAAATGTTGGATTGGGAAGTGTGCTTGGGGGTTAGCTCATGGATTGTCTTGCTTTTTAACCCTTGCTGCTTAAACATGGCTTTGGGAAGAGGATATCTAAAAAGCGGGTCTTGGTCAGGCAGCAAAAATGCATAAATAAGCTGGAAATAAAATAGTTGACCTTCTTATCCTTTTTTTGTTTTTGTTTTGTTTTGGTTTGGGTTTTTTTTTTTTGTTTTTGTTTTTGTTTTTTTTGTTGTTTTTCTGGTTTTTTACCTCCTGGTCTTGCCAACTATGCACTTTTCATCAGGTTAAATAGGTTTGCTGCAGGGTTGTTTGGAAAAATGAAATTCTGGTTCTTGTGGCTTCTGGCAAACCCAGCTTTAAGATCTTGAGTTATGAAGGAAGAAGTTTGAGTTGTTTGCATGAGTTTTTTACAGTCACATCACATGCCCATCACCGAATGCTCGTGGCAATATGCTTTGCTTCAGCTGTCTCTGTGCATGGCCTCTTTTTAATTACCAGTGTTTTGTGCCAAGTAGAAAACTTAATTTTAACATTTATTTCTCCTGCTTCATTTAACAGCCCTTCAAGGGATGTTTAGCAGGGGATATCAGCTGAGTAGAGCTTTTCCTTTTTGACAGAAAGCCGTGGCCAAGTGCACTTGTGTTTTTTTGGTTGAGTTTTTCTCCAGCAAACAAACAAGCTGTGTTGGAAAAACTAAGAATAAACCACAAACTTGAAGATGTCAAAGGTACTGTTTTGGTTTTTTGCCAAAGGAGATGGTAATGACTTTCTTTTTCCACCTTAAACCTCTGGGCCATGTTTAGCTTGTTACCGCTGCACTTCTTGCTTTCCTTTCCTTATGCCTTTTTTCACAGTAGCCCCTGATGTGCATGGAGTGAATAATACACTCAGGTCTAGCTGGATGTGCTTTCACCTTTGCTTGTAAGTACAGCAGTAAGAGATTTACCCTTCCTGCCTCACTCTTGGTAGGAGACCAGCTGTGCTTTTCTGGGAGATTCTTTAAGTCCGCTTAGTTACAAGTGGCGTGGCTGAAACTCCTTTAAAACTGCATGTTCCTGACAAGGTGGATTTCAAACCTTAGACTTTTACAAAGGAGCAGGAAAGCACACGGAAAAGTGCTTTTTCTGGAATGGTGATGTTCCCAGGGCATGAAGCAAACCCCCAGAATGGAAAAGCAAAGACAGTCCAGTTGGCTGCAAGGGGCTGCAGCTGCTCTGTAGAGGGGGGCGCACGTGGGGCTGGCAGGCAGCAGGAAAGGAGGAGATGGATAAGGGTTTGCTCCCCCAGAACCTTCCGGGGGTGGCGTGGTTACTTTCCAGGAGGGCAGTGAGTAGGAAGGTGTCCTTGGAGCTCATAGTCATGAAATGCATCATCTTGAAAGGCATCTCCTGTGGCACTCCAGGAGCAGGGAAAGCAGGGACTGGCACCCACCCCGGGCTCCTCTGCAGCTGGAGAGCTGCCACTCCTGTCACCCCCTCCCTGTGCTTCTGGCAGCTTGAAATCCTATCAGGGAGATGTGTGTCTCTCTGGCAGCACATCCGTGTTAACCAGGACCAGTGTTTCTCCAGGCAGCTCTCGTTCTGCTTCTCCCAAACCGTCCCAGTGCGGATGGAAATGTCTTTTTGTGTGTGACCGCATCAGATCTGTCCATATGACTCCCCTTCTGTGTCCCTTCTCCGAGGGCCTGGGTTGCATTTGCAGGGTGTGATATCCATGGAGCTCTCGCCAGCGCGTGCCAGCACGGAGCTGTACAAATATGAAGGGTTTTTTTAATTAACGGAAAACAAAGCTGTGAACAGCAGTAGAAATCTTGTATTTGTATACATTTTTAATATCCTGATTGCCTTAAACCATAGATGTAGGACTTTATTACCTTGCTATTGGAAAATAACCCATGTTTGTAACTAAACAATTGTGTAACCTACATACAGTGTTAATGCAAATGATATGTATGCATCTGTTAGATATTGTCACTTTATTTGATGTTAAAATATTTCAGTTTTTGAATTACAGATGGAATAATAACCTTATAGCATAAGCTCAGTTATTTCTTGTACATACTTCAGGTTACAGGTCCAAACAGTGCCAACACTTGAAGTGGGGAGAGGAAATATATTTTTACCCAAAGCTTTGGTCTTTGCGTGGCCTTTGTGTCGTTTGCTGTTGCCGTTCTGTAACGGTGTGACAGGAGGGTCACCTGTCAGCCTCTGCCTTCCCAGCAGCTTGTTCTGYGCCTTTGAGGTGCCTCTGTAGGTTCGTGCTGATGTCTGTCAGTCACTTTTCGTGGTGGTTGTGATCTTGTTCCCCACCTCAGCCGGTGTCTTGGGGAGCTCAGGCCTCCCCGGTGGAGTTGGTGTGTGTGACACCTCCCCAGTGCGTTCCTTCCTTCATGACTTACTTTACGATGTTGTTCCTCCTTTATTTCCCCCACCCTCACTTTTTCATTTCAATTCTGAACCTCTGTTTCTTTTCTCTTCTGTTTTTCTCTTTTTCTGTAGCTTCTTCTTTATGTAACCGTCACCTTGCCAAAGCCCCCACACCCCCTCTCCCAGTGGACCGTAGGGCACTGGAAGAGCCTGCGGATACGGGCCCCCCTGCCAGGAGAAGAGCCATCTCATTCCTCCATCACGTCTGCCCTCCTCTCCTTCCCCCTTTGTTCCCACCCGTGCGTCTGAGGGTGTGCTGTGCTGTGTGTCTGTGCGGGATCTGCCCGCTCCCGGCGCGGCTCCGACAGCGTCCAGGCTTCCAACACTGCCAGAGGGAACGGCTGCAGGAGGGAGCTCGGCCACAATGTGACAGATTGCGCTGGGTTAGTTGGATTTTTTTGCCTCCCTCCCCATTTCCTTTTGCCATAACATGCACACGTTGCTGACGACAAATAGAACGACAGACTGTGGGTGAGTGTGCGTAGCTGGAGGATTTAATTTCTGCCTCAAGCCTGGCTGCTCTGGACACCACATCTTCATCACGAGGGCGTCCTGTGCTCCTCTGGCATGGCTGGAAATCTCTCCGTAGACCTGGACATGTTCTCAGTGTGTTGCTGTGTGAAGGTGGATGTCGCATCCTGTGGCACTGATGGAGCCTGTCCTGGACAGTCAAGGCCTTATTTTCTGGCTGATGTGCCTCGGAGGTAGGGGCAAAGCAGGATTTTGTTTTTGTACAGCTGAGCTGCACTGACTTGCATTTAGATCAAGGGCTTCGTTTTGTTTTCATGAAGCCTAATTAGTGATTATTTTTTTAACAGTCCTGAATGTGGGCAAGTTGTTAAACTTTTTACCTTGTTTACTTTGGAAGTGAACTCAGTCGAAAAGCTTGACAAGTGCCAAAGGGTTGCTTGAAGTTAAAAACAAAGCCTGTAAATRCGTGTAGTGACCTCCAGCTGGTTTGGGATGGATGGAAGGAGGCAGCCTGAGCCTCTAGGGATGTTGTTTTGCGTAGAGTGATGCACTTTTATTTTTAACCGAATACTAGTGATTTATTCTTTGCATCTGTGAACCTTAATCAAGGAATTCCCCTCCTTTAACGTGCTGTGGAAAAGGTACCATGAGATGGTCCAGGGTTGGCCTCTGGCAGTCCGTGTGTGACATGCCAGATGCTGAGGGGCTCTGCTGAAACCTGCTGGGGTTTTTTTTCAGAAGCACAATATTTTGTAGCACTCTTCAGTGACAAGGGTCAGCTCCCTCCAGCCAGGTGGAAGGAAAACTGCTTGTCCCGGAAACCTTTGCAACCAACCAAGTGACTTTATAGATACAATCAGAAAGGTTATTGAGTGCTGGACTCGTGCCGTACCCGTTTGCCTGGTATGTACCTGGACTTGCTGACTGTTGCCCAGACTGAAGGGCTCTGAATATTTGCACAAGTGTTTCTTAGGACGGCATTTGCATTAATACCAAAACCAGAGCCACTCTCAAGGCTGCAGGGGCCTCGGGTGGTATCCAGGGCTTCCCAGCAGATAGCCAGGTCTAGAAAGCTGTTCTGTTTAGCCTTCTGAGGACAAAGCAGGATGGAGACCACTGCTGGATTAAACCTTGGCTGTGTTCACCCCTCTCCTACTCTGCAGATCTCTGTGGGTGTTTGTCTAACTGGGAACCACGACTTGCAGGAGGAATCCCTGCATGCCCTGGGCCACCCATCCCTACCAAAAAGCCGTGGCTCAAGCCGCACATCTTGTGAAAATAGTGATTAACCTGGCAGCCAGAGGCTGCTGGGGGCTCAGGTCGTGCTTGGGCCACCCCTGTGCCTCATGCCGGTGAGCGTCCCCCTTGCCCGAGTTTCTCTGCACACGAAGGTCGTCACTGTTGACTGGGAACATGCCTTGCCCATTAAATGCCCAGTTCAGTCTGTCTTTTCTTTCAGTGGTGGCACCTGGGCCGGTCTGCAGCGTTAGGGACCACTGCTGAGGGTGCGAGGGCCTTGCTGGGGGCTGTGCAGCCATGGCAGCCTGCAGCTTGCCCAGGTACTCTGCTGGCTGCTTGCCCAGCAGCCACCCCACCTGCCGGATGGCTCCTGCAGCATCCTGCGTGGTGAGGCCCTGTTTTGGGGAGGGAATCCACCTCTCCTTATGTTTCTCTCAGTCCTTGCACTTTTTTTGTTGTTGTGGCTTCTAAACTCCAAATGGAAATTTTTTAAAAGCTTAATATAAAGAGAAGCAGATGGGCACAACCCAAATGCCGACACTTACACGAACTGCCTTTATTTTGCAGCCCTGTAGAGTTTTGCTGTGCTGGTGCCTTGAGTCCTGCTTGCAGCTCTGGACTTTGTGTCTCCAGAAGGACGTAGTGCAGTTAGAGAAGGGCACTAATGGTAAATGGGATGGAGCAGCAGCCTGCCAGGTGAGATGGCTCAGTTTGGAGAGGGGAAGGCAGAGGTGAGGGAGGATCAGCCCTGCTGTGAGCAGGAGGTGGCAGCACATGTCCTCTAGAGGTCCCCTGCAGCCCAAATTTATTTGTGACTGTTCAAAAGCTCAATGGCAGTGCGTGGCAGCCTGCCAGTCACCAAATCATCACAACTAGACCCTAGGGGCACTTGGCTCGAAGGAAATCGATTCAAAACATGGAGTAACTTTCTTACAGAGCAGGTAGCAAACTTCTGGAGTTTGTTGCCCCGGGTTGTTGAGGCAAATGGTGTCAGCAGAAGGTTTTGGGGTTGGCTTGTGGTTTGTGTTTTTTAAAAGGTAAATTCAGGGAGAAAATGTCCATAAGGAAAACATTCACAATGCAGTGGTGGAGGATATGGGGGCAGAGGGAGGGGAGCAGAGGGCACACACACTGCCAGCAGTGTCTGTGGGATGAGGAGCTGAGCTCGGGAGGCTGGTGGGGGCTTTCCCACACCCCAGGGCTGGGAACAGGGATAGCGATGTGACCTTCAGCTGCTTCCTGCATGGCTGCAGCTGTTGGGGAAGAGGTGTCAGCGTGGAGGGGATGGCTCAGAGAGGTTATTTGTCACCAAGTGTCCCCAGCAGAGCTGGGAAAGCCAYTTCATCCACTCTGAGTTAAAAAGTCATGCTTTGGGCTTAACTCCCGTGTGGCTGCTGGGGAGGATCTGTGCTCTCCTGTCTTCAGGGGCTCAGGGAAGCCAGGGTGCTGCAGGGAGCAGCAGAGTGTGTGAGGGTGAGCTGGGACTACAGCTAAACGCTTGGAAACAAGCAGCAGTGCTCTGCTGGGACGTGGCTGCTGTGCCCTGGGGAGCTCCCTGGGCTTTGGGCACTGAGCAAAAGCATGCTTGGGTATGTGAATGCAGGGGTTTTATCACAGTGCTCCTGAGGGAGACTCTGGACTCCTGGCTTTCACTGCTCTGGGCCCCACTGGAGCACAGACCCCGTGTTTGGCACCTTGGGCAGGTCCGTGACGTGAAGCATTGGGGTGCTGTGAAGTTTGTGGGAAGGTCACATGAATATGAGGAGTCAAGGGCATCAGGGGAATGTTTTCCTGTGGGAAACAGGGAGCTGTGGCAGCACTCCAGGACAGCCCTGTGTTCCAACAATGGGAGCAGCATACAAATCAGCCTGCTGCTGAAGGTGATGGGGGGCCACACTGGGAGCACATCATTGCCTGGGGCAGGAGGGGCCAGCTGCTGCATTCGCTCCAGGTGTGCCCTGCCCAGGGAAGAGCAAATATAATGGGATGCTGTTGGATACCACAGCCAGAGAGGTGCCCCCAAGTGTCCAGGACCTACGCCAGGACAGCTGGACRCTGCAGAGGTGACTCAACCGGAGCAGGACAGGCTTTGGGTCTGAACTTTCTTCTGTTGGGAGTTCCTGCCACAAGGTAATTGGGGTGGGTTTGTGCACAGCACCAATGAAATAAAAAGTATCTTTCTGTGTCTCTCTCTGCAACCCACTGGGGCTGGGGGATGCCTGTGTTTGGGACTGGGGAGYAGGAAAGCTGCCTTGGCAGCCAGGGAGACGGAGTCCTGCCTCTTCAGGTGTTTGCTTCCCAGGAGCTTGCRAAGTCGGCACTGTGGCTTGGCTGGCTCAGGGCACAGGGATGCCAGGAAGGGTTCTGGGCAGTGACCCTGCCCAGCGTTGCACTGGGAGAGCCACAATAACACTGTTCATCACATGCATTTTGGAAGGCAGAGCTCTCCCCCCAGGGCTGGCACAAGCCAAGGCTGCGTCCAGTGTGGGGCAGTGCAGGACCTGMTCCTGTCCTGTTGCTTTGGGAAGCAGGAAACAGTGACAAGGACAGCGTTACYTTCCCAAAGCGATGCACAGCCATGGTTGCAGCACACCTGGGACAGCAACTGCTCCAGCCAGCACCTMAATCTCTCCTGAGGCCCAGCTCCCTCCATGCTGTTCCAGCCAGGCCCCTGCCAGCTGGCACAGGCTCCCTGTTGCCATCCCCGTGCCAACTCCTCTCCTCGTGTGCGTGTGATGGGAATGGGCCGTGATCCTTGCAACAGCCTGTGTGCTGATGCTGCGAGTGGGGTAAGGGGAAACGTGYCCTTCAGCCTGGGGGGAAGGAGCATGTGGAGGGCGAGAAGCTAACGTAATTTAACTGCAAAAGACGTCACATGCCCTGGGCTGGATGCAGGGAGCACTGGAACTGAAGATACACTGCAGTGACAGGGTGCTTTGCTGGGAGTGCACTAGTGACACCCTGAGACTGCTCAGCAGCCTGGCTTTGGAAAACGGAGCCATGGGATGAGAAGGTCAGGGACTGGAAATACCATAAGGATGGCAGGAAGGGCTGGAAGGGAAGGAAGACACACACCCCTCTGAGCAATGTGGTCTCAGGAGGGATTTTCTGGGCCATGGCAGGAAGAGAGCCAGAACATGAGAGAAAGCTGTTGTGGTGGACTGCTGCAACGAGATGGCACCTTGGAAGACACAGAGCAGGAGGGGCTCCAGAGCGGTGTCCCAGCCTTGCACTCAGCTTGGAAGGGCAGTGGCCAGGAGTGAGGAGCACCAGAGTGGGGCTAAAGCTGGAATTGCTGCAGAGGCAATGAGTTCATGTTGGATGACTCCCCTGGCTGCCCAGCACCTCTCATGTCACCTTTCCAGGGGCCTGGCAGAGAGCAGCTCCCTAGCAGCCTCTAGGTAAATGTGACCCAGGTCTCGGCTGAAAAGCACACCACCAGACGGAGAGTCCAGGACAACTTTCTTTATTGCTACCAGAAGGCTTTCATCAGTACAATGGCTCTGGATACGATACCTTCCTCAGGGCTGTGGAGAGAGCTTACAGTTGGGACAGGGTGTTCTGAGAACAGGGTGTCACATGGAGGGGACGCGTTAAAGGTTTAACTCTTGGTTAGAAGTTACGTGAACACAAAACTCGAGGGTCGGGGTATTTTGTTTTGGTTTTGTGGTTGATAATGACACACGTTCCAAACCTCAGGTGTCCGCAGCCACCCCGGCACCTCACCCAGCAGTGCTGGGAAATGTGCGGGGAAAACCAGGCTCTGCACAATTAAAGATTTACACTTGATGGAGAGAATCAAGCCTTGGTGAGAATCCACAGAGTGCAACATATCGAGAAAAAAATAGTTTTGATTCTAGTGATACAAAATCCAGTAACTGCTTTCTGTGTTGGGAAAGACAAACTGGTGTAACTGGGAGAAGTCCCTGTGCAAGGCACAGACCACCTTCACACTCCTGTAGGAATTACTGAAGTGTGGAGCAGCTTGCAAGCATTGGTCTGGGGTTTCTTCCTCCCTAATCTTTTGTTTAAACCCAGTTGTTCAATATTATCACATTTAAACACCCAAGTATTAACAAAAGAGGTTTTCTGTTTAGAAGGGCAAAAGAAAGCTGTGGTGGAGGTGGGGCAGGACAGAACGTCATGCACGACACTGGCTGAGAACTAAAAGGAGCAAGCAGAGAGGGAGCAAGGAGCAGGTGGGAATGGGATCAGAGAGGCATTAGTTGGCTGGGAAACCCGGAACAGCTCCGTAGGGCTGATGTGAGCTCTCGGATGTGGAGAATGGGTTACAACACACAGGAGCAGAAAAACAGTGGAACTGACAACACTAGAAAGGAACAGGTTTTTGCTACTTTTTTTGGTTGGTTTTTGGGTCTTTTTTTTAGATTTTTATACTTTTTTGTGTTTTTAAGTGCTTAAATAGTGGAACTATAATTAGCCGCACAAGAAATAAAATTCAAAAAAGGGTTGGGATTTTTTTTTTTTCCTGTTTTTTGTTTGGCTCCCTTCAGTTCAGCCTGACAAGGTACGGCCCCTTCTACCCCCACGAGGCCACGGGCTGCCAGGTCCCGTGGTGGCACTCACAGCTACATGACAGACACCGGCTGCAGAGGAGGGCAGGGGGACACGCTGCCCTCCTGCCGCGAGACGTCGGCGCCGCAAACGGAGCCCACGTTCTCCAGGGCCACCGCCTCCGGAGCCAGGTCTTCGTTGTAGAGGCGCTTGATGCCGTCGTAGAAGTCGTCCACTTCCATCTCTTCCACCTTGCGCTTGGCGGAGGCTGCCTTGGAGCCGCTGGCGGGGGCGGGCAGGCGCGGGTAGAGCGCGGCTGTACCTGTGACGGGCGCTTCTGGCCGGCCGTTGTCCTTGGAGAAACCCGGCCCTGGGACAGAGGAGGGCTGGCGGTGGAACGCTCCTCTGTTACAGGTCACCAGGGTCTGCTGGAGGGGACTGTAGACATATACAGAGTTGGGCAGCAGAGAAGGCTGCAGAGTGGAAAGGTGATGTGCCACGAGCTCCCGGCAGTGGATCAGCTGCGAGCTGTCCATCTAGAGTGGGGAAGACAAGCAAAGGTACCGGCGTTGCGGGATCACTGCCAGGGTGAGGAGAGGGCACGGGCTCCAAATGCACCAGCCACCTGTGCGCCTCACTTCCCAACCGCATGCTGGATGCAGGACCTCAATGATACACCCCCTGCTCCTTACACCTCGTGGGAATAGTGGGGGGGGGGGGGGGGGGGGGGGAGAGGGCAAAACTTGGAGCTATTAAAGGGTTTCACTGCCCATTTTTAGCAGTGTGTTTCCAGTACTTGTGAAGTGCCCTGTATGCTGGGAATGAATGGCTCAGCTGCTAATAAAGAATTTTGCCCTGGTATGTTATTTTCTCCCTGGTGCAGCAAGGGTCTGTGTACATCAGGGCTCCTCTCTTTGCCACCTGCTGGATGTGGTCAGGACTGAGACCTGGCAGCACTGTCCCAACAGCTGTCCGTTCAGGCTGAGGCCCAGCCATCCCCGCACAGGGGGATCAGCAGGCAGCCATCGGCTTGCCTGGACTGCTGGAACACGGAGCCGGACGCGGCCCCGGTCCCGCCCCGCTCCGTGCGCATTGGGCCCCTCACCTGCGCCTTCTGGAGCAGCTCGATGATGAGAGCCAGCCAGTCGGGGAGCAGCTTCTCCAGCTCCAGGCTGACGATGGCCAGCGCCAGCATGGAGCCCTTGAACTGCAGCAGCTGGAAACAGGCCATGCAGTGCAGCAGCTGCTTGGTGAGYGCCGCCACGTGCTGCGAGGGGCTCGGCGTGGGCAGCAGGGCCAGGAGCTGCGGCCGGCTGGACACCGCCACGGCGTGGAACTGCGGGACACAAGCACAGGGGGCAGCTGGTGGTGCCGGCTGAGCCGTGCCGGACCTTGAGAACGGCTTGGACACACAAAGATCCTCCAGCCTCACCTCAGAGGCAATTTTCACCCATGGGGAAAAACCCAACGCGTTGGACCCACCAAAGCCTGGTGCGGCCGTTCTAGTGGGACCTGCCTGGGGACCGGGCTTCTCAGGGCTCTGCAAAAGGCCATCCCCCTCCACCCTTTGTCTTGGACAAACTCCTCAAGCAAGGAGAGAGGATAAAATTCCACAGAGAACCTGAGGAGACCTCCCTCGGTCTCCTCATGCATAGATCTGGCTCTTGGCCGTGCACGTCTGCAGCAGGTATGGATCCACACCCATGGCCTGCCCTCAGGGCTTTCTCCATGGCTGCACTCCTTGTTTCCCTGCTGCCTGGTGTTTAGCTTTAAGGAAAACCACTGGGCAGTGAAGCGTTATGGGCACAGTTTTCAGGAGCTGTGAGTCTGTAGCTTAACACACCCCAGACCAGGCCAAAGGGTCAGATGGCAGGCCTGCGTTTTGSATATTGCACTTCAAGACTCGTAAGTCTCCTCTGAAATTCTCTGGCAAGGCATTTTCCTTCAGGAACTACTTGTACAGAGGAATTACAAATATATTCCAAGGTCTTTGCTCCCCTACAGGTAGGACTTTTGTCTAGGTGCTTCTTTACATGTTATTTGCTGAACGACACCAGAAAGAACATTAGTAGCCCTTTACTTACAATATGAAGGAAATCCAGTGGCGTTGCCATGTGAAGATCCCAGTTCAGTTTATCCAGGATGATCTTCTCCATTCTGCGAATTTCAGCTGGAGAACAACCACAAAAGCTATCCCGAGCCAACACTTTCAGTACTGGAATCCTCTGCAAAAGCCAGTGCAAAAAAAGAAATGATAACCAACCATTAGAGAAATCACATCGAACGCTTCATTCCTGTCCTGGCACAAGCAAAAGCAGGACTGGAAGGGCAGATATTCCGACAATGCCAAGGTAGGAAGAACAAAGTTACCTCATCTTCCTCAATGGTCTTTGCAGCGAGGAAGAAGCAGCTGATTGCAATACAGTTCAGGTACTTTGGACGGGCCTGCGGGACAGAAGAGCAGAGAAGTCTCCATCAGTGTGATGCAGAAGTGATGCCTGATCTTTCTTTTGGGACATCCTGAGCCCCAGGGTCTCATTGTGGATGTGCAGGCTGACCTCTAACTACGCCCTGGCAGTAGCAAGCCATGCCAAGCACAAATCCCTGCTCCATGACGTCAGGCAGGGCAGGGATCTGCCAGCCCCGTGATCAGTATGGGCAGCGCTGGAGGGGAAAGAGCTCGGGTTTAGGCACTGCAGCAGAAATGGGAAAGAGAAAATCCTAAGGGGTGCTCATCCCCTCACAGAAAAGCACTGCCACTCCACCTGCTGCAGCAGAYCTCTGCTCTGAGTGCTGCCACACGTCAGACACAGAATGGGAAGGGAAATGGGAACTGGAGAAGGCTGCCCTTGCCTGGGGAAGTGTAACTCAGAAAAACTTCAAAAAAAACCCCAAACCCTTGTGAAATTACCACTTGTAATTTCACACTACAGTTCCCAAAACTGGCCCAGGGATCAGTGAGGGAGAGCTGGTCCCTTCCACAGGGAGATGGTTTAGGCAAAGTAAGTGAAATTTGGAGGAGGGAGGGGGATTTTTTGTGAGGTTTGTCCATGTGACTGTCTTGAGAAAGGGCTTCACTCCCACTATCGGTGTGACAACCACTGGCCATGGCCACCTCCTCCCGAGTGGCCAGCGGCTGGGAAAGGCAGAGGCTGTTCCTAAACCCTGGCACAGCTGCAGAGCCATGAGCAGCTCCTGCCAGCTGGGCCTCCTGCCTGCAGACGGACACGCTGAAAGCAAAAGGAAGTAAAAATCCTGCGCCGAACCTGCAATCCACCCACAACCTGCACTTGTGCATTCAGATGTCCAGGAGAATGAATTCTCATTGGGCAGGACTGGAACTGGGCCCTGCTGAGGGCTAACGAGTGCTGTGCAGTGAGATACACCAACACGGCTGGCTCTGGTTAACAACCAGTCCCAGGAATCCCAAAGTGTGTTCCTGGGGAAGGGACTCATGGTGGTCATAATAAAATCCCCCAGAGTAGCCCCTGGTGAAAAAAAACAGATTTCACCTGCATCAGCAGAATGAGCTTTATGGAAGAGGAAAACCGGGGAGGGAGCACAAATCCCACTGCTCACACAGGCAAAGCACCTTCCCCCTTACTGCTCACTGCCCAAAGCACATGGTGGGTTCTGGATATTCCCATGTTTTCCGTACAGACTCCTTGGCTGCTCCAACTTGCTGAAAGAAAAACTGCACTCGAGAGCAGTGGCTGCTGAGGGATTTAGATGTTTCCCATCTCAGCGTTTCAGTAAATCAACTACTTTGGGTTCTCCTTAAAAATAATAACTGCCATGGCTTGTATGAAAACATGATCAATATTTATTAATATTTAAAGGGTGAGTTAATGAATGTCGTCACTTGTGTTCTACCAAACTCTGTCACATGGGAAAGCAAGGGCACAGGCTGGGAATGCAACCTCCAGCTCCTGTCTCCTAAGGGATGTTGCTTACCCAACACAGTGGTGGTGGGGAGGTGAGACACATGCAGATGAGACCATGGATTGTCAAGCACGTAATGTGACTGAGCAAATATGGTAAGAGATGAACTCTCAAAGCCTGACTTCACAGCTCCAGGCCAGGGATTCCAGGTTGGAGCACAGCCTGTTCCATCACTTGGCAGGTGTAAAGCACAGCCCAGATAACAGGGCCAGAGGAGCAGCAGGTCCCACTTGCAGGGAGCCCAAATGCTGTTTGCTTTCCCCCGTTTTTAAGCAGTTCCTCTGGCTGAAAAGCCTTAAAACCAAAGGGGCTCATCTATTATTTGGTTCAGCACAGCAGGAGGTCACAGCTGTCTCCTGGCCAGCCTGCACCTATGCCTGCTTCCCTTTTTCCTTCCCGCCTCTTGGACATCAGTCTAAGGGAGTCCAGGCTGCAGAGCAGGTTGGTAGGGAACTACTGCCCCAAAAGCCATTGCCTGTGGCTTGACCTTCTTCACCCATTTTTTTTCCCATTTCCCTGCACCAGCCCACTTGCCAGGTCCAAAGCTCTCCTCAGACATTTTTTTTTCCAGCTGGTTTCCTGCTAGCAGGTGCTCCTGGCAATTCCAGCTGGTCCAAATGGGAAGAATGCAGTTAAAGCTCCGGGGACATGGAGGTGAGCAGGGCCCTTTCCTGGTGCTGCCGTCCGAGGGCCAGGCTCAGGCTGCAGCTGGGGCTCACGGGCGCTGCCTTTGCCTTCCCGAGTCAGTCCAGGCTCAGGGAGGGACTGGTCTCTGGGTACCCAAACCCCACCCCCCGGGTCAGGCTCCGGAGCAGCGCGGGTGCTGCCCACGCCCGTGTGAGCGAGGCAGGGCTGCGGGCACCGGAGCGAAGGAAGCGCTTCCGTCCGGCCGCGCCGCTCGGACTGCACACGCCAACAGTGCAGCAGGGTCAGCAGTCTGTTCCCATGTATGCACCTGCAAACATTTACCTTCACTGCAGCTAAAAACCTGTCCAAGAGGCTGATGGCCAGGGCGAGCGTTTCTGGGTAAAGGTGGAACTGGTACTTGAGCTTGGCCAGCCACTGGATGACCTCATCCCTCTGCCTTGGAGAAATGGCTACATCCTGCGGGAGAGAAAAATAAACTGTTCTTACACATGGGCTGAGCGAGTCCCARAGGTTTTACCTCCACAGGAGTCAGCACAGAAACAAAGCCTCCTTTAGAAGGGGGAAGGGGGAAAGGGGCAGGCTGGAGCCAGCCTCAATCACCACTTTGTGCCTGCAGTCACTTACCCTATCCCAAAAACCTGCCCTGAAAAAGACAACTTTCCTTACGCCAACCCCAAACCTCACTCCAATGTCACTGCATGGTGGGGAGAAGGATGACTTGTAGTTTGTCAAGCACTGACAGGCTCAGCTCCAGATTAGTTCCCAGAAATTTATTATTTTTATTTAGTTATTTTTTATTAATGTTTTTAATCTCCTCAGAACCATGTGGATGCACAGAAATGCCCGGCTGGAACAAAACCCACCTTGCCAACAGSAGAGGGGAGAGACCCAGCTGGGATTTTGTGAGGAACGGCTTATTTTTTAGTTCAAATGCTGGGGATTTTTTAGCTCAGTATATGTTAAACTAAAGAAAATTGCAAACAGCTGACAAAAGGCTCTTAGTGGCTCAGTTACTTGGGAAGAGAGGTGCAGCAGCTACAATTCCACCTGCAGTTTGGGTTTGGTGTTTGGTTTATGTTTTTGGCCCGTGTCTCCCCCATCGATCTGTTTGGACAACAGCTAAATTTCAACCACATGTACAGCTCAGTCACTGACATAAAATCCTTCCCTGTGACCTAGTTCTGAAATATCTACAGCTTTTCTAGAGCCTTTCACATCAAGCATCTGTCTGGTCTCACTCCAATGGGGATTATTGGGGCTGATCAGCAAGGATGTGTCCAGAAGCACGAACAGCTGGGCTATAACTGCCCCCAGCAACGCCATGAGGGCAAAGCATCAGGAATTTAGAATAAAACCACCTCATACTGATGGAAAATAAATACTTCATGCTATGTGTACCTTCCATAGACAGCAACATGCTTTGTACGAGGGCGACTGCCCCTCCTGCCTTGGAGTCCAGCCCAGGCAAAGGCGGAGCTGCAATCCCACTGGAGCCTCCCTGGGGACGCCAGTGTCACCCCTCGCCAGGCGCTGTGACATCTGTAATTTCCGCTGAACTCCCTTCCCTGGTGGGACTGGTGTAAAAGGTGGCAGGGCTCCAGCCCCAGGGCTGGATTCTGGGCTCTGGGACAGTGGGGGCACAGCTGGTTACTGCTGCTCACCCGTGTCCCCCCGTTCCCTTGGGAAAGTACAGCAGTACCGGTGCTGCTGTAGCAGGGATCAGTCTCGGGGCGCAGGGTTGTGCAATCCAGAGCTGTTTCTCCCAGCTGTCCTGATGAAGCAGTTCCCCCTCTGCCTGCAGAAACTGCCTTCAGCCCGTACCAGGTGTGCCCCGAGGAGAACAAAGTGCTGCCCGTGCTCTGCCCTGAGCCCCGGCAGCGCCCCGGTGTCACTGGAACTGTCTGATGCTCCAGATGGGCCTCTGCTCTCAGCTGCTCCTCAGCTACAGCCGGGCTCTTTAATAACAAGTACCTGCTCTTTTCTCCACTCCGACAAACAGTGGCTCTTTCTAAAATCGCTGATGCAATTTCAGGGTGAAATGGGAGCCCCCCTGAGGGCAGGACGGCCCAGGAGCACAATGAACACACCACACAGCAGAAGAGTTTATTGAATGCTCTGCTAAAGGTGTTCCAGACAGTGGGAAGGGACCTGCGGTGTACCCAGGGAGAAGAAAGGGGAACGCTCGAGAAAGGGGTGAAAATGACACGTGTGGTGGTCCTGCTTGGGGAGGGAGGGCTCTGCCTCAGCAGCACGGGGGATTTCAACACCACCCGCCTGGCCCTTCCATCTCTGGCAAATCCCGTTCCTGCTAGATCCCACCAGAAACAGGCAGCAGCTTCCACAGCTTCTGGTGTGTCTGTCCTGGCTCCACGCTGTTTCTCCCGTGCCTGCCAAAGCAAAAGGTGAGGCCTTCTCCTAAAAACAGCCTGGGTGGGAAGGGCGAAACTCCCTTTCTGTGCTGCCTCTCAGCCCTCCAGAGGTCTGTCCTTGGATCTTCCTGCCCTTTGTGGGCAGCCAAAAGGCAGAATTTCAGCCTTGGGGTGAGCTTTGTCAGTTACAAAGGTAACACAAGGAGCAGCAGCTGCACATGCAGTGCCTGTAGGGCCTGTCCTTGCTGTGTGAAGGGAAATGGTGCTTGACCCAAACCCACAGCAGAGCTGGGATGTAAAATTAAACCAACCCCGGCCCCACAGAGCCTGTGGTAGGAAGGAACTGTAAAGAGCCCTCAGCTCAGTGTATGTGCAGCAGAAGGAAGGCTCCAGAGCAAAACTGACTCCTTAAAAACTACCTGGGGAAGCAAAGGAAAGGAATGGAATCTCCAGCTCTTTTTGTACCCTACAAAAAGGGTGTCTAGTCCAGTCCCTAACTGCATCTAAAGGGGCAGAAGGGCAGGGGGGGCAGAAGCCCCTCACACAGACAGACAGGTGAGTTTGAACACCATGAAAGGTTGTTACAGCCTGGTTTAGGACACAGGCAGGAGTGAGAACTGGTTCCCCCATGTCCACAAACCCTGCTGCCGCTCCTGCTTCCTGTGGGCAAGGAGCTTCCCGCACAAAGATCAGGCTTTATCCGTCTCCCTCGGAGGTGTCCCTGTTTCACCCTCAGAACTCAAATAAGAAAATGCAGCACAGTAAGATTAATTAAGCAGCGAGGTCACTGATCCTTAGTTAATTGAAACTAAAAGCAAATCGAGACACTGGTGGCTGAAAGTGAGAAAGTCCCTTTGAGTGGAAAGCGAAGGTCCCTCCTTGGGGCGGAGGTACTTTCCGTGTGTCACCCCTGCTCCAGGCAGGAAGACCAGAGGCCATGACTTGGGCACTCCAGCGTGCAAGCATAGAGCAAATCATCTCTAGGAATACCTTGAAACCTCTGGAATATGCAGGCTAAAATAAATATTATCTGTGAACTCAAACGTGACTCCATTTCATGGCTGTCTCATCTAGAAAGAACACCTCACCTGATAATCTTTTCCTTAATGTTTGCTGTCCCAGACAGGTGTTCTGCTCTYTCCCCTACTTGTTGCTGCCTGGTCCCTGTGGGCTCCTCGGGGAGGGAGCAGGTGACCTTTATTAGGACTGGAAATAAACTGAGGTCTCCTGATTCCTCAGGAGGTACAGAGAACAAGTGGGAAGACAGCGCACCAGGACAGGAAAGAAAGGAGACGTGACACTGTTGCTATAAAAAAAACCCCACAAAACCCTTGGCTCACGCCCCTCTCAGCCACAAAGTTACTTGGTAACATGCAAAAATCAACCTTTGACCAGTCTTTACAGCTCCATTTCTCAAGCCTTAATCCCATGGAAACTTCTGAATGTTACCCAATCTCGTATAACCAGAAGGGAAAAAAATCCATTTAGAAGCYCGAGGAGGTTCCAGATTCAGCCCACCTGTTTTTTCAGGCTGAAAAGCCCTTGTGAGATCTGGCTTTGGCATGTTCCACATACCCAGAGCACTGGCATGCATTTAAAGGAGGTAATGGGAGTTTTTAAGACAAAAAGTACAAACAAACCAGAAGAATCACATAGATTAAATCACCAGGAACGAAGCTCCTAACAGATTCTGTACCCCATCCTAAAAATGAAAAGTCTTCCTGTTTCTTTCTTCTGTGGGTTTCTTTCTTCCTTCCACAGACCTCAACTGACACATATTTAGAAACTGAGTTTGTTCCGGTTTTAAACACTAGAACCAAAAATGTCTCCTAAAGAGTCACAACTGAAAGTTTACTCCCAGAAAGTACCTCCACAGTGTCTCCAATCACATCGTTAGATTTCTGCAGACACACTCAACCTTTTGTCAGTGGCAAACCAGGTGAGTTCATTAAACCTCTGTGCATTCAGTCCACCCTTGGAACAAGGAATGGAAAGTTCCAGACACTTCAGGGTGCCAGATCTGATCCACAGAAGGATGCAGATTTCCCGACTGCCATGGGAAGTAAACAACAATGCAAGGGAGGTTTTAGGCTGCTGCAGCTGTTTCGAGAAAGCAGTGGATATTAGGGAATCTGACCTTCTCCCAGATATTACAGAAAATAGGATAATTGAYGCTGAATGTCCGTGCCTGCACCATCGCCAAAGTGAACGCTGGGGGAACACGGGACAGTTGGACAAGTTGGGTGTCATGAACCGTAGGAACGGAGGGAAATGTGTGATTACACACAGGAGTGTTCTCAGCTGCTCTGTGGCCGCCCAAGTCCGGATTTCCCCTGAGCAGACAGCTGTGTTTATGCTCTCCTCTCCATCTGACCTTCCTACATCTCTCGCATGCGCGCACACACACACACACACACACACACAAACACACAGAGCTTCCATTCCCATTTAGTGATTCCTTACCGCTACAAAACATTTAGTAGCACAGCGCTGATAATGTCTGAACTGACATGCAGGGAAATAGAAAAAGGTTACACCAAGACAGGAGAGTTTAGGGGGCGGAAATTCCAGGAGAAAGGACAAGCACAGAGGAGGGATTGCTGGGAAGTCTGCCTGCGGCAGGTGGTGGCTTCTGAGCCACCAGAACCAACTTCACCAAAGCAGAAAGGCAAGTGCTTTGTCCTTGTGAAATCTTCACCCATGAATCTGGTTTGGTTACACTCGAGTCCCTAACCTATCTTGTTATCCTGTCATCTTATCTCCACATTATAATCACCCCAGGAATACTGCCAGCAGGGAATGACAGACTGGTTTACCATAAGCCAGAGTCTTAAACCGTACGTGCCTCAAGACAGCCACAGCTACAACACACTCCACACCTCTGACAACCAGATCACTCATCTGAAAACTGAAACGTGGATTAACAAAACTAATACCGAGGCCCTTAAAAATTTATTTGCTCCTACCCAACAGCAGCAGTTTCTTGTTTGCCAGACAGAGAAAACAAACATGCCAGGGATTAGCTCTGACAACAGCTGACTTACCTGTGTGAACGTTTATGTGGTGCAACGACAGCAAGCCTGGATCCGAGCCCTCAGTGTGGTTATTTCAGCCCAACCCAGCAGCAAAGGACCAGAAATTCTGTGACAGCCGCCCTCACGTCTCACATTTTGTTTTGCACAGGCCTTTGTGGAGTGCACTGGTGTTTCTGAGTGCTCAGGTGAGGCAGAGCCTCCTCCCAAAGGAGCACAAAGCCACTTCAGGCTGGGTGAGGCCGTCAGCGGCCTGGTCCAACCTCCCGGCTGCACAAGTCAAGAGGGGCTTGGACTATGGAGCCCCTGTGGTCTCTTCCACCCTGAATTTTCCTCCAGGCCTGTGAGAACATTCCTCACTGGAACAGGCCAGTGCCTGGCTCTGCTTCCCTTGACACGAGCCTGCACCCTGCTCCATAAATAGCCCTGCTGGAGTCAGTGGGGTTCTTCCTGGAGCAGGCATCAGATCAAAGCTATCATTTGTGAATGACTCCAAGAAAATGAAGCTGCTTTTAAGAACGTTGCAGAGTTGGTGCCCAGTAGAAATGGGCGCTAATAATCCACACAATTTGTAAAATTAATTTAATTGAGACAATTAATGTAGGTATGTGCTGTCACAAGGACCAGCAGCAATCTATCACTGTGTGCTGTGCAGTGTGTTCTGCAGACCTGGGGGCAGGTGTGTCCCTCAAATAAAGAGGGAATCACTTCCTTCAGAGGCCAATCCCCCAGGCCTCAGGAAAAGGTAACTGCTCCTGAACACCTCCAATTGTTCCCACACCAACACCCCCAGGACAGTCTCCTGCCTCTGCTAAGATGGACGATGTGAAGAAGAGACATTACCTGATTGGGCTGAATTTTCGGCACATGTGCTTTCCACATTTGAGCTTCCCTAGAGATTGCCGTCTCCAGAAGGAGAGACAACCTCTGGCTCTCCAGGGGTCCTGAAAACTTCATGGTAACCCTTGGATCCACCTGCCACCCAGCTGGATACAGCTACCTGCAAAACCAAGGATAGTCTGGTGAAACACTGAGCTGTGCCTGTCCAGGCAAAAGGCAGCACAAAGGGGACTAAAGCTGCAGGAAATGGAACTGTTCCCCCGGCCCTTGGACAGCCTCACTCAGCAGTAACAGCCTGTCAAAAAACTTGGAAATTAGAAATGGAAAACAAAGGAGAGACAAGATTCTTTTTTTTCTCTTTAAAGACAACAGATTCCACCACCAGCTCTCAAATAGGGAAGATGATCTGATGGAAAAGGTTATTTCTATAGTTGTAAGACTGCCCACCATGATTCTGGCTGCTGATTTTTGACAGTATTAAATCACTTAAACAAAACAATTCAGCCCTGAAAGGTAAATCCATGGGAAAGTTATTGAAACTTCCACTTCTTTGCATGAAGTCTTGTGCWATCTCCCAAGGGTGGATATTGGCCAAACACTAACCAGGCATTTTCATGTGAATACAACAGTTCATGCTGTATTTACAGGAAATAAGGCAAGGTACTGACCCTGAGAAAATAAACAGAATTCACAGGAAAAACAATCCATTATTATAAATAATAACAAAAGCAGCTCTGAACAAATGAAGGTTTGAAATTCACCTTGGAATTCACCTTGAAATTCAAGGTGCTTTCCCAGAGCTAAGGGAAACCTTGAAGATCAGTACTGATAAAGAACATACATTATTCTTTATCCACACAACCTGCACCAGGTATAAACCCACACTCCAGTCCCACTCAGAGCCCAGCAGGTTTTAAGTGGCAAATAAATGTCAAGGCCCTCTGTCCTGAACAGGAACCCCTTCTAGATTAGATTTTCATAAAACAAATGCTTCTCCATGAACAAGGGAGAGGCTGTACTGGCTTGGCACACCCCTGCACAAGATTTCCAGACATCACCGGATAGACGGAATACCTTGGATGCAGGAGTCCTGCACAAGGCTCCAAAAGCTCTGCAGTGTGTCTCTTCCAAACATTTGGTGACCAGTCCCCAAACGGTTGGTGTGGGCTGAAAAATCCCTATTAAAAGTTCCTCACTTGCCCAGAGGGAGACTCTGCCTGGGGAAGTGAAACTCCAGAACCTCCAACTGCAGCTTATTTATGTGCATTTACTCAATTTTGCATTTCTTTCTTAAACCCGGGGCTGAACCTAAGGACACTCACTGTAAATGGGACTGAAGGGGAAACAGGGATGCACATTCACAGCCTCCCCTCCAGCTCCGTCTCTCGGGGGCTTCCTTAGCATCTCATTATCCTCCCATCAGATGCCACAGTTTTCCCTGTGTCTGGGTGAGTTCCCAAGGCTGGATCCCTCACCATCTCAGACCACAGCTGGAGAAGATGGCAAAGGTGTCCCCGAGCACTGCACCAGGTGAGATGTGGCAGGGATAGGACCAGACCCACAGCAGAGAAGCCGAAGCTGGGACCAGCGCTGAGAGCCAGGAGACCGGGAGCTGCTTGCTCCATGCTCATCAGGAAAAAAACAGGAGCTATATTTAGCCCAACTGTGTCTCCTAATATGAAATACTGATGGTCCTTCCTTGGGTTTGCAGGAAAGAGAGAGTAACTAGCTACCCCCCAAGTCACTGGAGAAAACATAGGAAAAATTTCGGGTTGTTTTCTTCTGTTGTGACTGACAAACATTCCCACCCTATTTACAACACAAACGGGTTTCACAGGCCTCTGTGCCCATAAGAGAGCGTTTAGTTACCCTGATCCCCTCTCAAGTTGTCCCTGCGCTTCCTGGGCTGGTCAGTGGCCTCAGCAGAGCTCCAGGGTGTCCCTGGAGCACCCTGACACACCAAGGGCCTTGCAAGGGGCTGCTGCCAACTCCTCTCAAGTTGCCAAGGGGAAAAGAGAGGGGAAAATAACCTTTCCTTTCTGAACTGGGGACATAATCCAATGGAGGGCTGAGGCACAATAACCTTTATAAGAGAAAAAAGAACAGGAATGACGCGCTTGAAAGTTTCCCTTGGAGCAACAGTGGTGCGCAGTTTTCCAGCACAGAGAGCACAGCCAGGCGACTGGCCAAGCACCCCGGGGCTGAATCCAGTTTGCATCTACATTTACATAGCTCTCCATCAGATAAACGCATGCCACTGGAAAAAAAATGCCAGCAGGATTGTGTGCAGCCTTCCCAAAACACAAGGGAGCCAAAGCAGAGCGGGCTTTGAGAGGAAGAGAAACGGGAGGGCTGGCACATCTTCCCAAAATCCAGCACAGGGAAGTCGCATGAAGATCGTGGAGGGTTTGGACTTCCTTCCCTCTGCCCAGGTCAGGATGGCAAAACCTGAGCAGTCCAGAAAAGTAACAGCAGCACTACAGAGCCCTGTCAGTGCAGCAACACCTCTCAGAGAGCAGCAGGGCCAGCAGGAAGGCTGAGCCTGCCCTGACTCCAAACATTTACTCCAGCCAAAAACTTCCCACTTTTTTCTGCAACTGAGCCCGAGACCCACAGCTGGAGGAGCTGCCCAAGCTGGTACAGTCACCATGAAGTAACTCACCCCAACTTTCTGCTTCTTTCCCTGATTTAAAATTAAACTTTAGCTCCGAGGGGCTGGCTTTTTGGTTTTATTTCTGGGGTTTTTTCCCTGTGGTCACTTTGGGAGTTTTTAAACCACTGTTCAAGCAGTTCCTAAAGGTTCCTAATCTTCACTGGAAGATCACTTGGCTGTGCTGAAACCTCTTAAAGAACAGTTGGGAAGTTAATGCAGAAGTGAGCCCAGTCAAGGCATCGGCTTTGACATCTCCTGTGAGGTCACAAGCTGCAGGTCGGATCTTGCTCTGAAATTAGACAGTCAAAACTCTGGTGTGGGGTTTTACTTGCGAGAGGCACTAAAAATCACTTCCTTATACAGGAAAAGTACCCCGAGCTGGTCATAAAATAAAGATCTCTCATCTCCTAAAGATCTCTCTTTGGTCCAAGTTTATAGCTACCTTTACTCAAAGAAGTACTTCTCAGTGTCCCTGGAGAAATTTTGGGCTGCAAAGAGCTGCAGGCTACGGTTTCCCAAAGTAGTTTCTGCAGGAATTGGGGAAGACGGCTCCCTGGCCAGAAACACTTCATGGTTCAGGGGGGTACGTTTGTGTCGGATGCAAAATAGGAGCGTTTTTATTTTTAAGCTTTGCAATCACTTGCACTGACTATAAAAAGTGCCTCCCGCACACAAAAGATGCCGTACTATCCACTAGCAGGACAAGCTCCTAACACAGCTCCTGATTTTCCTGCCTCCAGTTGCAATTTAACTGTCCTGATACAAGTGCACTGCAAACAGGATCACTGATGTAATTCAGGGCAGTAACAAAAACGTCTTTGGTTGTGATTGTGGGTTGCTTTTTGTTTGCTCGCCGGGGTTTTGTTTGTTTGCTTTTTTAATAAAGCTCATTTTGTAAACAGTTAACAAGATTTCTAGGACTAGAGAGAGCCCAAACCCCACTATCTTTATCTTGCACATCAATGCAGGTGGGTATTGTGAACAAGGGGGGCAATTCCAGCAGAGCTGAACCACCACAACAATTTCTGCAGAGCTTGTAAGTATTTTCAGTGACCAGCAGCCAAATCTGCTTCAGCTTTAGCGAGCAATAATAAAATCTTACAGATGACCTGAAAACAGATTTTTCTGGGCAGTGGGGGGAAGGCGAAGCAGACGGAGGAGAGGAGGAGACTGAATTCCTCGGAGCTCCAGCCAGCCATCTGTGATTTCAAAGGATCCAAGCCTACTGCTAGCAGAAATGTCTAACTGCAAGTTGTGATTAGGAATTTCAAAGCTGGGGGCGGGGGCTAGGATGGATGTTAATTTTAGTACCTGGGGCTTTCTCTCAGCTTAACACTTTCCTCACCCCCTGGCAGTGAAGCAGTCTGGAATTCTTTGCCGGAGAGAGGGAAATGCCTACGGTGTTGCTCATTAATCTGCCACAGAACAGTTCTAAGAGGACAATGTTTCTCTGGTTTTAGGGAGTAGAATTTCCCAGGAATGCCTCACTTCTAGCCTTTCCAGCTTGCAAAGCACAGCCTGATGTGACAGCAATAAAGAAGCAGATGACCAGGGTGGGTTTGGGTTGTACAAAATAAATCACGGTGCAGCCCGGCCAGTGGAAATAGATTGATAGTGTTGGGAGACAATATATGATTTTTCAAGTTCAATGGCTGGGAAAGGTATGTTTGGGAATATAACTTCAAATGTTACCATCTAAATAAGCAAGCCTCTTTGAAGCAACAAACTGACTTCTGGACAAATGCATAGTAAATTAAGAACTTTCTCCATGAGAAATGCATTAGGATCAGTCCTAATGATGCCCAGGGTCTTCAAGTGACCTCACACCTTTTACCAGCAGCACATCTGAGTTGTGGCTAAGCCTAAATTCGGAAAGAGGCAATTTTCTGGAGGCTGGGAGAGGAAGAAGGCCCTTGCCATTTGTGTGTGTGACTCACCCCAAGCTCCCTCCCACAACCTGCTACAAAGGCAAATCTGTGAGGTATTTTGGCAGCATCGTTCAGGCGGGCTCATGTACATCACACACTCACCACTTCTTTTCCTCCAAGCAGATTTTTCCTGGGAGTGCAAATAAAGCTGACCTCATTTTAGTGCTGGTTTTCCAAATGGATGAATTTTTCCAAATATTTTAAACGAACCTGCCAGCTAAAACCATGGGTCGAAAAGGGAACACAAAGCAATGTTTTGACGGGAGGGAAGGGAGGAGTGTTTATGTCTGYTTTGAAACAGAAATCCCAGGGTCCATTTAGCAGCTAGGAAGGACGAGCCCTCTAAAATGAGCTGCTCCATAAACTAGACTGGTTCTAAGAGATCTCTGCTATCCTTCATTCCCYCAGCCTCGTGACTGACATCAGGGAAGCTTAAATTATATTTTCCAAAGCAGGAACTTTTAAAAAACAAGGTGAAAGATGAACTCCTGATTGAACTTGCAGACAATGTCACCATTCTTCCCTCTTGGTGAGATGGGCACACTTCCAGACCCATGCCAGCCCCACTCCCTGTTCTAGTGGCTCTGGTAGGAAATGCCAGAGGATGAGGAGGAGGAGGAGGAGGAGGAGGAGGAGGAGGTGGAGGAGGAGGTTTGTGTTTCCTTTTTGTCTGGCAACTGCCAATATGAGTCCATTCAAGCAGCCTTTGCCCAGAAAGGCCTCCGGTCAGTAACAGCTTAAATATTCCGTGCCGCAGCTTCCGAGTGGTGCAAACAGGCTTTAATCACAGCTCCTTTCCCTGCTGAGGCAGCAACAGACCACGCAAACTGTGGATTAAAGGTAAACTCGAGATTCAGCCCTGGGAGAGCAGCTCCAGCTGCATCACCTGTGTGTTTGATGCAAAGATAACATGAAACTCAGTATTATTTTCATGAGTTCTGCTCTGAGATTTTGGTTTATTTGAACCTAAAAATCAACGGAGGATGTAAACTCCTCGCAACGTTTATAAAAATCAGCCAAGGGACTGATTTCAGTAGGAACGAGCCCTGCTATTGTTCAGCAGCAGATCCCAAGGCTCAAGAACAAGTCAGAAACATAAGCCTTTATTGTGTGCACCGGGGTGTCACGTCAAGGACAGTCAGCCCTCGCCTGGGACAATCACAGTGGTCACATGCCAAAAAGATGGTGCCATCTCCTTGTTCAGAACTGAAGCACCAGACAGAATAAAGCAAAGAGAAACAAGCATTTGCTGAAATGATGCACGTTATTTTTATGCTTTTTCCAATGTAAATGACAGACAAATGCAAGACAGCAATGGCTGAGCCCTGTACAAATTCCCTGTACACCACCGACAAAGGAATGAGCAGCTCCCAGAGGCAACAGACCAAGGTGTGCACGGCAGCCACTGGGTTCCGCTTTGGGACTCTCTGGATCTTTTGCGGACACGGTCCAGGACTAACGGGGAACACCTGGGAACCCTTTGGGAAACTTGAGGGTGCTGCTGTTGCAGAGCCACCAGGTCACGTGGCTGAGGGAGCCCCAGCAGCTCCTAACGAGCATCAGCAGCTGCCCCTCATTGGGGAGAGCCAAGCACCCACTTGGCAGCACCTGGGCAAAGCCTATGTAAGAGACTCGAGAGTGCAGCACCTTCTGCCAGAGCTGGTGCAACAACGTGCTGTTCCGAAGGGGTGCTCTGTTCCAGGGTAAGCGCTCTTGGCTGTGGTGGTGGCACACCATGGGGCCGTTCCCGGCCGCAGGGAGCGCCCAAGGCCTGTGTCCTGCAGAAGGTTTGGCTGTCTTGGAGGAACTGTGGTGYTGAGTGAAGGAGTTTTAGGAGGAAGTGAGCAGGCTGCACAACCTCAGAGTTTTATGAGAGATGGACAGGATCTTCTCCGGGACTCGTCAGCTTGCAGAGCCTCAGCCCCCATCTGCACTAGAGAAGCAGGCAGTGCCCACCTCCAGCATCAAGGTAAGTGAAGAGTCTGGGGAGAAGGGGAAGGGTAGAAGCAGGTGATTTCTGGCACTAAAAGTAAAGTGTCTGCCCCATCTCAAGGCTTATGATTATAAAATAGGTTCACTGTGGTTGTTTAAGAGGAGCTACCTGTGCTTTTAAGCAAGAGGTATGGGTTACCTGCCCCTACACCAGGCCAGACCTCTAGGAAGAAGGTGTGAGCTACTGCAAAGGGTGATTTAAGTGACAGCAGCGATCTAGGAGTGTTAGTCAAAGGTTTCTTAGGGCCTGGTGATGTTCTTGTATGCTTATGAACACAGTGTGGGGGGTGGTAACACGGAGAGGTGTGTGCAGGTGAAAGAATACAGTCCTGGATCACAGAGATGTGGTGTGATGGCTCCCATGACACGGKAGTGTTGCAGTGAAGGGATACAGGCTCTACAGGAAAGACTTGCTGGTGCCTTGGTCCTCGTGGGGGACTCCCAACAGTTGTGATGTGTGCAGGCAGAACAATGTGGCAGAGCACATACAATCCAGAAGGACTGTGGAGAGAGGGGTTCCACTGGACCTCACACTCTCCTACAGGTAGGGGCTTGTTGGGACATGTGAGTGTCAGAGGTTGCCTTGGCTGCAGTGCCCATGGGATAATGGAGGCAGCTGGGGATGAGGTTATAGAAAAGCCAAAGCCCAGTTGGAATTGCACCTGGCAAGGTGTGTGAGAGACAAAAGGGGCTTGAGTTAAGCACTTGGGTAACAAGAGGAAGGCCAAGGAAAATCTGGGCAGACTGGGTGGAAGCAGAGTCTGGATAAGCAGACAGTGACGTGGATTGAAAACTGGCTGAATGACTGTGCCCAGAAGGTGGTGATCAGTGACATTAGGGACTTTTCTTTACTGTGAGCATGACAGCACTGGCTGGGGTTGCCCAGAGAGGCTGGGGAGTTTCCATCCTCGAGGACATTGAAAAGGCACATGGACATGGTACAGGGGAACTGGTTTTAGGTGGCCCTGCTCGAGTAGGGGCCTTGGACAAGTTGACCTTGAGAGGTACTTTCCAGCCTCGAGCATTCTGTGATCTCAGGGACTGCAGGCTCAAAGCAGCCCAGATATAAGGGCCCAGAGCAGCTTGTCTGTTCTTCGGGCAGCAGCTGCTGAGAGCTGAGCAGGAAGGCTTCAAAATAATAAAAAAGGGGCAAACCAAAGCTGGCATTATGTAATGTCTCACTGCTAGTCTCCTAAAAGCAACACATGCAGAGCATGATTCACTTTTCCCACCACCAATGTAACTTTGTATAAATCAACAGCAACTTGAAGGAACTCACTCCGAGGAAAATCAAGCTCACGAAGTATGAGGGAGAGCAGTAATTTCATAAAATAGGGCCAGAGGYTTTCAACCTCATAAAAACTAACTCTCTACAGGCAAGGGCCAACAGGCATTCGGAATTTAAAGCATCACGCACCACCTTTTGAGTAATATAATCCCCTGAAACCAAATAAATACAATGCCTCTGTGGGCAAAAGCACAGAGACAGGATTCAGCAGTACCTCTTTTTGTCTTTCGGCAGTAGTCAGTCATTAACATCAATGAACAGCAATAAAACCAAACAAGTTTATACCCAGTTCAACACCCACATCCAAAAAATGTCTGACTACAATGGCTTGATTCCTCTTGACAACAACGAAAGAGAATTTAGTCTGAAAGCATAAGTGCTCACSAAGGCCAGTATTTTGCTTTGTAGATTCTAACTGGCTTCAGGATAAACTAGTGATTACAGCTAATATCAGGATACAGTGTGAGGCAGTAAAAAGAGATAATTATGAGGAAATGAGGAATTATCTGCTGTTGAAACAATAGATCAATTATGAGGTACAGCACAGTAGCTGCAGAGCAGCATTCTTGTGCTCTGAGGGTACTGCCTCCTCTTTCTCATCAACCAAAGAGAACCCACAGTTACAAAGCTTAATTATCCTCTAGGAGCTCGAGCTTGTGCACTAATTAGCCTCTTGTTGAGACAATACAGAAAAGATATAATTCCAATTGTCCGCAAAAAYAGGATGGCACAGGCACAGTCCTGGCTCTTCCCTGTGTGTTCATCTCTCCTGTCCTATGAGTCTGAATGCAACAGCCTTGATATCCCCAGTTCTGGACAACCTAAAACCAGCCCTTAGCCTAAAATAAAATGAGACRGACATGGGCGCTCTGAGAGGTGGAGGTACAGATAAAGGAGAAGGAAGCACAGCGTTTCAGGCAGTCTGTAACAGCAGCTGGAGTGCTCCTGCTGCTGCTTCCACAGTCCAGTTGTGAATACCCTTTGGCTCCTGTCACTGCATGCATGGACACACTTGCAGGGCTCCTACAAATGAAGACTAAGCTGTGTTTGGTGTTCAGCCGCACGGCTGCACTTAAGAGCACTTGAACCCCAAGACTTACAGTGAAAATTATTCAAAAGGGTCAAGGTTGAAGTTTTTAGSAGCCAGGTTCCTGTCTAATACAGACTGTTGTAGTCAAGTCATCCCGGCCAAGAAATAGGATCTTGCTGTGTGCAGTGAAAAACCATGAAAAAGGTACCAAAGCCTCTGGCAGATGGGTTCATCCAGCAGCTCCCATCATCCCAGAAAAGATGTTTGGTGTCCGGGCTGATGAGCAAGATGGAGTATCTGCAGTAACGTGTAATTTTTGAGCGAGCTTTTAGATGCGTTTATGGCATAGCAAGTGCAAATACCCACTGTGGTTAATAAATGAGTGTTCATAATGTTTGTAGTCAGCAAACACACAGGAAGGGAAAATGTCAGACCACATCTGCTCAGTACAGAGACTGGAGATACCTGAGATTTCCTTCCATCTCGGTGACTTCACACTCTGCTTTTCTGGCTTTTGAAAAYAGATATTATTGTGCTGCATTCTCAAAGAAACCATTCTCAAGGAGGCAGAATTCTTGAAATCCACCTCCTTGATGGCCAGCCGGGTTTTCTTGCTGCTTCACTGGAATGACCTGGTGACAAGTTCTTTGGTCAGTATGTCCTTGGGCCCCACAAAGTCACGGGAGCAAAGGAAAAAAGGCCCCAATGGGCAGGTTCCTGGGCAACTTAGCTCTGGGCACAGATTCTATGTATTGCAGGGGAGGAATTCAGATCGCACAGCCRTGTTTCACTCCATCTGGAGATACTGGTCTTCTCCTTAGCTCACAGTTTGGTCCCTGCTCAGGCAACAGAGTCCTAAGGGTTATCATTTGGCAGTCAAAATACAATGTCTGGTTTTCCTGAGGCCACTGGTTCTGCCTAACCTTTTTAAAAATCTCTCACTGCAGATAGTTTATCTGTCCTTTCCATCACCCAGTTCAAATGGATCATTTACATCAGCATGATGCTGAACCTTATTTCCTAAATACAAAAAGTGTCTCGTAAAAAACACAAAGATCAGACCTGTGGATATAAATGTTCTCAAAAAGCCAGTTAAGCATGAGACTAATTACTGCTTTAACCATTGGATGGCTGCAGGTGTGCAAGGGAGAGCACCTTCCACCAGGCCCTGAGGGAAGGCAGCTTCCATGACAGSGACCCTGCTGGAGGTCTCATTTTAGTCCCTGCATGAGGAATGCTAAGCAGGTGAGCACAGAAAGGTTGAGAATGGAAAATGAAAGAGACTGCAATTACAGAGGAGATGCTCCAAGCTTTAAAAAGCTCTAAACACTTTGTCCCCCAAAAAGCTTCTCCCACAGCTGTGACATGAGCAAAGACAGTGGCATTGAACAGCCTGATGCTTGGACTGACCCCTAACTGAACTGATAAATGTATGTACAGATTACTGGAACCATCTGAAAATAGCAGAATAACTCATTTTAGAGAGTAAATGTTGATTGCATCAAAGTGTTAATAGAAGATGGAAGACAGATAGCTCTGGAAACAGGAAAACACAGACCCGAACACCCAACCAGAGAAATGCCCCACAGTTCCTGCTCCCTGCTGGTTCTCACCAGCACGGGCTGCAGCCYTGTGGCACTCCGAACACGGAACAGCAGGAAAGCCTGGACCTGGCTGGTATCCACCAAGAAGAACCTTTCGTGCAGGGTTTCTCGACAGACTAAGACTCTTATCAGAGGCAATATCAGTATTTTTAAGTAGGGTCCCAGAGGAAATAAAGTGCAGGATTTGGGAATACAGAACAGACACAGTAAAAGGAACATGGATCTAAGATCAGTTCCGCCACATCTAACTATATATAAGTTCTCTACCGGGGTGAAGGATAATTAAGCGTGTGTGCGCGTGCATACACCCGCCATATGAAAGTTCAGTTCCTGCTGGGGAGAAGCCACAAGATCAGCTTYCCACATCCCACGCCAAGGTCTGTGTAGGCACAGATGAGAACGAGCCCTTCCCCTGCCCTACGAGCCAGCCAAACTACTTGAAAACCAAATCTGAATCATTTGCAGGGATCCAAAATCAAACCCTCGAGACAAGGAAAAGATGCCATGATTTGCTTTTCGAGAGACAGTCTCACCTTGCCTGACCTGGGCTCCAGCTGCACCTGCAGGGGCAGAGGTGGGGGGCACAGCTGCCACCCCTGCAGGGAAAAGGGGAGATGCCCCCCTTCCTGGAGTGTGTCATGGCCACTTGCATCTTGCTCAGTTTAAACATCTCAGTTAGTTAAAAAAATCTCACCCTTCTGTCTTAAAAAGGGGCTGTGCCATGTACATGCTGTTGCAGCACACCACAGAAAGAATGTCTGAGAGCAGACAAAGGCTGATGCTGAAATTTTTAAATTCAGGCTTGAAACAATCTGCTTTCTAACACTCTTATTTTTAAAAGCGGTAACATGAGGGATTGTTCCTTTTTCCCTCCTTCACAGGGTCAGAAGGGGAGGATATGAGAGCAGGTTTTTCTGTGTTCAACGGAAAAGTTTTCAGAAGGATTTTTTTGGTTGCTCTGCTTTCTACTGTAGGCACGAAAACCCATGGCTATCTCACTCCTTTCAGTTCACCCCTTTAAAGATGGATTTACAGAACACAATGCTGCTCTTCCTTCCAGGAAACTTCTTCCATCGCAGACGGGAGGGCTAAGAGGGAGATGAGGAGAGAGTGCAGCCCATCTCTGCAAACAAAGTACATCAAACAAGAGAACAAAACCAGGAGGCCTACAGGGAAGCTGGAGAGAGACTCTTCTTCAGGTACTGTTGTGACAGGATAAGGAGTAAGGGGTACAAATTGAAATAGGGGAAATGTTGGTTAGATATTTGGAAGAAAATGTTTACTATGAAGGTAGTGAGACACTGGCACAGGTGGCCCGAGGGAGGTTAGGATGCCCCAGCCCTTAAGGGGTTCAAAGCCAGGCTGCACGGGGCTTGGAAGAATCTGGTCCAGTGGAGGTGTCCTGCCCATGGCAGGGGGTTGGAACAACGTGATCTTTCAGGTGCATTCCAACCCTTTAACGTTCTATGATTATAAATGCCATGCGCCGCGCTGTGACCACAAAGTCACACCTGGGACACAGATGCGCTGCTGAGCCCCTGCATGAGGCGGAGGGTCACGGCGGAGGGACGGGATGGGGACCGGCGCCGGCACCGACGGGCACCGCAGCTGCACGGGCACACAAAGCAGCGCTCGCAGGATGCTTTGCGCGCGTTTATCTTGCGCGTGTATAATTACAGCGTTTATAATTACAGCGCTGCACAGCGATGCCGTGCGCGCACCCCGCACCCCCCCGATCCCCCGGCAACCCCCGTCCCCTCACGGCTCTCACCTCCCCTGCGCGGCGGCGGGGTGCCCGGCGGGGCCCGGCCATCAGCACCCCATGGCGGGGCGGCGGCGCCGGGGCTCCTCCGCGGCGCTTCAGCACCGTGCGGGGCCCATGCCCGGGGCGGCGGCGGCGGCGGTGGCCGGCGGGCTCCTCATGTCGCCATGACGGGGGAGGGAAAGGTGAGGGGGAGTCTGAGGGGGGGGGGGGTAGGCGGGCCGCCGCCGCGCGGGAGGGAGGGAAGGGGGTTAAATTAAAATAAAATAAAATAAAAATGAAAAGGGAGGGGAGGGGAGCGAGAGGCAGCCCGCAGCCAGCCGCTTCCCGGGGGGATCGGGGAGGGGAGGGGGGGGAAGAAAGAAGCGCCGGCGAGGCGGCGCGAGCGCCCTCAGCGCGGAACCGCCTCGCCTCAGCGCCGCCGGGAAGAGACAAAGCCCCGCGTCAGGGATGCGGAAGGCCGGCGGCGGCTGGAGACCGTTCTGTCTTCCCGGTTCTCCCCTCCTGCTTCACCCATCCCGGTTCTCTTCCCGGCCTAGTGGCTGTGAGGGGGACGGGGGGGGCGGGACAGGGGGGGAGAACGGGGACTCTTTTCCCTGGCGGAAGCGTCGCGAGACAAAACCGCACGAGGGMGGCATCTGCGGCGCGTGCGCGGCTCCGCGCGGGCGCTGGGGGGGTTSCGGGCAAGGCCGGGCGGCGATCGTTCAAGTTGCGTTTGAAACACTCGCGAAGCCATAGGAAAAGGTGTTTATTTGTGAGCTGTTTGTAAATGAACCCCATGCTGTGCCGATTGCCGGCACATGTTCTCGCTTGTTCTGTGCACATCCCGTGTCTCCCAGCCTGTGTGTGCTGGGACAGAGCTCCCTGTTATTCCTACTGATCCCTTATTTATTGCGCTGCAAAATGTAAACAGGGATTTGCTCTGGACTTTATTTACTTCCTTAGGCCTTTCCCCGGCACAAAGGCCTGCAGCAGGGAGTCACTGTCCTTTTCCTTGGCGTTTCCAGGCTGTGCCTGGCATTACCTCTGACGGTACAAGATGCCTGAAGTGCCATGGAAGCTGAGCTGTTGTCTCACAGCTCCGTTTGTTCCTTGAGATCTGGACAAGCTTTTGAGTGTTCAAATTCTTTTGTAACCTAAGACTGCTTTTTTTTTTTTTTAATTGGATTTGGGGCTGTGCTACAATACTGTACAGCAAAGACCAGGAACAGAATAAATACTTGGCATGCAAATCCTGGCACGGTGATRAGTGTCAGAATCTTGCCGCACCACCAGAGGCTGAAATGAAGAGATAAAAGCAAGAAGTTCAGAGCAAAGGCAAATTGTTTTCTTTAAACTCCTTCCAGTATCTGTACTTATTGGCTGTTCAGGCAGCACACAAAGGAGGATTTCCTCTGGAGATAATAAGCACAGTGACATAAATCATAGAGAGAGAACATAGACTTTTTTTTTCTATTCGTTTTCCAGCAAATTAACTCCTAATCAGTTTGCTAAAAATTCATCCATCACAAGCTTTTTTTAACCCTTTCCCTAGTAAAATATAAGGCTGAAATTAAAGGCTATTTTTGCTGCAGCAAGCCCTCTATGTAGAGGGTGAACTGCTCTTTGAATCCAAGCRTGCCATGTGCTGCTCCCTTCCATTTTTGTTAATTTTTATCTTGAAACAGAACATGACTTTTAGAACTGTGAAGGTGCAGAGAAGGGCAAGTCCTGCTGGAATTTTATCTTGCTTTTACAATTCCATTCTCCTTCTTTTGGGTCTCATTGCTTAAGAGTCACTGTTTAAGAAGTCTGTAAAGCTGTGGCAGTTTTCCAAAATCCCACAGTAGTTTGTGGCAGTGACCACAACCAAAGGATTTAGAGGCACTGCTGGGAAGGAGATGGAGGCAGCCAGCAARAACTCCATGGTTTGGGCCTGTTTAGCAGGGAGAGATGGAAGGAGGAAATATGGCTTCATGCTGACAGAGATGGAAGGGTTAGATGGGATATTGGGAAGAAATTCTTCTCTGTGAGGGTGGTGAGGCCCTGGCACAGGTTGCCCAGAGAAGCTGTGGCTGCCCCATCCCTGGAAGTGTTCAAGGCCAGGTTGGACAGGGCTTGGAGCAACCTGGGATAGTGGAAGCTGTCTCTGTCCACAACAGGGGGGTGGAACTGGGTGATCTTTAAGGTCCCTTCCAACACAAACCATTCTGTGATYCCTGGTATCCTTGCAGCAGRTGTTTCTATCTGTGGTGTTTAAAAACCTTTCAGAGGAAAGAACAGCTGGTCTTGTGGTTTGGCTCTGTGAGGTGCTTTGGAGACTGGAGTGCTGCTCCCTGTGTGACTTTTGACCAGTCAGTTAAACCCACGGATACAAAGGTTAATGGTAATTTTCATACCCACCCAATTTAGGTGCACTCAAAGTTCAGCGCGGGCATGCAAAACTCGGGGAGTTCAAACCTATGTGCAGACAGCAGCTTCAGAGCAAGGACAAATTCACCCTCGTGTCAGGCAGGTTGAGAGGCTACATTAGAATAGTTTGTGAAACATTTGAATATCTCAAGGGGCTGGAAACCTGCAAACTTATAAATAACTGCTGGACAAGTTCACTCTGTGACAGAGCAAGTCCAGTTATCCTGATAGTTATRATTTTGTTTGTGCTGTGGCTCCAACTATTACGTAACTTATCTCTTTTTATTGCTAACCTGTGATCCTTCAAGTAGCAAGCAGGCTTTGATCAGCCCAGAGGAGGCAATATTGATGTTGGTTGAAAGAGCAAATCCTTGGGAAAAAAAAAAAATGGAAACAGACTCTCGGGATTTCTCGATTTTCCAAAAGCTGAAAAGGAAGTTAAACTCCATTTTCTTTGTGAGAGGCACAGTTTGCATAGGTGGAATGTTGGGAAAAGCAGCAGAAGGAAACAAGGAGAATCCTGAAAACTTATGGTAAAATTACCTGTCAAGGCTTTGCTCAGCTTCGAGGGAGTAAGTGCTTGTCAAAGAAAAATCAGCAGAAAGGAACTCTCCCAGAGGAATTAAATGGGTTTGAGCACTGARCTGTCTCATCTCTCTGAAAACTGAACTATCCAAAATCATTAGTTATTTTTGAAAAATCTTACCCTTTTTCTGTGCAATGAAGCAACCCATGGAATGCTGATTTTCCAAGTAAGTAGTGTGGAAATCAGTATATACAAATTATTAGGCTGTTCCACCTTATAAGTACATGAACTGTGCTTGTTCTTACAGGCAATAATTAGCTGCCCTTGGAAGAAAAAATAACCCAGTATTCCTGAAGAATGTGGCAAAGGAAAAAAAGAAAGAGATGGAGGCTCCTTCATTTCTTTGAGCTTAAATGTAGCTTTCCACTGCAGCTGTTAAAGAAGGCTGTTGACCTTAGAAACCATCATCGGTGGGATCACAGGAGTGTCAGCTCGAGTGAAACATCTCCACGGCCTCTCAGGACTTTGTGTAGCTGTTCCCATCCTGCTCTTCCTACCAGCAGGAATTTAAATTATTTACTAGGAAAACAAACCCTTCTATTTGAGCTGCACAAGATTCTCTTCCTATCTGTTCCCAGCATGGAGCTTCTCAAAACACCAAGAGACAGTTCTGCTTTCATCCAGAACAGTGAAATACATGCTTACATTTAGCAAATGAAGCACCTCTTTCACCTCACTCAGTGATTAATTCAGAGAGGAGAACTGCAGACACTAAATTAACCTTTTTACCTGATTTAGTTTTACTAAATAAACAGCCCTATAATGTAATTTTCTCAACCAGAACAGGTATTTTCTGCCGTTTGCTTTGCTATTTGGAACGTGTTCTATTCCAGCTCTTTTTCATTTAACTTGGTGACAGTAATATCTTCAGACTGTGTCCCTCACCCTGGGGATTGCACCTGTAAATCCATCATTCTTCCTAGAAAATAGATTATTAGTTGGAAACGCATGTCACAACAACATGCAAGAACACCAACAGCAGACACAAACGTGCCTCCTCCTTAACAGCATTCCCAATGTTACTATTTTAATATTGGCAGAGTAGTGTCATTGAATACAGGTTTTCTTCATTTTTCCCTTCCAAAGCATCAAAATTCCTTTCTTTTCTCTGTGTTTAAAAGGCAGTTCATGTTAATTACCTGATTGTGGCTATACTTCCCTGTAGACATCATCATATGTAATTGGATATTTTATGTCCTGGGGAGTTGATATCAACACTGCAGAAGTTTATAACCTTGCCAAATGTGTAGTGTTGCTSTGATGGTTGTAGATGTGCCTTTTCCAATGGATAGTTTGCACGGGATCAGGATCACGTTCGCTGCTGGTACATCTAAGAAAGTCTATCTGAATTATTTCTTCTGGCAAGCAGCAAGGGTGTGTGAGTGAAACGTGCCTGGATAGGGTATCCTAAGATAGAACTATGCTGGAAATCWTCTTGCAGCTGTTCCTTGGAAAACATCTGTGGTGCTGGGTGTGGAGGTTTGTGCATCTCTGTTCACACTGGCACAGAGCAATTCATCTTGTGAAACAAAGTATAAGTTACTGGGAAATAAGGGAAGGACATTATGCACCAGTGGACTGAAGGTAGTCATTTGGAAAGCAAGGGGGAAATGAAATATTCCTTATTGGCACAGGACAGGATCAGCAGACTCCGCAAGACTTCCAGAATTCCACCTGCTAGTTATTTCAATAGGAATAACTGATTCAGAAGACTCAAGGGATGAAATTTTTCATATTTACAGTTGGAAAAAACCTTCCACCTGTGCATCTGTGCTAGCCTGTATTTGTATTGTTTGATAATGAGAAGAATACACAGGATGACCTGATCTCTTAGTTATAATTAGTAATTGTCCCTATGCAAACTATATAAGGCATTCTCCCAAGATGTCTATTTAGCAAAGGATGTACAAGAATTTCATATCCACTCTCAGTCCTTGCAACTAAATGCTTCCTAGCAAATCATTTTACTCAGCAGTTGCCTAGCTCTACAGTCAGGAAGGTGACTGCTTTTCTTTCCTTTTTTTTTTTTCTTGGTTTAACTTTTCATGACTAATTTAAATTCCATTTATGCAGAATCCCTATGATTTTGAAAATGCCTCCTGAAATTATGCACAACTACCTTTCTAAAAAAAACCAACAACTTTCTAAAGCCTTAAGTACAACACTGCCTAGAATTATCCTGTCAATTAAGTAAAAGAGCCCACTTAAAGTAAGTGACAAAAATATACAGTGAATTAAATGCACCTTCCAGTAACAAATGGTTATTAAAGGAGGCTTCTGAGCAAACTGCTGGTTCTGTGGTCATGCTTCAACAAGCACGAGGCTATTGAAACACACAGCTGCCTTTCAGACAATTTCACTTGCACTGAAGGCAAATTATTGCCATTTGATGTCATTCTCTTGGCTCCTGAAAGAGTCCCTGTGCTGCACAGCAGTGGCAGTGGGAGCAGAAATGGGGCTGCACCTCCAGCTGCTGTTCAAATACTGCCTGTCTGCCTGCAGAAAGTGGATATAAGCATCTGGAATTATTAGTTAAAAAGGCAGGAAGTTACATTTTAATAGACTTGAAGATGCAGTACAGATTTCTGACAATAGCTGGAATGGGAACCAGGGAGTGCTAAGACAAAGGGTACCTAAACCCACCCCTGCAGAAATCCTGAATAATAATTGTAGTCACTGCGTAAGCTCTGAAATGTGTCAGATTTGAAGTCTTTCCTGCTTCCTTCCTTTTTCTTAGTGACCAGAGGGTGAACTTTGAACAAGGTGGGGCAACAACAACCCATGAGCAACAGAACTGCAGATATTCTTGACGTGGCCCTGGTGAAGTCACCGGGAGTGCCTTTCTTCATGCTGTCTTTACGTGAGAGTTTGCATTGGAGGTAAGGTTCCTCCTTCCTCTTCCCATGCCAGAGCCATTTCCAAAGCCTCCAAAATGAGATTTGATGACATTAAAAAAATAGGTTGCACTGGACTTTTGCTGTTTGCTCCTGAACGCTTTCCAGATCTTTCCGGCTCTGTGTAGAGAGAAGCCTCCATGACAACACAGGCAGAGCATCGRGTTCACCACAGAGCCAGCTCACTGCAGCCTCTCCCCCCTGCTCTGTCAGTATTAGGGATCATGAAATTCTGTGGTTCCCAGCGTACTGTACAAGGGCTTGCTCAGAGCCGTGAAATAATAGGCAGGGGCCTCTCCCTGGTGTTATTTCTGGAACAGAATCCTTTTATGTCAGTGAGAATTCGCAGTGAAGGCTTGGAATTTTCTTCACGAATCAAGATTTTAGCACTACAAGCCACTTAATTTTTAGCTGTGTTTTACAAGTTTTATGCCAGCTACTGTCAATAAGAACATTTTCTAGCAAAGATCTGTTTCCCGGTAGATTTTTTGATTTCTCTCTTCTAGTAACCTCATCTTGGGAGTCTTGTCCCAGGACTGTGGGGCAGCTGTGCTGGTATAGGGGTACTTAGATAGATAAGGCAGCTTTTATTTTTAGTAAGCAAAGTGTGTGGTACCAGTACAGGGCAGATTTATTTAAATTAAAACATAGATTCTGTCCTAAATTTACTAAGTTTCCACTGATTAGTGTTTGGGTCTTGTCAGCTCAAAATACTTTCTGCACTAAGTTTCCTGAGCAAACAAGCTGGGTTTCTTTTTTCTGCCCCCTCCCTTCTTTATCCCAGCAGCTGTTTGGAACTCAGGGTGTGGTCTCTGGGAGACACACTGTCTCTATTCCTCTCTGGATTTGACCAGTGAATCTTCTCCCCAACACCTACCTCCATTTAATTCTTTATTGGGAAGCCTTGCTCTCCTTTGGTCTCGTAGGCAGCAAGTGATAAGTYAGAATAAATTCATTTATTTATGAATGTGCAACTTGACTTCCAGCAGGACCAGGTGAGAGGTGTGGAATTACACTCCTCTGGGCAGACAGGAGCTGTAGCAGTGGGGACATTGCTCCCATGGCTACTGGAGGATCAAATGCCACTTTCCTCCAGGGGCTGCTGTCTGGGGAACAAGGTTTAAACTTGGACAGATTTATGAATCATTTCATCTCCTAGACTTGGTCCTTCCCAAAGGGCCTGGTGAGGGGAAGCCCATGCAAAGGTTTAGATAGCTTTTATCTCCAGGCACTGCTCTAAAAGCAACAGAACCCACAAAATATTTCTCAGGTACATGTATATGTGTGTGTATACATATGGAGTCTTGAGATGTGTTTTCTAATATGTGTATTTTGTATAAAAATGCAACTCTGTGACTTGTACCTTCCAGTTCCCAGCACTGCTGCTGTCCTCCATACCAGAATAATAGGCCAGCAGTGGAGCACTTGGATTAATTACTGGCTGTAAATCGTGTGGAGCTCTTTGGGTAAGTGGTTCAAGGGAACTGTTGTTCCAAGTGACCCCTGTTTTTCTTCCGTGGGTGTCCAGAGTGGGCAGCCTGCTTGTGTCTAGAGTGTTAATTACTCTGTGTCCCTTAACTGGGAAGGTTTGTAATCCTATTTCGGTGTAGAAATCCACATGCCACAAGGCCCAATCAACATCTCGGGTCTCATCCCCTGCCAGTCAATACGCAGCTATTATCCAGAACTATTCCTGAGGAGCTGCTTTGCAGACATGCCAGGACAAGTTTGGCCAGGCCATATTGGAAGATAGTTTAGCAAGGCTGGTTAAAATAATCCCTATTTAATAGGACGTGCATCTTTGGGTTCCCAGAGAATGTCAGGAAGGAATTGCTGCTCTGTAAAGCACAGCATGTTACAGAAGAGATAAATTGTGTTTCCTTGGAATGCTGAAAACACTTCTCATTCTCCCCCCAAGTTCACACTTCCCCAAATCCTGAATAAATGCCACATTGAAAGAAAATTATTCTTTGCATGAGGGAAAAAATAGAAAACAACATCAGATTTTGTTCCCTGACCTCACCACAACTCGTCCTGTGCCCACAACACTCCAYGGTTCTGCCAGGTCCAGACAGCACAGGGAGCAGACTAATTTTCCCTGTTTTTAATCCCAAAGCTGGAGTCCATTAGTTATAGTAAGGATCCTTGGTGGGTGGTGGCTTGGTGGGTTTTTTTTTCTTGATCCTACTGAGCTCTTTGCTACAAGTGAGTTAATTACTGAGTAACAAAGATGGGGCAGGGATCCTTCTCGCCTAACTTGGGAAATGAGCCACGCTCTGATAAGAGATTTCCCCCCCCTCAGGCTATATGATATATGAAGGATGATTTTTCAGAGAGTTCTATTAGGTTTAAATTAGTAAAAGGAAAGGAATGTATGTGTTCAAGTAAGTATCTGAATTGATACTTTTTGAGCTGTCATGCTCTGTGCTTACAAAATGAACCTTTTTTGTCCTTTTAGGTAAACGGGAACCTATGTTCTTTCCTACAGCAGTTGGAGGAGGAAGAACATCCATACTCTCTCTCTGTGATGTCAAGATACACCTCAGAGTGTGGGGAAGAGAAAAAAGGGAGCGACTGCTAAGGGAATTAGAATACTGGAGCTGAGAGCCTCGTCGAGAAAACATTGCCTGGATGATGTCACTGCCYGGAGCCAGTTTGAAGTCGGTTCCGTTAAAAGCAATTGTTCAAAGTGGAGCAGATCCACAGCTCTCACTTCAGAGTCTAAACCAGCTTTTATCCTCCCCAAAAATCAGTCGATGTGCAAGTTCACTCACCGTGCGATGGGAGGGATGCTCGGGTATGTCTGATGGTACCTACAGGAGCGCTGGCCCATGTCAGGAATACCCTGAGGAAAAGTCGTGCGTGTTTACGGGAATCTCAGCACTCTTGGCATCCAAATAAACTTGAGGAAAGTGTTGGCCATCATTGCTGGCATAGCAGACAGGGACTGTGCCTCGAAATAGAGCTTGGCAGAGCAGCGTTGCTGGCGGCTCGGTGGAGAAGGCGGATTTACTTTTCCAGACTGCGACATTTCATAAACATTTTCTGTTTGTTGGAGCTGTGGAACCTTACCAGATCAAACCCAGTGCTAATCTGCCGGAGTCGCCTCCACAGACTTTTGTCTCCAGTGTGTACACACATCCAATTGCTGCACTTTGGGTTTGTCCTGGGACATTTATCCCTTTGTGTTTGTCCATGAGCACGTTGGAACAGCCCCACAAATCCTCCAGACGATGATTGATTTTGTTTTATCTGGTCCTGATAACTTAACTCCATTAAGCTGAGAAGCCCTTTGATGCAGCCTCTGACTTTGGGGGTTGATCCACCATCTCCTTCCTGACATATCGGGCCTTGGACTCACTCCTCGGGAAGGCAAGCTTGGAAGTGAACATCCCAGGCTGTACATAAACCTCTCGGTCTGAAGCAGGACGCGGAAGGTTTTTAAATCCAAACCGGTGTTTGGAACCCTCAAGGAACAGCATGAGGAGCATCCCACAGAAACACACGCAGTTTGACCTGCGAGAGCTGAGCATCCTCAGGCTGCTCCAATCAGGTTAGCGTTCATCTTTATCCTGTATCGGGACACGGGAGCGCTGTGGGAGAGGCGGTGTGGGGACACGGGAGTGCCGGGACACGGGAGCGGTGTAGGTCAGGGGTGTTGGGATACGCGAGCGCTGTGGGACGGATGTGTCGGGACTCGGGAGCGCTGTCGGACGGCGGTGTCGGGACGCGGGAGCGCTGTGGGTCCTGGGGTCCGTCGCCACCCCCCCCCAGCCTCGCCTCAGGGTGCGCGCGCGCGGGCTCGTCACGGTTGCCAGGGCCCGGAGCAGTGGGCGGGGCAGAGGCAGATCTCGACCGGCCAATCAGGAAAGATTCGGCCTGAGGCGGCGGCCAATCGCCGCCGGTAAACAACACGCCCCYAGCGAGGCTGGGAGGGCGGGGCGAGGGCGCTGCCGGCCAATCGGCGGCCGGGAAGCCCGGGCCAATCCGGGCGCGAGAGGGTTTGGGCGGTCTTTTCAAAACGGGTGAGGCGCCGCTCTCGTCCCTTTAAAGGCGTGATGCGTCCCTCGTTGTGCTCCTCCGCCTGGCCTCGCCTTCCCGCCGGAGCCGCGCGGTGCAGCCCCGCTCCCCGCCGATCCGGAGCACCGCGGCCCGGCCGCGCCCTGTCCGGACCTCGAGGACTACTCGGGGCACCGCCGAGCCGCCCGGGTGGTGGCGGACTATTTGATTTCCGCCTGCCGCCTCACCGGCGAGGATCGCTCCGCGCGGGAGAACAAAAGCCGTGGGCGGGGACGCGACGCCGCCATCTTGGAGTGGGGCCTGGGCCGGGGCGGAGGCGGGAGCTGCCGGGGATGGTGCTGTGATGGTGCTGTGATGGTGCCGTGATGGTGCCGTGATGGTGCCGTGACTCCCCGCGGGGGTCCAGGCCGCCCTGCCTGGATGCGGGGTCAGCGGCCGAGCCCACCCCGGTCCGCGCGGTGACGGGAGCCGGGCTCGCCTCCCCCTCCCCGAGCGCTGAGGGCCGCGGGGGGGGCCCGGTGTCCCCTCTCCTCCGGCCTGTGGGGGCTCCTTTGTTTCCCTGCTGCGGAGGGGAAGGAGGCGGAGGAAAGGGAAGATGAGCAGCGAGGCGCTGTGGCTTTTCAAGCAGCTGAACCTCCATCTGGAGCTGGAGGGGCGGTTCCAGCCCCGCGAGAAGGGGCTCAGCCTCATCGAGGRCGCCGCCGAGGTGCGTGAGGGGATGGGGGGGCTCCTCAGGGCAGAAAGAAAATTCCAAAAATGTCAAAGAAAATTCTAGCTAATAGGGGACGTGTGTTGACTGCGAAAAATTAATTCTTTTCTCTGTACGTGCCACTTGCTTTTGTTTTAACTCTTATCTTCATCTGTAGGCATTAACGTTCCATTATCCAAGAGCTGCCACCCACAGGGCGAGCAAAATACGTAGGCGTTTAATGTTTATTGTTTAAATTTACAGTGAGCACAGAACCAAGAGGTTCTGTATTGTTTTCGTCAGGGGAGCTTCCTGCCGCTGCAGGGGAGGTGGGATGTCAAGCAGGCACTTAACAAACAGGGAAACCACCAGCTTTTCGTTGGCAAGGTCTGGGGAGATGACCCCAGGCACGCTCGGTGCTGAACAGCAAAAAGTAAATTGACCGTAAACATTTCTGTTAACGACTGGAGTTCGTTACTGAGTTCAGGGCAGGCTTATGTTCCGTCGGGTGCTTGTGAGTTCTTTGGGAAGGGCCTTAATGTTTAACAAAAAAAAAAAAAAATTCCTGAGATAAGTCTGCTTGTTTGTTGTGAAAGCAGAACTGTTGTTTAAATATTGGCGTGCAGACAGAGCGCTGTGCGGTCATCTCGAAAGTCGGGAGTCACTGTGTTTGCCTGCAGTTGGTAATCTTAAATAAGTCTTAAATGTGTCTTAAAATAATCAAGTTGGAAATGTGGTTGTGCTATTGCRCTAGTGAGACTCAGGACCTGGCTGTAATCCCTGCACCTTGGATGTGGTTTAAGTGTCTAAATTTATTAATTTTTCTTTAAGTTAAGTGAAATCAAGTGTTTAAGGAAAAAAAATTGCTTCTGTTTGATCGAAATAAAAGACGATGCAGGGAGTGAGTCGCAGTTGTTGCCGCTGCCGTGGAATAATTCTGACTTTGCCTCTCTTGCTGTAGAATGAAAACGCTCTGTGTCCAAGACAAAGGAATGCCAAGGTGGAAGATCTCTGGAGTCTGACCAACTTCTTTGGATTTGCAACTGAAACGTTTGTTTTGGCTGTCAACATTCTGGACAGATTCTTGGCTCTTATGAAGGTATAAGTGTGGCTGTTGATTGATTCTGTGTTTTCAGCAACAGTTCTGAAGGTCTCCTTTCTGAACCTGGAGTTGAGTACAGTTCCTTTTACCTCTAAAGACAAGTATCAGCTTGATTTATTTCCTGTGATAAATCTGTAGCCATCACCGTGTAGATGTCTAAGAAAAGGGGAATTAAGAAAAACAAATCAGTTAGTGTTACAGACTGTCTCTAGGTACTGTGCTAAAGCTTAGCTTAGCCTTGGCACTGATACCAAGTGATCGCTTCCTGGTTGTTTTTGTCGCGTTTGTGCTGCTTTAAGGCAGGAAGCTTGGACCTAAACCAGTTCCTCATTAGATCAGCAGAAAAAACGAAGTTGCATCAGTTCTCTGGTCTGGCCGTCCTTGAGGTGGCACAAAATGTTATGCTGGTAGATGGGAGAGAAGAGCAGAGGCAGGAACAAGTTGTGGAGGGCTGGGCTGCCTGGAACAGGCTCAGACTGGATTTGCATGGGCTGTAAGTGAGAGTGGGTGAGCACTGCCGCTTGGAGGAGCGGGGAATTGCAGTTCCCACCGTGATGTATTTGTGTAGTGATGGGGAAYAACTTGAGGAGGGGCTGCTCAGCTGTCCAACTTCACTTCCTCAGTCCCAGTGGACGGGTGCTGTTTTGTGGGCTCTGCCAGCCGGGTTTTGCTCCAACTCAAGTGATGGAACTGGTTATAACTCGGGGAGGTGTAGGTGCTGGCTGACAGCAGCTTTCGTGGAGATCAGCAAGTCTTTGGCTGCTGAACTGTGGGTATTCCAAACACAGTTGCTGTCCAAGCCTGGTGTTGATGGGGGGGGGAGTGTATTCACGGTGCTTGCTCTTCTTCGTAGGTGAAACCGAAGCATTTGTCTTGCATTGGAGTTTGCTGCATCCAGCTGGCCGCCCGCGTCGTGGAGGAGGAATGCAACATCCCATCTGCCCACGAGATCATCCGGATCAGCCAATGTAAATGCACTGTGTCCGACCTGAAACGGATGGAAAAGATAATTTCAGAAAAGTTGCACTTTGAATTTAAAGCTACTACTGCCTTAACCTTCTTGCACTTGTACCATACTATTGTACTCTGTCATACCTCAGAAAGGTGAGTTGCTGGTGCTTTACGTGTGTTTGCTGAGCCCTTTTTAATTCCCTCTTAAATGATTGCAGCATTGGCTGTAGATGAGGAAGCTCCTTAGTTTTTGCTCCCTGATGAGGCATTGCTTGTTGATCCAGACCCTTTCTCTCTTGGATGTCTCACAGGAAAGAAATATTGAATCTGGACAAGTTGGAAGCACAGTTAAAAGCTTGCAACTGCCGTCTAGTTTTCTCTAAAGCAAAAGTGAGTAGAAGCAGTTGTTGGTAACTTCTGAGCGGGTTTATGATGCCTGTTAGGCTGACTGCTGCTGTCTTGTCCTTTTAGCCATCTGTCCTGGCCTTGTGCCTTCTCACTCTAGAAGTTCAGACATTGAAATCTGTTGAGCTACTGGAGATCCTCCTGCGTGTTCAAAAGCATTCGAAGGTAGGTATTTTCAATGGATTGTTTTTCCACTTGTTTGGAGYGGCACTGTTAATGATGGATGATGTTATGTTTAGGGGACCCCTTAAATGGGTCCCTAAATGTGTCTTTACAGGTTCTGTTTGGYGCCAAGCAATTAAAAAACAAGCTTAAATGTATAAAATCAGAAGAACTGCTGACCTAATATGTGCACAATGCACGCTTTAACAAGCAGCTGATTGAACTTGTCCAGCTCTAGCTCTGTGTTCTGGAGAAACTTCCAGTCTGTTCTGTGACTGCTGGGCTGGTTATTCTTTTTGCCTGAATAATTGGACCCAAGGGAGTGGCTGTATCTGTGTCAGGGGAGGTTCAGGCTGGATATCAGGAAAAGGTTCTTCCCCCAGATGGAGGTCAGGCACGGCACTAAACAGTCTCCCCAGAGAATGGTCACAGCACGAAGCCTGACAGCTCAAGGAGCTTGGACAATGCCCTCAGGCAGAGAGTGGGATTGTTGGGATTGTCCTGTGCAGGGCCAGGAGTTGAACTCTGTGATCCTTGTGAGTCCTTTCCAGCTCAGGATATCCTATGAACTACACTAGGATTTATAACTGGTAGCTCCATGCTGCCTCAGTTGATGGCCTAGAAGAGGCTTTTTGCTCTTACGGTSAGATTGTACTACTGCGGTTTCTTAAGGGATGGAAGTAGTTCCTAAAAGTACAATATTACTCTATTTTAAAAGAGAGTTTAAAAATTTTTACTTCCATTTTAAAGTAGTTTAAGAAATTTTCATTCCATTTGAAAATGGAATTAAAAAAAATTAATTCCATTTTAAAATGGAGTAACCTTTGTTTCATTTCTCCTTTGGAAGTGATAATGAAAATGTTAACAATGACTGAYAGGCAAAGTGTCAACCTAACTCCAAGTTGAACAGGGATGTGGCTGGGAGGTGTGTAGGAGTTGGTAGTTCACCTTCAAAAGGAACTTTGACAAAGGTATCACGCTTATGACTCACTTCTGTCTTGACTGATGTTTTTTCCAAGTCTTTTCCAAGAAGGTAAAAGGAAGGGATGAGTTATCTTTAGAACCTGTGTGTAACAGTCTAAATAACTTCTGGGGTTTTTTTCTTTTCAGATAAGTGATAGTGACCTACTTTACTGGAGAGAACTGGTCTCTAAATGCCTGGCAGATTATTCTTCTCCTGAATGCTGCAAGCCTGATCACAAAAAACTTGTTTGGATTGTGTCGAGACGTACGGCCCAAAACCTCCAAAACAGCTACTACAGTGTTCCCGAGCTGCCAACGATCCCGGAGGGTGGATGTTTCAATGGAAGCGAGAGGTTGGTAACACACACGTGCTTCATTTGTCAGGAATTCTCCTTTTCCTGTAGTGTGCATGACAATTTCATATAATAAGGCTTAGTCACTGCCACTTGGGAAAAAAGAAAGTACYAGCTCTGAGAATGTTGATGGGCTTGGAATACATCATAAACACAGGGAAAGAAGGGGGGAACTSTCATTGTGGTGTTCAAAGGTACTTGGCAGGGTGGGGGAAGGCACTGTTGGTTTTAAGGTGGGAAGGCTTACAAAGCATTTGAGTCTTCTGAAGGAATTAATGTTTGATGTCTGGAACACTGGCTGCTTGATGGGTAGGATGTTGTTGGCATCAGGAAAATTGTGCCTTGTTAGGATTTGAGCTTGAGGAGCCTTAAGGAGCTTTAAGTCGAGGAGCATTTAGATGTGGGATGTTACTACCAGGAACAGAGAAGTGTGCGAGAAACTGCAGGATTGAGGAGTACTTTGCCACTTTGAAAGGGTTGTGCTTTGTTAAAATTACCTTTCCCACTGTTCCTTCTAGTGAAGACTCCTGTGAAGACATGAGCAGCGGGGAAGAAAGCCTTAGCAGTTCTCCTCCGAGTGATCTGGAAGGCACCTTCTTCTTTGAACTCAAACCTAAACCCAAGTGGCAAACTCTCAGCTGTCGGTCTTAGCTTCTTAACTGAATCTGGATTGTATTAGGTTGAGGTTTTCAATGCACCATAGAGTCTTTTGGCAATAATAAATGAGGTGGTAATCCGTAAACTGTATTAAGGCAAAAGTTGCTGTGGTATATCAATGCTTTGAATGCCTGCCTTGGTTTTTTTGTTGTTGTAACTTGAAGGAATTAAAAAAAAAAAAATACTTTCAGGTCCCCAGATCAGCMAAAAAAAAAAAAAGTTGTATAGTTCTGTTGTCAACAGCCATGAATGTAGTCTTGTACCTGGTGGTGCAAAACCCTCAGCAGCTCAACACCTGAGCTGATGCCAGGGTCTTGCCTGAGAAGCATGGAGCAAGAGTGAGAAACTTTCCTGAAATTTAAGTGGGAAGCCCTTGGCTGATGTAAGAAATTTGCTCCATGGGGCCAGTCAAGCACGGGAGAGGCCCAAGAGAAGCTGTGCAGTTGTCCTGGGATGTTCTCAGGATTCAACATGACAAAATCCCAAGGCTGGCTTGAATTCAGTGTTGACCTTGTTCTGAGCAGGAGATTGGACTACAGTCCCTCTTGGGGGCACCTCCACTCCTTAGTATTCTGGGATTAGATCCAACTGGCTGAGTAGGTTACGTGGAATGGTGCATGTATATGGTGCCAGGCTGACATGATTGACYCTCCAATGGGCCAAACACTGAAACTGCTTTTCCTTTTCAGCAGGGTTTTGAGTTGTGTACTCCAAGTAGCAATTTTTGAAGCTTGGCTTTTATAAACTTCAGGGATCCCTATTTCACACCAGGAGTATGCGTGGTAAGCAGGAGGTTTCTAGTCAATATAGTTTTCACGATGAGATAGTATAAATTCTGTGGCCAGGAGTAATTTCATGTTTTCTTTAATACAGATGTTTTTACACTGAAATTCACATTGTAGGCTTCAGTGTGTTTCAAATCTTAACATGTCAATTCATGCTATTAGCTTAGACTTCTTAACATGGTAAATCTTGCTAAGTCTACATTCCTTTGAATATTTAACCCTTGTAGTTGTTTTTCAGTATATTCATGTTATTGATTGAGTCATAATCAGACTTGTTTGCATGCTGATGTAAAGCAGTTAGTGCAGGAGAAGTTGAAATTATGCAGTAAAATATCAGGTAAATGTGATGGTGAAGTAGTTAATGTAATGGTTTTTCTTCTGAACTTTGTTATCGAAGCACARATTCCAGTCTAATTGTGTTTCTCTGTGACGAGAACATGGCTAAAGCAGATTAAACTAGCTCAGAGTAACGGTGTGAGGTGTGGTGGTGCCAAAGTAGAAATGAAGGAGCAAACAAGCTAAAAGCTGTTTAGTAGGTGCAAGCGTTGCTTTAGAAAGGTAAGAGTGATGCTGTAAGCCCATAACTGTTATGTGATTTCAGTTTTCTAAAAACACACAAAAGTTTACAAAAAATGTATATGAAAATGTAAATTAAAAAAAAAATGTACAGAAAAAAATTTAAAACAAAAAACCGAGCAGAAAATACTGTATTTTTTTACATTGTATGTAACTTTTTGTAGGTCTGTGGCATGTAGATAGTAATTTATTGTGTACTCTGTATGATATAAATACTGTACCTCTGAAGACTWCTTGCTGCAAGTCTCTGCTCACTTCAGGAGTCCTTGGGTAAGGAACCTACTGAGTCTTGTTTCGTTTGAGAACAAAAATAAACCAAGTGCTGTATTTGTTACCTGCTGTGAGTGGCGGTTGGTTCCTTGAAGCCTTTGGCTTCCTTTATGCTGTGCAGGGTGTGTGATCCCACAGCTGGGTTCCAGCTTTCCCAGGGGTTGTGGCAAGYAGTTGGCAAAGGAGAGACTGCAGTACTGGATGGGAATCTCCTCAGCTTTGCTCCTGTCAGTTCTAGAAGCTGGCGTGAGGTATTCTGTGCTTATCCCRAGTGTTGTGGATTTGCACATCCAGAGCTCCTGCTCGGAGTCAAGGATCATTCCAGGTGAATTCCTTTGGGTTCTGCAGGAATTGTCCTTGCTGCTGTTCTTCGTGTTGAAACCTGGTCTTGGGATGTGTCTGCGTCTTGGCAGTCCGGAACACCTCCAGTARCTCATCGAAGGCACGCTCGAGCTCGTGTCCTTCTGCGTGCGAATGCCTTCTGGCTGATAACTCACCCATACCACTGAGAGCCCATTATAGACTGGAGCTGCTCCTCCTGCCAGGGCCTGGTTCAGAGCTTGCAGAGCTCTGGTTGCTTGCTGTCTTTTGCCAGCGCTTTGAAAGTGAAAGACACGTTCAGCTTCCACTTCAAAGGTGCCTGCTTGGGCCACCTCAGCACAGCCCCCACCTGGCTCGGGAGGTGGCAGGAACACGTGCGCTGCGTAGGTGGGCTTGGGGAAGGTGGGAAGCCGTGGGCCGTGTCCTGGTTTACACAGCGTGGGAGACTAATGGAGCTTGTGGTGTGCCATTCAGCCCTTTTCAAGTTCATCCCACGAAAATAAACCAGCTTGGAAGAACGTTGTATGGTTCACTTCTGTGGTTGGAATGATTTAGGCTCAACTTTGATTTTGCCAGGTCAGATAGCTGTGGATCCCTCTGAGGAGGTTTGCCTGGCTTCCTGCAAAGAGTGGGGATTTTGGTGGTTGGCTTGTTTTTAATAGCAGAGGTGTGCCTGCCTTTTAAATGCTGTGTGGGGCTGGCTTTGTACCACGTGGCGGAACTTGGAAGGCTTGTGGTCTCGGGAATTCAAATGYGTGCTCATTTTCATAACTGCTCTGTCAGTAAGACTGGTTTGGGTGGGGGGTGAGGGGGCTGGAAGGGAATGTTTCTGTGGGGAAGCCATCTCCTGGAACAATTCCAAGCCGTGTCCAGTTTCTGGGATGTTACGCCCTGTGCTGCCGAATCTATTGGAAGTGTAGTGCTGAAGGTTCACACAGGTTTCTGGGAGGATCTTGGGATGTTATCCTGCTGCTCTCCTGTGGGTTGTCATTCCATAATTCAATAATTATAATAATGGCCTTTTAAACAGGAAACTTGACTTCCCCACCACTTGATGACATCTAACAAGTGACACAGAGCAATAAATCATTCAGAATAAATCAGTCAGTGTGTTCAGACCCTGGTCTTTAGCAGCTCCACCTTTTTTTCTGATGGAATAAGAAGGATATTCCTGTCTGTCAGAGCTCAGAGCACTCTGTGCACTTAGAGCACCATATAGTAAAGGAGAGAGTGGAACTGAAGGGTCTCAGGCCATTTCTTTGCTTGGACTAACAGGTGAATGAGTTGTTCTTGTGGTCCCACTTGGCTGTCAGGGCTTCGAGGCTCAACAAAATGGGAATCACTAAATACTTGGCACATCTTGAGTATTATTTATCTTGAGATATGTGTTGCAGCTGTGTGGTGTCACATGGCTGTGCTTTGTGGTGTAAGCCTGTGGCTGGTGTAGTACATCTCCTGAAAGCAGAAAGTTGCCATAACAACTGAATGAAATCAATTAGAGTAATAAGCAATTAAAATCTCATCCTTAGTGTTGCATAAACATAGTATTTTGCTCATGAATTATTAGTGATCTTGCCTCTAGACCTGTACGTTCTGGTTCTGATTTGCAATCTCAACCATTTTTGAATTAATGAAGCACTTAATTTCTCCTTCAAAGAGTGCTGGTGGGGGGTTTTTTGGCTGTAGTGAGTAGGTTCTTCATCAGAGATGTGAACACCATTAAACATCTAAATGAAGGAAATGTTTGTGTTGGGATTTCCAGAGCGCTCGGCACTGGCTACGTTCCCACCCAGTGAAGTCAAGGAGAAGAGTAGCCTATGGTCTAGGGGAATTTTGTCTGGGGCCTAGAAGGGCAAAGGCAACTCCTTCCTCTGTCACATGCTTTCTCCTTGACCTTCCATGAACCTCTCTCTTCCTTTGTTCCCATTGGTAGAACAGAGCCAGGAATAGCTCCTTGCCGTGGTGCTCGGTTGTCAAGGATAAATCAGCTCAAACAGGGAATGACAGAGCTGCTCTGGAAAGGTGGGATGTGTGAGGGCCCCTGAGGAAGCAGGCCTTGCAGAATGTTGGCTTTGCAAGGGCCTGTAGGCTTGTTCTCCAGGGATTRTGTGTGGATGTGGGTGAAATGTTTCTAAGGTCAGAGTGCAATTTATAATCCCGAGTCTCCAAGGAACTTTGGAAAACATGACTGCGGTCCAAATAGCGGTCTTGTCGTGTACGGTGGCTGAGTCAGGGATTTAGGAAGCCTTTGCCTCCGGAGCTCAATTATTAACTCTGTTAGGGAGCAAAAGGACTGGAGGTGATCACTGGCTTTCTCATGGCAGGATGACAAAAGCCAAGGCCGGCGGTCTGATGGTTTGTGCCGCAGATGATCCAAAGCTGGGTGTGGTGTCTGTGCCAGCTCTTTGCCCAAGACGTTGGCACAGTGCATCCACAGGTTATCTGTGCGGTGCCTTGTGCTTTCCTAAGCTTTTATTGTTCCACTAAGTGCAATCCTGCCACCTTTATCCTGCCTGGGCAATTGGGAAAAGCCRCACACTCAATGCTGTTAATGCAGCATGAGCTGTGTGTATCAGTTAAGAAATAAAATGTGGCTCCTTTGAAGGAATTGGGATTTGTTCTGTTCTCAAGATGTGCACATGGATTGGTTACCTCCACAGACTCCCATTGCCGTTGGAATAGCTGTTGGAGTATTCTTCCAAGCCCAAGTCTGATTCCCTGTTGGTTCTCAGGGTATTTTCTTTAACACCAAGCAGGTGATGATGTATACTCCTCCAATCCTTGTGCAGGGACGCTGTGTGGCTCCTAGTGCCTGTGAAAACATGGATTTCTGCTCCAGTGGGAAAAACCTGTGCACTTCCTTGTGTGAAGCAGCAAGGAAGGCACAGCTATAGAACGTGTTGAGCGTTTGTTGATAGTTAGCTGAGTGCTGGGCACCTGTTACAGCTCTAACTGGTGTGTAATTCTCCATAGAAGAGATTGGGATGGCTTTGGATTTCTGTGGGAAGCAGCTGGAGGCTTGACTGTTAAATAAACTCCTATTTATGCTGTGCTGCATGTCCTGATGCACATTTTAATCGGTGTTTATCTGGAAATTGTCAGTACTGCCACACTTGTTGGAGAGAGGCTTTGTGCAGTGAAGAATTTACTAACTCTTCTCCTCTATTTAATGGGCTTTGCCCACAGTTGCCATGGAAGCCTTGCCTTTGGCATGCCCCTGGGATTCATCCCTGAACAAAAGGTCCACCTGGAGGCACAGGGCTGCACTCTTCCTGTATGGCTTTGTGTCCACAGAGGGTTAAAGCCGTGCTGGCTCTGGTCATAAATCATCTTCTGCTTCACTGGGGTCAAAGCTTTCATGTTATACTTCCTTTAGATCCTTCCAGGCCCATCTTTTAGACATGGCTATCACTCAATATTGTTGCTCTGTGATCAGTTTATATCTTTTGGCATCATTTCATGAGCTGGGAGCAGGGAATAACTTGGTTTTCAATCAGCAATAGTAGGTGACAGTGCTCTATCGTCCCTCAACTGATGCCCTGTGTGCCTTGTTACATAAAAGGCAAATAAAATGCTTTGTGAAGTGTCTTGCTCCTTGGAGGTGTTGGGTTGTCAGGCCTGGAGATCAAAGTCCTTTTTCAAGTAGCTGACATCAACACACACTTTTCTGTCCTTCCTCTTGTCCCTGCCTCAAACCCAGCCTCAAGGGGCTGTGTTTGGAGAAGTGTGTCTGTGCCGTGGAAATCTACCCAGGTCAGTAAAGCTGCTTTCCCATCAGGTTGGAAAACCCCTCACATCTGTGTGCCAGTTTGGGCCTGGTCGTTTGTGAGGCTCAGTCTCGTGCTGTCACCTTGGCTACGGAATAGTGAGAAGCCTGGATTAGTCCTTGTGGTGTTGTGTTGCTCAGGGAAACCCAGGATTTATTATTTCTGGAGAAGCTGAGGTAGGAGAGGTAGGGAGCTACACAGACTGGCTTTTACCACAGATTTTTTAACACATTCACAATAAATCTTTAGTCTGGAATACACCCACTCTGTGCTCCAGCTGCCAGTCCACCTTGTGGGATCCTGGAAGCACCTCATTCAGGCCAGTAGGTCACCTGTCTCCTCCACCAGTAACCTGGACTGGGGTCCAATTTATAGTTTGCTGTTGGAGCAGGGATTGCTCGTTCAATAGGATGCATACAAGCATGGAATTCCTTGAAAAGTACTGCTCAGGGTAGGACTGATCAAGTTCCCAGCAGAGGAGATTTAGGGAGGCTACTTGGATTGCCAAACAGGAGCAGTGTTTTTCCATCTGTGTGCAAAGAGGGTGATTTTTCTAGTCGCTGCACACCTCCATCTGCCTCTGCTTTCTGAAGAGATGAGCTCCAGAACTCAGATCTTGTACATCATAGGGTTATCCCAAAGGGAAGACAACACCTGAGTTTTACAAATGTTAGCTTGAACAAGTTCTTATCTTCAGTTAGAAGGGCTTTGGAAACAAGCAAGCAAAGTTGTCCTGCCTTACTGTGGGCTAAATGAAAACGAAGTCAGAATGCTCCTGAACTTCAGGAAGTCTGAAATTCAAATCTGCACTTGGAGCCTGGGCCAGCCTCTTGATTTCCATTGCAGAAGTGGAAATACCTTGCAGCGGATTGAGCCAGGAGTAATTGGCCAGACCTTGTGTCTTAGCAGAAAGTATTGAGCAGACAGAAGGAAAGATCACAAAGTGTGAGATGCAGAATCTCTGTTTGACCGTTTTATCTCTAGTCCCAAGCATTTTTAGAGCTGACTGGTAGTGCTCATTGTATATGCGGGAAGGATGATCTAGGCTGGAGCATGATTTCCAGGGAATGGGGGTTTAGGAGAAGCCATTCCCCATACCAAAGCCAGAGAAAGAAAGTCAGATTCTCTGGGTGTAAGATTTTATCATTAAAGGCTTGAAAATAAACTCTTCCGAACACATTTGGAAAGGTACCTGAGTGTGATGGCTTATTTGAACCTTGTGATAGCATTTCCATGCCCTTGTGGGGAAAAGGAACCTCCCTGAGAGATAAATCATCTAGGACAGAGGTTTTCAAGTGCAGCCTGCAGGGTGCTGGAGGCTTGACAAGCCTCTACGTGCAGCCTGTCAGGGGATTTCTTTTAAACTAAGGCGTTGCGTTGATCTGGGGTATTTGTTGCACCATGGATGAAGGATACGTGACCCAGGCCTGGCAGCCCCCTGATGGAGAGGGGCACTGGGAATGTGTGGGAGGGATTTTCCTAGCAAAAACCTGCTACAGCTCTCTTCAGGCRTGAAATAAGGGCAGTTGGAATTTTTTCAGTGCTTACTGACAGTTTTAATTGCTTTTCTGAACACTGTTTCTGGCTGCATCTGTCCTGGGTAACCTGCCACAAAGCAGCTGGAATACTGAGAAAACCCCCTGTTTTACAGTGTGCATCCTCTTTATCGTGGTTAGGGGAAAACAAGCTCAGAGCTGCATCTGTGTGGAAATATGAACAACTTGGAGAAGTCTGGCAGCAGAGCCCCTGCAGCCCTCGGGGCTGCGTAAAATGGGTCACTGGAAGCATGTAAGCAGAATGAAAGCGAAGAGGAGAGCCTGTTAATCCTGGATTTTTTGGCTCCTTAGGCACAAATTTAATGTTAAACTGCTTTCTGACTTCAGGGATTGGCACGTGCTAAAAAGCTTTGCTACAAAGAGGGGAGAGAGCAGGAGGACATAAATGAAAGGGAACTCCTATGCCTGTGAAAGCAGCAGTGATTTAGTGATTTTACTGAGACATTTGAGAGGGGATGGCAGAAGCCTGTAGGAAAGGACACAGAGGGTAAAATGTCAGTCACTTGTCTTCTCATTAGCTCAACTCCTGTCTTCCTGCTGTCCATCACCAGGTAGCTGAGGGAGGCAGGGAAACAAGCTTTCCCTCTCAGGTGGTAATGCTTTGCCACGAATTGGGCAGCATGGCAGTTCCTAGCTGAGCCCGGGTGCAGAGGCTGCCCTTGCAGCGAGCTTCCTGCTCCTTGTGGGAGGCTCAGGGGCTATTTTTGTATCAGAAAGGCCTGGGAAGCACAATCTGGCTCCAGAGGTGACAGGCCTCTTGCTTCATTGCTCCTCTCACAGCTACTGATAGTGGTCACACTTCCATATGTAAGTACACAAAGTTCTTCTAATTGTTTTACTGTAGTTTATTCTGGTGGCTCCTATTGAATTGCTACAGGAACTTGTTTGTTCACAGAAACATGCCTTGCCCTCACCTTGTTTCAGATGCAAGTAGAAGTCTCTGTTTGCACAGTGTTCCTCTTGACTAAGTGTTGTCAGGCTTGTTGGTGTCAGTGTAACTTTTCTTGGAAGCAGTTGAGTTGAAATTTACTCTTTGTTAGAGGGTGCTCTGCCAACACAGCAGTTTCCTAATGGTTGAAAAGATGGTCTTAGGGAAAAGTCTGTTTTCTCAAATGAAGTTGAAATGGGGAGAGCAGCTGTTACCGTGTTGTGAACCTATAGCAACAGCCTTTTGGGTTTTTTGTGTCTTAATTCTTCTGGTTTGTTCTTTCTGGGGAGAGGTGTAAGATTTTTTTTTGCCTGACCAGTCTTGTCATGCTGGAAGTAGAGGAATAATGAGAGATCGACTGGAGGAAGGAACAGAGCCAGGATTCTGCTTTTTTTCGACTCAAAACTTTCCCCTTGTGTCTTTGAACCAGCCTGTCGTTCTCAGTGARAATGTTTTCTACAGAACAGAGGTTTGGGGTTAGGACAGCATTTTTACTTCCATTTTAAGTACCTGTACCATGAAGCTGTGGCTGCCCCATCCCTGGAAGTGTCCAAGGCCAGGTTCGATGGGCCTTGAAGCAACCTGGTCTAGTGGAATGATGTTTAAGGTCCCTTCCAACACAAACCAGTCTGTGATTCTGTGTGCAAGTGGCTGTAGTGGGCCTCTGTTGTAACCCTGAAATGCAAGAGCTTACTCTGGTTACGTGAGCCTCAAAAGAAGGATTTTTCTGTAGGTGTGGTGGAGACGTGGGCTTGAGGTTAGGCAGGAGGCTGACTAACCTTAGGAGAGGCTGGGGAAGGAAGGTGTGAGTGTGCTGCTGTTTGTGCAAACACCCTGATAGCTCAAGCAGTTCAGAAAACAGCTCAGAAACTCAGGAAATATCACCAGGAAACATCATCTGGGCAGGGCAAATAGCTGCAGCGTTACCTGTGAGAAGGTGGGACTGGTGATGGCTCGGGAGCGTGACACAGMGGTGTGATTGGATTTGCACCTTCACCTGGATTGCCCTGTCTGAAGGAGAGGAGGAGGGAGGRGAGGCGGGCAGGGCTGAGAGGACGTGTCGGGGAGAGCCTGGCACGGAAGTGATGCAGGGCCAGTGGTGGGCAACACGTCTGCCTCCCCTTGGAACACGGGTGTGTCACCTTGGAGCTGTGGACGAGCTGGGACAGGGACTGCGTGACCTCCTGCAATGTCTGGTGGCATTGGAGGCAGGATGCAGCAGTCTTCCTCTCCTTGCCTGAAGTTGGATACAGCTGAAGTAGCAAAACCATTTCAATGGCATTTAGCACCGTGACCTTTAAACACTTCCACAGGCTGATCCGACAGCACAGAAAACACTTTGGATGAGGCAGGGCTCGATTTAAATGTGCTGTGAATCACTCTTGCCTTGCTGTTGGTCTCTCAGTCCCAGGCATGTGAGTTTGGGACAGATAAATATCATTTCCTGTAGCATGACAAATTAAACTGAGGAGGGCCCATTGCAGTTGCCTCAAAAGGCTGTGTGAGTGTTGAAGCAGTGGGATAGACTTAAAGTGTTGGTTTATGTTGGCTATTATTCCCCAAGTATTAAAACTCCCATCTTTTGAGGGTGTTTGGCGTGGAAATGCATTTTATCCACACTCCCTGCAAAGCTCCGTGCTCTCTGGGGAGCAGCTGAATGCCCTCCAGCCCCATGGCCTGGCTTTCCCAGTATCACTCCCCTCCAGCTGGAATGRTAACCAGTTGTACCAGACAGGAAAAACCAGGCTCAAGGTGGCTGGGACGTAACTGTCAGACAGGCTGGTTATATCTGCCAGTCTCCAGGGCTGGATGCTTCCTGGGGGGCAGTTTGCAGGAACCCTGGGGAAAATGCTACCCCATTCCACAGGAGAACTTTATCTTTCCTCTCTGGAAGTCTGACACTGCAGGCTGGCACCCGTGTTACCTTTTAGCAAATTAGAAGCCAATGGTGTCTCGGGGAAAGCGTGTCTGTGGGCTGCAAAAACCCAGGAGGAATTAGGAAAGAGGTTTGCCCTGAGCTCCCCTAAACTTGGATCCCACTGTTGTCCCACTTTTGGGGATGCAACAAAGAGATCCCAACTGTGTGCTCTCCCAGGATTTAGCCACGAACGGGGTGGGATCATACACTAGGGCAATGGAAGCAGGCAGCCTGTGCTCTGATTGTCCAGCTGCTCCCAGTGGGAAGCCTCAGCCGTTGTGTTTCTGGACTTCCTGTGACACTTAACAGCTTCCAGCTGTTCCCAGGTGTGCAACTGAACAGTCTCAGGCTCCTGTCTCAGCTTAGGACTGCTTAACCTCCCAGCTTTCCAGCTGGGAACAGAGCCAGGGCACACATGCTGAAAAGGCATTGCACATCAGCTTGCATCTTCATGCCTCTGGCAAAACTCTAGGTATGATAACAAGGCTCTGGAGTTGGGAAAACAGGAGTGATGTAGGCTTCATCCAGTCCCCCAGCCATGCAGGAGAAAGAGGCATCTCTGTGTCCTGCTCATCTTTCTGGGTGATCCGTGCAGCAGTCTTCCTCCATCCTCCTTCAAACGAAGCTCTCTTTACATTGCTGCAGGGTTTGCAGGGTCTAACCTGCATTTCTGGATTTCCAGGATGCCTCCATGCCTCTCCCCACCCAAAAACCTCCCCTAAACTCTGCTTTGCTGCAGAACATCAAGACAAGCCAGTTTTGCTACTGCTCTTGCCTGGGAATTGAGCGAAGAGCACCAGCCTGCGTGTTTTGGGAGAGGAGGAAGCCCTCCTTTCATCTCGGCTCTTGCCTTCTCTTTCCTTCCCCAGGTCTGAGTTTCCTCTGTTCATTCCCACTCTGACACCCCGTTGCTTGGTCCTCCTTGGCTGCATCCCACCTCCATGCCCATTCCTCGGCACCCTCTCTTTGTGTAGCACCCACCTGTGCCCAGCTCTGCTGACACTGGGTTATCCCTTGGCACTGGCACCGGGGTTGTGAGCAGAAATGACAGGSTGGGGGAAAACTTGAAGCTGGTGGTTCAGAAATACTTCTGAAAGCTGCCTTTCAGGGGAGAAAAAGTTCCGTGACAAGAGCAAAAACATGTAACAGCTACAAAGATGTTAATTCCTTTTTCCTGTACAGTCAGCTTGGATTGTGATCCTGTTCCTAGGACCTGGATGCTTGGGCAGATCCAGTTTTTCCTCGCTTGACTGCTATCCGTGACACTGGTGTCTGCTGCTCTCTAGCGGTCCCAGCTCTGAGCCTGCACTCACTGCAAAATGAGAACCTAGTTGGTGCTTTTATATATCTATATTTATTTATTTATTTATTTATTTTTACAAAGCTTCCTACTGCCATGGCAAGTCTAAATCTTGTACCTACATGATGCAGGCTTTTAAGCTGCCCACCTTCCCCCAGCCCCAACTGGGAGGCAGGAGGAAAGTCCCTCATTTTGTTGCGTTAAGGTGATATGTTATATTGGGAAACATCTTTCCAAGTGCCTTCCTTGTACATCGCCACCGCCTTCCACATAGCCAGAACTGCCAGGTGAAGTGCTCACTCCTGTCTGCCCCGAACACCACGGGAAGGTGGGGTATGGAAGRGAGGGGAAATGCCCAAACAGCTTCAGGAATGTTCTGGATTCAACCCAAGGCTGTGCCCTGCAACAGATTTGAGTCTTTAGGCCTTATTAGTTCTCAGGGTGTGTGTCGTAAGTGACAAGGGAGATAAAAGCTGAGGGAAGATCAAAGCAGGTTTCATGGTTTTTATGGCTTTGTGCTTCTTGGTTTCACTTTCATGCATCTCCCGAAGCCTTTCTTCTCTCCCTGTGCGCTGCCCTTTCATCTCCCTCCCCGTTGCCACCTGGCAGGACAGAGCTGGGTGACCTCCCAGCCTGGGGCAGGACTTGTGTGCTCGACCCACCTTTCTTTCACCCTCAGATCCGAGCAGTGTTGGATTATTTCAGCCCAAGACAGCTCCTTTCAGTATCAATTCTTGTGGCTGCTGAGATTTACATCCTTTGCAGAAGTTGGGCTGGAGTTTCTCCGCCTCTTCTGAGAGCATCTCTGGTTGTGAGGCTCCGATGTCCAGAGTGCTGATTCAGGGGTGCTRGTTCCAAGAGAAAAGTTGACAAGGGGCTTTCCAAGGGGAGGGCTGCTCATTTCATTGGTATCGCAGCTTCCTCCTCAGTCAAGACCTGGATTTCCCCTCCTTACCATGTGCACTTCTACTTGCTGCTAGAGAACAGTCGCTCTTGGCTTGGGGTTTTTTTTTTTAATATAAAAGACTCTATTGCTGTGGAGGCTTGTGGGTGAAATGTGGGGAAAGCATCTTCCCCAAGGGAAAAAAGTGGGGGAACACCGGGAAGAAAGAGGCTAGGGAAAGGCCTTAAAACATTAAGTGGACATTAATGAAAATAACTATTCTGGGTATAAGCCCAAGTGTGACAGTCGAGTTTGGGTCCATTCCTGGTGTGTTTTTACCCTTGGTGTGGTGGAGGAGAGGCACTGTTTTTCCATGGATGACCTACTGTCTTCTGACTTAGCCAGTAGAGAATGGGTCAAGGGCATGTTAAGCTCTACCAGAAGGAATAGTTACGGGTTATTCTGCAAGCCAAGTAATGTGGAGACAGCTTAATTATGGGCTCAGCTAAAATGGAAACCACGAATAATTGGAAAAATATAAAATGTTTAACCAGACTCTAACCGATCTTGTAGCTGTATTTATCAAGATGTCAAACTCCAAGGAGAAGGGGAGGAGACTTTGCCATAACATTCCTGGGGAGGTTGGTGCCAGGACTGTTGCAGTGTTTGCCTGAAAAGGCTGCCCTTTATATAGGACCTAATTCAGCTCCAGCAATCGGAGCCTTTGAGTTCGGCTGAAACTTCCCAGCTTGTGAAGCACAGGCAGGATGTAGCTGGAGGAGTTTCCAGGCGCACGTTTTGGTTTTGTGAATAGACCTGGAGCGCTTCTTCACTAGCCCAAGAAGGAGGTGCTCAAAGCCAGGGACCTTCCTCCCAGCCGACGGGGATGGTTAAAACGAGRGCGGCGAGGACACGCTGTGAGGCACAGCTCAGTTATAATGCACCTGCTTGCTGTTTATTGGCTCCCTCCTGTTGCAGGATGATCATTTCCCTCCTCATCCCCTGGCTCCGTGGCCGGAGGTTGAGCCATCCGCTGTCACCGTCACGCCGATGCAAATGTCCAACGGCGCCCACTGGCCCGGCGGCACCTGCGGCGTCTAGACCGGTTCCTGCGCCCGCATGCAAATGTGTGGGGAGGGAGACGGGGCCCACGGCCCTGGTGACACTTTCTGGGAAGGCCCTTGGGTCCCATTCCTGCTTCACGTCCTCCTTGCCAGGCAGAAGTGCCGTTGAGGAATAACGTCGCTTCTCTGCTCGGCGTTGGGTTTGTTTCGGATTAACTCGGATCGGAAACGGATCGAGAGCTCAGGAGGAGCGCGGGAGTGCCGGGGTGTTCTCCGCGGTGCTTTTCTAGTGGCAAGGGCAAGCTGGCACAGCAGTCTGGGGGTTTTCGCCTGCGCTTGCTCGGTGCCATTTGCATCTCTGGGGTGGTCGGGATGTCCCAGAAACTGTCCCCACTCTGGGGCYGGGCTGTGACAATGTCTGCTATTGCTGTCCCTTCAGCAGAAAGCTGCTCCACAGAGGTTGAAAACCTTTCTTAAAAGTTTTCTGTAATTTCTCTTGTTCTTGCTCCGAGCCTTTCTCGATCTTCCTTATCCAATCTCTTTCAGAGCTCCCTCTTACCATATTCCCTTCTTTAGCCCTCCAACACCCCAAATACTTTTAAAGATGCCCATAGCAGGCTTCTCACCTGCTTGCAGAGGTGTCATCACACTGCTCTGCTGTCTCCAAAAATGAGATTTTGTCCCTGTGCTGCATCACCAGCAAGCTGTGCATCTTCACTTGACAGCAAGTAGCAGTGAGCTCGATGTGTTGTTGAACCAACCTAATTTTGGACTGATTTCGTTAGGCTTTGGCTAATTCTGGTGCTCTCATGTTGATGCTGAAATAAGTGTGGGTTTCAGGTTTCTYGGGTTTCGGCAGGAGGCATCTTTATCTTTGAAGCAGGTGATGGACCACAAACCACAGTGGTGAAGATTCACTGCAGTTGGGGTTTTTGGAGGATAATTTTTTTAAAAAAMCCCACAAGTTTGTTTTATTTTCTCTCTCCTGTAAGGAGCCCTGAGTGAGTTGTGGGGAAAGGAGGGGTGAGCTGAAAAATCACTTTCTCTCAATGCAGAGTTAATGGTTTCAGCGTGGCTGAGAGGTTTGCTTGCTGCAGATGTCTCCTAGGCAGCCTCTTGTGAATCCTCTCTGAAGTGCAGGAGAGCTGGCGTCTCCATGGCATTGACATCAGGGTTGGGTTTCTGCCCATCCTGGTAAACATGGAAAAGGTTTTCCGTGTGGCCTTTAGGAGCTATTTGCACCACTTTTTTTGCAGGTCTCTGATTTCAGTGGATTCAGCAGGTGTAAAAAGTATTCTAAACATCTAATAAAAATTAGGTTAAAAATTACTAAAATCAGAGTCTTGCCTGCACAGGGGCAGCTGCTGCAGAAAATAGAGAAGCTGTGAGGGTGCTTTGTACGTGTTCCAGTTGATGCTGGCCTGGATGAGGCCACACATCACTACACGAGGGCCACTCTTCCGAATTCCTGGCATCCAGGAAGCGGTCAGCTTAAATATAGTCACGGGCCAGATCCTCACCCTGCTTCTCCCTTTGGAAAAGTACTACTCCTTGTGCAGAAATACTGACCACTGCCACGACTGCGGCTTTTCCGTCTGAGAAAACACCACGGTGTTCATCAATTGCACGTTACTCATCCATCAAAACCACCGCGGCTGCTGCCGAGCCGATCCACAAACCCTGGGATTGCAGTCATGTTCCCCTTTCTCACAGCTTCCACCTTTGTTTTGCCTTTCCTACGCGGAGCAGGAACTCGTAGCAGCTCCGGGAGCAGTTTAGCAAGTGCTTGTCTGCTGGGGGTTCACCTGGGGGAAACCAAACCATCCCCTCCGAGAGGAGGCCAGAGCTGGGCTGTGTCTGGGTATGAATTGAGGGCATGTCTGAAGGGGAACCTCTGGAGATGCTCTGCTCATTCAGTTTGCAGAGGTGACCAGTCATTTCTCCTGGTAAATCACTGCCTTTCCCACYGTTTTTTCCAAGACACTCCTGCAAAACCCAGCAAAAGCAATCCCTGGTTGAGTTTCTTCCAGGAATTCTCTGCAAGGAAATTGAAAACTCTGAAAGGATTGAACAAAAACCAGTTTTAAGGCTATCTTCTTTTTCACTGCTGTGGCAGCAAAGCACTCATTCTCTCCATAGGATTTTGGGAATAGCTCATGGAAATTGTCCCTGGCCTCTCTGTGACCCTGGTGTACAGGGAGTTAAACTGCTCAACTGTCTCTTGAACAAGCACTTCACAGGGGTTTTGGACCTATCTCAGAGGAAAAAACACATTTTCAAAGAGAGATGTGTAGCTTGAGTGGAAGAGGTTTTTTTTTAATTTACCATTTTGTTGCTATATAAAATGCTGATGTGATTTGAAAGCTCCAAATTACAACATTATCGCACAACCACATCTCTTTTCTTCTGCCCTCTTCCTTCCTCCTCACCTCGCCATGCCACATGTCCTTCCCCATTTGCTTCCCGAATGGTGACTTTGCCGACTTTATTGAGGGCAAAGCCCTTGTCCCACCAACCCCAGAGGGCACGGGGTGCTCCTGTGGCCATCCTGGGTGTGTTACTCACCCAGCTGAGCCCAGTGAGATTTGAAGGACCTGAGTGGAAACATAGAGCAGAGAGATCTTGATTGTTTTTCCACGGCACGGCGTGAGGCATTTTTGCTGATGAAAGAGGCTGCAAAAATAGTGTGGGGAAAATATAGCCCCAAGAAAGAAATATGTAAATATCTGAGCACACTAAAAATCCCCGTGCTTAGTCAGGGGCTTGCACTCTGCTTTTAATCTGGGCTTTTTTTGTGGTTGAGGGGTGAATACTCAAGGGAATGAAGGGTGATACGGGTACAAAACCAACAGAAACAAGGTGTGGGGGAGATTGCACGGGGAATCCAAACCTTGCACGCGGTCCCAATGGCTGGTTTTAATCAATAACATTGTTAATCGAGCCGAGGCGGCTGCGGGAAGCATCCGAGAAGTGACATCACCTCTCTCCGTGCTCCGCCGGCTGGGTGCGACTGCTGAGGTGTGAATTTTGTGCCTGTGTCGGAGCGTGACCCTCCCCAATAAATAGGGGTGTTTGTTCACTCAGTTCCTCAGAGCATCTCCGGGGCTGAGCCTTCTCTGAGGATGGGAGCCCCCCTGCTCCCATGGCTGCTGCTGCTGCTGCTGGTGATGTCCCACTCGGCCCACACAGGTGAGCTCTGGGTGGCTTTGCTGGCGTCACCTGCATCCTGCGCCCAGAGGGAGAGGGGGAGCTTGGGATCCTCCTGCCTCTTCAGCCGAGGGTTTGCCTTGTAGCCAGGCAGAAAGTGCAACTGTCCTTTGCTAGGATCTGGTTAAGCTTTTGGGAGCCGTGTGGGAGCAGGGAACTGAAGTAGAGGCACAGGTAGCTGCGTYTCCCTGCAGTGCTGTCAGTGAATACATGGAAAGGGAAATTTCCTTTGGCTCTGGGAGTTGCTGCATCTCTGACAGCGCTGTCTGTGCCTGTAAGCTGCCACCTTCTCTCTCTCTCTCAGCCATCCTGGAGGTGAATGGGAACCTGAGCTGTAGGTGTGCCAAGACCACCTCGGAATACATCAGTCCCAAGAAATACGAGAGCATTGAGATAAGGCCTGTGGGCAGCACCTGCAGGCGCATGGAAATCATGTAAGTGCTGCAGGGCTCTGCTACTGCCACCATCCTGCTTCTCCACTGCCTTCCTGGAAACTAGACCTTTCCAAAAATGCCACCGGCTCACTTGAAGTATCAAGTGTGGAAATGCAGGTCCTCAGGGCCTAAAGGAATCTTTCCAGCAAGGGAAAGTGTGATTTCCTCGTGCTGGAGCAGAGGGTGTTTGCAGCTTGGAGGAAGCACTTCCTCAGACACTGAGGCAGGATGAGCCATAATTAATTTTTCCAGATTTTTGTAGCTGCTCAGTGTTGATATGTTTGTAAATCTCCAGAAAAAATTGTCTTTGAACAATGTTCTGGGCTTCAAGTCTCTGCTCCTCATGGGGATGTGTTTCATCTTGCTTGTTCCTGGCCATCCTGTGGCTTCCTCTGTCTCTGGCAGCTTTCTGCGATCGCTGGCGCTGTGAGCCTTGCCCATCAGCTGTGGCTGCTCACATCCCTGCCTTTGGAGGGGACAGGAATGCTCAGGAGCTCTCCTTGCATTTCAGAATTAAAGTAAGAACCTCAGGGAAGGTGTGTGTGAATCCYGAAGCCCCTTGGGTAAAGAAGCTGCTGAAGCGCATCGCCAGCACGTAAGTTGCTTTTGCTTTGATGGAATCCCCTTTGACTCAGGTGTCCCTGGACAGCCTCCCAGCACATCCATGGTCCTGGGATGTGCTCATGGTCCTAGGAACTCTCAGAGGGGCTGCAGGTGTCCAAGGGACCCACTCCCAAGGCGATGAGGGGCCAATCTTTGCTGTGCAAAGCAGCGTTCAGCCCAACACAACCCGTCTGTGGGTYGTGCTCTCCCTGGCTTATGCACAGTGCTGTGCATCCAAAACATTTTGGGGAAAAAAAAATGGGGGGAGCAGTGGCAGGAGCAGGGTTTGCTTGTGGCAGGTGCAGCAGTGGATGCTGGACTGGGAAACCTGCCCTCCTTTGTCACGGCCGTGCTGGGTTTGTGGCTGTCCCGGCAAGCGATCCCTGCCCTGGGGAAATGGCAGCAACTTCCCTCAGCTGGGGCAGGAGCTTCCTCCCCCAGGACCTGCTTTTCTCTGCATTCACACATTTCTCCTCCCTCTGCTTTTCGCAGGAAGAAAAAATAAGTTTCCTGCTAAGGAAGTGGATGCCCAGAGCCCTGAGATGGGCTGGCGGATGATGCCCTGGTGTGCAGACCTGGCTGCTCCTCACTTTGCCTTCGCTTCCCCTCCTTCCTGAAAGCCCCACATCCGGCTCCGGTGGCAGTGGCTGTGGGGAGGGTGGCTCACTGCTGGCCCCAGCCCCACAGCAGGTTTGTGGGTGTGTTTTTCCCTGCATTTGGTGCCTGGATCAGTGTGAATATGAATCCTTCATTTATTTACTTGCCCGTGGACTGTGAAGCCATTCCCTGTCAGGGGCTGCTCCTGCTTCTTTAGGAATGACTTTGTGAGTCTTTCGATGTGAAGTGCTCAAGGGACAGAGGGTGTTTCGGGGGTTTGTGTGGCACAGCATGGCATGTCCTGTCCCAGGAGCTCAAGTCCAATAAAATTCAGGATTTTTCCTTCTGTTGTATGTTCTCTGGATCTCCTAGCTTTGAAGCAGTATATGACATAGGATCATAGGACAGCTTGGATTGGAAGAGACCCCAAGGCCCATCTCGTACCACCCTCTGCCATGGGCAGGGATACTTCCCCCTAGACCAGCCTGCTCCAAGCCCTGTCCAGCCTGGCCTTGGACACTTCCAGGGATGGGGCAGCCACAGCCTCTCTGGGCCTCCCCACCCTCACAGACAAGAATTTCTTCCCAGTATGCCATCTAACCCTGCCCCCTGACAGCTGAAGCCATCCTCCCTTGTTGGGAGTCCTTCCCATCATAACCTGTTGTGTCCCTCGGTGCTGATTTGAGGGCAGATGTTGCTGGCCGGGAAATGGGTTGATCCAGTGAATGTGCCCCACATCCAGGAATTGTGATGGGGCTGAGATTTGCAGGCAGCTGTAAGGCTTTAAAAAACAGTCCAGGTCAATAGGGAAATGTATCAGGAATGGGCACGAGGTCACTTGGCAGAGTTTTGGGGTAAAAAAATCAAAAGCAAATGTCACCAGAGCTCTGCTGGGCTGTGCCTTGCAGGGAGACAACGTGGTTGTAGGAGAAATGAGTAACACCTGATCATGCAGGACAGAAAAGCGCCCCAGAAAACCTCCGGGCTTGTGGGGCTGTGTGGGCTAAGAACAAAGTTGGCGGAAACAACGAAGACTGGGTGTTGTAGAAAGGGGAAAAGAGAGCCAGTTTCGGGAAGCCGGGGCCCCTGCCAAGCCCCGGGCCACAATTTATCGGCAGTGCTGCCAAGTCAGCAAGCGCTGTCAGCAGGGAGCAGAGACGGGCAAAACCACCCCTACCCCGGGGCCACCCATTCCAACTCACTTCTCCTATTTCCCTGCTCAAATAGGGGGATGCTGCCGGAGCCGGAGCGGGGGCCGGCATGGCTGCATGGGTGGCCCTGCTGCTGGGGGTGCTGCTGGCGACCCACCGCCCTGGGGACACAGGTGAGGCTCCCCGTGCCCCCTCGGGGGAGCTTGGGGAATGCTGGGGGGTGGGAGGCTTTCAGGGTTTACAGTGAGTGATCCTAGTGGGATGCGGCAGGAGATGTGTTGCCCAGGGAGGGCTTTGGGGTTGGCAGCAGGTTTTGGGATGATGTGTGAGCCATGGCCATGTGCCCCTCCAGCAATCCTGGAAGCCAATGGCAACCTGAGCTGCCGCTGCCTCAGAACCACCCGAACCTTCATCTCCCCAGAGAAATACAGCAGCATCGAGGTGTGGCCTGTGGGGAGCAGCTGCCGGCGCCTCGAGGTGATGTAAGTGGCTCCGGGGGCCCTGCTTCCTCTGTCTTCCCTGAATTACTTCAGTTTCGTGCTCATTTTCTTTATGAGAAAGGTGGGAGGCTCAGCTGTCTGCAGGAGGGGAAGTGACTTTGCTGAAAGCCCGCGTGTTTTCTAGGATTAAGCTAAAGAGCCTGAAGAGGGTCTGCGTGGATCCTGACACCCCTTGGGTGAAGAAACTCTTGCAGGACCTCCCTCACTTGTAAGCCTCCCCTTCCCCCTGAGTGCAAGGGGCTCCCAGTGGGACCAGGGGCATCCCGTGGCAACCTGTCTTCACACGTTCCTCTCCGCTTCTGCTTCTGGCAGGAGGAAGAAAAAGGCTCCCCGCTGAGGAAGCTGCCACCGGAGGCACGGCCAGATGTGCTGGGCCCAAAACTGCCCCTGTTCCCCCTCCTGCTGTTGCCTTACCCCAGTCCAGAGGGGAGCACGCTGCCACCTGAGCCCCTTTCTATGCCCTTAAACCCTTAAAAAAGCCCATCCCTGCTTCCAGCCTCTCCCGTCCTGTAGCCATGCGCTGGGTGTCCCTTTTGGGCACGACCCAGCAGGCCCAATAAAGGCGGCGGCCCTTTGTCACTGTCCCTTGCATCCCTTCCTGCGGCATGCCGGGAGCTCGGGATGCTCGTGGTGGGAGGCATGGGGGGCACCAGCCTTTGGCCAAAAACATGGGAGGTTTTCGGAGGCGGCCACGGCGGTTTCCGCCTTTTTCGTTGGGGAGGCGGCGCGGGCCACGTGCGGCGGGGGGAAGCGACGGCAGGGAAGTTGAGGCGTGGGGCAGCTCCTTTTTCCTCCCCCTCCGGCGCTTCCCAGCCTGCGAAATCCCCCTCGGGGCTGGCTATAAAACAGCCCTGGCGGAGCTCAGAGCGGGCAGCGAGGATGCAGGTGCTGCCAGCAGCGCTGGCCCTGCTTCTGCTCCTGAGCAGCTGGGTGCCGGGGAGCGGTGAGTGACTGTGGGTGTCCATCTGTCCCCCCATCCAAATGCCTGAACAGTGGCATTGGGTGTCCCAGATGGGGCTGTGCGTGGGCTCTGCTAAGCTGGCAGATTTGTTTCTTGCCTATCTTTCAGCTTGAGTTTTTCTTTTATAGCCTGTGCCTGAGGGGGATAGTGGGGGTGGAGAGGGGGGGAATTTGCCTCATGGGTTTAAGCTGCTTCTCTTCCAGACCCCCGTGAAACTTGAGTGCTTGGTGGGTGGGCAACTGGTTTAATTTGTAAAATGTTGATAAAGTTTTCCAGCCCTGCAGCTAAACCCCCTCCACACGCAGGAAAAGCTTTGGGGCTGTGCTGGGAGGGATTAGCCCTGCTGCAAACCCTGTGGGTGTCAGGGATGGGATGGGATAGTGGGAACGGGGGTGTTCCCATCTGCCTCCCCCACGGGGGGCCGAGACTTGGTGTGGGCTGCTCTGGGGCACAGGTCTGTCACTGGAGAGCCTGCTGACCAACATGAGGTGCAAGTGCATCAAATCCACCGCCCACGTCATCAACCTGGGGCTGATCCTCACCATCGACGTTAGCCCACCAGGGATTCACTGCAGGAGGAAGGAGATCATGTGAGTGGGAAGCCTGGAAACCATTTCCTGCAGATTGCTTGCTTGTGTACAGGTGTGAAAGTACTCGGGGGGGGGGGGGGGGCCCCCAAATGTTGGGATGAGTCTTGCTTTCCAGTTTAAAGGGGCTCCCCCAGTGTGGCACTAAGGTCAAGGCCCCCAAAATCCCATGTCTCTGTTGCCCAGGGTTCATATCCATGCCAAGGGAGCAGAGGGGTTTTCTCTGTGGGTTAGCAAAGCTTTGGGGAAGGGGCGTGCGTGGGGCTGAGGGGTCTCGTGGCCTTGCAGCCTCACCCTGAAGAAGAACAAGCGGGTGTGCGTGGCCCCCGAGGCGCCCTGGATCCAGCTGCTCATCCACAAGCTGACGCAGAGGTACGTGATGCCCAGCCACCGGACAACACCCGGCATCTCCAGCGCCTTGACAGGACCATCCCTGCCCCCTGACCGCTCCTCCGTTTTCCTTTCTTTCCTCCCACAAAATCTGCAGGGATGGCAGCAAAAAAGCATTGCCACGGCCGCGTCGGGAAGCGCAGCGGTGCCGGACCCCTGGGAGACCACCCACTCCATTCTTCCCACTGTCAGGATCCAAGGCATCCACGGTTATTAATTCCTCATGGAAGASTAGCGACACACACCCCCTGCCCTGAGATCCACCGGGTTTTGTGGCACAATGCTGGTGCTTCCTCTGCTCCCTGGATTTTGGCAGGAGCCTTTCCCTGCTTCCTCCCAAAAAAGGCTTTCCCCTCAGGCACCTGCTGTCTCCCTCTGCCCGTGCTGTTCCCACACGCAACCGCAGCCCATCCTGGGTGCCATCAATAAAAGGATGAACGTGCTTCCCCCCTTGGCTGTGGCAGCTCTTTCTGCCTGGATTTGTGTAAAAATTGGGATTTTTGGGGCTGGGAGTTAGGCCAGACTGTGGTACTGTAAAGCCCTTGGCTGTTTTGCCAAGGGTGCTTCCTTATGCGCCACCTTTCCTCTGCTCCAGCTTTTGGTGCCTTTTTCTGACAGCTCCTGARAGGAGCACGTCATGCAGGAGTTGGATAGGGTGTGGTGCTGGCTCCTGGCTGTGGAAACACAGGASAAGTGGGAAATTTCCCAGTGACTGGCTGAGGCTCTCTGTGGAGCCCCATTTTTGGGATGGGGACCCCAGCATGGCACTGCAATGTGCCTTGGCCACATGACTTGTGACTCTGTGCAGGATTATCCCTGTTTACAGTCTGGCTTGGCCATTCTGGGAGGAGGTGTCTGAGGTCTGTAGGAATCAAATTTGTGTCGCCCTCCCACCCCTCTGGATGCCAAAAATGTGTCCCTGGGCAGTGGCAAGTTGGGAAACACCCACCCAGTTTCTCTGTATCCTATTCCTTCCTGCCCTGTGCTCCTCAGGGACAAGAGTAGTTGCAAAAGGGCCGTTTGTTGCCTCTGGAAGGACATGGAAGTACACAGGTGGGAAGAAACCAGTGGATGTTTAGCCCTGTCCATCGYGGGTGAGCAATATACCATCTCCACAGTGGTTAAATTAAAAAAAAAATTTAAAAGGGAAGAAAAAAGTAGCAGTTCAGGGGTTTGATGACCTCCCTTTCCCCAGCTGCCCAAAGGTCAGCAGCCTCCAAGCTGTCCCGGGGGGGACACAGAGCTGGCAAGGTGACACCAGATCCACGGCAAGCAGCATTTCCTCATCCCGGAGCCCGGCACGCTCTCAATTTAAAGCAAAGCTGCTAGTTCTATGAAACAAGGCGTAAATCCCCCTAAAATTGTAGTGTAAGCATGCCCGGGAGTGACTCTGCAGCTCTCCCTGCTCCACGTGCACTTCCACCTTTTCAGGGACGGGACCTTCTGGGTGCAAAGGCAACACACAAGAAATCCGACTAAAAAAACCCCCGAGATTCTAAAATAACCACTGTGAGGTGGCGTGGGAGCCTCCAAAGAGGAGGAGCCCCAGCACTGGGATCACTCTCACCTTCACCATTCCCACGGGGAGGGATCATGCCGYGCCTGGATCTAGATGCTGATAATCTCCTCCTAAAATTGCTTTTAATTTAAAGTGAGTTCCTGGCTGATGCTTGGCGGAGAGGATTAAGATGTGAGCAGTTCCCACCAGGTTCTCTTGGGATCTGTATTGCCTTGGAACACTGAAGGGTGAGAGGGAGGGAGGGTCTCTGACCAAACTTGTGTAACGGTTCACGCTCCTTACAGTGAAAGAAGGAAGCAGAAATATTCAGCTAGATTGTACAAAATTCTCTTTTATATATATATATATATATATGTATATATATATACACACACAAAACCCCRTATCGAACAGATTCACCAGATTGAGTTTTAAAAAGTTGCTTGTAGAAGGGTGTTGGATTTTGTTTTCTCTGCTGGCTTTAGGCAGTGCTGTCGCTTGGGAGTGGACACCAGGCACCGTGTTTTGGAAAGGAAACCGAGGCAGTGAGGAGCAGGGAAGGGCTTGGAGCCTTTTTTCCAGGTATTGCCTGTGACGTGCTGGGAACCCAGGCTGGGAAAAAAGCACCATCCCCTCACTGCTCCTGCTGAGAAGGGAAAACCAGGAGGGAAAACAGGAGGGAGCCGCACAGGAGAGGCAGGTAAACATGTGCATTGACTGAAACATAAAACAAGACTGGTTTTTTTTGTGCAATGTCTGTTAAAATAACATTTTTGTGTTAAAAACCACACGGCATGATGAGCTTTGGGAAGTGCAGCAGAGAAAATCCAATGGAACACCTTCCCGCAACGGAACACTTCCATCCAAAGAAACCAAAGGAAAACCCAACTGGAGCAGCTTACAATGTTTGCCAGGGTTTGGATTTTTCTGTCCCCATCCTCTCCCACCCCCATATTACAAAACATTGGTGTTGGGAGTTTGTTTTTATTACTAAATGGGCTCCTCTGCGGTTCATAGACAATCACGGGTGAATTGGAAATTCCATTTTATACAAACAGCTCAAAAAATATTGGGAGTGAAGTATGGTTAGGAAACACTGCTCACGCTGGGAGTCACCGTGCGTGGAGGAACAGGAGGAGCAGGTTAGCGCACGCCTCCAGAGCGGAGCATCCCCCTCCCCAAAAAACATACAGCAGCTGATGACAGAAAGGTAATGTCCACAAAATTAAGTTTTTCATGCTATTCTACTTTCCAGTACTCTCCAATCCATGTGCCATGGCCAGGTGGGGAACGCTGAGGTATGTTCCAACAGAGATACCTGCACCCAGAGGAAAATCCATCTCTGGAAAGGGCTTTTTGCCACTTTTTTGTTGTTTCGTTTTGATTTGCTTTTTGCATAAAGCAAGTGCTGCACAGGGCTTTCCCCCAGCTCCCATCACTTCCAATTGATCCCAGACCATAGATGACGCCTCCATTTTTTAGGCACTTCTTTTCCAAGGGAGTTGTCACTTTACTGAACCCATTTTTGCGTTCCGGCCCACCCCACCCCCTCCTTGGCCCCCAACCAGAGTCAGGGAATAGTTTCTCCTCTAAGTCCAATTGATTTCTTTCTTCCCCCCTATGGATAATTTCCTATGTATAAAACGACAAAGGAAATGTTTAATTAAAGAGGAACAGCCTGACTTGGCAGTTTTGCAAGACAAAAGATGGCTCTTTAGTATTTAAAACTAATTTCACAATTTAAATTGGACTTTTTTTGAAGTATACGAATGCGACATAAATATAGGCTTATCAATCTGCTTAAAAATTTCATTCACATCATGGAAAATGTTTTTCATTTATTAAAAATATCACATTTGGAGACTAGAAACAGTAAAGTGCATGAAAAGTTTCAAATAGAAATTCAAGAAAATCTTATAGCAGCAAAAAAGCAGAATAAAGAAAAACTTAAAAACACAGACACGACCTTTTCCTATCACYGTGCCTTTTCTTTTTTTTCAAACATTAAGTAGCCAAACAGGGTTTTTTTCATAAAGTTGCATCATGTTTAATGCCTCTTGAGGCACAAGGTTTTGAACTGGCCACCCAGAGCATTAAAGGAAGGAAAAAAGGATTTCCAACACATCCAAAGAGTATTAACAGTTGGGAAGGAACCAGCAGCTTTTTAATGCAGCCCTGACTGACAACAGCTCCCAAACAAATTGGAATCAGGAGGATTTAGAGCTCGAATTTGATCACAGATATTTGGCTATCTTTGGTTTTCTGATAGTATTGAGACGAGGGGCAGGGCCATGCTGCCAATCATTTATAGTCAGGTATTAAGTGCTTTGCTAATGTGCAAAATTTATGTTGGATGCAGAGTTCAGTCTCCATTTGGATTCAAACAAACAGTATTTCTAATATTCTTCCTACAAAACAAGCATCCCTAGTTCTGTTTTTCTTTCTCCTAAAAGGTTGGCTCAATTTGCCACGTTCTGGAAAAAAGCATTACCTTGAAATATGTTAAATGCAGGTTTTTAAATCTCTTTTGTCCATTTAGAAGTGCAGCTTCCTACTGAAAAGAAAAAGCCAGTTTAAAATAAAATTTAAAAAAAAAAAAACCAACAAAAATTAAATTAAAAACCTGGAAAGGGGAATAATACTTTGGTTCCAGCCCTAGTGCCAAATGATACCAATATGCACCAAAATGTGCAAAATCTCATATCAAACACATAAGGAAAGGAGCTCGAAGAAGCATCTTAAGGTTGGCCATACTTCACTCCTATATACTGGGATTTACAAGTGTACAGGTCCGTGAGAACAGGTCCGTGCCCTCCCGGGCAGGCTCCACTACCTCCGGGAGGGCAGGTGCACCCCGTTGACCAGGGGCAGGAGCGGAGGGTGGAGCTCCAGCTGCGTTAACAGTGAGAAGTGGTCGGAGGGGATGTGCGGGTGGGGGCACCCCGTGATGTTGTTGTCCACCAGCCACTGAGGGTCCAAAGGCCCCAGGACTCCGAGCACGTTCATGTGAGTGTTGGAGTAGAAAATGTAGTCAATCACACCCTGCGGAGAGAGGGAGAGACGGCGGAGTGAGGACGGGGCTGGGCCAGAGGCACCGCGCCGGGGGCGGGGGAGGGCACGCCCTGCGTCCGTCCTCGTTAGACCAGAGGCAGCCACCATCGGGGAGTTAACACAGCAGTGCCYGCCCTCTCCCAGAAATCGGTGCTTACTTTGAAGTCAAAAGTGTAATTGGTGTAAGGCATCAGGTTGTTCTCGTAGGCGCTCTTGAGCTGGAAGCCGTGCGTGATCCTGCCCTCCGAGGCTCCGTTCTTCCCGTTGCCGCTGAAGTTCATGAGACACTCGTTGTAGCGCAGCTCCTTGAAGTCCTTGTGGTTGTCAGCCACTATCCCGTTGCTTAGGTATTCCACTACACCTGTTGGCAAAGGGAAGGACTTTGGCAGTTGCTTTGCAAGACAACACTGGCCTCGGAATGTTAAAAACCAAAACGCCACAAAGACACGCAGAATTAGCAAAGCAAACCCCTCTCCTTAGAAAGTTTTCACCGGGAACTCACATCTTTCCTACTTATAGCTCCTCCAGGCACAGGTATTTAATTAATGATTTATTTAAGATCTGATTGTGCTGTTCTACACTTTTGTAGGTGCAAGCAGCTTTCCTGGAGCATACAGCTGACCACGAAAAGCAGGCGACTCAACTGGAGGACTCGCAGTCTCCTCAGCCAGATTGCCAAAGACAGCTGTTCCTAGGAAAGCTTTCATCCATACCTACCCAAGGGAGTGCAAAACAACCCCGTTGCCCTCAGAGGAAAGAGATTACTTGAACATTCTAAGTAGGTAAGTTAAAAATTAAGCTGAAACCAGTCTTACCTGAATCAGGCAGTGAGTTGAGATCTGCACACAGCACCAGAGGGATAGAGTTGGGATCTGCTGTCGGGCTACTGGGCCTGCTTGAGGCTTTCTCCAGGATATTTTTCAGCTCCGAGACGAACATCATGGTCTGGATGAGTTTCACATCTGAGTATTCGGGGTCCCAGTGCATGTGGGCATTGGCCACGATGAGCAGCTGTTTGTCCACGTGAAGTGATTTCATACCTGGATAAACAATTTTAGCAGTGAAGGGCTGTGTGAATGCAGCGGGTTCCTCTTGTTAATACTCAGGGTGTAGCTCCTCAGGGCTCAGGGTCGGACACCCCAGCAGATGGGTGTGTTTTCATTGCTTAAACCTGCTGAAATGCCTGCAGAATGGCCCAGGCAGCTCCTTCCAGCCCTGGAATTTCTCTTCCTCTGAAGCGATCAAAACCCCAGCCATGCAGACAGAGAAGGGTGGCAATTTTATCTGTGTTGGAATTGTCTGCTGCATCTGATCAAACTTAATGAAAATGTGACAGTCAGTCAATCAAGAGGCAGGAAAAGATACCTGATAATCTCCTTCTTCCACATCAGTACATTAGCACTGACATCTAATCACTGGGGGAGGGTGGAAGGAGTCAATCAAGAGGCAGGAAAACAGAGTTGAAAATGTAAGTTGAACACAATTGACAACTACTGGTAAGAGCAAATGCATGTAAACACAGCGACCTTGGGAAAGCTGAGTTGTTTGAGCAGAATTTAACAGAATAAGGAAGCAGGGATAAAAGCTTGACAGGAGAAAAGTAAATGCTGGGCATCTTGCTGTGAGTGTGACCAGACCAGGAAATCATATCATCTGTGCCCTGTCTTAGCCACTGACGGGCTGGATTTGGTTACACCACCAATAGGAACAGCATGGATTACCTAGGAATAATTCATGCTGAGTATCAATGGGAACACCACGGTCATACTCACTTGCTCCAAATAATTCCTTGTGCACCTCCAACACCACGGCGACTCCGATGTTGTCCTTGGTCATCACTCTGTTCAACATGGCTTCCGAGCCCTCCGAGTTGGCCATGGCCACCTGGTTGAACTCCACCGTGTGCTTCTGCACCAGCGTGAACCTGGGGCAACAGGAGAGAACCACCAGTGAGCAGCTGTGACCCACAGCTCCTGTGCCAGTGTCTGGGTCTGAAAACCATCCCTTGTCTGCTTCCATAGGCTCCCTCTCTTCCAAATCGCTCAGGCTTGTTCTAGACACGACCCCAGTTGTTTCTGGAAGCATTTTTGTTTCTGGAAGCAGTGACTACTCTGAAAGGTGGCTCAGGCTTTGGGACACTTCCATCCTAACTCCTGGAAGCCGTTCTGAGGCTTGAACGTGTTTTTAAAAGCTGCTGCTGGCCCTTACTTTTCAGTCTTGAAGAATATCGCACAGCCGTCCACATGCTTTTTCTCCTGCTCAGACATGATTTTGGCACGTGACTTTGGAGAAAAGAATCCGTCGTATCCCCGCTCCTTCAAGGCTGGCAGAAAGAGGGTGAAGTATTGCTCCGTTTCCACTTCCTGGAATTGAACACAAACACCTCAGGCTAAAGACGTGAAGGAAACTCTTCCTTCTGCCTGCCCTGGCTTGCAGTCAGAAAAGCTGCTGTCTGCACAATCCACGTCACTTCCTAGACTAATGGCCTGCTGGGAACTGATGTGCATTCCTGGATTTCCTCGAATCCCAAAGGAAAAGTGACAGGTGTATTTTGAATAGCAGTAGATGACACCTGATGTTTTCAACATTGGAATACGGATACACAACTTGTATTGGGAAGACCTGGAATTTGGTATCGAGCAGGTGAATAGAGTGTTCTCAAGGGGACATTTAACGCTAAAGGTGGAGGTTCATGTTTTCTGTTTCTGATGAAAAAATGCAGTTATTTTCCAATTACCTGAAGACTAATGATATCTGCATCACAGTTGACGATTTCTTCCATGATTCCCTTTTTCCTGTACTCCCAATTGAGTGCCCAAGATGGGCAGTAGCCATAGAGCTGCCGGGTGGCGTACTTATCACACAACACATTGTAACACATAACTGTAAATGAAGCTGGGAGGAGAGAGGGAAAGAAAGGGAAAGGTTGTCAGCCTCTGGAGATTGCACTCTGGCTTGGGCAAGAGCGGCTGGAAGAGTTATGACAAAGCCCAATATGAAAAAGAAATGACCAGCATCCCATTCAAATGACCAAAATGGTATTTACAGCACAGCCACACGTTGATTTTTCTAATACAAATGAGCACAAATTGCTATTTTCACTCTGATCCAGGAAAATGAAGCCCAAGACAAGTTTCTCAGTGGGTCATCGTGTGAACACAGGGAAAAGAACCACAGATTTACCTGAGGGCAGAATTTGGTCTCGTTCTTTTAAAGTAATCCACGGCCTTGGAGGCAGCTGCTCTGGATGAACTACAAAAAAATTAAACCAGTGATTAATTCAGGGTTTCTATTTGTAAGTTACAAATTTCTAAGTCAAAGTGATGACTGAACAATAATGTGCTTTGCACCCCCAAATCCCTGAGTCTTTTTATGCTTCAGGGGAGGCAAAAATCATTTAAATGAGTAGCTCTAGTAAGGGAAAAATTGTAATTTGTAAGATTCATGACTATTTTTGTCTCTTGTTTTCAGATTTAGAAGCACCAGTGAAATACTCCTGCACGCTGAATACTCTGCTGAAGAAGGAGGGGTAAATCCTGGCATGGTTCAGCCATCCCTTCTGCAAGAACCTCACCCTATAGCCATCATTCCTGCACTGTCTTAAGTTGGGAGACATCAAGTGGCAAAGCAGAAGGCTCCATCACAGAATCACAAAGCAGGACTCAAGTCAGGTACTGGACGTTCTTACCGGCTTTGGTGTTTCTCAATCTAAATTTGACATTCTGCTTGCGTTCAAATTATTATTCCTAGTAGGGAGTACCAAAATGGTTACAGCAAGGCAGACTTTGCACTTGGTTGGTAATTGAAGGGTTTCAAACAGAACGGAGGGAACATCTGGCAGGAACATGGGAGAAGCTTAGACAATACACATCAGCCTCTTCCACTGTGTGTGAAGGTGTTTTTTGGAATATGACTGGAGCCACCTGACAAAAACACTAAAGCAGGGAGGAAATACTCTCCCTCCAGTGGTTCAGAGTCTTGTTTTAGCAGAAAATACTACTTTTAAATCCCTCTAGTCCATCAGATCCATAGGGCTGTACCTGCTAGATTGTCGAGCATGTAGTTCAGTAGCTTTCGGGTTCCGTCTGGATCCTGGTAGAGGCTGAGAATATCTTGGGATAAAGGATTGCCTGCCAACAGCAGAAAACAACAGTGAGGTGATTAGCTGCCTGCCTTCCTTGAGGCTTTCCACCCAAAGAAAATCTCCCGGAACGAGAACAGACAAATTGACTCAGCAGGTTAAAGGGTTTATTTACCTGTCTGCAGATTTGAAACGGGCTCCTAAGGAAGTTTAACAGCCTTAAAAGGGAAGCATTGTTTTCCCAACTGCCAGGTCATTTTTGCTACAAACTTAACATCTCAAATAAACTGTAAGAACACCTTGAGGTAATAGAGGAAGGTTTTGAGCCCAGCCCCCTTGTAGGAATATGGAACTGGAAAGAGCTCACCTTTCAAACCCAGGGTCTGTAGCTGGAAAAGCCGTCCAAGTTCATAAGGCAAAACCCGTAACAGATTGTTATTTAAAAGCAATTCCCTGCAGCAAATGCAAGAACACTTTTGATGAGTATCACTGCAGAAGAAAACTCCTAAGGTGCTGTAAAATGCTCGTCCTCAAAGAGGACACTTTTCTGGTTGAAATTTTCACCCTGAATTTTATTATGGAAAGATATTCCAATCTTCTTGTGTCAAAGCACGACCGAAATTAATTCGTTAGGAAAAAAGGGCCACAAACCCCCCAAAGCACAGGACGAAAACAGTGATAAGTCAATGATCAGAAAAGAAGCCCAGTGATCCCAAAAGTAATTATTAGAACTGAAGTTCTGTACAAACCTGGAATTTTTCAGGATTATTTGAAATACAAGCACAGAAAGCAAACTGAAACTTTCGGTCCCGATCCCATGATAGAGGTTTTTTGGGAAGTTAACCAGAATAACTCCTCTCACCTGAGAGACACCATGTTTCCTAGTTCTGCTGGTAAACTTCTGAGTTTGTTGGATGACAGATCCAGGTAAACCAGATTGTGAAGCTTGGCAATATCAGGTGGAATGCGAGTAAGGTTGTTGTCATTGAGGTGCAGAGCAGTCAGGTGCGTCAGCGACCAGAGCGACGTACTTAAGCTCCGCACTCTCCCTGAAAGAGAAGAGCAAGGACCCACCTCTTCCCTCTGGAACCACCAGTTATAAACTGGATCTGGTGTGGTCTGGGGCACCAAGTATGGGAATTTAAACTCAATGGTTTAAAACAAACTCAAACCAACTCACCCGAGATCTCTAATTCAGCCCAGTGCGACTTCTTCCCGTTGGCCACCTCTTCCGCTGACATGATGGTGTAAATTCTGCGAGGATCTGGAGGATCATATTTTTCCTTTGGCATCCCTGTTAGTCTGAGAGACCATCACAACCGTTACTTGACAGCATTCCTTCATTTCTATCCCGCCATGAGATGACCTTCCCCGCAGACACACTGCAACAACATATCCTGGAGTTTATGTACAATCATTACCGGGCTGCCGTCAGCCTGCCTGAGCCAAGCAGGTGCTCACACCTGGGCAGAATTCTGGGATGGAAAAAGGACATTTCTTACTAGGAAGTTGGGATTTCTGCAGTCACCTGGGTTTATTCCCCACAACCTAGGGAGTTGTTTGCTCTGTGCAGAACCTGCAGACTAAATGAGAGAGTTTTGCTGTTCCCAGTGAAAGCACATGGATTGCTCCCTCCTGCAGCTTGCACAGGGAAACGAGGATTGAAGGGAAGGCTCTTATTTTCAACATACGAAGTCCCACTTTTCCACTCCACTTATACAAGGCTTGAAATTGCAGTCTGAGGAGGAATTAGCTCCATTTTCCCATTAACTATCCAGCTTTTGTGTTTTGTGCTCTTTCATGCTCGGGATCAGTCAAGACCTTTTTATTCCTAATGGCCCAGGAGCCATTAAAGGAGCTCAGGTAAAGTTCTCATTTATCTGTTCTGGGGCACAAAGGGCTCCAGCCCAGTGCAAAATACCAGTGAATACCAGATGCCTAAGGACGAGCCTGTGCACACCAAATTCATCCAGAGGTCCTGATTCTAGTGAGAAGGGAGCTCCGATGTCCCATTCAGAAAACATCAGTTTTCCAGGGGACACAGGAAGAGGTTTTATTCCATACCTCCCCAGACTGTTGTGCTGAGCAGGACTTTTGTGTGTTTGGTTTAAAAACATGAGGTTAGCCGAGTTTGCTGTTCGCTGGTGTTTTCCTCCCCAGACACACAAAATCCACAATTGATTTTACACAAATCCAAAGCAGCTGCTCCACAGGACGCAGCTTTTCCCTCATACAGACGTCTCTCCTGCAGCTGGCTGCAGTCGCTGTGAAGCTCTTCAAACAACTCTAACTCAAATTTGAGGTAACAAGTTGAGGATTTTTTTCAGCAAGTCCAACTAAACAAAGATCCCACTTTCCCTTTATGAGGGTCAAGTACTGAAGTGTTTTCCAGCTGATGCCGAGAGCCAAAGCAGTGTTCTGGCATCGCACAGGAGCAGGAGCTGTCAGGGCTGTCCCCTGCCAAGGGTCTCAGTTACAGGGCTGGTGCTTCCTTCCCTGACGAATGCCCAAGGAAATTCCAGGGGCAAATGCGAGCCCCACATCTAATTATAGCCCCCTGTTATTTCCAGGTGAAGTCACACGGCGAGGAGAGCTACGGGATAAAGAGGATTCTGTGCTCACACTGCCTGGCACGGGGCCATGAATGAAACCAGTTACTTAAGGACAAGGGATTAGACCTGAAATCTTTCGATCCTCCTTCCAGAACCCCAAAATTGGGAACGGCCTTTCCCCACGCAAACAGGCTGTGCTTTGGGAGTGCCAAATCTCCGGAGCTTGGGTTTTGCTGGATTTACCTTCACTCTTCAAGTGCCTGTGTACAAGTGGGGAGCACTTGAACAGATTCCTCAGAGCCACAAGAGCCCTATTCTACCTGCCCTTGCTGTTTCACCTGTCATATCTTAAAATGATCCATACCTCTACCACATCTGGACCAAAGACTTTGCTGTCCAATACCCAGGATTTGGGTGAGTGCTCAGTCCTTAAAACCGTAGTGCTGAGACCATACGAGCCACCCCCTGCCCATCCACACCAGCCCACAGATGACCACTGACCCCACGGCACCACTGAAGGCTCCAGGACTGCTCCTTGGCAGAGCACCAATTAAATTATGTTGAAATATGGCTCGTTAAGAGAAGTGCTCTGCCAATTTAGAGCGATGTGTGGCCGTCAGAGGCCTTCCAAAGCAGTGAACCCTGAGCGGGGAGGCGAAGGACGCACACATTTTTCAGCTGTTAGTCACTTTAATATTGCTTTGAAATGGTGGTGAGTCAAACAGGCAGCAGTGTCATTGCCACAGTTACAGAAAGGGGAAAACAAACCTAAATCAAATGCACTTTTGTTTTCCTTCTGCATCACAGCAACATTGAGCAAGACTTGAAAGCCACCGTGTGTAATTTTTTTTTAGGCAAAAAATGAATTCTGCCTGGGTTCCCAAATCCTCCCATTCCCATCTCCCGCTCTGCTTGCCCTGGAACTAAAACAATATCCAGAAATCCCAGCCTGGTTCTGCTCAGTCTTCGGGGAGCCCCTTAAATCTGTTAACCCCAAAATCGGATGCACATCAGTGCAAATTTTTGCAGGCTTTTCTTCTAAAGGCTCCCCTTGGCAAACTTCTGAAGCTACTAAAACTTGCTCTCTGCTACAGATCTAACCCTGTAAACTTAAATAGTGTGTGACCCTGATTTTGTGTAAATTAAAGCAAACCTGGAGATGAGAACATCAGTGCATTAGTAAGAACAATATTTAAGCTCTGGGGGTTCCTACCATAACTCCATCTCCAAAACCCCAGAGATGACTGGCAGAGCAGGATTACTCAAATGGACACACTCTAGGTGTGGTCCCACGTGATCTTACGCAGCTCTGTGAGGTGGATATAAAAAGGGCCAGGGGCAGGTACTGTGATTCCAGCAGTAGGTCTGTGCCTGCTTTTTCTTTGGACTTTTGTTTTTCCATGCTGTTTTATTTGCTGGTTTTTTGTGTATGGGGCACGCTGACTCTCATTTCAAGCCTAGAAGAAAAAGGAGGGAATAACAGAACACTACTGAAGGTGTGAAGGGTGTCAAAGAGGAAAGGTTGAGCTATTGGGTTGCACCAGAGGCTTGTAATATGAAGAAATGTTTTTGGAGCAACAAACAACAGGAACTTCTGGGTTTCAAGCAGTCCCTTCCCCAGGGAGGGTATAAGATGCTTTTCTTAAATTACAGTGACCATAACATGTTTTGTTTAAGTTCTTTCATACCTCAATGCATAAATGAGTTGTCTAACGAGGAAGCAAATGGAAAAGAGCTGTGCCTGCATCCTGCTGCAGCCCTGTGTTCGTGGATGTTTGGCACAGCTCCAAATCCTCGCCTCCAGCCCAGTGACATTCTTTGTGATTCTTTTTTTTTTTCCCCCCAGCCTCTGTATACRGATGAGTCAAACTGCCAAAGCATTTTGGAAACCATCCAGCAGACAGCCCTGAGTCGCTCCTCCTTCCTCTGAGCACAGCTGACTGTCCATCCCCTTCCATATGGTGATCCCTCCCAGGAATTACCGATCCTGCTGGCTGATGGAGCGTGCGCGTGTGTACACACACGTTATTATTTAACGCTGGGAAGCAGGGCTGCGAGCTGGAAAACAGCACCGTTTTTATCTGTTTATCTAAATATCTATTTATGTGTTTTGTAAGCAGGCCTGAGTGGCTGCAAAGGGAGGAGGGGAAGGCTGCTCGCCTGCACTGCTCTGCTTTTAGGAGAGTGTGACAAAAGTCTCCCCGTTTTGGCCTCCCCAAGGAGGAGAGAAGCACAGCCAGTACCCACAAATACAAAAACTGGCTCGGAGTACTCGGGGGGGGGGGAGAAAAGTCAGGAAAATAAGGTGGTTGTTTAAGGATATGTTAGGGGGATTTAAAGAAAACTGCCAGTACTGGGATATGTATAGATGTGTTAGCTTAAGGTAATCTATTTGCTATATCCCTACTTAAAGTATCTACTGTGTATATACCAGCAAGAAACTGTTGGGGAATTTTGATAGTCTTTTGCTTGGATCTGAGCTTTTTTCATGATGCCTTCCTGCAGGAACATGTCCAACCACCTCTGTGTACACTGTCTCTACCAAGAGTTCAGTGAGCACCCTGACTCTGCTATCCCAGGTACTGTCTCTTTCCAGTTTCTTATTCCAAGTAATGTGACTGGGGACAGGGATTAGCAGGGAATCAAATAGAAATGCCTCATCACGGGGTTTTTATTAAAAAAACCCCAAGCAAYTGAAAAACAATGTTCGAGGAGATTTGAAACAATCTCTGAGGGAAGTCCGGCACAGAGCACAAGGCAATTCAAGCTGGGAATAGGGAAAGGTAAGAGGTAACCATGAACCTGCAGATGGCAGTAAATTCAGCGGTGCTGAGATCCCAGGGGGCTTCACGTTATCACTTCAACAAAGGTCATCAAAGCCCAGAGAAGCACAGACAAGTCGTAGAAGCAAATCAGCAAAAGCCAAGGGGAGGAGTGGGAAGGGAGGGAATGAGCTGTATTTGATTAACTCCAGAGCCAACTGGCACTCACTTGATGGAAATGTTAATTGTCCCACTGACATACACCCACTAGTTATTCCCCCTGTTCCCTCCTCTCCTCTAAATGAAGCAGCCTTTTCTTAAATCACAGGTAACACAAGAATATCCAGGTTTCCACCTTTCCTTTTCCTCCGTGTCACACCCCCACTTACAAGACCAGCTGAACAATATTTACTGCCTGGAAATACTACACAGCATTACATAGGTGTTTTCTATTGCTGTGCTTGGTTAGCAGTCAGTCCTGACTCCAGAAGAACGGTTTCTGCTCTGCTGGAAGCAGCCTGTTACATCTCACTGTGTGCATGATGACTCCTGAATATCCACATCAGGTCACTGAGTGATATCTGCCTTTGTCCACAGGTGCCTTTTATACTTTCTGCTTCCAGCACAGCTCTTGGGGCTGGTTTACAGGCAAACAAACMCAGGGCAGGCTGCTCCCCAAAAGTAAAGCTCTGCTTAGCAGAAATGCATACAAGGGACTACTATAGGGCAAGAGGAGTTTCCAGCAGCCAGCGTGTAAATAAGTCTCATCAAAAGCCCCCAAAGGGCTGGTTTAAACAGTGTATTTATTTATTTACTCAAGTATCTTGCACTGTTTCAGAGAAATGACCTATTTGCAATGCTGCTCTATCCCCTGGAGAGTGCTGGGCTTCTAATGAGATCCGGGACAGAGTGGCTTAAAGGATTAGGAACTGAAGTCACTGGGAGTCTGGGGAAGGAAGCAGACAGCGCCAGATCAGGACAAAACACGGTCCTGGGCTGTGGGCATGGAAGAGAAGCAGCTGTGCATGGCTGCAACATAAAGCAGGAGGTTTTCCTAGGACTGGTTTGACAGCCATGGGACTGGGGAGATGGAAAGCTCCCAATACCAAGAAGAGAGTGAGCTTCCAGTGTTGTGTGCAAGTGTGAGTGTCCCTCTGAGGCGTCAGGGAAAGAGCTGTTTTATTGACAGGCCTGATCCGACACCCATTCAGACACTCCTTAGAAATAATAAAGACCCTGCTCAGGTTGCTGCTGTGAGCCAACACTGTGTCTCATTCAACTCCTCAGGATCAATAACTGGAGAGAAGTCAGCTATTGACCTGTTTCTTGAGCAAAACTACACCGGAATTATGAATCCTCGCACACTGCAGGAACTCGGGAGCGCTCCTCTCAATGAACCTTAAGATACAGCTGGAATTATCAATAACCTTGCAGCCTTCAAAGCAAAGTTCTGAGGAGAAAAGAAATGAGATTATTTCCACAGCAACAGTGTCATCTTCCCCTTTCAGTGGGAAGCTGCCAGCACTTCCACAAAATAAGCAAAGCCCAGCTACACTTCAGTTACTCTCCCTCTACAATCCAAAGAAATCTGCCACCATAGAACTCACTTGAGGCAGCTTTGAAGTTACAAGGCTTGCCTTGTTCAACCACAGGTAGGTTTGGATGAGTCAAAGCTCAAGATTTTAAAAGAAAGGAGGAGAAATAAAAGAAGAAAAAAAGCAACAGGAAAAAGTACACACCAATAGTGGAAATTGTTTTGCAATCACTGGCACAATAAATGAGCCTTTTCAGTCTGAACAGGCCACAGGATGCTGCACTGGTGCTCAGAGTAACTAGGCTTGTGTGCTCAGGAGAAGAGAGAAGGGACCTGTTAGAAAAAAAGCAGTTTATAGGCATAAACCCCGTTCTCCATAGGATATATTTAAATGTACTTTGCATTTTAATCTCAGAAGAAGACAAGTTTGCCTAATAGCCTGAGCAAAGCATATTATTTGAATATTGAAAGATAGTTCAGCTGCTTCTGTATCTGATTATCCCCATCTTTCCCATGAGCATTTACACCATACTTAAACTTCCAAATAGAATCCCAGACTGGTTTGGGTTGGAAGGCAGCTTTAAGCCCATCCAGTCCCACCCCTGCCKTGCRCAGGGACACCTTCCACTATCCCAGGTTGCTCCAAGCCCTGTCCAACCTGGCCTTGGACACTTCCAGGGCTGGGGCAGCCACAGCTTCCCTGAGCAACCTGCTCCAGAAGAGAGGCTGAACTTGTTTGGGTTCCCTTTCAGCCACCCAAAGGGATTTCACCTAAAGCCAGGGAATACCTTTGACAAGTTTTGCTGTCGTTTTTCAAACAGGTTGGTTTTCTGTATTTTTTAACATACTGGCACGTGAGAAGTTAATACAGAGTTCTCTGACAAGAAGTTAAAGAGAAATGCAGTCCAAAGCCCAAGTCCTACCTCCCCTGCTGTACAGAAATGGAGTGTAAAGGAAGAGCATGGACACAGTGGGTACATGCAAGAGGCAGGTATGGATTCAGGAATGCCGAAGCCTTGTTGACAGCCTGAGGTTTTAAACCACGTAATTTTCCAAGAAGAAAATACTTGTGAGTTGTACTCATCTCCCCATGCCCAGGGTTGTTTTGTTCAGACCTGCAGCTGCCATGAAATAAATGGCCAATGACATAAAACTGAATTATTCCCCCTTTACCTGCTCAGGAAGTACCTGGGGGTTACTAAAGCAGGCAGAAAAACACYTTGCAGTTCAGCACAGAACTAGTCTCACATCTCCTGGTCTATCCATAGGTCTCAAAATAATTACTAGATGTGCTTCTCTCATCCACTCAAAATATTCCTAATTTCTCTGATGCACTCCACTTCCTCACAGTCTTTTGCTCCAGCCCAAGGAGAAGGAAGAGGCTTGTTGCACAGGTACAAACATGTGCCTGGAGATTGACCTGCTCCCAATGGCAAGATGTGACTTGGATGGAGGAAAAAACGTGAGCCCGACTCTTCCCGGCACCTGGGACTGTGTTCTGGTATGTGAGAAGTCATCTGGCCCTGCTTTCCTTTTGCTTTCTTAACCTTCCAAAACAAAAAGGGATTAGAGGAAAGGCGTTCACAAGTGGAAATTTTGGCTGGGCAATCATTCATCCTGTGCTAGCTCTTTCCCACTCCCAGGGCCAGTTGTAAATTAATGTAACACAATAAATACAAATTGAATTTTGAGACGTAGGGGAAGCGGAAAGAGCAAGAGCAAAGGTGTCAGGGCTCGCTCAGGATAAAGGACATTTTTTTGTGGGACATACCCCCCGTGTGATATCACACAGGATGGGGATATCCAGCAAAGCCTACGAAGTATGTTTTCTGCTTTCCCCCTTTCTCAGTTTTCCTGGGAGTATCCTGTGGAAAAAAAAAGAGCTACAAATCTGCAAAAGGAAGTCTTGAACACTCGCTCTAGACAGTGCTTAAATCCAAAGCCTTTTGAGAAGGCCCTTAGATTGATTTCTTAGGAAGCAAAAAAAAAAAAAAAAGCAAAACTAATTTGTGATTAGAAGGCACAAAGATGTTCACTCAGATGGAAGCATTCCTGAAAAGCGAGGGGAAAACTACCCGAGCTGTTCATTCAGCTGCCCTAAAGGGTAAACAGCAAACTTGAGCACCATCCACAAATCCTGATTATTATTAACAGCTTGACCAAAAGCTTATGGGTTTTGGGCTTCCCTTTGTACTTGTGAAATCTGATAAACTAAAAAAATATGTTTGACACCAAAGCAAAGGGGAGGGTCCCTCTGCAGCAACACCAGACTAAACATTCCTCCCTCTCCTGCAGCTTGCGGAGCTGCCTCAGCCCGGGAATATTTTTTGCCTTTAAAAAAAGCATGTAAGATGTTTAATTGGGTCTTTCCTTCCAGGCCGTTGGAAGTAGCAGTCTGGGGAGCTGTTGACTTGCAGTAGTAATTGTGGAAGGACTGGTGGCCAGGATAAAGGACACTTAACCGGGAGCTTTGGTTCACTTTACCATTCCCGTTTCCAACACTGCCTCCGGAGACTACAGGTGGGTGTGTAACTTGGGAAGGGGAAAGGCCCACGGGAGAAGAGCTGCCTCCGGTAGTTTCCCAGCCATAAAAATTCCTGTTGCTCCTAGCTGAGGCCACAAGAGGTTTCCCTTTATGCCTTGTTTAGGGTAGGGAATAATCCCGATTTACATCAGCAGCAGGGATGATGGCAGGGTGCTCTGAAAGATTTGTCTCCCCATGTCTACAATTTCCCAACCCTCAAGCTGCAAATGGGGGGAACCCAGAACTCAAATCCTGCTGAAGGGTTAATTTTAATTTAGAATATGCACTTACACCCCAGCCTTCATATCCTGGAAATCCGCATTTGGAGTCCCACAGCCCTTTTATTCACATTTTTTCTATGTTTCTCAGAGAAAACACCAAGCTCCTCGCCAGGTAAGCAGAATGGGGAAGACAATCCACCACGCAGGTAAATGCTGAGCATAAATGGTGCTGTGCAGCCATAAACACCATTAATCATTTACATCAGGAAATGCCAGAGTAGGGGTGAACACACACGACCGTATCTGCTCCATGTTTACACACCCAGGTTACAAATTTAGTTCCACACAGTGCATTTCTGCTTATCTTTAATTCTGYTTTCAGTGACCACCTGTCAAATGACTTCCTGGTCGTGTCTGAACACTCCCAAAGTTACACCTCTGTGGGGAGATGCCCAAGAAACTGCAAAAGTTTTTCTTCTAAACAGAATTCCAGAAAGATTTTCTTACAGTGCTTTCTTTTATTTAGAGTAACTTCAGTTTGGTGGTTTGTTTGGTTTTTTTTTTTTTTTTTTGGAGAGGGTGGTGGATTTTTTTCTCTTGTTTTCAACTCAGAGAGGGGAATTTTCTCTCAAATAACAGCACCCAAGTCATGCCCAGTACCTTGCCATTAGAGGTAAGTGTCACGTAGCCCTTTTGTGAATTTACTAAGCTGCCAACAAAGCCAGTCAGCATGTTCAGCTAAAGGCCTTACACGGTGCTCTCTGCRTCCCACCACGAGATCTGAAGGCACAAATGGATCCAGCAAATCCTGTGCATGTTAAGGTCTTTTTGCCCTTTCCTGCCAGACACTTCAGTTCACTTTAAGCTGATCTTTTTGGGGTGGTCTTGTGGCAGGCAGTTTGCTTACACAGCCCCGAGGTGCGCACAAGCCTTTTAAGACAGGGAAGGAAAGCTGCAGAAATTCCAGAAATATTGTCACCACCTAAGGACGTTGATAAAGAAACATCTTTTTTTTATCATTACAGGTGAGACGGAGAAGMTGCACAGACAAATCACTGAAACTCAAAGAATTAATCAGAAAGTGAAGTTACACCACACTGTCACTGTAACAAGCACCCAAGCCTTGATTACAGCCTGTCATCAAGAGAACCACAGAATCTGGACAAAAAAAATATTACAAGAGGCTTAGCATTTAATGCTCTAAAGCACTAAATCCACAGCAAATCCTCCCGAATCTACATGTGCCTAAGACATATTTTAACTTTATTTTTTTAAAGTTTTCACAAATGCCATCTTATGCTCCCAAAAAACTAAGCTCCGCTGTTACTTTTGCTTTCTCAGTAGTCTGCAAATCTGGTTACATCCCGTGCCTCGAGTGCCCTTTTGGCATCCCAAAAGCTCTTTGCAATAAACAGTAAGCAAGTAAAAGGTAAGCACTTATTTGGATTTATCTTCCTTTCTAAACCCAAGTAATCCAAAACCGTTCACCAGATTACAGCCGATAAAAGCAGAACTTTTTGGGGGTGGATCAAGAAAGTTTGCTTGGAAATTATGCACATTACTGATGCATAATTTTACCACTTAAAACCCTCAGGAAGGTTTTAATAAGAAAAAAGAAATACACATCCCCATTTGTGCACATTGACTCGAACAAAGAAGTCAGTGGCTGCTGTGATCTACCTAACTAAGTTTTAATTCTTGGTGGTTTAGATTTAAATTAAGTAGAGACTTACCCAGTGTGGAAATTAATTAATTTTTCTCCACTGGTGCCTTTTCATTTTCCTAGCAGAGTCCACATACACCTTGGGATCACTTTCTGGCTTATTTCTCCTAAGACTGGTGTGAAAGCTAAATTTGGTCAAGAGCCTGCCTGGCTTTTTTGCAAAACCAACATTATTAATGGAAAACAACAAAATAACCCCAGTTTATCACTGAAATGGAAGTTTTATCAACACTTTGGTATGGAAAGAAAACAGCCATAACATCACTTACTTCCACAAGAGAATTCCCACTGCAAATGTGACGGAGCTCCTACAGATTCTGGATGGGAAGAGGAGAGCCACACACAGCAAACACACCCAGGAGCAGCCGTCCCTTCCCTTCCCAGCCAGGCAAATAAATGCCTGAGCACGCTACATCCCAGGAAACGGCCCTGCTACCGGGATAGGGAAAAACACCCTTTAGAAAACGAAAACAAGCTCTATCAGTAAAAGTGCACTTCTGCAGATAACTGCTCCTGCAGCTGGGACTTCTGCTGGCACAGCTCTGTCAGTCACGGGTCACACTTCGTCACCGCGCGCGCAGACAGAGCTGTGCCAGCAGAAGTTTGCCGTGCAGACCTGGTGGGAAACTCCGCAGCCACTACAATGGATCTGCAAAGTATTGCCTTTTTCCTGCTGCTGCCGAGTTAAGTTTTTCCAACACCCTGATGGGTGGGGAGTCTTACCCCTGACACATTAGGATCTCGTCTTCCAAGGATGGGAGAAAACTAAACTTTGCGCAAGAACACGGCGATACCTGTGGGCCATTTACACTGAATTTTATCCTTCAATTAAATACACAAAYTAAATGAGAAAGAGCCCCTGTAGGAAGAAAAGATAAAAGGGAATAAATTAAATTGTGCTGCACTTCAGCACTCGGAGCAGCCCGCCCTCGCTTTTAATAGTAAGAAGGGAACARAACTGAAAGTGTTTAACGGGATTTGTTTAGCAGACAGCAGAGCACTGCAGAACTCCCATTGTTCCCAACAGGCACACTGCAACGGGGCTTTTGGCATCTTCAGTCACCTCTGGAGGAGATTTAACACCCTGGCTGGAGCTCCAACAGAAGCACCGTTTGGGTGAACCGACACGGTCCTGAGGGTGATGCGGAGCATTATTCCAGAGCACGGAGCAGTGAGATGCCAGCAGTGCATGCTGCCCACCTGCTCCAGAGCAAAATTATAAAATCAAGCTGGAAATACCACACTGCACGGAGAGGGAAGCAAGCCMGGGAGCAGGGCTACATCCAGGACGTCAGGTCAGGCTGCGGCGCTTGCACGCGGCGCAAAGCAAACCTCGGTGTCCAGCCAGGCTGGATCTGCTGGGAGGCACTGCCAGCACGTGGCCATGCCCACGGCGGGCTGCGGTCCGGGAGAGGGACATTTGGCAGGACCAATTTCCCTATTTTTCACAGGGAGAACACAGAAACAAAATCAGTGGCAGGGCCGTCTTCGTAAAGGCCGTGCTCCGCCTTCATGAGAGCTCTCTGGCCCTCCAAACTGGGATACAGCTTCTAGGAATTCCTTGAGTTGTGTCACGTTGCTGTTACGAATAATGTGCTATATTTTTCTTTTTTAAAAATAAACACATTACCGTCACTTTCATTATCAGCCACGTCTACACACCATGAGCGACTTCAGGGTGGGGTGTTCGCCCCTCTAGGTTAGTTTTGGGTTGCAGGGGAGCGTATAGAGAGGAGAGGGCATGGATATGGATTTAATTGTAACAAATTCCTCGCTTCACCAAGGCCATCTAAAATCCTTATCACCACGCCAGCTCAGGAGAAGTTGTACCTCCCCAAAACAAATACTCAGCCTATTCAAAGTGTCCAAAATGGCCCGATAAAAGCCACTGGTCTAAAGATTTCCAGAAGGTCAGATAAAACGTGGTGTGCCTGGAAGCAACAGAGCCCTCCACCATATCTACCAGGAGCACTTCAGTTTAAAAGCAAGTCCCAAGCTGTGACAAAAACTCAGTATTGAGGTGCATTCTCCCATTTGCAAGCACCACTGCCTGGGCTGGCAGCCCAGGTTTTATTGCAGGTGACAGTCCTGTCATCTCCCTCCTACGGAACTGCTGCAGACCACCGGGAAGCCACTGGGAAAAGGCGGCGAGACCAATGTCTCCCGCAAAACACCCTAACCCCAAAAATACCGTCACCAACCTGCTGGSGGTCACCCACAGTGCCAGGCCAAGGTTCCATCATGGGACGTGAAGGGGACTGGGGACAAGTGCTCGCACCGTGACCGGGATTTGCCCCATGGCCGAGCACCACCCTACAGCCACGGTTCACCCCAAGGCTGGGATTTACCCCAAGGCTGGGRTTTGCCCCATGGCCGGGATTTRCCCCATGGCCGGGATTGACCCGGTGGCTGCGATTCGCCCAACTGCCGGGATTTGCCCCACGACAGGGATCGGCCCCTCGACTGGGGTTCGTCCCACGGCTGAGGTTCAGCTCATGGCCGGGGTTCACGCCACGGCCACGGTTGACGCCACGGCCGGGATTCGTCCCACGGCCGATCTTCCCCCCACGCCCGGAACCGGCCCCACGACCACAGCTCGCCCCACGGCCGCCACCCGCGGCTCCGTGGCGAGCGCGGCATCCCCTCGGGCAGCTCCGGCTTCGGCCGCGGCGCCGCCGCGGCCTCCGGGGCTGCCCCGCGGGGCCGATCGCCCTCTCCCCGCGGCGGGGGCTCTGCCCGCACCCCCCGCACACGCGGCCCGGCCGCGGCGCTGCCGGCGGGGCCCGACATGGCGGCGGGGCCGCTCCCGCCCGCCCGCCCGCTCTCACCTGCATGCGGCGCGGCGGGGCGGCGGGGCCGGCGGCGGCGCGGCGGGGCGGGCGCACACGACATGCGGGCGGCGGCCCGCGGGCAGCGGGGACGGAGCCGCGGGGCCCGGTCGGCGGCGGCGGCGAGGAGGAAGAGGAGGAGGAGGAGCGGCGGCCGGGGCGCGCAGGGCGGAGGAGACGGGGGCGGGCGCGGGGAGGCGGCGGCGGGCGGTGCCGGGGCCGCGGCGGGGGGAGCGCGGGCACTCACGGCGCCGTGTCAGCGCTCACGGGCCGGCGCCGGCAGCCCCGGCAGGTGACCGAGACATCCCCCCCGGTTTTACCCTCGCGGCTTTACTCCCCTTTCCCCCCCCCGACTTGAGCGCTGAGGACGCGGCTGTCATCGCGCTGCGGTGGGAGAGGGAAGAGTCCCTCTGTGCGGGCATCTCGTCGGTGACGGACACCTTTGTTTCTCTTCTYCTAGGAAATGATTGTTTTTTCCGGCGCCCAAGTATCACTGGCACGGATCCTTGTGGGCAGCTGGAGCAGGGAAGCGCAGGTAAATGTTGCTAAAGCCCATCGTCTSCCAGACACACCAACATCCCTTTGGTGGCCGACTAAGAGGAATGTGAGGGAAAGATGGATTGAAAAATAAAAGAAGAGCAGCAGCCAGACGCGGGGAGGGATGTGGGTCTGTGGACAGGTGGGAAAACGGTGTTGGAAAAAAAGAAAAAGCATCAGGGAGATGGAGGGAGTGTCTGAGGGAGCAGCACGTGCCTGGGAGGGCACAGGGAGGGATAGGACATCAGGCCCAGCGGCTTTTCATTGGAATTTGCTTTSTACTGCAGCTGCCTGGGCTCATGCTGTACCCAGAAAGTTCATTGATTCCTGGAGAGTGGGAAGAGCCTCAGCGATGGAGCAAGGGATGTTGGTAGGAAACGAGCTTTGGAGCGAGTGAGGTACTGGGAATGGGCGTGCGTTAACCGTGAGCCCGTGTTTGTTTCCCAAAATCCATGGTSCACAGCAGAGACCTTGTGTCTAACAAGCTGTAGGCTCACAGGGCCTTGCGGGAAAACCATGAAGTTTGCAGTTACCTGGCCACAGGTGCACATTAAACAGCTTCCTCTTGCATCCRGCACCACTGTAGGAGTCAAATGTGCCTAGTGCCCATTTGAAATAATTCCATTTTCTCCCCTTGTGTTTTAAACTCATGCTTTGTCACTCCTCAACTAAGGTATTTTAACCGAGGAGGGTTCCTTTTCCTCCCATCACCTTCACACGTCACACGACGCCTCCCCATCTCCATCCTTTCCCTGGACACTGAGTGAAGAGTTGATTTGGACAAACACAGTTTTGTTACCACTTGTTTTACACAGCCACACGTGTCTGATTCAAAAGTCCTTGGACATGGATTGATCGAAGTTTACATAGTCACATATCACTAATTCAAAAAATCTTTGAGACAGSTTGATTGGGGAAGACTGTGGGATCGGGAGGTTTTTAATCAAAAGCACAAAAGTGTGGAATAAAGGCCCCCTTTAGCCATTATAGTTTGTGCTAAGTGTCTGAACAGCGTAGGAGACAGTTAAACAAAGTCTTCATATGTGGATGCTGCTCTGGGAGCGTGGATTAGGCAACTCTTCCGAACCCATTTGCAAAGGAACAGAGGTGATGGTAGCCAGAAAATCTCTTTTTGGAATTACACGTGGCTTAGAGCAGACAATGTTAAGCATTAAACGGGCAATGTTCACCCAAATAGACGTGGCTGAACAGGTGTTAACGTTGCCATGTCTGAGGGCCGCGGCTCTGGCTGCCCTCAGCTCTCATGAGCTGCCGCCATGTTGGTTCTGGGAGGAGGGGACCAGTTTGGTTCCTAGGGCTACGAGACAATCCCAGGGTTGCCCCGAGGCCCTTCTCAGGCCGGTTAAGAAGCGAACTGGAGGCTTTTAACCAGCCCCCGGCAATTAGTCACCTCTCCACGGGCAGCGGGCACACGCCGGGAGGGGGGACCCGCGCACCCGCGGAACGGCGGGCTCGGGGCGCGGCAGGCGGGGGGGACAGCATTAGGGGGGACGCCGCCTGGCCCGCCCGGCCGCCGGAACGCTTCTCCTGCGCCGCGGGGAACGAGTTCCGCGGGGAGCGGTTTCAGCGCTGCACCGCGGCGGCTCGGCAAGATGGCGGCGCCCAGCGCCCGCTGCCTCTGGCGAGGTGACGGGGGCCGGGCTGAGGAAACTGCGGGCCCTGCGCCCGCCGCTGCCTGTCCGCCTCCGTCCGCCGCTCTGGGGCGGCCCTGAGGGGCGGGGGAGGAGCSTACCCGGGTGGGTCGGGGGGTGCGGGAGGGGGCGGCGCTTTTCTGAGGCGATGTTTGCTCTTTCCCGCAGCACTGGCCCCGCGGTGCGGGTGGGTCCTCCCCGGGCTGGAGCAGCGCCTCGGTGTCCCTGCCATGGTGAGCGCGACCGCTCGGCCCTACGCGGCGGCAGCCAAGTGAGTGCGGGGCCGGCATCYCAGGAGGCTGCCTTGGCCGTGGGGATGATGTTGGGGGTGTGTGGGGGTGGATTTTGGTTTCTGCAGTGTTGGTCCAACAGCCCCTTGGCCCTRCGAGCGTCCCACATGCTCCTGGAGAACAGCCTGGACTCGCAGAGACTGTTTTCTGTGATAATGTTATGGGGAACGATTGACGTGGTGGTTTTGAGCTGTGTTGGTGAGTTKAAAGCTGGTGAGCTCATGGAATCGGTTTTAAACACTTCCTCTTCTTCCACTGGCTTTTTATTGTTTAATTTGTCATCTCTTTGAAAATTGGGAGAAGTAGAAGTGACCTCTGTGTAGGAGAGTGAAATGAGTTGTACACTGAGTGTTCTGAGTGCTGCAGACTCTTTTACTCTGGTTATAGAGGAATAGAGTATCTAGTTATTACTTTAATATTCTTTTCCTTGGCTGGAGGCCCTCTGAAAACAGGGAGGAGAATTAAAATTGGGACTGGTGTTTCCCTGCATGTAAAATGCTGCAGGAAAGGGGAGAGAAACCTTTTTTAGAAGGTCAGATTGCCGTAATTCACTGTAAATAAGAAAAACCGTGCAGTTATTCCTTCTGTTGTTCTTGATATACCAGACTTTTCGGTTGGCGACCTCACAACGTGGTGGTTTTTTGTTTTGGTCTTAGAACAGCCAAAAAAGATGTCAAGAGGACCAGGCAGGAGAAGGTGAAGGACAAACCAGCCCCTCGGAGGCGGCCCCTGATGACCAAGCCCGTGGATGACGTGTACCTGACATGGCTCTACAAGAGACCCTCCTACGACCTGGAGCAGGCTGTGGCCATGCTGAAGAAATTCCAGGAGCTGGACTTCACCTACCCCAAGCAGTTTGTGTACATGAATGTATTCCTGGATATGGCGCTGCAGAAGAAGGTGGGTAGGAAGGGGGTGGGAATTCTGGCACTTTTTAAGGCTTTGAGTCTTTGCGGACTTGATGAATGTTGCAGGGAGAATTATAAAGACAAACTTTAGTTCCTCACCTTGTTTGCATTTGTTTTTTTTTCAAATTTAGGGGACCAGCTCCCTGTGATTGTGCAAGTTACCCTCAAGTCATGATTTCTTTTTGTTCGCTTTAATGTTTGCTTTTTTTTTCACTTGCTAGAAAAAAGTGGATCCTTTTTCAAGCGGTGTCACTCTTCCCCATCGCTTTACGGATGAAGTGAACAAGGTTTTGGTTTTCACAGAGGTGGGTGAGCCAGGATTCCTTTATTTTCATGGGTTTGATGTGTCCAGAAAACTCCTGTAGCTGTCCTTTGCAAGTTAATCATTTTATCTGTATGAGGTGATCCCAGAGAGCTGCCATGGGTTTATTTGATTACCCTTTGGACTTAATTGTTTCAAATTCTCTACCTGAGCTCAACTGACAACAGACCAACAGCCTAATTGGTAGTACAGCTGTTTATAATTATTTTTTTTTTCTCTCCMCAGGATGGGCAAGAAGCTGAAATAGCTCGAGAGCACGGAGCTGCTATCGTGGGAGGAGTTGAATTAATCAAATGGGTATTTTTTTTTTCAAGAATTAYATAAATATCCTAATTTAAACAGTCTTAGGGCCTGGGGAGGGGAGGAAACCTGATGTCCAGTGAACTCTAGCTGGAAGGCAGCAGCCAGAATGAAGGGAGGGAGAGATGGGTTTCTGTGCCTGAACATGTTTATAGGTCAACTTGTGTACTAAAATATATTGAATCGTGTTTGTTGCAGATCTTGGAGGATGAAATCCAAGCTGATTTCTACGTAGCAGTCCCTGCCATAATACCCAAGTTAATACCCCTGAGGAACAAACTGAAACGAAAATACCCGAGCACACGGAGGAGTAAGAGGCAGTTCTTTGTTACAACTCTCAATTCCTGAAGGAGATGAAACCCTAAAGGTGTCACTGAAACGTTTTTTCGTGAGGATGCGTAGTTACGTTGAGTATTGGGCTGTATGTGACTGAGCCMCTTGTTTTGTCTTAGGGAAAGGTAATTTTGGAATCTAGGTTTGAACTTTTTTCTCGTAACAGGCAAATCTGGGATTAGAACCAAGATAAGTTTGCCTCCTAGTTGCCCTTATGCTTATTAATCCTGATAAATGGGGAAGGAGGGAAGATGGAAACCATTTTTATATAGTCTTGGGGAGGACGTCATTGTCTTGTTTGTGAAACTGCATTTTGGAGTGGAGTTCAACTGCCTTAATTAAAAGATTGAATTATCTTTTTACTAATACAGTTCACTAATCTGTGCTAATAAGCATTMCTCAGACAACTCTTTTGCCTTTTTTTTTTTTTAATAGATTCCCTGGGCAGTGATATTCCCCAAATGCTGCAGTTCTTCAGAGAATGTCACGAGTACGTGGTGGAAGACGAGAATATAATCAAGACAAGAATAGCCAGAGTAAGCTGTATAGAGAGTTCTTAAGTTTTTCTCTCCTGAACTTAGTATTAAAAGAGAGGAAGAAACATGGTCTCAATCTGTTTGCCAAGATTTTTAACCCCTTTCTTTAACTGACTTGTGAAGGAAGTGGAACTCTTTGTTGTGTGGCATCTTCAGCTGGTTTTAAACCTTTTTCATTTTTTTTTTAGATTAATAAACTATGGGTTTGTAAATCCATGGTCAATACGCACAGGAGGATCCACAAGTCTTTGCTTTAACCAAATAATAAAGACTTTTAATTTTGATAACTATAGTTCTGGACTGGAGCAGAAAGCAAGAACTGTTTGCATTACACCTGAAATACTACATTAATTTTGGCTTATTTATTTATTTTCTGTGCCCCAAAATGTGGTTTATTTGTTTGCCTTCTGGTTTGTCTCTTTGTAAGCCTATCTTAYGTTTAGTTTTCCTCTAACTGGTGGTGACACAGGAAGGAAGGGTAGAAAATGCCTGAAGCTTTGCCTGGCAGTGCTGGTGATAAATGAGTTTATTAATTCTGATTAGCTGCCCTGAGTTGTGCCTGGGAGTTCCGGGGGCTTCCTTGTCTGTATGATTCCCCAAACCGAGATTCTTGGGACTGTTCCTCTCAGGTGTGTTCTGCATGGCACTTGGGTCCAGGCAGGAAGTATCTTTAGCTGTTTAAATTTCATGGATGAGTTGATTCTTTTGATTGATTTCATTCTGTTCAAATTTTTAATGCCTTCAGTTTTGGATGTTGATATTTTTGGAGTTGATCCATTTTGTGGTCTTTGACAGCAGCTTCTTGAAGCTTCTTTCCTCAAATCCTTCATTTTAATAAGGTTTTTACAAAACCACTTGTATATGTATTGATTTTTGAAGACTTTTTACCCCTTTAGGGCTACATGTTATAGAGCCCTGAGAATTTCATGTCCTGAGTAGCAATACAGAGAATAATGAGCATACTACTGTGTATAGAATATTACTTCTCTCTGAGTCATTTGGATAAGGCTGTTAATGGGATTTGTAACTCCTTCACAGGGAACACAGACTAAGAAAATCTATCCAAGTGTAGAATAAATATATATTTATTCTTTCAGTGCTTTCAGATTTATTCATCTGGGCTTCAAGCATCATCATAACTAACTTGGCATTATTCTTTTGCAGCTGGATATGCCTACTGAGCACATAATTGCTAATCTGAAAACAATTATCCACGATATCTGCACCTTCAAGCCATCAAATTACGGTAAGGAGTTGCTGTTCTAGCGGAGTAGTTCAGGTTACAGCAAACAAAAATAAGAAATGAGTGTTCTTTACTGGATTGTCATTAAAGGACCTTTCTATTCTCAAGGTATCTACTGATTTGCAGTGTCAGGCTTGATGCTTGTGGTGTTCTTTTACTGGCTTGGTGAAAAATAYTTGCTGTTCATAGGAAGCAAACTGGGTAATTAGTTCGTTTCAGACTTCCCCTCCATAAAGCAGGTGTCTGCAGGGAGGATGGGAAGCTCTGGGCTGTTGGGCTTTTGGATACAGTAGGGATTAGTACTGAGGTAAATCAGCCTGGAGACAYGGAAAGGAGTGACCAGTTGGGTGGTGCTGTTTGTTTTCCAGATCCCATCGTGCGGAGGTTGGTCATCAGATCCTCAACCAGTGAAGGTTTGCTGCTGAACCTTGATGGAATCCTGCCTCAGGTGGAGAAAGTAGAAGAAGAAAAAAATGCCATTGATGAGGATCAAGAAAAACCTGTGCAAGAATCCGTTAGTACCTGATGTCTTCCCTTGTAAATCTGATGGTTGAGCTCGGGAAGCAAAGGGTGTTGTTCAAATCATGCTCTGTGAAAGCAAAAAATAAATGGAACTTGTGAATTTCATGTGTAAATTCGGTGTAACATTGTCACAAAACAGGAGCCTGTTGTCAGAACCAAACAAATGTGTTTTCTAAGGAAAAATTGGATGTGTTTTGTGGGGGRGGTGAACATGGACCTTGCTCTGATTTCTTAATTTTCTTACCTTATTTTCTGGACTWTAAACTGAAGACCAGGATCTCTTCCCTCCTGTTTTCCACTTTCTTTCCAGGAGGTGGCGCTCCTGCCCTTCCCTCCTCTATAGGTGTTGGAAAAACAATTTCTCTCTGGGTGTTTTTTTGGTCTGTGTTGCTAAACATGTTCATAAAATGTAAGATGATTCCAGAAAGGCTTGGCTATTTAAAATACGGAGGAGCTGATCCAAATCTGGAAAGCTTTGTGGCTCTAAATCATTGCTATTACTGGAGGTAGGCCTCATTTTTCCGAGAGGTTACTCAGATCTGTCTGCATGGGAATTCTTTTAGCTCCCATGGAAGCATTTGGCTGCTGTCAGTCAGGGTGAGCGATTCCTGTTAGGCCACGCTGATTATTTTTGATTATGTGGGGTGCTGTGCTCAGAGTTTGATGAAAAAATTCTCTTCAGGAGCGTAAAAGGAGGTTTCTCACTGACTTTAAATAGACTTTCTAGGTTGTATGTGGAAAAAGCAATGCCAGTGCCCTTGAATATCTTTATTACCAAGGAATTACACCTCTAAGCAATATTATGAGGTGTTACAGTAGTTATGTGCTGTTTGTGAACCAAAAGGAGCCAGGTGAAGGTAAGTTACCTGTTGGTGTAGAAAATCAAAGCCTGTGATATCATTTGCATAGGTTTCTTTGCCTTTTCTCTGTTCTCCTGGCTTTTTTCCAAGACTTCACTATCCATTTTGGAAAAAGATAGGCCTGCCCTCTTGATGGGTGGATTTAAAAAAAAGTGATGCTYAAGCATAAATGTACAGGTGTGCTTAAATCAGAAGCTCTCAGACTGCTGAGTGTGCTCTCAAGGAATAAAAGCATAGAATAACAAAGAATTTCCTGCAGAAATCTGTGCTTGGAAAACTTGAGTGCTGTGGGGATACAGCAAATCTGGACCTCTAGAGGTCGGGGGAGCAAGAGAAGTAGTTCAGGAGCTCAGCAAGTTTGCAGGAGTAGTTTGGAATACGTGTTACTAATTGCTAAAGGAATAATGTCCTGGTCTGTGCCATACTGAAACAGTGTTGTACAAGCTGCTGAGTCCATTGTGACTTCTTTTTATCCTGGAGTGCTTAACTGGCACGAGGGAGAGATGAAAGGGGGGAGGACAACATGAGATTATTCCCCTTTAGTAAGCTTAGCCCCCAGACATTTGGAGTGGGAATTGTGCGTATGGTTTTGGGCCAATGTGCCTTGAAAACCAGTTTGATTGTCACACTCGGCACGACTGAAGCATTGCTGGCTTCTGGAAATCACCGTGGAAGAAAGGGAGTGCTGCAGCACCTGGAGTAATGCAGATGATGTATGATGRCTTTTAGGTTTGTTTTCTCTGGAACTGCTGTTAGTTTAACTAAGGAGAAGAGCCGGGATTCATGGTTAGTGCACAYAGAAACGTTTGCCCAAACAAGGAAGAAGTTGTCCTGGGAGCATGTGTGCAATTGTGGGGAATGCAGGGTTTAGGCTGACACTCAGCCTCAACCTGGACTTGTAGGGGAATTTGTGGCACTCCAAAAAACTTGGAACCTGTCTAGGTCAAACTGAGTTCACGAGGCTTTTGCTGTGAGTTTTGCCTTGGTTAGAAGAGCAGGGAAGGGATGTTACAAATGCCACCAGGAGTGACACGTTTTTAGTGCTGAGATGGGTGTTCTGAATGGCTAAATAYGATGATATCCATGTTCTGCAGTACCACTGTTCTTGGCAGCCTCCAGACTCTGGGTGAGGCTAATGCTGTAGCTGAAGTTCTGTCCGTGTGGGAAAACTTGAATTGGCTGAAATAGGACAGAGGGGGAAAAAAGCTCTTAAGACTGTCTAAAAACACTGTTAGGGATAAACATCATTATATTCCAAGCAGTTATTTCTCTCAGTAGCTCAGCTTGCAGGTGACTAGAGGCTTCGTCCCACCATGGCGTGAAGGGAGAGAGTTGTCAGAGTGTCTGTTCCAAGGCTACTTGGAAAACAAGAGGAAAACCCCACTCTTCCCAAATTGTCAGGTACTGGGAGATGCTGGGTTAAGTTAAATTATTACTGCACGTGGTGACACTGCAATGCCATATTGTTTTCATGGCCTCATTGATTTTAAAACCTCATTGATAACTTCAATTCATAACCTCATTGATTTTAAAAATGCTTATTAAAAAAAATTGTAAAAAAAMCAGTTTAAACCTGGGAAAATATTTAACTGTCGGAACTGAAGCGTCAGGCGTTCTGTAAGTGGGGAATTAGTGGAAAAGTCTGTTCACTTGCCAGAGATGGATCCTTTTCAGAACCATGTTTCTCCAGCTGTTCTRTTGAAGTCTGTGCCAGCACATGCCGAGCTTTCCATGAACACAAGTTATGTCTGGCTCCAATYGCTCCAACCAGGGATTTGCCAAGATCCTTCACACCAGTTTGCAGAAAACTGACCTCTGCCTAGAGGTTTGATAAAAGGGAGGCTAAAAATGGTCTATTCCTACAACCCCAGTGACTTTTTGTGCCAGTATTTCTAAGATCTGTAGCAGCAGCTGACAGCTGGGTCATTGCTTTGCAAGTCGCACCCTTCAAGCTTTCAGCCTTAGAACAGTCTCATATTTCTCTAGAGAGTCTGAAGCTCATTCTATAATTTTATTTGCTTCTAACCTGGAAATAGACTCAAAACAGAAATGCTGCTTTTGTGTTAAACAGGAGTTAAAAAAAATAGGATGTGAAGGACAAAACCCAACTTTGAATTTCTGAAAATTCTGTTTTGCACCAAGTGCAAAACTGGAGAAATGTTTGAAATTGTTTTAAATGAGTGCCTTCTTTTCCAGAGGGAAAAGCTCTTCCTTCATACTGTGGAATGGGTAAACCTGCAAAATGATGTAAATTATGGATCTTGAGTTCTGACTTTAAACAACGTCTTTGGAGCAGTGTTCTCAGAACAGCAGGAAGGAAGGTAGGAGAAATAGGGAGGAGGAGGAGGCTGTAGCTGGACTAGRGAAAAGTTGTAGAAGCATAAAGAACAGCAGCAGGAAGATGAACAACATAAATGATTAAAAGATGGGCTTTGCACATTTATATTAAGTTAATGAACCTTTTTTGTGCTTGGCTTTAATTATTTCCACCTGTTCTTCCTGCTGGTGCTTCTTTGAGTTTGATCAAGTTGTCCAGAGTTTCACCTGAGGAATTAGAAGTGAATTGGGGCCTGTRCATTTCTTCCTTTCATAATTTCTACTGTATTTGAAAGGCATATGAAATATTTCTTTGCTCAGTGCTGGTGTGTGCAGAGGTAGTTGTTATGTCTKCCTCCTCCTATTTTTATAAAAAACGACCTTCTACTAATAGCTAATGAGTATTAACTTGGTAGAGCACAGTGAAACTCATCATGCAAATCACTGTTTGGATCTTGGAGCGCTGCCATGCTGTACATTTCGCTGCTCATGTTTGTTGCTGGAATTCCAGCACAGTGATTAAAGGCATACAATCCTGAGGAGGGAAAAAAAACACCAAAACTGACCTCCAACTTGGAGTTCAAGATGGTAGTGTTCATTAGGGAGTGAAKCAAAACTGAGCAGATGGAATTACCATGAGGAATTATTATCAAATTGAGCTGCCATCGTTGCATTTAATCAGGCAAGCAGGAGATGAAGGCAGCAGCAGCCCAGCCCTGTGCAACCAACTGCAATGTGGGAATTGGGRTACTGCTATGAAGCAGGAACACTGAAATTAGCAGGAAAAAAAAAAATTCATTCATAGACTGGTAAAAATAAACTCACTTTGCTAGTTCATTTTAATTTGAGGCTTTGGCTTGTAGCAGTTTAATGGCTGTGAGTTGAGACTTGGTGTTTTTCTTTATCTTGTGACTTAAAGGAGCCAAATTTTCATTTGGAAATGTTGGCGCCGAGATCTTCTATTGAGTGTGCAGTGCTGGAGGGGTGAGATGGGAAGTTTTTCAGGAGTGGATGTGGTACACTGTGTGTGGAAGTGCTTAAAGCAAGAAAACACTGTAAGAGGAACAGTTTATCTYGGGCTTTGGTTTGTTGTTTTTTTTTTTAGCTTGAGTTCTTGATTTGTGATTGTTGATGTGAGTCTTCAACTATTATATGGATTTGCTCTAGAAAGGAACAGCAAAGCAGCAGCCATGGTGGGAAGCAGTAGAAACGGAAACAGAGCCTGCTCCTTTGATACTTCTTGTTCCAATCCTACAACCCAAAGTGACACCCAAAACACAACAAATTAAAAGCTTCCAACCCAAGAGGGTGACCTCTCCCTTCGACCCACCGGGATGGATAAAGTCAGCGGGGTCAGATCCAACACAAACACGCTTGCTTTCCCTAATCCCGGCACTGCTGCAGCTGGGACGGGCTGCGGGATTACCGGGGGCTGCTCCATCTCCAGGTAGCAGCCGGGGAGGAGGAGAAGCTGGGATCCTCTGGCCCCCCGGCGCACGGTGCCGGGGAGGAGAAGGAGGAGGAGGAGGAGAGCCTCCCGGTGCCGGGAGGAAGGAGGGCGCAGCGCTGCCCGGGGCGGGGCGGGGGGCGGGCGGGCTGCGGCGCGGAGCTGCCCCTTTGTCTGCGGGCAAAGTTTGGCGGCGGGGCGGGGGCTGAGGCGCTGCCCCGGCACCTGCCGCGGGCCCGGCGGGCACTCTCCGCTCGCCGCCCGAGGCCATGGGCGCGCCGAGCGCCGCCGGGGCCACCCTGCTCCTGATCCTGCTCAGCGCCGCGCCGGCCGCCGCCGATGCCGCCTCAGGTGAGTCGCCGCGCCGGGCTCGTCCCCGTCCCGCGGGCCGTGGCTTCTCTGAGGAGAAGCCGGGCTCCGAGCGCCCCTTTCCCGCGGGGTTCGGGACATCTCTGCCTCCCTCCCTCGCTTCTCGGTCTCCCCGGCCCGGGTAGGGGTCCGCCTCCGCCCCCCGCCATTTTGGCGGCTTCTCCACAGGCGAGGTGAGGGGGACCGGGGCGAAGCCGTGCCCGGCTCTTCCCGCCGGGAGCGGCCGCGGAGTGCCGGGCATGGAAGAACGCGTGTCCCGCTCCGGRCATCGCGGGGCTGCCCCTTATACTGGGCGGGAAGGCAGCCCAGGACTTCGCCCTGCTCAGGTGAGGGAGGGGGTGCTGCCCCAAAACCGCCCGTGGGGTTCGAGTTGTGCAGCCCCTCAGAAAACAGCCCGCGCCCGCCATGAGGGGCCGAGCCGGGYCGGGCAGACCATCCCGCAGCCCTCGGGTGGTGGTGGCCGTGGGGAGGGCTYGGGAATGCGGCTGTGGGAAGCGTGAGGGGAGCAGCCATCCTCCTCTCCTTGTGTTCGGAAAAGGCGGCTGGATTCAACTTGCTGTGTGTGGATGTCGCTGTGAGAGTGCTCGGAGAGCAATCCAGGTATTGGATTTTTTTCTTCGTGTTGTGGGCGGACTTGTGGCCATCGCAAGTTGTGCGATGCTGCCAGGCGGTCAAGCCGCTGATATTTGGAGTTCGGGATGTGGAGCGGCTGCACTCGTGCTCTTAGGCTGTTTTCCAGCTTGTCCTTTGGCTGTAGGTTGTTGATTTCCAGAGTGGCACACTCCTCAGAGACCGCTCTCGCCGTGATTCCCGTTTGGCACGGTTGTCCTAGGGAATAACAGCAGTTAAAAACGGCGATCTGTGTGCGAGCTGAGGAGCTGCTGGATGTGGTTTTGGGATGTTAACTCGTTGTGTGGCACTCTGAGAGACTCACTTTTACCAAAAAARCAACTCTCAAACCAGAAAACTACTCTACCAACCACCCGCGTCCAAAATGCCCCACACAAAAACGGCACAGCAAAAAGTTCAGGGTTTTTTTCCTGAGCTGCTCCAGTATGTGAAAGGCAAAATCATGATTTGCAGAACCCTTTTCAGGTGTGCTCTCCAGCAGGTGTTAATCATGCCTGGAACTTGGAGTTGTGTGGAAAATCAGGGTGGTATTAGACTGCTCATGTGTGTGTAGTGTCTTTGGCTTGCTCATACTTGGGAATAAAAATAAAGTATATGTAACTAAGGATTTTTCAAGTCCTGCGAAGTTGGGTTGTATCTTGGTATCCCCCTTGGCAACTTGTAAARGAGGAAAATACGTCTTTGTCCTCTTTGGAGGAGAAGGATCAGACTGTGTGAGTTTGCTTTCTAGTCCTAYATGGTCCCTATTCCCTGCTCTGGCCCTGGAGGGGATGAGCACACTGGGATTTTAAGGAACTGTAGCYGTCAGTGAGCTAAAAAGAAAGGGCAGCCAGCCTTTGAGGGGTGAAACGGGTGAGTTATGCTGGTCTTAACTAACTGATATAATTTTTTGGGTTTTTTTTTCCCCCCACACCAGCAATATGTGAGGTTGCATTTTGCACTGAATTTTGAAGTGCAGCTGGAGGATGAACCTTGAAATTATACCCTCTTGCCAAAAGAAAAGCTATCTGCTGAATTTGAGAGAAGTGTGACCCGGCTCTCATGGCTTGTCTTCTTGGCAAGGGAAAATAATTCCCAATGGTGCCTCCACAGCTTCTTGCAGCTGAGCTGAAGACGAGCTCAAAGGAGGAGCTTTTGATTCCAAGCAATGTAGCTCCCAGGTTTTCTGTACAGATTTGTCTAATCTGCATTTCTTGGGAAACTCCACTCTTTGACAAGGAAATTCTTACTTTTCTGGGTGGTCCCTCGAGGCAGCCTTTCCCGCGGCCTCTTTCCTTTTCATCCTTTGAGTTCCTTGGGTTGTTTTTGATTGCACATTCCTGTCACGTTTTCGGGAGACAGATRATGTGTAGTTGTTCAAGAGCGACCGTTTCCCAGAAAATTGATGGAAGAGCTGTCATTCAGCTTATTTTTGGTTTTATTTTCCAACCTCTTATTTAATTGTTGGAGCAGCATATGCAAAGTGTGCTTGGATGTGTGACTGTCTCTCTYCCTGGCTTGGAGATCCTTTCTCTCAGCCAGCAGTGCCGGTGGTGAGGACAAGCAAAGCTGGAGCAGGAGGAGCCCTGTAAGCCTGTACTGTTGTCCATGCAGGAGTGATTTAGGAGTGGGAATTCACACTGGCTCTTCTTGCTGTTATTTTAGCAGATCTCTGCCTTGTTTGTGCCTCTTTTGAACCCAACTAGGCCAGAGGTTCTGTCGCTTACCCAGAGGTTGCCCAGCTGCCCCAAAACTGCATTTTTTTGTGTCTGCCCAGTGCTGCTCGTGTGACAGAGCAGGTTCACTGGAGGATGTGCTGCTGCTGCTGCTTCTGGCTTCTAACCTGGTTTATTTTTGTTTTGGTCCCTCAGGTGCCTGTGTCTACCATGGCTTCTTATTTGAGGTAGGTGAGCTTGAACATGTTGTACTGGGGAAGGGTTTGAGAAGGTGCTGTTGAACTTGACTCCAGTTTGTGCTTTTTGTCAGCCCTGCAACTGGGGTGCAGGTCACAGGTCTGTCAGCCTCCAGTCTGCTGGAAAACACCTCTCCCCTTGGAGAGGTTAGGAATTCTCCCTGGGCCTTCGGACCCAACCGGTCCAACTGGGGCTTCTTTGGTCCGTGTGTGAAAAGATGTGAGGGATTTCCAGGGTCTTGGAAGCCACAAATGTGTAGTCCTAGTCAGGATGGAGGTGATGCTTTGTAAAATACCAGTGTAGTGCCAGGATATGTTCTGTGTTTCTTTCTCTGAATTAATGAGATATTAATGATAACAGCCTAACACCTTTTCCTCTCAGCTGATCACGGTGAGTGCTGTGTACCCTGACTCGTATTTATAAACCCAACATATTTTCTGGTGTCTCTGCATGGATGTAATCCAYGAATGACTTGGTACAAGAATCACAGTTTTTAAGAATTTATGAACAGTGTTTTGCTCGGTAACACTTGTCTTCTTTGCTCTCATGCTCTGGGCTAAAAGGAGGTGGCTGAGCTTCTTTGTGTCTCTAGAATGCTTCTGAACCTGCTTCCAATCCCCCAGCAGGCTGGCTCAGGGATTTGTTAGCCGAGGCTGGGAGGCAGCAGCTGTCAGGGGTTTTGTTTCTCCTGGAGCAGAACTGAGTATGTGCTCTGTGTGTGACACATGAGCACTGGGCACTGTGGAAACAGCTGGTGGCAGGTGGCTCCTCTGGCCTTCCAAGGTGGACTCAGGGTCTAGGAAGTTTTTCTGCTCCAAGAAGGGAATGTAGAGGAGTTGCTAGAGGTGACTGGTATTGGTGGGTGTCTTGGAAGGGAGATAAAGTGTGTTTACTCCTCSTAATGATGCACTGTGGAGGGTCTTGACAGCCTGTGAGAAAAACCTATAGCAACTTATTATTGTGTTTTAAATGATAGTTGGAAACACTGTTTCCTTGCAGTGTCTCCCGTTAGTCAGGATTTTTCTCCAACTTTCGTGCAGAGGAGGCCAAAATGATCAGAGCACCTCTCCTGTGAGGAGAAGCTGAGAGAATTGGGATTGTTCCRTCTGGAAAAGAGAAGCTTTGGGGTGTATGAATTGTGGCTTTCCAGTACCTGAAGGGGACATAAAGAGGGAGAGAAACTATTTACAAGGGCCTGGAGTGACAGGACAAGGGGAGCTGGCTTCAAACCTACAGAGAGTAGGTTTAGATGGGATATTAGGGAGAAATTCTTCCCTGTGAGGGTGGTGAGGCCCTGGCACAGGTTGCCCAGAGAAGCTGTGGCTGCCCCATCCGTGGAAGTGTCCAAGGCCAGGTTGGACAGGGCTTGGAGCAGCCTGGGATAGTGGAAGGTGTCCCTGCCCATGGCAGAAAGGTGGAAGCCATTCTGTGATTCCATGTGGAAGTGGCTGTAGGTGAGGTGCTGCTGGATTATTGTAGGAATGCTGTTTGCTGCAGAAATCTCTGAAGTCACTTGGAAAATCGTTGGTGCATAAATCAAACATTTAAGTGTAGTGATGCAGGCACTGCAGGGTTGCTGGAATTGTTAACGCTGCAGAAGTTCTGCATCCTGCTTGACTGACTTAGCTCCTTGTATATCCAGGGTCAGCTTGTGTTCATGGCTTTCCTCTGAGGGAAAACACCTCTCTTTGTGTGATTTCCCACTGTGCGGAGGAGGTTGGTGTTCCTCCCTCTGGCTTCTCCTGTGAGGGACTTTTCAGATCCACACAAGCAGCACAGCCGCTCCCTTTACTTAGAAAGAGGAAAATCCACATTATTTTATTTTTTCTTAGCTGTAGGGCAGGAGGAGACACATTCATGCCGCTCTGAAAGTCGGAGGGTGTGGGAGGTGTCGATCGAATCCATGCCGGCATCTTCCTGCCGGCTGGCTTGTGCCAAGATGAGTTTCCAGCCCTGAGAAGAGGGGAGGGGAAGGACAGGGCTGTGACTTGAGGGGGCTTAAATGGTGAGTGTGACTTGATAAATGACTGCGTGTCTGGAGGACGCTGCAGTACAGAAGGACAAGTCCAGCTGAGCAATATCCAGGACATTTCCATTTTGTCCTCTTTAAAACATGGATGTTGTCTCTTGCACCAGCTGCTGGTAATGCACCTAAGGATGAACTTCTGGACTGACAGATTCTTTTGGAAGTTTCCTGACAGACAAATGGGGCACTTCTTTTTAACAATATAAAGCACTAAAGAAGCTTTTTTTGAAAGAAAATCTTTTTCATCTTGGAGYTGGATGGCAAATTGTGAACGGAATAAGAAGCCCTAACTTAATTCACAGTGAATGGTACTCTCCTTGTTCTTCTACCAAAAAAATTTGCTTCCCTGTTTACTTTTGAAACATCTGTGTACATTTAGTTGTCAGAAGTTTAAAGAAAGACTGATTTTATGCTTTTTAAATCAGATTTCTGTTTCCATCTGTAATTTGTGATGGACAGAAATGAGAGTGGAAAGGTAATAAATAAAAAATGCTGGGTTTTTTTTCCCAAATTTTTAATCTCCTATTCCAGACAGCTTCTACTCTAAATAAATTTAGTGACTTTTAAAATAAATGTTAGCAAGTGCAGAGCACTTCTGGTTAGGGAATATTTCAAATTAGCAGTGGAAAACGAGCTTCATTTTAATTTCATTAGAAGGATAAGAAGTTACTACTGAAAAATGAGATCAGAATTGAATATTTCAGTTGAAAAGTTTACTTAAAACCAAAAATATCTTGACCATTGTAAGAGTTAACAAGCAATGTGATTTAAATGTCACTGTTTAGCCTGGGGCTACATCCTCTTGATGTACATGAATGTTTTGCAGTTAAGGTTTATTAATATAGTAATGAGATGCCTCTCATGGAGCAAATCTCATCTGCTTGTGGGTTTCAGAAAGCTGGGATCAACTGAGGATCAAAAATAAAAGTGATTTTTGAATCAAGCCTGTGCTGCATGTGTGTTCCTTCTTTGTTTTTCTTGAAAATAGCAGTAAAATATAGAGGAATGGCGATAGGCTCTTTAGTTCATGGTGCCCGGTAAAAGAATCTTAGGTGTAAGATTTTTCTCCTGAAGATGAAGTGATTTCTTGTCCCTTCATCAGCAAAGTTTTTTAGTGGACCGAGGCACACATTTTAATATGAAATAATTATTCTTTTTTGTCTTAGTCACTTTCTGGTCCAAGAAAATGAAACCTCATGCATCTCTCCATTCCCCCTGAGCCTGGAGCTGGGTAGGAGTTGAGATCCACAGCCCCAGTGTGTGGGAGCAGCAGGTGGCACCAGCCAGGCACACTCCTGGATAGCCATGTCCYTTTCCATGAAGTGTCTATAAGTAGAGATAAGACAGACTTTCCTGCATCAAGCACTGTGTCTTTAACATTGTGGCAAGAACATATTTTAAAACAACTTCTCTTTTCTTTGGATAGCACAAAATGAAACATGGAAAAATTCATAAGGTACAAGAGACAATTCTGGGAGTTCTGGGGGTTTTGAGCTTTAATCGGAGCCTTGGGGATGTCCCCAAGGACTTTTCCTTGGAGCTGTGAGTGTCTGCTGGCTGTAGTGTTCTGCTCCAGGGGTTTTTCTTCTCTGTCCTCCATCCTGGCCAGTGGAAGACTCATGCTTTAATCTTCACTCTGTTGTGGGAGGTCACCTGGCATCAGCTTTATTTGGAGATCAGGGTCTTTACAAGAGCTGCCCTGTCCCACATTTTCCATCCCAGTGAGCTTCCCGGATGGGAGCTGTTCGTCCACGAACGCTGAYTTAAGTAGATAATTAACATTTAATAACACAGTTATAGGAGCTATATGCCAGAGCCTTGGCAGGAGATAGTGGCTTTCTCATGGATTCATTCACCAGGACWGGAATTTAACAATTACCCAGCGTTTAGAAATTTTCCAAGTCATTCTGCCTTCCATCTTCCAGGCTGCATTTGAAGAGCTCTGTTTAGGAAATAATACCTTACAATTTACTATTTACTTTTTCATTTTAAATCCACACCATTTTCCTTTGCTAGGTGACTTCCTCATTCCTACCCTCTCTTCAACCCTTTCAAAACCTTGGTCAGGATTCCTATTTGCATTTTCTCCTTAGAGCAGGGGCTGCAATGTCTAATTAATTGATAAATGTTAGAATTTTGCTGTACATTTTGGATGACCTCCAACGAACTTAGGGACTGAGTTTGTAAGATAACTGAGGAAAGTGCATCCCCACTTTGTTGGCGAATTGAACACTTTCCTCTGTACTAGTGCTGGCACATTTGCCAGCCCAGGATGTGTTTGAGACCTTGTTCTTCATCCTCAAAACATCTTGGGTGAAGAAGCTAAAAGGCTAAATGTCTTTTCAGGCTTTTGGAATAGATTGCTAATGTTATAATCCGTCATAAACCTTAGGCAAAATTGGACTACTGGACAATGGTCCCATGAGGAATTTCTTATCTTCCAGGTTAGTTTCATTGTGTTTCTTTTTCCCCTTTTTTCCCTCTCTTGAGTTACCCATCAGAAATGCCATTATAGTTAAATCAATTGATTCACTGTTGTCCAGGGTAAATCATTCCCTGAGCCTTTTCAGCAAACATTAGCTCTCCAGTTGTTGCTATTTTAACCACTGAATTCACAAGGAGCCCAAGATACTCCTTGGTTCTTTCAGGAAAACAAAAACTCCCAAATCTGCAGCTCTTCCCAGATGGGTGCATTGATTTTATGTCACTGCTCAGATCTGTCAGCCTTGGAGGGGGCTGTCAAGAGCTGTGTGATGCTCCCGAGTTTATGATGCCAATATTTCTGCCATGCATATTAAATAGTTTCCAGTGGGAATAGGGGCAGCAGACTTCCCTGGGAAGACTGCTGTAATTCTCCCAGTGCCATGGTTTATTGTTGAGCCGTAGATTAAGGAGACCCGTTAGGATAAAATACTCGATTTTGTAATCATTATRTCTACCCCAGAATCGTTCTGTAATGAATCCTCTAACTAACCCTGGGAGCTCAGCATCCAAAGCATCTTTATATTACCAGCTGCTGTCCTGCAGCTAAAGGAGAGGCCCGGGCTCTGTGTTTCTGAGGATCAGCCAGGGCAAAAAAATCCTCTCCCTCCTCCCCCAAAAGATAAACCCTGAACATGATTTCTTCCCGGATTAATTTGAATAATTTTAAGCCAGATGTTTCATTACTGAAAAAAAAAAAAATTTAAGTTTCCTAACCTGCTTCCTGTGGGTTTAATGGAGATCAAAATGAAACTTCTTGCAGGCTGAAAACTGGGAAATTTTAATTTAAGTATAGTCAATTTTTGGGGGATATTAACAGGAGCTGAAAGTTGGGGTYTTGCAGCAAGATAAGAAACTTTGAACCTTTTGATTTTTCTCAGTTATCCAACCGGAGATCTTGTTTCAGTCTCCCGGAAAAGCTTAACCTTTTCATTTCCCGGGAATTCACCTGTTGTCCTGCATGAATAGATTTGGTCACAGTCATGTGGGAATAATTCCTTTTGGATGCTTGGCCAGCCCGAGACCAATATGCTGTACATCAAGTTTTGTGGTTCATGGCTATTTATATTTTCAGAGGAAACACAGGGTTGGTTGTTAAATTATGAAAAACCTGCACTGATGAGGCACAGTTGTCATTACTGGCATGCCAAGAGCCAGCTCTGAGTTAGTGGATGCAGTAAATCCTTTTATGCATCGAGCCTAGAAAAGTGGTTTCAGGGGAGAACATGAGCAAACTTGTTAGCAATTTCTTCCCCACATTTTTTTCCAGTTTTATAGATTCTTCTATACATGTAAAAAGCCTGATTTTCTTCAGTGCCTAAGGAATTCTCAGTATTGCAGAGTAAAAGTAACTTGCTAACTTTCATTCCAGTGGATTATTTTTTTGTTGTTACTTTAAGAATCAGGATTTTACAAGTGTTCTATTTTGAAAACCTAGGTTTAGTTTTAAATTGGAGGCACTTAAAAATTGCATCTACTCCTTTCTCTCTCAATTTCTCAGTGAAACTGTGAGATCATCGTGGTTATGGAAAGGGAACCCTAAAAGTGCCTCAATCTGGAAATCTTCCAGACCCAAAATGATCTATGCGCTTCCATTGAGTGACATAAAGAGTAATTCTTAGGCCTCTTTTCCGTGCTTTATTTAAAACAAAGATTCCCACAATGGAACAATAAACTTAATGAAAATCTGTTTAAAATTTAATGAGATCCTTAGGACAAAGCAAAGTCAAATGTGTTACTTCCAAAGACATTTGGAGACTTCRTATTACATAAAATGGAACCAATTGAGATACAGTCAATTAAAAATTGAGGAGAATTTGTCCCAGAATTTAGGCTTTAATCCCTGTTACCTAAGAGCAGTGCATCCTGTAATTCCAGAAGTCTGGGTATGACTGCAGGGCAGTGTTTTGCAGTATTTATTTTTTTTCAATGTCGTAATTTTACTTCCTAAGAGGTTTTTGGGTGCTTGAATGCGATTCAGGGAGTGATCCCATGTATGTGGTGTGTGATTAACAGGCGTATCCATGATGACACAGGATAACAGCACGGTCAAAAGCAGAACTGAGTTTAAAGTCATTTACCTCCGTAATGCTGGGGTTTTTTTCTGTGCGGTTCCTTAATACTTTGATTCTTCTGAGCAGACTTAATTAAGACAACACTGGTCCTACCATTTCTTTTGGAAGATGGTGTGACCCTGCGTACATCCTGCTGTGGTACTGTGCAACRCAGGGTTTCTCTAGTCACAGGATCCTTTCCAGGGAGTTCCAGAAGGATTTGCTGGCTTTAGAAGAGTTGTAAGACTTCACTCTGTGGAGGAGGAGTGTGCTGGAGTTACCACAGATCCTTCCTTCTCCTCTGACCTCATTTTGTGGTGAAAGATCTAAGCTCACAATATGTGAGAGTGTCAGTTCTCYTTCTTGCTTCAGGCAGAGCAATATCTGTGAGATCAGAGGCAAGCCTCTTGAAATCCCTAGGAAAAGGCATCATCCATGATATTTTGCATCCTAGGAAGGGGCTGTGAAGCTCAGCTGCTTTTCCTGCTGTGCTCAGCACCCTGTGTGTTGTCCAGTTATCCCCTTGGATGGCATTTCTGTCTAGCYAGAGCTGGTACCTGGTGGGTACCTGGTGTGTTGTACTGTGTGTGCCTGTCCAGGCTGCCAGAAGCATTGATTTGTGATAAGAAGCCCTCTCACCACCGTTTTTTAAACTTACCATCATGATGCTGATTTCTCTAATTAAAATAGGAAGAATCAGTATCAAAAATAAACTGGGCATGATGCTCTCTAAGCAGAATATTTTTGCTGGGCTTTCACAKCTTATCAGCAAGGTATCAGCAAGCAGTGCTTGATGCTTTTGAGCCTGTGGCTGTGTCAAGAAAATGCAGGATTGAAATCTAGCGGAGAGAACCAGCAGTTTGTTCACATATGATTCTTTCCCTCCTTTTAGTCAGGCACGGGAATAGGTATTTTGTTCTGCAGGTACCTGATCTGATCTTCAAGGTCAAATCTTTTCCTCAGCATCCTGCTTACACAGATGCCTTCATTAGCCTCCACAAATAGCAGCTAAATCCACATGTTCAGACCGAGGAGATGATAATTCCTCATCTGGCAGCTTCACTAAGTAACCTCCTTGTTAAAATCAGCAGTAGTGCTATATAAGGGGTGCAGTGAGGTCTCTATACTTAATATTTTTAGTGCATTCTGTGTGGYGCCAGAGTGTTTTTAACCTTACTGAAGTAATTTCATGCTTCTGTAATTCATTGGGTTTTTAGTGTATTTATAGATGCCRTTTTATCAAGCACTGCAGTAGAAAKGATGAGAGCATCTGGTTAAATCCATCACATCTTGTACAACAACCTCTGAAAAAATAACCTCAGTAATGGAGCCTTTCCCCCTTTAGGTGGTTACACTAATATTTTAAAGGCTTTAGATATTYAACGTCGTTGGAGTGTCATTGAAGTGTCACTGCCGTGCTTTGCCTTGGTGGAAACCACATCGGTCAGCGATGGCATCTGAAACAGAACAGCCACATCTCAGCTCGCACCCACCCCCTCCACTGTGGCAACGTGGAGGCAAGGAAGGTGTGATTTGCTGGGATTCATGTTTGGAAACCTCCCTGAGATGGTGCTGACAGCAGCATCTGTGTGGAGTGACAGAGCGGGGTTGTGTGAGGAGCGTGGGGCAGGCCAGAAAAATGAGAACTATCCGCGCTGTGCTGGCAGGGAGAGCTCTTCCCCTGCTTAAACTTTCAGGCTCTGGGAAGTGGTGCCGGAGTGATTTAGGTGGGGTTGGTAAACTTGCCAGTTTGCAGCCTTGCAGAGAGACTGGAGCTGAGGCTTATGGAAACACGATCAGCACTTTTCTATTTGGGGAGCCCACATTCCTGCACTCCTGAGCCACTGTAAGTGCTGGAGCTGCTTTGATGTCGGCAGGGTTGGGCATTTTCCCAGCTGAGCGCTTGACCCTGGCGCTGGCAGTCAGCCTTCCAGCACTGAGCTCATTTAATGGAGTAGGGCTGCAGGCTGGCAACCCCTTTGCCAGTTGGTGTTTTCCAGGGAAAGCATGGATTTACCTTGTCTTGCAAGAGGTTTGCAGTAAGCCCAGCCACTGCTCTGTCTCTTTTTCTTACCTCATCCTGGCCCTAAGTGTGAAGTTTTGGCTCTTGTGAGCCAAACTCCCACATATGCATATAAGGAAATGATCTGGCTTTGGATCTGCAAGTTCATAGAGGACGCTGGCTTTGGGGAACACATTAAAGGTGGGATGGAGATTCCCTTCACTTGGCTGCCTTTAGACATCCTAATCTCCAGCTACCCTGGTTGGGAATGCAGTTCCCTGTGTTGTTTTTGTGCTTATTAACCATTTTTGTGAGGGGCAGCATGCTCTGGCATCCAGAGGCTGCAGTCCAGGCTGGAGTACCAAAGGTGTTGGGGAGTTGGCAAGCTCTTTGCTTGACCTATTCCTGTGTCCTTGGTGTGGGTGCAGTCCGTGTCCTGCTGACGTTCTTGTGGCTGAATTTGACAGGAAGGGCTGTGTTTTGTGCTCTGTGCATGTTCCTGCAGTAGTTTCAGTGGGGTTACTCTTGCTCCGATCAAACATGATTATCCTTGCCTTCCCAGGCACTTGAGTGTTGGAAATCCATCCGTGCTTTGCCTCTGGCTTCCCTGGGAGCAGCTCCCGGCTGTGCTTTGTGTTCCTGTCTCTGTTTCCTGGCAAGGCAGTTGCTGTGACTGCTGAGAAGTCAAATGAGGTCCTTGACTCTGGTTTATTTTTCTCTTGGCACAGTCAGTTTGGTTGCTAGGAAGGTGATGATCCCTATGTGTCTGAAGGAATTGGAAAACGGCATTTTAGGAATCCAAAGAAGGCTGCATTTCTCTCTCCCCTATCCTTCATTTCCCCTTTCTCTTAATCACCATTTTATAGAGACTTCCAGAGGATTTTCTGATGAGCTTTTGGGCTCCGTGTGTTCCAGTTGCTACTTTACTGACAATGTTGTCCATATGGGGACCTTGAAATGAAAGCAGTGCAGTGGGACTGGTGTGCTGGAGTCTTTTGCTATCCTTAACACAGAAAGCAAATTTTATCAGTGACAAGATTTTTTTTTATGTATAGGGAAGTTCCTTCTCCCGTTCTCTTTCTCCTAGTGTTCTCCCTGGCATTTTAATGCGAGCATGTATATGAATAAATAAAAGTTCCTGCAGGCATCGTACTCCCTTTTTGCACTGTACTTTTAAATAGCTGTGCTTACAGGAGCCTGTTTCCGATTTTATCTGATTTTTTACAGACCTAGGGAAAGAAAAAGCTTTTCCACTGTTACCTGTGGACTTTACACACTCAGTGGAGGCCAGAGTTTAAGTCCTGTAGGAGAAGATCGGCAAAGGGCACCTAGCCTGACCCTTTCAAGTGTTAAAAGCAGGTGCGCACCTCCTGTGACAAGTCTTTGGGAAAGGTGTGTGTACCCTTTAAAAAAACAACAACTTGGAAGCTGATCAAAACAGTGGCTGATTGTATTTCTGTGCCCTTAGGTTTGCTGGACGTTTGTTTTCTGTCAGATGTTTTGCTGTTTATTTCACGTACGCCAAATCTGAAGAGTGGTTGTTGGTGAACGCAGTATTTTGGGTGGTTCTTTGGAATAGCATTTAAAAAAAAGAAACCTACAGAAGAGTCCCACGGAAGAGGCTGTGCATCAAGGGTTTTCCTTGTTTTCAAAAGGTTTTTTGTTTGAAAGTTTTTGGTTCAGGATTTAGGCCTGCTCTGATAAACCTGTCAGCTTTGCTGGGGTTGTAGATGAAGGTGTTTGGGAGAGAAACAAACACCTCTGCTGTGTCTTGGATCTGTCACTGGCACCTATCTTAATTCCCTCAGAGCAGGACATGTCCCAGCCCTAAGGACAGGACATCTTATTTGTTTAAGTGAATCCTCTATGGAGAAGTTCAGAAGCTCAGGAGTTGCTCCTTGTTGTTTGTCTCAACCGAATTTGTGCACTAGAAATACAAAGCTGGATTTGCTTTGGGAAGCAGTGATTTATGGTGTGGAGTCACTAAACATGTTTGCACAGGAGTCCTTCGGGCATGCATAATAGTTTAGCTTGGGATCCTACCACAAAAGGATTCATTCATTCCTTCTTATTTTGCCCCAGAGGCCAGGGCCAGTTGTGTTTTTGTTTCTGTTCCCAAAGAACTGGCTGCAGGCAGAGACGAATTAGAGGGGGGTCTTCAGGCCTTCTGAAGGGGGACGAAAGAGATACACTTCAGTATTATTTCCAAAAAAAACCCCACATTAGGATGTGCTACATCTGAATACGGGATACAAACATCCTGGTTTTTATTGGAAATAGTGTGGCCATGAGCACCGGGGCAGTGACTGTCCCTCTGTGCTGGGCACTGGTGAGGCCCCACCTCGAATCCTGAGGTCAGTTTTCGGTTGCTCACTCCAAGAAAGACACCGAGAGGCTGGAGCGTGTCCAGGGAAGGGAATGGATCTGGGGAGAGGTCTGGAGCACAAGTCAGATGAGGAGCAGCTGAGGGGGCTCAGCCTGGAGAAAAGGAGGCTCGGGGGGGACTGTGTTGCTCCCTACAACTCCCTGACAGGAGGTTGGAGTGATGCGGGGATCAGTCTCTTCTCCCAGGTAACAAGTGACAGGACGAGGAAATGGCCTGAAATTGTGCCAGGGGATGTTTATGTTGGATATTAGGGGAACTTTCTTCAGTGAAAGGTGTGGAAACAGCAGGCCCGGTGCAGTGGTGGAATCCCCATCCCTGGAGGGATTGACAAGCCGTGTGGATGTGGCAGCTGGGGACATGGTTTAGAGGTGGCCTTGGCAGTGCTGCATTAATGGTTGGACTCCATGATCTTGAAGGTCTTTTCCAGCCTAAAGGATTCCATGGTTCTGTGATTCTGTAAAACCTTTTGGGTGCTCCTGGTGTGTTAACACTCGAGTGTTAAGGCGTGATGTAATTCCTCTGTGAGTATTAGAGGCTTACAATTCAGGAGGAACAGTGTTACATTAACTGGGTATTTGGCATTGCTGTCACAGCTGGGGAAACATTAATCTGATTTTTCACTGCTCATTTGTGGTGAGATATGGGGGGATGCACAAGGATGGAGGGTATCCGAAAGGGAGTCATGATTCCTCATTACAAAGGACTTGAGCTCTGTCTGCATCAGTTCTCAAAGGGAAAGTTAAGGGGTAATTTGTAGAATGCTACAGAGGAAACAGAAATTATTATAAATAAACCTCTTCTACCCATAAGAAAATGGAGTAGCCAGAAAATGAAAGCTAGATAAATTCAGCTTAGGAACTAGGTAGACTTTTACTGTGAAAATAGGAAATCATTGGAACAGTTTCCTGACGTGTGCTATGAATTACTCTGTATCACTGGAAATCTTTAAATCATGCTTGGCTTTTTTTCCCCTGAAAGTTATACTTTGCTTAAATTGCAGCTTTTGGACCAGAATCAGGAACTCATTCAGCAGAGTCACCCAGCACAGGCACCCTTGCTTTGCAAACCAGGCAGGCTCTGTTTGGGGGTGGAATCTGTGGAAGTACAGTGGCACAGGGACAGTGTCGAGAGGAAGGTGGAGGGTTCATCTCAGCTGCCTTTTCATGTCCCACTGAAGGGGAAGCTGAGGTAATTTTGTCTTGCTCCACTGATATTCCTGTGTGTGAGGTAGTGGAAGGTAAAACCCACCCCTGTCCCAGCATTAAAGGCTGTGTCTTGCCTGCACGTAACTCTTGCTGAATAAGAGCGATATACACAGAAACAGCCAAACAGAGCTGCTTTATTTCTTGCTCTGGGAAAAGGGAAAGGAAGGAGGGAAAGGACTCCTTCCCACCTGCTGGTAACATCCAGCTGATTTACACCCTCTCGCCGTGGGTCTTGCTCTCCACCGGCTGGGGTGAGTGGCCAAATGAATGCTGAGGAGTTATGATGGCATAAAAGTGATGGGAGACCAGAATTATGGAGGTCATAAGCTCGTTCCACATTAGAAACCCAGCTTGCAGGAACAAGCTGTGCAGCGTCCTGGCTCCTGGGAGGATTAATTACAGATGGTGGCTGTGGCAGCTAAATCAAGTACCTCTAATGTTGTGTAAACTTCATTAAACAAACACCGTAGCAAGGCTGTAATCTATGAGAAATGGGATAGGATGATGAGGGGAGAAAAGGAAAATACTCTGTAGGAAGTTAGAAATAAAGAATCTTCAGTGTCTAAATCCACTGAAGCGATTTCTTCTACCTCTTATGCTTTGATGGTAGAATTTTAAACCACAAGCTTTTAAACTTATTATCTGGTAAAGCCTTGGTAGCTTGAATTAATACGAACTTTCTGCTAATGCCTTGCTGAATTCCTCTTAGTCAGCAAATCCTGGTTTATCTGATAGGCTAAATCCTTTCTGATATTCTGCCACCACGTGCATTTGGTCATTTCCTTTTCACTTGTGGAAATCGCAGAGGAAGAAGCACCGATGATCAGCTTGACTGGGGCCACTGTGGTTGATCAACTGATGTGGTGCAGGGTTCGTAGGAGGCTTTGATTCTAACTTTGGCTGCAGGTTTGTGTTTCAATCTAAAAGTTGAGCACTTCTGTGTGTTGATGTAATATCCTAAGCAACGTTATCTAATTTAAAGTCCAAGAAATGCAAGTTCGTCCAGCTGTAACTGGTAACGTGAGGGTGTCATTTCATTCTGCTCCAAATTGTAGATACCCATGTGCTGCTGCAGGGAGGGGTGCTCATTTCYCCTGCCTCCCTCCCAGCCAGAAGCCTGAATCAGGGAAAAGTGAATAAATCTCTGCTGATTTAGCAAGTTAAATCTGCTCAGCAGAGAGTCCCGTGAATGGCAGCACTGGGACCAGGAATCAGGGCATGAAGGAGGATGGGTCTGGGGATAGTTCGTGGCAGAGGCCACGGTGGGATTAATTCATCTGCAATTTGTAATTTCACCCTTAGCAACTCACTTAYCGACATAGTGAGGAATTGAAAGGCCAGTTAAATGAACTGGGCTTTTATTTTCCAGAGAGGGAGAATTAACCCAGGCAGAAAAGCCAAGCATCTACTTTAAAGCACTTCTTGGTGGCCAGTGAAGAAGTTTTTGTGCTTGTTTAGTTGAGTTGTTTGGTTGGAATTGGAAAATTGGGGTTGCGTTAGACATTTCTGACTACAGACGCTCTCAGTGTGTCCCTTTGCCTGGCTGAAAAATAAAGTGGATAGCAGCTTGTCCTTAAAGAAACTACAGGAGATCTAATATCCAAGGGAGTATTTTTTTAATTATTGTTTTCCCCCCAATATTTTTTTTTATTATTTTCCCTGGAGAGTAACACTGAACACTTTGATGCATAAACTTAGGCTCAGGAGCTTGACTTTACTCACCTGTTTTGAAAAATGTTGTCTTTTGAAAATGTCATCTTTCTCTTGCAGTTTAGGAGGGCTTAAAAGAGAAACCAGTCTTGCCTCATGCCTCTTTTTGATGTAGGAAGCAAGTGAAAAAGCTGTACCATTTGAATAAAAGTAAATTTCAAGCAGCGAAAATATTTCAGCTTTCATGTTGGCATTAAGTCAGTTTTGGTTTGGAAATGCATTTTTGTCTTTAAAGTGTTCTTTAAGGAATCCAGGACTAGAAGCCGACCCTGTGGGCAAGTGCTCAGAGGAATTGCTTTTGGTTCCCCCTGGTTCGGATGCAGCTGAAGAGATATTTTGGCCTTTGGTCTTCATCAGATAACCCGGCACAGTCTCTGTGATCAGTGGTACAACACATGTTCTTAGGGGAAGTGCTGGAATTTTTATAATTTGTCATAAAATGCYGCAAAATTCCTTTTTCTCTTCCTTCCAAAGCTGTTCTGCTAAAGGGGAATCCTTAGTCCTGCTCTAGAAATGCTTCTTGCAGTAGGAAACACAACGACCAAATGCTGCCTGTTCTTCCCTCCCTTGCTCCCTTCTCCTCAGGAACAGATCAGGAAGTGCACGTGTGTATGATTAATCTTGAGTAGTTCTGCAGAGCTGATGAGTGGAGTATCAATGGGATCTCTGTTAGCTCGTTTTTCAGCGAGGAGAGGGATGTGGTATTCCTCAAACTGGGAGTTGGGCAAGCAGCCGGTGGGGTACCAAAAACAATAAAATCRTGCAAGTCCAGACCCAGCCAAATTGCAAACAACTTTGAATGGGCCTGCTTATAAAATCCTGGAGTCATAGTGATGGAAAGATCTTAACTGCATTTTTTTTAGAGTATGTCTTTCTGTTCATGTGTAGTTTTAAGTTTTGTTTTAGGAAACAGACGTGTAGAAAAAAGGAGCTGATGAAAGGTGGAGTGGTYAAACAACAAGAAGGAAGGATCCAATTCTGACAGTCCAGAAGTCCACAAGGACAGGGAGGAAAGACTGGTAGATTCATATGTGCAAACATTTAGTCTCCTGCATTTCTTTTTTGTATGCTTTATACCTAAAATGAGGGGAAGCTGGAATTGAAAGCTAGTTTAGGCACTGGGAACACTGGTGTATTTCCATTTACCACGGTATTTACTTTGTCTGTGAGGTCTGTGTCAAGCCCGGGAAATACTTTTCTGTAGATGCCTTGAAAAGAAACATTCCTGAAGAAATCTTGGGTTTATGATCATCTATTTAACACTATCTCCTTCCTGTACTTGGAATTATCTGTCTCATTGTGAATTGTGCTTGCTCAGGAAAGGTATTTTCCAAGAAGAGCATTTTCAGGTATTGAAGGTTATTAGTTTATTTGTTTCTTCTTGAGGCACAAGATTGTTAAATGTGGGGGGTTTTTAAATGATTATTTTTAGAGTCTTTTTAGCCCTGTTGTGGTGCACTGCTGGGAACTGTAAAAGAAGCTATAAAGCATGGATTCTTTGGGAGGGTTTCCAAAAAATCTCGTGTCAGGACAGTTGGGTACTTTGGAGCCAGGTCTTTTTTCTCCCTTTGAGAAGACTAAAGTAGGTTTTCTGGCCTTCTGGGTAAACCTTGTCCTAATTTGCATCTCTCTTACCTGGCTTGGACTATGTGAAGCTCCAAATTTCTCTAATTAGGGAAAACATTGAAATGAAAAGCAATTAAAAAAGGGTTATTCCTAATGAGGTTTTGACACCAGCGCTCATCCTGAGGGTGAACTTCCAGGAAGGGGAAAGTGTGTGTGGGCCTCAAGGGGTGGAATGACTGGAAGGGTTTCATGGATCTGGTTAGCTACTGGAACACATTTTGAGGTTTTGGGCGACAGTGAAATTACTCTTGGCTCTATCCTATTTTTCCCCAGCTGTGCCTGAAGGGAGGTAACAAACCTTGTCTGCTGCACGTGAATGGAGGAGAAAGCGGCCTCGGAGTCCCGGGAGTTGCTGCTTGGCTTGGGATAAAGCACTTGCTGCAGAGCAAGCCACTTCCCTGGAGATAACTCCTCACCCGTAACCACGGGGTCTGTGGGGAGAAGAGGAGCTGGGTTATTCTGGGGACTTGGCAGGCAGTTGGGTGTGAGTGTTGAGCAGTGTTCAGTCAGTAGGAGATGGTGTTGCAAAGAGCCTTATTGATCACATCTGCACTGTTTGTCTGGCCACACTGAGCCGTGCCTGGCTGTGGAATCCATTGCTGAGCACTTTCTCGGATGGAATCACAGGTGCCTGTTTCAGCTCCARCAAACAAGGCTGGTAATGAATGTTCCAGCTCATACAAGTGTGCCTGACGTGAGGCTTTTAATTGCAAGTCCCTACAAGTAAGTGGCTGTTGGGTATCATGTAAAGGAATTAAATCCTAATGGCCTGAGCAGATGATACAAAGGCCTGTGACAACTGGATGGATGATAATGGTTCCCTCAGTCACTGGAGATGTAAACAGGCACTTCACACACCATTTTCCCTGCAACTGTGCTTTAACTCCGCTCGTAATCGAAGGATTGGTTGCCTTGAATTTAACCAGATCCGAGAGAAAAAGGAGGGAGGAGGCCTGTACTTGCTCATGTGTCTGTAAAATGCTGAACACACAAAGATCAGGTAATTGAGACAAGCCAAATGTTTATACAAGGGCATTTCTAGTGCCCCCATCCTTAGCAGGACTGGAGTTCAACTTGCCTGGGGGAGAGAATGAAACGAGAGGATTGTAGACCAGAGACTTGTTTTATTTTGTTTATCTGCAGGAGAATCAAAGCAGGGCAAGGTACAGCTTTGAAGCAGGGTCAGATGTGAGTTTTGTTAAGTGCAGGGTTAGGTTTTGATTCATTAGCCGGATGCAGAGGGAGGAGACCTTGCCTGGATGAACACCAGCAGGAAGAATTGTTTTGCTGGGAGAAGAAGAAAACCTAACAGTGGAGTAAAGGCTGTGTTTCTGCTGACTTTGTTGGATTGCAGTGTTTGAGAAGTAAAGAATGATGGCTTTATTTCTGGATTGCTTAGTGACAAATGCTACAGTGGCCTTCAGAAGGGCAGCTGTCTGCCTTTACCTGGTCCCTTCTAAAGAATTTATTGTGGAGCACCTTCTCTTATTCCTTTTTACAGTCTTGCTCAAGGGTTTTCTGAAGGGACATCATTCCCCTGATGAGGAAGGTGGTTTTGCTYACTGTCATAAATTCCCTCCTATCTAATAGATCTTGAATGAGTTTCAGTGTGGCAYCCGGCTTGTGTGCTGAACAGCCAGGCTTCTCAAGTTGCCAGCGAATATTCCTGGCTCCTACAGACAGAGACTTTGGAGAGATCAAGCAAGTCGTGTTRTATTACACTAGGAAATTATGGGTGCTGAATACTAGTCTTTAAAAAATTGCTAACAAAGGGAATATCGCAGCCAAAACTTCCGCAGGTTTTGGCTGTTCCTTGCTGTCTGATCAAAGTGCTTTGTGGGGATCAAAGATCACTTCATCCTCTTAAGATTTCAGTGGGTTTTGTCTGTTTTGCTGAAATTGCCATGTAAGGGGACACTTATTTCCCAATGTCGTTCAGACCTGTGTCCGTGCAGGGGCAAAGCTGACACTGCCGGCTCGTTTTATGAGGGTCACCAAGCAGGAATGACCATCATTCATTGCTAGCTCGCTGAAACAGAAGTGGACAGCTCTGCTTTTCTACCAGTTTCCTGAGAGGTTCCCTGCTCTCTCCTTCCTTGGAATTTGTGCAATTTGCTGTTACATTGGAGCAGTGGACAAAGTATGAGTATTGTGTGTGACAGGCTGCTCCTCCTAGGACTTCCACCTTGCATAAATCACTTCTCTTATGCCTCTCTATAAAATTTAAATGACATCTGGAAGGAAGGGACTTGCCAGACCCATCCATTTGAAATATTCAGGTTGTTTTACATTACCTTGGCATTGCTCAAATCAAAATCTCAGCCTTTGGGRTGGGACTTGTGACCAACTGAAAATTAGGGCACAGCATCCACAGGAGACATTTTGGAGTGAAAATGTGATCTTATTTTTTACCCTAAGCATGTCTGAGCTTTTGATTTTCTTCTAGTGTCACGCTGGCTGCTGTGACTCTTCATTGAGAGCAATAATTACTTGCAGTCCTTGGGCTTGGGATCAGCAAAGCTGATGGGCTTGGGTCTGCTTTACATTCTGGTCCATGAAGAAATTGCCCATTGTCCAGAGTGATTTTCCTTTGAACCTTTAGGTCTTGGAAACAAACGTTTTCATGAGACAAGGTGGTTCACTGGAATAATACACCCTGTTTTTCCCCAGAGCTGTTTCAAGGCAGCACTGAAATGTCACCTCCTTTCAGAGTGTCTTTACACTCTGGAAGAGTTTAAAAACTTAAATATTGGAAGATAAGTAGGCTTTGTAATCTGAACATTGTGAGGAGATTTGAATAATGAGATGGTACCTCGACGGCAAAATTTGGATTTTCCTTTTGTCACAGTGTGACTTCCCACAGATGTCAAAGTTTTGAAAAGTTACAGCAATTGGCAAAGCCAACCCCCAAAACAAGTAGGAAAAGGTAAATRATGTAAAATGGGCTGAGTATTGAGAATGCAATGCATGACAGCAGTAAGAAATTGAAAAATACCAGGGAGAAGAAAGGAGAAATGACAGGAAAGAAAGACGTTATGGGAAGATGTGGAGAACACTTCCCTCCCCCATAGTCAAAGCATTTYGGGAGAACTCCTGACATCATTGATTTTCTTTGGTAGGTACTTTTCATTCTCCTAAACCAGCCCCTTGCCAGGAGTTGGGATTTCAGTTCACTTCCCTGAGTGCACGTAGCAGGGCTCCTCGGGGTCACGGCATGAGGCTGGATTAACATTCCCAGCGGGCTCTGGGTTTTGGGTAGTCTTTGTGATCTTTTCTTATCCCCTGTGATGTGGTGGGAACCACGTGCTGATGATTCCAAGCAGGTGATGGAGCTGGAGGAGATTATTGGAAGTACAAGTCCCTTTTCTTTACCCTTGCCATGGCTTGGAGATCCAGCAAGGAGCCCAGGGGCCTGTCTGATGACCTCCTGCCCCAGATTTTCCTTCTTTTTGCTCTTGGAGCCAGATATGTTCACTTTAGCATGCCAACATGAGTAAAACCCCATCCTTTTCCTGGCATCCTGGATGATGTTTTCCTTATGCTTGCAGACCCAACAKGGAAATGCAGCTGTGATAATGTATGGATAAGCTTGCTACAAAAGTTAAAGTGAGGTAGCTAATCCTCTTCCCGGAGAGAGACTCTCTTGTTTTATAAACCTCTATTTTCCCAGTGTAAATTGTGGGGTGGGAAGGGGTGGGGTGGACACGATAGGACTTGTGCACGTAGCTCATGGGCACTTCAGCCTTGGTGTACTGTGTCTGCAGATGTGGGAGTGGTGCCCATGTTAATCATCCAGGGAAGGGTAGGAAAAAAATCCATGTATTGGCTTGTTTTCAAGTCAAGTGTGCTCTGAGCCAGGCTCCGAAATTCTGCCTCTCTCTGTTCCTCATCGAGGGGTGGAAAAGTTCTGCAGATTCATAAGGGTTAAGCCATTTTTTGTGCCTTTGTACATCCTCATTTCCAAGAACAGTGTGTCTTGGCTGTCTCAGTATCTCAGCCCAGAGGGAGCTGGTGTGGGCTGGGGAATTTGGGATTTCCCTGGAGCAATCTGCTTTTGCAGGGAGAGCCCTGGCTGTCTCGAGGCTTTCATCAAGCATCTTTCATTGGCCTTTGAAGGAGAGGGGAAGCTGGAGGCTTTTTAGCGTGCTGTGTTAAAAAGAGTTCCAGGTTTGCTTTCCTCTTTGTTTTTAGGAGTCTCCCCTCGATTTGAAGCTGCCTAGTGCATGTTTTGAGGGGACGATGCTGGATGGCTGCAATTCCCACTGGGTTTAGCTGCTATTTTAGCAGGTTTGTCCTGGAAGGTGATAATGCAGCCGCTTCCCACTCGTCTGTCATGTCCTCTGTTTAATATTTCCTGGTGCAAGGATGGTTGTGTATTCCTAGAGATAGGACACAGTCATAAATGACCTTAAAGATCATCCGGTTCCAAACCCCTGCCATGGACAGGGACACCTTCCCCTAGACAAGGTTGCTCCAAGCCTCATGCAACCTGGCTTTGAACACTTCCAGGGCTGGGGCAGCCACAGCTGTAGTTCAGATCCCAGAACCTGAAGGTCGGATTCCTAGCAGGACTTAAACACCTGTCAGATGGATTTAAAGTGTAATATTTACTGCAGTATAGAAGAGAGCACTAACATACTTCATGTTCCCAAGCTCTTGAAAAATGGACTGTCTCTCCAGGACTGCACATGACGGCAGTTTCTTTCCAGAGCCTGAAACAACATTCCTCATGGCCCTGAGTAGGAAACATCAGGCACAAGGTGAACGCTGTGATTTGGGATGTGCTTTCCTCTGGATTGGTGCAGTCCAGGAGCTTTGGCTGATCTGGGCACTGCTGAACCAGGGAGTGATGGTTGTTTCCCTGCASGCAGGAAAGGAGCGAGCCTGGCTGCCAGCTTCCCTCTGCTGACCCACATTACTTTCCTTTTTTCTTTTTAAAATAAAAGTAACTAAAGATGCAGGGAGGAATGTGGCCTGTGTAGGTCAAATCAAATGATGGATGCAGGTGTTTGGAAAAGCCATCCATCCACGCTGTTGTGCGTAGACCTCTTGGAATTGTGCCAGTGCAGAGGAGTGGAAGAGCTGTGCAGGAAAGAAAGTGAATTCAGTAGTCTTGAATCTTCTAGCTCAGTTTTGTTCTTTGCTGAGGGGAGAAAAAAAAAGGGAAAGGAGAGGAAGGAAAAATACAACAGAATATTTTTCTAAATCCTCTACCGTTTTTTGTTGTCAGGTTGTGCTTTATTTACATGCTGCTGATTTTGAAAGCATGGAGAGTAACAGACACGTGAAAGTATTGGAAACACCAAGGCCTTGCTGCTGGGCAATTCCATCACAAAGGTCTTCAGGAGAGATGGTTGCACTGAAACAAGGCTTGTGACTGGAGCTGCTCACAGTACTTGTAGTTCTGGGAATGTCCCTTTGTGTTCTGCTGCGGCGTTCTTAGAAATACATCTTGTGCAGCAAAGGAGATTAACCTGCTTTTCCTTTGGAGGCCTTCTTCCTTAGGATTGAGTTCATCCCTGCAATCAGATAGGTCCCGTTCATACCTCGTGTGGGGTTTCTGTAGCTCTAGGAAGGTGCCAGGCTGGTGATTACATCAGCTACGTTTGTGGCACAGTGGGAATGAGGGTGGGGAAATGGGAGTGTGGAATAATCTCTCAAGTTTTAGAACTGTGTTACGGGGGGGAGCCTCTCCCTCTGCATCCTGAGCTTTTCATTCCTGCCCCATTCGGTAGAGAGGACAGTTCCCTCAAGAGTGTTTCCTGTGTCACTTTTCCTAAATCTTGTCATTGCTTAGGGTACAGGCAAGCCCTCAAGTGTGGGATTCTTCCCAGATATTCTCAAAGTAAATGCAGATGAAGAAAAACTAAAAACCTCATCAGGAAGCTGCAGGAACCTGGAATTAAAAGCATTGTGAAATGTTTCTTAAGCCGTGTAGAAACTACATGAACAAAATCTTGGGAACTGGGATTTCCTTCTTTGAGGGGAAAAAAAATTAATTAAAAATACCTGGGCTGTGTAATGGTTAATCTGTTTCATATCTTCTTTAAGAAGGAAAAGAAGGGAGAGAAGGAGATTGCAAGGAAGAGGTCTGCCATATCACAGTGTCATTATTAAATTTGTAATGAGGCAGCAATTATTTCTAACCAAGCGTGAAGTAGCCTGACAGGAATTGGCTCACACCATGTCAGTGAGCAATCTCCAGCCTGGCAAATATCCATGGCATGGAGAGGGATGTGAGGAAAGCTCTGTGTTACTCCTGTCACTGAATCCATGCAGACATTGGTGCCTGAGGCTTTGTATACCTGAGAGATGTGCTTTGAAAAACACAAATTACAAGCACTCATTCAAGCTTATTAAAGAAGAATTAAAATGGTTAACAAAAGCACATTCTCAGGTGTTATTTTCTGTAATATCCAACCCATTCTTCCTGCCTCAGGATGGAGGGAAGATGCATCTTCTTCCTCAGCCTGAACTTAAGGCATGCATATGTTTTGCCTCTGCTAAATATTTCATGGGGCAGCTTCTGTAGATTAAGACAGCATGACAGTGAAGGAGCCAAGTGCTTTGATATAAAACTGTCCCTTTTTTAAACGATGAGCACTGGAGAGATTTAAGAACCCCCCAGTCTGTTTTCAAGAGTCTAAATAAGTGCTTATGCTTGTGCTCCCTCTTACCTTTGCTGCTCCAGCCCCCATTATGGGCTTGCTGTGTAAATTGTTCTGAGCTTTTACTGCAGATTTATTCCGAGCARGATATTAAGGACTGGGAAGGGGGTGAGAGACAAAAATTCACGTGCAGGAGCTGTAGAGGTTATGGTAATCTCTGTCCCTGAGCTCGCTTCTCCTGTGGACAGTCAGATTTTGTAGAATYGGGTTTTCTGTAGAAGAAAAACTGTAGTAAAGGGAGCAAATTGGAGAGAGGCTCTAAGTATGGATCGTGGTTATTTTCAGAGCAACTCCTGACATGTCCCTGGCATTGTATTTGAAATCAGGTCATGGAATCATGGTGTTATGCGTCGAAAAAATAAATATACTTTAGATAGGATTACAGGGCTTTAATTTTAAATAAATGTTTTTTTTGCCGTGACCTTTCACGCAGTGMTTCTGAATAATGAAAGCAGAATGAGCTGTTCCAGCATGAGCTCAAAGACATGTGCAATTTATTTCCTGTCGAATGCTGCAACTTACCAATGRATAATATGATTTATTTCTGACTGATGGCCAATCATGCTAATTAATAGACTGGTACTTCTCCTGCTGAGACSGACCCATGCCCTSTGCCTTTGTTTATCTTCTATCTACCTCACGGGAGGGAGTTTAAATGCCTCACACAGCTGTTTCTTACGCTTCCCTCCCTGRAAAGCAATGGTTTGTGATTCCAGCCCTGGAGTTACTTCTTGCCTCCACTGCACCTTCTGGCCGTGGCTGCTCCTCTGTTGGTGTTCTTCCGCAGGTTTTGCCTCTTCTCCCTCAATCTGCTCACTCCTCGTGACCAGGATAAGGTTGTACCTGTGGCATTCCTTCTTTCACAGAGCAAGAGATAGTTAGCTGTAGTTCTCCTCAGTTGTTTGGTGTGACTTTGTTGTCACTGTAAGAAAATAATCGTTTTTAAAGCATGTGTGACCCAGGGAATGCCAAGGACCGTGTTGCTCAACTCAGCTGCTTCTTCTCTCCTTCCCCCCTGTGCTGTCACTCTTGATCCCGATGAACTTGATCACACTTTTCCCAGCGCTGAAGCACACAAATACATACATCATCTTTGCCCTTTTCAGGATATTTTAAGCCTGATTTTGTTTATGAGCCTGTAGTTTCTGTGTGCCAGAGTCAATTAATTGAATCATTTGTAACTGAAGGGAGCAAGGAGCTTGCGTGTTCAAGTCAAACACTGAACTGTTGCCTACCTTTTGCTGCCATTAATTTTTATTTGGTTTGATCATAAAATTACCATCTTGTTGAATCTTGACAGTGAGCCAGAGGCTCTGGAAACAATACTAGAGGACATGAGGACAGCCTGCACATTTCCTTATTCTACAGGCTTTTCTTCATCATTTTTGGTCAGTAATGAAGTCTTTGTTCTCCAAGATTAATGACTGTGCAGGGGTCCCCTTTCCTTCTCGAAGGAAAGAGAGAACCAGTTTATTAATCTGCTGCACAGGGAGCTGAGATGGAAGATAAGGACATAAAGGGTTGTATTTTCTGGGAGCTGTATAGGAGATTACTGTGCTTGGACCCACAGTGACAATAGTAGGATTCGAGGCGTGTAATTCCTTGCTTTGAAAGGATACTTCCTAAATATCCAGCCTGGAATTGGAGATAGCTGTGTATTTGCTGACATGGCTTGCAAAATTGCTCTAGAGTGGATTGTTGCCTTCAAGAAGTCGAATTAGAGTTACGTTTCACCTGGTGCAGAGCTTCTGAGGGCCTGTGGCTGGTACTAAAGGATATTTCCTTTCTCTGCTGAATCAGCTGCAAAGATTTTCATGGCCTGATGGGGTTTTTTTGTTAGAAATGGGATAAAAGGCTTGGTCTGTCTTGTTCACTCTGCCCCAGCTTAGATGCAGTTAACATGGAAGCATTTGGCCTGACGTAACCTGCATTCCTAATTGAAATCCCACATCCTGCTGGCAGTCTCACGTCATCGTTTGACACATCAGTGTTGGGATACACTTGCTGTTGGGTGCTGATGTGTCCTGGTGGTGCACCCAGGTTCAATTCTTCAACAAGCAGCATCATTTGAAGGGGGTAGAGCATAACCTCCTTGGTGCTTTGCCGTAGGTACACCTGCACCCAGAGCATCACCCAGCAGAGACGGGCATTCCTGCTGCTCCAGAGATAGCCATTATATTGTAATAAGCACCATCATTAAAGCTGTGATCAAGTTTAGATTAAATTAATCCCTTACCTCCATTCTTTTCCACAGCTGTTCAGTCAAGCATTCCAGGTTTGACATCTATTAAGGGTTTGATATCCATCCAGAAGTCATTTTTGGGGAGGATGTTTGAAATTTGCCAGTTATCAGGTTAGGAACTATTTGAGTAAAAAGGGAGAAAAACCAGCAGGAGGACACCAAATGTTTTTCCTGGATGCTGAGGAGAATTGCTGGTGTTTATGGTTCATCAAACTCAACACACAATTGGGCATGGAAAAAATCTGCAGCATAAGAAAATGGGAGAAAACAGTCATTGTTTTTACTATCAGTCATTCACCATGTCCATTTATAGATGGAATCAATGCAGGAAGAAAGYTTTCAAGTTGTTTTGGGTGAACCTAATTTGATAGTGACAAACCAAAAGGCATTAACCTTTCCAAAGGAGCACTGCTGCTCCCAAAATATTGACCTGCTGGTGTGAACAAAGATCTCTGTGTGCTGATTTAAATCCTAGTTTGAACCAATGATTTTAAACCCTTGTTTTACTTCCTCTACACTGTTTTCTCAGTGCATTCGGTTCATTTTGGTCCTTTCCTGGTGACTCCTTTTGTGTCTCTCTGAAAGGTAGGATAAAGTTTACAACAGCACCTAAGTATTTGAAGACTATTTTGCTATATCATAGTCTTCCCATCCCTGAAATATCTTAGGGCTACTGGGAAATGTTATTTTTAGACACGTGTTTTTTACAAGGCTGGTACAACTGGTGAAAGACCTAACAGTTAGAAATGTAGCAGACTATTGAACTGTGAAAACAGTACCTTGTTTTACTTTATGTAACTTCTTAACTCCCTGGCTGGGAGAAGGAAAACTAGTTCCCAATTTCTGAAACAGTGTGTTCATGTCCTGTGTTGTTAATCAAGGCGTGCGCTTCGCCTTAACTGCTCTGTTTCCCCCTAGGAGTGTAGGATTGAAACTGTTTCCACTGAGAGGAGCTGAATTTCCATGTGATTTCTGAGCCCGAGTCATTCCTATGTTGTTCTCTGATTGTGGGCATGCTGGAATAAGCCCATTAAAGCCCCATTGTCAGGGAGTTTCTGTTATATGCCAGCAAATACCAGATCTGAAAACACACTCAGCAGAGCAACAGCTCCCCATTGCCAAAGATAAAACATCAAATCCAAACCCAAATGGACACTGGGAATCCTTTATGTGTCTCTGCATTACTTTCATCTCTTCATCACTCCATTAATGGATATCCCCACAGACCACGCAGTGCTCTCTCCGCTTCCCCCTCGTTTGGGCTTCTCCTGCCAATTGCCTGGCATTGTCAGGTAATTGGAGTGGAAATGATAAATGAAAGCAGGGCTGCGGCGCTGCCAAGGCTCCTCGCTTGGCAGCCGGTGGGTGATGCTGGTAATTGTTACCAAAAGTGTAATTGCTCCAGGCTCTGCCTGCGATTTCAACAAAGCAGCCTGGAATTCCTCCTCTGAGACATCCGATCCCTGCCTTTTTTCAGCTGTCTCTGGCACGGGACGACTTGGGAGGTAAATCCGACCCGGTGCTCCGGCTGGGAGCTCTCTTGGGGCATCTCTCTGTGGTAGGGACTCCCCACTCTCCAAAGCAATGTCTGGCGGCATGGGGACAGAGCAGCCCCTTGGAGCGTTAATCACAGAATCCCAGAATAGCTGGCGTTGGAAGGGACCTCTGGAGATCACCCAGTGCAACCCCCCTGCCAAGGCAGGGTCACCCGGAGCAGGTGACACAGGAATGCTTCCAGGTGTGTTTGGAATGTCTCCAGAGAGGGAGACTCCACAACCTGCCGGGGGGGCTGTTCCAGTGCTCTGCCACCCTCGTGGAAAGAAGTTCTTCCTCATGTTGAGATGGAATTTGTTGTGCTTTTATGGCCATTGCTCCTGTTGCTGGGCACCGCTGGGAAGAGTGTGGCACCATCCTCTTGGCATCCCTTGGAGATATTTGTATGGATTGATGAGATCCCCTCTGAGTCTTCTCTAGATTGAACAGGTCCGGCTGCCGCAGTCTCTCCTCATGAGAGAGATGCTCCAGACCCCTCCTCATCACCAGGTGATTAGTGGGGCACAGGATAAGCAACAACCCCTTGGTTTTGGCGTGACAGTAGGAATGTGCAGCTCGACCCCTGGCTGACGTGAGGGCTGCAGCTGCGCTCTGCTGCCTTCACCCTGCTTAGCAATTGCAGCAACGCCACCACCCCAGTGACCAGATTTACAGGGCTGGCGTGCTGCAGAGGACAACCCAGCATCTAGTGACATTTTAGGGATGGACTGGATGTTTTCAGGAAGCTGTAAGGGCTGGAAAGGGGACACAAACCAGCTGTTGTATGCTTCTTATTTCCCCAGTCACTGCACCAGAATAGCACACAGACTGTTATCTGGTGTGATGATATCCCATGTTAAATGGCACCTGATTAAATTACTGAGGCTTTTTGCATATTAATAGCGGACTCTGATTATTTTTGATTTGTTGGGTGGGGTGTTATTTGCTGAGGTAGAGGAGGGACAGGTGCAGCTGTCTGAAGTTATGATAGCCAGTTGAAAAAGCCATGGTCTGGGAGATTTAGGTTTTTCTGTTCTCCGGTTAATGTGACAATGTGACAGCAGCAAACCATGAGCRCTCACAGCTGCTCTGGGCTCCCTCTGCTCCTCGTCTGCTCTTTGTCTCTCTAGCTTTTTCTTTGCTTTTACTGCTGGTTGTGTTCTCGCCTCCTTCCTTTATCATTTTCTCTCCTGCCTTTTTAAACTAAATCCTCATTGGTATTCTCCAAACCCATCACATGCTCACACTGTCCTCCTGTGTCTCTAGTTTGATTTCATTTTGTCTTGCCCTGGGTCTGCAAGCTGGAAAGGTTTGTGAGCATATCTTGCTCTTTTGGCCCCTGTTCTGCAAACCGGCCCAAGTAATGTAGATATATCTCTTCTTGAAGCATGGTGTTTTAAAATTCAGTTGAATTAGGTATAATTTCTTCTTTTGATGTAGGGAAATCCAGGGAATTAATAAATTATAATGGCACTACTTGGCACTTAAGGAGTGCTTTCCGTCTTCAAAGTGCTCTCTGCATGGTATTTCATTATTTATACTGTTAATTATATTAGTACTTGTAAGGAAAAAGCCCCTTAAATTGTCATTGATAAAAATACACTCTCAACAGGATTAGAATCCTGCACTTAAATTTGCAGCAGATAATTTGTCCACTGAGGTACAGGGCCTGGGAGAAGACATCAGGCGAATTTCCAGCAGTTCTTCAATTGTCTCCTGTGAAGTCTTGCTTCATGTTTAAAACAGTGTTGCCTGGGACCTATAAAGTGTCCTTGTATGTGCTGGGTGAGTATTTACAAGGCCTCACAACAGGACAGATGGGTGGGATCCAGACTTACCAAACTGGAGTCAAGGTCTCTTGCCAGGAATCTTAAGCTAAATGTTGAACTGTCCAAACACCTGGACACTGAGACCTGTGAACTGTGTGGAAGATCTCATATCCCAAAAGATCAGGTGGTGGTTTCCTGACTATTAACTAGATAATGAATTTTTAAAACCCTGCAGAAAAGTGTCAGTTTTGATCCAGTACCTGGCAAAAGGAATTTAGAAGCAGCTGATTTGAGCCCACAGTTAGGAGCCAGCCTGCTTGGGCTGTAATAGAAAATAGGGGAGGAAGAAGACCAAGGAGGGGGTTTTCTTAGCATAAACCTGAGCATTTGAGTCTCAAAATGTAAGTAAGGGTGGCTCTGTGCTGACCTCGTGCCATGCAAGTTCTTCGGTTATTATTCCACTGTGGAAATTATTTTTCTTTTCTTTTTTTTTCTTCAAATAAGCGCGAGAGGTCAGAGGTGAAGGTTTGGGAGAACCAAGAGATGAGGCACTAAATCTGCCCTCTCCCTTGCCACTCCTGGTTGCCCCGTGGCTGTCTTCCCTGCAGGGAGCTGCCAGTGTTCCAGCACAGCGGGATGAGTTAACTTGGATGTGTATGTTAGCTAAAGCTTGGCACACACATCACTTAACCTTCATTTCTTCTCTAACTGTGCCATATCTACTGGCAGAGATGATGTCAGGGTTTCTGTTCTACATCCACAGCCCTGTGTAAAAGCAAGGGGAGAACCAGCTGTATTCCTGAGCAGGAATTAGCATCCCTCTTTGCCTTGTTGGTGTCTTATCCCAAGGGGCTGTGCATTTCCTAAGGTCAGTGTTGCCCCATCATTCCACTGACAGAGAATCTCCCTAAATTTCTGACACTGCCAGAGAGTTTGTAATCTGTACATGACCTTTACCAGAGTTTGATGTGGAAGAAATACTTTTGTAAAGCAGGGAAGAAACACAAGGATCTTTTGGCAGTATTTCTGGGTGTCCCACTGTTTGCAGATTGACACTCTTGATCCAGCACCCGACAGAAGTGGCTGAGCAAGTGGCCAAGTGTTTTAGGATTTTTTTCCTCTCATTAAGYGGCCTAATGGGCCTTTAAGGCACATTTCAGTATTTTATCATTATGCTTAACAGTTTCAGTAGTTAGCTGTAAATGTGCTCATAGTAGTCGACTGTTAATCATCCTTCCGTATCTTAATTTGCCTAAGTCGTACTTTACGCCTTGAGTACATTGAAGTAAATCACTGCATCATGTAAATGGGCAGCAAGATCTGGTCTACTTGCAAATCCATTAAAAATGAGGCCCAGTGGCTTGGATAGGGGCTGTCCCTCCTACACAGGAAAACGTCCTGTGTGGTGTGAGTTTAGCCCAGTGTTTGTCTATACTACGCGGACAGGGATTGTCTAGCGGAAAAGAGTTGTTCAGATGAGAAACCGATCCTCCTCTTTCCATTTTCTTTCGGAGGCAGCGTGGGATCGTGACCTCAGCGTGGAGGGAATGGAGGGGGGTCAAGCATGGGTGGTGAAAATCCTTGTGAATTAGCTGTGGGTGTTCCAGTTGGGTGCACTGATCGAGCGGTGCCGACAGCTGTTTCCAAATCTGTGGGACTGTGTGCTGGGCCAGAGTCTCCTTCGTGATGTTTTGGAACAAACGTGCCCAGGTAGAGCCTGTTTGTACCTGGCCACGTGTCCACGAGCGGGTTTGCCTCAAAGCTACCTCAGCTGCCCCAGCACAACCTGGGATCAACCTGCAGTGTGGACAGTCTGAACTTGATTATAGACAAGTTTCCCAGAGATGTTGTAGTCAACTGGAGTTCGTGGAGGTTGTGTCCTATGGATTATCTTGCCATTGGAGTTGACTATTTGCGTGACCTTGTCTTTCAGCTGCCTGTTGGAAGCTGTTGAGTGAAAAGTGTCAGCGTTGGGCCTGATGAGTGTGTGGGAGGGAGAAGGCTCTGTTCCAGTCTGTCTCTATTGAGCTATTTGAGCCATTTGCTGTTGTTGAAACAGCACATGCCTTGTGCTGCATGAGTCTTTTTCCAACTTTATTTGCAGAATAACACAGTCTGGAAGCCGGATTCTTGCCAAGACTGCCGCTGCCGGAGCAGTGTTGTCACCTGTGAGCCTACAGTGTGCAGACCCCCTCAGTGTGACTTCCAGAAGGTAAGGGGCAAGTGTGTGTGGCTGCCTAGAGCCAGCCACAGGCCCTGTGTCCTTTCAGTCCTCCTCGGTGCAGGGAACACCGCGGTGTGGTGTGGGAAGCCTTTGTGCCCTTCGCCAGAGCCTGGTGTTGGAGCGGCTCGATCCCAAAGGAAGCCCCTGAACTGGGTTCAAACCTCCCAGCATGAGTCCAGCTTCCAGTCCCCCTTCGTTTGAAGGTGGAGCTGGAACTCCCTCAAAGATGCAGATGGGCACTTTCCACTCTGCTGAGCAACAACAGAGCTGAGATTGTCTGTCTCCCACTTTCTTCCTCCTCGTGGTGATTGCTGAGCTTTCGTTGTCTCCTGCTTGTCTTTGTCTGGGTCTTCATTAATTGGCCATGGAATTGGTCTTGCATTAACATCTGGATTGCTGGGGTAGAATGCACAAATAGCAGTGAAAATGAGTGTTTTAAAGAGGCTCTGTCAGTATAATTATATGGCTTTGTGAAGCAGGTTAAAATGTTTCCCAATATGACAGCACTAATGAGGAAATAATTCTGATTCTTACTGGTTTTCCCCATTATTATCACTGCGTATTGATTAAAGCTAGACTGAACTGTTAGGAATTTTTGTGCTAAAGAGGAGAGAAATAAAGTGCTGTCATGGCACACCTAATAATGAGTGCACTAGAAGAAATGATAAAAATTGGATAAATGAAAAGATGGCAACTTTAAAGCTCATAAAGGGAAATAGGTTTATAGAGTGAAACGAGTCTGTGTGACTCCTTGACATGGGCAGTCTTCAAGACAGAATGCTTAAATGTTCCATAAACATCTGGTCATTTAAACATTGAAAAGGATCACCAAGGATCTCAGAAGAAAAAAATCCAGTCATGCTTCAAGGCTAAGCTACCTGCTGATGAGCAGGGTCAGAAGTCACCATCCCTCCGCATGGTTTATTTCTTGTCTACTCATTATGATATTTATGCAAATATTGGTGATCTTATTTCAGCAACATCTGTCTCATGTTTCTCAGTGGCCTTTCAGTGAAGAACCTTGAGTTTTGTCTTGAACGAGTGTTTTCTATTCTTTGAAATCTAGTTCTGCTGGGGAATTCCTAGTTGTACTGTTAAGGGTGTAAATTCAGTTATTTTGAGGGTAAAATGTCAAATACTCAGTAAAGGGTTGTGGTGTAGCAGCATTCTATTTTTCAGTTGAAACCTTTCCTTTCTAAACTGAGAGCACGAGGTCCAGCGAGGCCTCATGGCTTTGCCTTCGCATTGAAGTCCCTGTCTGATGTCAACTGCTTATTGGAATCCTGTCTGTTTCTAGGGAGAAGTGCTCCAAATAGCCTCCAACAAGTGCTGTCCCGAGTGTGCCTCCCGAGCCGAAGGATTTTGCCAGCACGAAGGACAGATCCACAGTGTGAGTGCTCTGTTCAGTTCCTCAGCAGGGACAATCCTTACCTGTTTTTAGCTCCCTGTTTGGTTCAGTCAGTGAAGGATGCTGAGCTGGTGTGCAGGGGAAGGACAGATCCGTGCGTTTATATCCTGTCACTGTCAGAAAATGGAATTTAGCAGGAGTTTGGTCAGCAGGCTTTGCAGAAAGGGAATGTGTCACTGAGCAATTGTGTGTCCTGTGTAATGGGAATGATTTTCCTACTTGTTCCTTCCCTTGGCTGTTTCTGTGGATGACTGAGACAGTGCAGTAACATTAGGAGGGGAGCAAAGCATAGTGAACTTGACATATTAGCTGTCCTCAGAGAAGGCTTTTCTCTCAGCAGCCATCTATGCTGCTGGAGATTGATTGCTGCTGTGCAACCTGGGCTCTGTATTTTGTAATCCTGAATTATTCAGGAAGCAGGTTCTGGGATGTGGTTTCACCTAGGGGGGCTGAAAGGCCAAAACAATCAGAATAAGTGTCTGGAGATAAGAAAAAATCAAGATTCATGGGTAGTAGTTAATGAATCATGTCAAACAACAGGCAAATGTAGAAAAATGGCTTAACGGCACACTCGAGTCCTATGTGTGGTCTCTTACAGACTTTTCTGTTTGACAAGAGGCAAGGCAGGTCCCAATCTCAAGAAATATGCTAAAATGCCCAGACTCATTTGCATATGTGGACCTGAGATGGATGTTGTAACCCTCTGTTTCAGGATGAGGCATGGCCAGCATGACTCTGTTACAAACTAACGAAAAACTGCAACAGGAGGGGTAGCACACCCATCCTCTTCTCATATTTCTTTTTGCCTGTGATCTGGGTGATACTATGTTTTATCATATTACATTATATTTCTTCTTGTTTGTGCTCCTGCTGCATTTCCTCTGTTGTTCTCTTGCTGCAGCTTTTATCTTTTGGCTCTCTGTGAGCCTGTTCTTTGGGTAGGCACCCCCATAAGGATGTGGACATAGTTGTAGCTACAGTCATATTTCGCACCCCAATTCCATGGTCAGGTGGTCAGAAAGCAGCTTTTTGTGGATGCAGAGTCTCATCCTTGAGAGAGGAGGGACTGGAGAAGGGACAAGACTTATTTCCAGGTCTCACTGTGCTTTCTGTGCCTTTGGTTGTGTCGTGTGCAGCACGGCACGCAGTGGGCCAGCTCGGGATGTGTCCAGTGCTCCTGTGCCCGTGGGAAGGTGAGCTGCAGCCCCAGGACCTGCCCAGCCCTCACCTGTGGACCAGGGGAGCTGCAGGACACTGCCCAGGGCTCCTGCTGTCCCAAGTGTGTGGGCCATGGTGGTGAGTACTGCTTGTGAATGAGGCACTGTCTGGCTTCATTGATCTGAACTCAAAACCTCCTTTTAGTCCCAAATCCGGAAGGCTTTTCTTTTCTTCTCCAGTTTTGTTGGGAAGACACTGGAGTCAAACATGTCTCTTAATTCCCTTCCTGTCCTGCTGCCATATTTACATTTTTAATGGCTTCACCCATGGGCCAAGAGGCGGGGATAAGCTTTAAGCAGTGAGCGCATGTGTCTAATATGTCCTCATTTTGGAGATTAAAATTGGGAAAAAAAAACCCAGGTATTTCCTACTCACTTGGACTGCAAGTTCCAAAAGTGCTTGAGCTGTTGGATGTCTTTTCTTGTAGAAGCCCATTGGGAAAGCGCATCCAGAGCTCTTAATTCACAAGCCTAAAACCCTGGAAACTGGTGGAATTGTTACTCTCTTTACCTGCTTTGACAAACTGCAGCTTTGAATTCTGAGATGCACAAAAGCTGTGCTTTTAATTATGAGTGACAGAAAGGGAGTAAAGGGCATTGGAATAGAAACTTCCCCCTTGTTTTCCTGTCTCTTAGAGCCTTGCTCCTTTGATGGCCACGTTTTCCAGGACGGCGAGGGCTGGAGCCTGGGTCGGTGCTCCAAATGCGTCTGCAGGGATGGTGCAACTCAGTGTTCCACAGCTTCCTGCCAGCCTCTGCTCTGCAGCCAGGTCAGGACCCTCCAGCCTTCCAGGAATGTTCCTCAGCACCTCCTTTGCCGTGGGAAACAGCCATTTCTCATGCAGGTGTCCAAACTAGCAGGGAAAGCTTCTGGGTGACAAGTAGGCAATTTGGGAAAGGGATATTTGACTTGCAGAGATGATGTAGAGTGATGGTTAAGCCTGTGTGTCCCTTCCCTAGTAATTTTCTTTCTCCATCATTTTATTTTTATCATGCCTTTGCTGGCTAATTAAGCACAAATTCTCTCTAAAGAAACTGCTGTCTGTTTTCTACTAAAAAATTGTTGTAGAGTTGATCAGGAAATGTTTTTATTTCTGTTGAGCGAAGGAATGAAAACACAGGATTTTTAATGGGGTTTATCTTCATAAATACCAGTGTTTGGTTTGCAGCTGGAAAGTTTGATTTGCAGGTCTTGTTTAATTTTTTTTTTACAAGAACTCTAGAAATGCACTTGAGGGTAGTCAAATGTGGGTAAAATTCCCCTTTTGACTTAAAGAGTTTAGAAATACAAGGCAACTTGAGCTGAAAGAAAAGTCTCAGAGCAGTGTTCCTTTTGTGTGTTTGTGTTTAGAAAGCAACAAAACTGGGAAGAGAAGTTAGGCAAACTTGTGGTTTTAGTCCAGTTAGGAGAACAGGGACATTCCTGTTCCCAGGATCTTTGCTGTGAACAAGTGATGAGTTTTTAGCATTTGCGAGGGGATCAATACAACCAAAACTCTACAAGATTCTACACATTTAACACAGGGTTAGTAAGGGCACCATCTATACACAGTACTCCAGACTCTGGGCAAATCAGTCAATTTTTGGAATTCTTCTTATTGTATTGGAAGTGCTGAAGAGTGTGACTGTACTCTTTGGGCCCATTGTACCCTCTTTTGGACCCCTTTGTGTACTCCTTTACAACAGCATGCCTGGAACTGGCTCCCTGGAAATCCTCTCTGACCTTGACTTTATGTTTCAGGGACTGCCATTTTCCAATATTTTTAAATCTATTACCACACTCCAGTGATGAATCCAGAAGCTCCCTGACTGAGAGCTCTTCACTGAGAAAACCGAAAGCAGTATTCATAAACTTTATTCCCTGTTGATCCCAGCTTTCTGTTACCAGATGTTTGGACAATTAACACTTTTTTTTGGATAGAAGAAAGCCCACCTGTTTATGCTCCTGCTAATTGTGTTTTGCTTTGTCCTGAGCTATTCCGTTAGTATTCATTTACTAAGTATTCTGCATTAAAACAAATTTATGCCTGCTTTGGATCCCTCCACTCCCACTCCGAGTGGACTGGAGTTACCTGCTGAGCCATTGYACTAATGTTTAATCAGCTAATCATTAGGATCTAATTTAGGGAAACAGGAATGACTGCATTGTTGCTGTGATGTATTTGAGAGTAATTGGCTGGCAGCATCCAAGTTAATGCAGCGGAAAGCCAATTCTGATGGTGTTACAGATATTTCCCACCAAGGACATTTCCCAGTGGAAGGGACATTAGCAGGATGTGCAAGGAGCCTGTTCTGATCTCAATCAAACCTAACGTTTTCCTGCATGTGCCTTTATTTCTGTCCCTTCCTTCATTCTCCACTCCCTGTCCAAAGCCAAGACATAAATTCTCCCAGGACTGAACTTTCATCTTCCATCTTTTGGTTAACTGTGCTCTTCCCTAGGTGCTGAGGGAGAGGAATGCCAAAAATTCCTGCTGCATGCCACCAAAATACACAAAAAAGGTCTTTTAACTCTGCTGGTAAATCTATCCTTGATAACTTCTGTACAAAGTCCTCCACTCTTTCTTTGAAAGCCAAGGATTTGACTAAGGAAGAAGATGAGAGGATACTGCTTGGCATTTCTACACTAATTCCAGTCCACCAGTCAGTCTTCCGGTCATCCCGGTGTGGCTGGAGGGAGGTGCTGATGAACAGTGCTATTCCAAACCATTGGATGTGCATGGACTTGGAGCAGTGGAATTAGACATGTTTTGGATGGATGGAGTTGAGGCATGCAGGGAAAGTTCTATTGGTGTGRTGTGCCAGCCTTTTCCAACATGATTTAAATCAGTCTTAAAAAGATTTAAATCAGAAAAATCCAGTTTTAAGCATAATTTAACACCTGTACAGACAGTATGGATGGATTTAACTAAAACAAGGCAGATGCCTGAGAGGTGGTGAGTGTAAATCACCCGTTCAAAACCTCAAAAYGTGGCAATTCCAGAAGAAAACCTCCTCTCATCCATCTCCTGCTTTATTGTGCTTCCCTGCATAGCTGTATATTTATTTTTTCCTCTGTATATCTGTATGCCTGAATAGAAGCACTTTATGTCATGTGTATGAATTTATCTGCATCTATCCATGTATTCAGACCTCAGTTGCCATCCAAATGAGCCCAGGAAATGAGGTGGAGAAAACATCTACACTGCTCTCGTGCTGCTTTTTGGGCCAAGACGGAGCCTTGAGTGCCAGTGGGTTATCCCACAGATGCTGAATGCCTGGAATTCCAAGCACTGGCTCTGACCCCCACATTAACTGTTCATGCTCTTATTTTCCCTGTCTCTGCTTTCTGTTTAGGATGAAGTTATGGTTCTGTCTCCTGGAAAATGCTGCCCAGAATGTGCTCCAAAGCCCTGCTCGGTGTCAGGAAGAACATACCAGGTGACTTGGGACAAACCACACCAAAACCACTCACAATTTTTGGCACATCTCTCTTTCCCTTCTCCCCGACATCTGACTTTCTGCCAGCACTGATAGCTTAGTACAAACGTTGCTTTTTTCCCTCCTGGAAAGCCAGGAGGGTTGAAAGAAATCAGGATTAGATAAGAATTTGCTGGCCAGCAGAAAGGAAGTTTGCAAGGTGAAACAGATGAGGCACTTTCTTTTCACACTCGTTTTGAAGGAGGAAAGCAGAAAGCACCAGTGGTCGGAAGTATTTATAACTTTCCTTGTGTCATCTGGAATTAATTTAATGCATTATTTAATGAATGAATGTATGTGGGATTTTCTGTCAATGATTTTTTTTGGCTAATAATAGTAGTTCAGGCCTCCTCAATGCCACTAGCTTGCAGTTAATAAAATACACAYCACAGTGTTATCTGGACCTCCTCCCTTTTCTTCCTGTTTGCTGATCGTCTAGAGATCAGCATTTTTTAAGAAAAGTTTATTATCTGATACAGACATGCAGAAGGAGCCATCATATTCCATAAGCAGCTCAGGTTTCTGGAAGGAATTTGATTATTTTCCAAGAATGTTTAACAACTGTATCCATGTTCTTTTTGAACAGCATGGGGAACAGTGGAAAAAAAATGCCTGCACTGCATGTACATGTCAGAGAGGGGAAGTCAGATGTGTGAGGGAGACCTGTGGCTCTGTCACCTGTGAGAAGGTACTGAAAAATCCTCCACCTCTGCTACCCTGGCTGCACCTTCTGGTGTGCCAAGGGTTTCAAACAGTCCTGCTCATTCCTGGCTGGTGTTTTGTAGGGGGAGAACATGGTGCAGCGCCCTGGGAAGTGCTGTGAGGAGTGTGTGTCTTCCAAAGGGAGCTGCTCTGATGGTGGCACCGTCAGGTACCATGGGGAGATGTGGAACAGCACCCGCTGTGACTTCTGCGTGTGCCAGGAGGGGCAAGTCACCTGCGAGGGAGCTGAGTGTGCCAAAGTGGAGTGTGCCAAGGTGAGAAAGGTCTTCTTCTCCYAACATGGATCTGTCAAGACTTGGGGTTTTTTTTCCCTCCCTTTTTCTTTTTTCTTGACTTGAGACACTCCCAAGAACCGGCCCTTGTTTTGTGCAATCCCCTCAAAAACATTTCATAGGGAAGGAGAGCAAACTTGGGATTTCCTGTGCAAGTCTGCACAGTTTTGCTTTCATTGTGGAGCAAACCAGTGTGAATCAGTGATCATTGATTCCCTCCCATGCTGTGTCTGCCTGCTGTAGTGGAGGGTCAGACACCCAACAGGATTCAGTGACCACTGGCTTTACCAGGAGCTGAACATGAGGAGAAATGTACAGGTCAGAGATAGTTAAAAGCTTAAGAAATGTTCCTTTTATCTTCATCCTGTGTGCTACAGTGGCCTTCAGTATGGTAGTTGGATATGGAAGTCAAAGTTCTACTTTTTTCCATATTTTTCATGCCACTCTAGGCATGGAAATGAAGCTAGCAAGGTATTTTATTCCCAGTGCTCTTTACTCCAAAACTAATACCCTCCCTGCCAGGTTATGTTATATTTGCTCTGTAGTGGATGTGCAAAATGCGTTAGATAGGGTTGAATGCTTCACCCACACACGTACAAATATGTTTTGAATTGCTTTTTTGCAGTGGGATAAGACTTCTGTGTTGTTTGTCACTGCAAAGCCTGAGAGGATTGTGATTGCTCAGCCTGGAGAAGAGAAGGCTTTGGGGTGACCTAGTTGTGGCCTTTCGCCAACTGAAGGGGCTCCAAGAAAGATGGAGAGGCTATTTACAAGGGCCTGGAGTGACATGATAAGAGGGAATGGCTTCACAGTGGCAGAAAGTAGGTTTAGATTAGATATTAGGAAGAAATTCTTCACTGTGAGGGTGGTGAGGCCCTGGCACAGGTTTCCTAGAGCAGCTGTAGCTGCCCCATGCCTGGAAGTGTCCAAGAACACTTGTCCCAACCCAAACCATTCTGTGATTCTATGATCTAGTTTAGTTAGTGGGCTCTTACTTGTTTTATAGTTACTATTCCACAGTGTCAGTGAGGAAAAGGGAAGGAATTGTGACATTCTGGATTTTCTGTCTCAGTGGTGATGGTTTTCTGGTGACTCTGCCTGTGTGTGCTAAATCTTGAGCAGCAGCACCCTTGTGGTGTGTCAGAAGTCCAGCCCAAACCTGGACATAGCAGTTTCACTGGATTAGCTTCTTTTAATGAGTGTTCACAGGAGTGAGAATCCACACATGATCTCCCAGATGATGCAGAGGGGGTGTATCAATGGATAAAAGTGTGTGTTCACCTGTGATTGTGCCTTTGAAACAGCCAAAACGCACTGAGTGTGGGACCCAAAGTCACCCCTGCCGTAGTGCTGCTGACGGTCACCCGACCTGAAACTGCGCAGAGAGGTTTTGCTGCATGAAAAGTCGTGGTTGTCATAAAATCTTGTGCACTCGCAGCTGTCGGAGTGAGCTGCCTGCGTGCTCCTGGCTGTAAATTGGATCATTTACACTAATGATGATGGCGTGCTGTCATGGCTCGGTGGGGAGGATTAGTTAATATTCATGCTCACATCTTGGGTACTGACAAAAAAAATCCATTATTCAGAAAAGCCGGGGGTATTTTCCAGAACAATAGCTGGGGATGTTAACCTGTAGGGTTCAACACTCCTCAAGTCATGTTCAGTCATGGTTTGCCTCAACAGTGCAATGTGTGCAATAATTAATTACAAGAAAATATTTACTTAAAAAGCAAATGCCAGGTTTCCTTTTTCCTTTGCATTTTCTTTTTGAAGTTGCAGGTCTGTTTATTTAGGCACCTGCCTTAATAAATCAGAGCCGCTGTGAAGCCAGGAGCACTTGGATTTCTCTCTTCAAAAGGCACTGTTAATTTTCTGGTCACATCATCCTACTGAAAGTGCAATGAGGCCACAGATAGGAACTGCAAGAGGTTTAGCTCCAAACCCTTTCAAACAAACTTGTCCAGCAAAGTGTCTGTGGTGATTCTGACCTAATCCTCTAAAAGCCATTTTGAGCAGGTTATGAGCTGGGAATACATGTTCTCAACCTGGAATATGATCAATGTCTCTGCAGCAAAGCCACAAGTTATCTCCCATAGCCTCTCTCTTTTCTGAGACTTGGCAGAGCAGTGTGGCTGCATTTTTTTTGTCTAGGCAAGCCATGTTCCATGGATAGTTGCTCCCAGTTTTCCTATAGCCTGTGTTTATGGATGTGGGTGGGGATGGGAGAGCTTACAGTACGCAGTAGTGACGTGAGATCCGAACCCTGCCAAAGGCATTTTGGACTAATTGAAGAGCAGAAATGTATGGAAGCAGCAGACAGAGATTTAAGCTGTGTGTGGTCCTCAGTTACTAAGAACCAGATGGTTTCTCCTCTGTTCCCCGCTGCTCAGGAATGCACCAGGGATGCCAGAGTGTGGCCTGGCTTAGGTGTTCTCCCTTGGTGAACCTAACAGTGACCAGTGCTCTTGTTACCCTGCCTTAAATAATTCCCATACAGTGAAAATTATCCTGAAGTGACTTCTGGAACAGACACCCAGTTGTCTTAAATCGGAAAAACTATTTGGTAATCTTGGAAATCGAAGCTGTTTCTTGTGAGCTGTGTCCTGGTTCCCTAGGACAAAGTCTTTCTCTTTTCTAAATATTCGGCTTCCACTTGAGCGCAAAGAGTTGTGGTGAATTGGGGCACTTTATTCCTTTCTCCTGCTGCTAAATTCTTATCTTCAAACTGAAGTTATTTAAGTGGAATCTGCAGAGTTGTATGGTTGTGACAAAGAACAGGCTTTTTCCATCTGGCATAAATAGAGCATGTGCTTTGAAATTCTCTTGGGGAAATAAAAGTAGAACATTCAAAATGAAGGTAAGCTTCTATGCATTGAAATCTTGATGTTGGTCCGGTGAAATCCTAGTGATCCACAGTAAAAAGGGGGAGTATTTCTCTGCGGGATTTAGGGATGAAGTAATGGCCTTATCGCCGAATTCCGAGGCCTTTTCTGAGGTTTGTTCTGCAACTGCAATATTCACTAAGCACATTTTTCAAACTATACCTACAGAGATGAAGTGGGATAGAGAGAAGATAAGGTGAAATTAGATATTGGAGATTGCATTCCAGGGCAAGAGCTGTTCTGCCTCGGCATTCCACAGTGGTTTTGGCGATGTTGATTCCGTTGTAATTGCTGCAACCTCTCTCTTCTTCACAGGGTGAAGAATTAATTCACTTAGATGGGAAGTGCTGTCCTGAATGTATCTCAAGTCATAGTTACTGTGTTTACAACGAACATACCAAAGCTGTGAGTATCCTTGTACTTTGGAGCAGGGAAGRGTGAGTTCTGCTCGCAAAGGTTTGGAAGGATTGGCTCTCCCTCTCCAGTTCTGAGAAGAATGTTTTTTGCAAGCGTGGCAGAAAAATAATCCATTAATATTGTCTGCAGATTGCTTTTGCAATTTACAGAAACACTTGTGTGCATCTGCTGCAGAATTTCAGTTTTCCTTGCTCTCTTTTGTGTAGTTCAATCATTTCCCTTTAATATTTAATATCCCTACTTATAGGTTTCCTGCACATTTCATAAAGGTAGTTGATTTTAATCCTATAAAGTAGAAGCTGCAGAGCTAGGGCAGGGTGTAGTTTTCTGCCAATGTATCCCACTGATTATAATCTTTACTGCAACAGGAGTCCATTATTAATATTTTCAAGGAGCTTCCCTCTGAAGTTAAAGAGAAAGGAAACATTAATTATCTTGGTTTAACTATACCAGTAATGGTCTTTTCATTGCTCTCACAGATGAGGACTGGAGCTGATAGCTGCTTTTTGCCTGCAGATGTGGGAAATGGGAAGTTTAATATTTTGGGGGGGTTTTTTTTGATGCTGCTCTTCCATTTCTTTGTTCAGACCTCTTTCTCTGACCCAAGTGAGGTAAACCCCTAAGGTTAATTCCAGTTGCTGCTTTGTCCTTTCTGAGAGAGGAACTGGCAGAAAACCTTCATGAACATTTAAAATGCTTGCTGGTTCACCYAGAGATCTCCGTGCCTGGCAAAGGCACTCGGTGCCAAGGCTCTCCCTGGCTCCTGATRCCGTGTTTGTCCTGCAGAACGGGGAGACGTGGGCAGAAGGGCCGTGCCGGGAATGCGAGTGCCGGGCTGCGGAGGTGACGTGCTTCCAGCGCTCCTGCCCGCCCTGCCCGCGGGGCAGCCTGCCTCTGTGGGTGAAGGGGGACTGCTGCCCACGATGCCAGCCAGGTACAGAGCCAGGGCGATCCTTTCTTTGTTCTGGCAGCCCTGCAGCCTTTACTCCCCCAGCACCCGTCTGATCCCTGCATGGAATCTTATCTTGTCTCCGGTTTTCAGTTGCTAATTAACTCGTTTCTGTATATTTAGTTCTTAGGGACTTTAGGGCTTATCCAAAGGCTCCCGGTGACTTCTCCTGATTTAAATGACAGCTTTCTTCTGGCAAAAGAGTTTCTCCTTGGGGTTGGTGTTTTGGAAATGTTTTGTCTTTTTGTTTTTTCTACAACCGCTCCTTTCTGAATACYAACGTGAGTTTTGGAGTTTATGGGCTCCTGATTATTTCTTGGGAGCGGGAAGAAGAAAGAATGTGCTTACACTGTTATGCCACAAGCTCACCTGAGGCTGAATGGCTGCCAGTTAATAATTGTTTGGAAAGACTAGGATAGCCTTGGCTTATATGCTAATTTGGCCTATAAATTCCTTTTTCTCCAGCATATTGTCATTCCTCTGGATTTACATTTCATAGTTGGGAGGYTTTTGCTGTGGGTTGCTAGTTTTTTTGGTAGCTCTTCTTCTTGCATTCACATAACTTTGGTTTTATCAGGGTGCTCCAGTTAATGTTTTATCTCAGTAAAAAGAAAATAGCTTCACAGTTTAATTGTGCTGGAGTGCCCGGGCACATTTGCCATCTTCTTGTTTTAAAGCTTGTTCTTTGCTGCATGCTAATGAAAATGCRAAGCACTACAGACTGAAAAGTGAGGAAAACAGAGTTTGAACAGTTCCAATGAAATTGTYGTAGATTCTTGAAAGGGAACAGCATCTGCTCAGGAGGGGACATGATACAGTGTTCTCAGCATCCCTCTATTCTCCTTATCAAGAAGTGCCACTGGCTACTGGTTATCCTTGAAAATCTGTCCATTTAGATTCCACCATGGTAGCATTTTGGAAAACCCAGGCTTTGAAGTCATGGTGTTGGACGTACAGAGGCACACTTGCAATTTTTGTGTCCTAAAAGGTAACTGGCAATTTCCTTTACCCAAGACTGCTGCTTTCCCTTGGCATTTTTCTGTCTTGCAATGATGGGGATGAGAAACAAATGCAAAATGCAGCCTGCAGCRGTTCAGTCTGTGAGCCCAGAACATCAGCCCCTGATGCATCTGCTTCCATAAAGCCAGCAAAAATTGATTGCTGCTTCTCAGAGATGTGCTGGGGGAAGCTGGCAGAGAGAACCCACTCCTTCTCAGCCAGGGGAAAGCATAAAGCCCTGGGCTGTGCTGTATTTATGTAAAACCAGCAAACACTCCCTCTCACTGAGGACTTTTGGCTTGGAGCCTCACTGAAAACACTTGGCTTGGAGCAGAAGGGATTTTTTTGTACCTAGAGAAAAATTGTTCTATACTGTATCTCTCCAARTACCTGTGGCCAGGAAGTACTTCTGTGGTGCTGAGACATCAAAATTTGTCTGGAGAGGGAGCAGTCTGACACCTGTACTCTGACCTGGCGTGGACATAGTCGTCTTACTGCAGGGTTTGGCTTAAGGAATCTCAAATCCAGGTTGTTTCAGACTGTTAATTCCTTATGACTTACAATTGTTACTGCTGAGAAGCCATGTGGACAGTGAATACCCTTTTAATCAATAGCCCAGAAAATCTGAGCCTATGTAATAACCTCTCACATCCTAAATACAGCAATAAAATATTTGGCTCATTTGATGTAATCTTGTATTAAAAAACCCACTTCAAAACTAACACACCTTGGACCACCCTGAGAAATGAGTGATGATTTTCACTTTGATTTTGGAGTTGCATTGTTTTGCTCCTTCCTGGCTGCCAACACTGCTGTTATTTTCCCCCTCTGTGTTCCTCCTGTGCCAGGTGAGTGCCACCAGGACTGTGTGAGCTGCTCCCAGGCCTCCGATCACTGTGATGCCTGCCGGGACCCCAGGAAGCGGCTGCAGGATGGGCGCTGCGTGGAGATGTGTGATCGGGGCTTCTACCAGCATGGGGGGGCCTGCTTAGGTAATTTCTGCCAGGGCTTATACCCCCCTGCTCTGCTGCATGCTGTGCTTGTGGTTGTAGGATCCCACATTATAAGGAGATTGCCAGGCTTTGTTTGGAAAAGCATTCAGGCCCGTGCTGAGTTGTAACCATGAGACTGCAGGAGGTTTCAGATGGAAGCAGATGCAAGTTCTCGAATTCTTTTGCCAAAATGAGGCAAAATTATCAGAGAGGAGAGGTCTTTCTGCATCAAGGATTTGGGATTGRTCTTTCTTCTCTCTTCTTTTTCCTGGAAGTCTGCAATGAAACCTGCTCAGCCTGTACGAATGGATTTGAGTGCTCCTCATGCCGGACATCCCTGCTGCTGAAGAACGGGCAGTGTGTGACTTCGTGTGGGAAGGGATACTTCCAGGATCAGCTCCTCTGCACAGGTACCTCAAAGCAAAAAGGGCTTGCAGTACTTTGTGATGGCAAAAGAGCAGACAAAAGCTGTACCTGAGCTATGAGAACCCTCTCTCTTGAGGCATCTGCTGTTGACATAGGTGTTAATGTTCACCGTAGAGTAAAGGAAGGAGTGAACGGAGGAACCAAGTCATACAGGGCAAAATTGATTACTGCTTGGGAAAATATTCATGACAATTCCTCACTGATCAGTTCCGTTGCGTAAAATTTGCTGATTTTGAACACTTGACATTTTTCACCAGTGTCCTCTTTCAATTGCTCTTTCAATTTCACTTTCACTTGGAAATGTGACTGTGGGTTTTGTGGTGTTCAGGGCACAGAGCAGGATGTGTGCACTAATTCTGCTAAGGATAGGACACCCTGAGCCATGCCTTGCTCTTTGATCTGGGKGGCTGTGTGTGATCCTTTGCCTTCAGTACAAACTGACTGCGCCTACTCACGCCAGATCTTTCAGGAGATGGTACTTTGAGGTGTGTAGAAAATTGCTTGGGGGGGTGGGGGTTTGATAGTACTCAGGAAAAACTTTCTGGGAAAATTTCCTGCTTTGTTTTGCCACTCATTCGATCCATGCTGTGCACTCTGCCTGCAAGTGCATTGGATTCAGTGTTCTCAAGGAGCATTCTTACAAAGTAAATTAGTAACTCTGTAAAACACTGAGATGTGTCTAAATCCTTCATCTTAGCAGTTGGAAAGACTGAGAGTGAGATTGGGAAGTAAGTTTTCTCTTTGATGGAACTATGGCAGTGCTTTTGTGAGCTTCCCTTGCTGCTTTGAAATACTCTTAACTTTTCCCACACTGTAAAGCAGCTGCTTTTTCATCATGACAGTTTAATTGTTTTCTCTAAAATTAACACTTTTCTCATCTTGATGCTGGCCTTTTTAGAAGGCTTCTAATTATTTCTGCAGCTCTGATTCAGCAGAGGGGTGGAGCACATCCTTAACTTCTTGAGCCATGGCTTTAATTTCTTTGGAACTAACCCTCCTGCTTAAAATGAAATCCAGGCTTAGGGCTTTTGGCAGATTTCAGGGGAAAGCACTTTAGATGCTAAGTCCAGTTTCCTTTTCTGAAGTGTTTTTTCTTGAAGAGCTGACCACTTGTTTCAGGTTTTGAATGTCTGAAAAACCTCTGTCCTCCAGCAGCCACTACAGCCTGGGGCACCATTGTGGATGTATAAATAGACAAGAGAGACCCAGTCCAAAAGAATTTATAGACTTAAATATCAAATAATCTTCTACTTCATTTGGTTTTATTTTATCATTTCCTTTCCACCTGCTCCTAGTGTTTTAATTGGCAGTGCCCATGTACTGCTGAAGGGGTAGGGAAAGGCTAATGTTTCGTTTTATTGCTGGTTTGTAGATTACTGATTGTACACTCCATCCAAATTTGCAGTCATGCATGCTTGTAGCTGAATGTTGCTGGGAAAATTTGTTCCTCTCTCCTCAAGGGAATTAAACCAATTTGCTTTAGTTCTGCCTGGCTGCATTTTCTGCATAAAGTCAAACCAGTGGAGAAAGTCTTAAATTTCAGATACGGTCCGTAATTCATTGCCATTCACTCTTTCCTTGTATCCTCTTTACTTCTGCAAGTCTCTAATCAGATTGTCAAGACGGGCCTCAGACTGCTCAGAAAGATTTTTCTCATAATGGTTTTAACGTCCACAATAAGCATGTTCCAAAATCACAGAAAGGATGAACTAGACTGTGTTAATTGCTATAGTTCCAGTAAACTCCCTCTTGAGGAATTTGCTCTGGACTTGAAAGAGACTTAACACCAGGTTTCCTGCTCTATCTTCTTGTTGAAACACTGTTGTCGGCATTGTAGCAAAACACAGTGAGTTAGCCTTTCCTTTTGTTCATGTTTTATAACATCTGGTCTAATTGAATCTCTTTCAAATTTTTGATTACAATTGTTTGATCTCTGCCCTATTTTAATCCTACGCCAGGGTTGTTTCCTGCTCTGCTCCCTTCACCTGCTTTTGTGAAGAATTAAAACCATTAAGTGAAAGTAAAATTGAGAATAAAAGGTAATAAGTTCAGTTGTGTAGCAGTGGATTTAAAGATTGTGGATCATTTTGTGTCAAGCTTAGGGCAGAGTGATGGGTTCTCCCTTGGCAGAAACAGAGCACTCCCAACAAAGGCTAAGCAAAGGGAAGCAAAAATAAACCATGTCTGTGTGGTAGAATGCAAGGGCTCGAAGGACTTGCACTGTTCAATGCTCTCACTGCATTTTTCTAACTTAGTTATTTATGTTTTCAAGATTATTCAAAAGCCCAGGCAGAACTGGAGTGTTTCTGCTTTGATCTCCCAAAATGCGAATGTTGAAGCGTGTAACTTGATTCTAACAGACCCAGCTCACTCTGGAGCAAAGCACTTGGATTTTTGCTCACTACCTGTTGCTTTTCACTGCTGTCCCTGGCTATGGAGAATCCTCCAGGATCCAGGGCCGAGCATGGCTACGGAGGTGAGGAGGGCAGGGGAAAGGTGGCACGGAGCAGTTGGATCCCAAAGCTGAGCAGTGACTTCTGACTGTGTTTTTGCTGGGATACCGTTGGCATTATCCCTCCTGCTGTGGTCAAACTTGGGAGTGTTTGACATGTTTGCAGAAGAGACAGTTTGGTGAGCTGCAAAACAGCCTGTGCAAATCCAAACTGGAAATAGCCACGGGGGTGGAAACAGTTTCCTGGTGGTGCTGTCACTTCCATTGATTTATTTTCACACAGCCACTTAGTTGCTGTAGGCAAAGATGTTTTAGCTGACAGTGGCTCATTGAGTGCTTCCATTTTTTCCCCTGCCTCTTTCAGTGGAGTTGGTGCCTGGCTGTTTGGGCGAGGAGCAGCTGTTGAGCCTGGCAGTGATCCAGTGCTGAAAGAGCCAAAGCTTCTGGAGGCAGGGTGTGTAATCACGAAATCAGGGAATCACAGAATGGTTTGAGTTGGAAGAAACTGTAAAGATTATTGTGTTCCAACCCCTGCCGTGGACGGGGACACCTTCCACTAGAGCAGGTTGCTCAGAGCCCTGTCCAACCTGACCTTGGAGACTTCCAGGGATGGGGCAGCCACAGCTTCTCTGGGCAATCTGTGCCGAGGCCTCACCACCCTCACAGAGCTTTGCCAAGGGCCAGCGAGAGCCAACTGGTAACTGTTTAAAAACAAAGGCAGGCTGCCAGGAGAAAAAAGTGTCTCTTGGAAAGGATCAGCACCTCTAGAGAGGAATTCAGAACTTTGCAGATCACTGGGAGTGTTCAGATGTGTCGACGTACTGAGGCAGTTTAACAGCCAGGGATCCCAGCTGTGCAGTGGGAAGTCTGTAATTAAAGGATCCGAGTCCTGGCACCCACTCTTTCAAAAACATGTTGAAAAATAGAGTGAGCTCAGAGAGGAGCAAAACACTCAGGTCTGGAAGGTGAAGTGAGGACATTTCACTCCTTAGAAATTTGCAGCATGAACTCATACTCTGCAGTTAACTTTCGAGTGCAGACGTGCCCTGAGAATCATCCAAGCTGGAATGAGATGCAGGTTTTTTTATCACCAAGGGAAATTATCGACTGGAGCAGAAAAGTGTGCACAAGCTCTACCTGGGGATGGGATGGTTGGTGTTCATTGTGCTGGGATCGTGAGGGAAAGATCCTATCCAGTACTGGATACCCAGTGTCCATGTGAGACACCCCTCACACTGGAGTGTTCAGGGACCAGAAGAGCCACAGCATTCTGGAAAGATCATGAATGAAGTAGAGGGAAAGACGATGCAGGAAGGTGAGGAGGGGCAAAGCAAACAGCTGGTCAAGACAAGAAAAGGGAAAATAAACCAAGGTGGAAGTGTGGGGAAGGAGCATCCAGAACATCAAAGGGCCGTGTGCTGGGCGTGAGCTCCAACATCCCGTGTCTTGCCCCCTGGACACTCTCTGTTCTAACCCCATGTGTTTGAGTTCCCTCCATGTGAGATAGAGCTGATAACACTTCCCTGCCTTGGGCAGTGGTGAAATCCACTGGGATGGGGTGTTACGTCCCTCTGTGCTGTGTGACTCATGTATAATGTGCTCTTAGTTCTGTGGATGAGCTGCTGCTGTGTCTGCTGGTTCCTGCATTGCACTGGTGCTACTCACAGATGAGTTCTTCTTGGGTGGCTGCAACTTCAGACACGTTTGCAGGGCAAATATCAAAAAGTTCCCTTTCCCCCCACCTGCCACAGAGTGGGAGCACAAGCATGTACCTGCCTTATTGTGAAACAGTAAATTGAAGAACATCTTTGGAACATATTTGGGTGTAATCGAGAAAAAAAAAATCTTAGTAGCTAAAAGAACTGTAATTTGCACGGTTCCTACAGCACAGGATTTAATAGGAGTCTGTGTCCTGTATTTTCCCCAGGAATTACTCAGGCTGAGCATGTGAGGATTTCTGATAAGTCAGTTCCTTCTGCACCTGGAAGGACAGGAGGGGTTGTTTCTTGAAGCAGGCTGGCTTGTTTTTGATGTTGCCAAACCTTGATTGCAGCCCTGCAGTGCAATTCTGTGTTTGTGCCTGGAGCTGGGTTATTGTCAGCAGTCACCCCGAGGATCTGAGTTTTAAGTAGCCTGTGATGGGATCTCTTCCCATTTCCCTTTGTGCTTGTACAGCCCCTGGCACCAGGGACTTAACAGTGTTCCCAACACTCTTCCTGGGCTGATAACAGCTACAGCACTTGCTCTGATGTGTGCTGCACGTCACATGCCACGTACAAAATGCAGCTGGAAATTGTCCTGCTGGGATGGCTTGGATGAAAGATTCTAACCTAAGAGCAGCAGTGGTTTTTGGGTTTTGTTTTTCATTTTCTGTAACACTCAAAGCCTGAGATAACCTGCTCAGAAGAAGTGAAGTACTGCAGGCTCTTCATTTTAAGGAGCTGGTTGGAAGCAGGTTGTTGGCTAATCCTGCGCTTTTCTCCCCTGCAGCTTGTCATGAGTCCTGCTCTTCGTGCTGGGGAGCTGCTGAGAACCACTGCCTGTCCTGCAAAGACCCATCACACGTGCTCAAAGAGGGGCTCTGCCTGGCCAGCTGTGGCCAGGGGTTTTACCCAGAGGATGGCATCTGCACTGGTAAATACCTGTGTGAGAAATGCTCTGCAAAACCAGGAATCAATATTTCATTTGGCCGTGCAGCAGCTGTGATTTTATTCATGTCTGACAAGCCAGCTGCACCTTGTGCATTAATACCGGATGAGGGAAGCTGCTGTTTGTTTGTAAGATTATTAATTCATTTAAGCTAATCAGATGCTGAAAGGTTTAAGGGGTTTTTCCTTTGCCAAACAGCTTGAAAGCCTGAGTTGTTTCTGAGGGCTTGACTAATCCATTTGTCTGCGGAAAGAAAAATGGCCTTTGCCAGCAGGTTTCTGTAAATTTAATTATAATTCAGCATCACAGTAAGTAATACCTGCACAGCAGATGTGCCTTGGGAGCTGGGAAGGTTTGCTGGGAAAAAGGGAGAAGAGGTGGCTAGAGGGAATTAAAAGACCTAAGTCAAACAGATCATGAAGGGCAAAAAAAAATCTCAAATAAAGAATCTCAGATTTGCCACATGCGTTCCAGTCTAGCCTGGATTGCTGCTGGCAGCCACCTCCAGCTGCTTGGAAGAACTATTCATGGTCAGTCGGGGGTTGTCAGGCTTCAGGTGTGTGCCTCCCACAGGTGTGTCTGAGCCACAGCTCACTAGAGAGAGCTTAAAACCTGGAACATGTTGGCAAAATTTTTGCTATTTGTTCTTATTCTGGATGAGCAGGTTCCCCTTCAGTTTGGTCAATGTCTATACCAGGCACTTTTATTCACCTGCATTTTAAGTGTGCAGGCTTGGAATCTTACAGCTGAAAATCATTTAAGCTCAAAAGGAAATTTAACTTAGGATTGATTTTTATTGCCAGTGATTTCTCAAAACTCCATAGCTGTTCTTTGAACCTCTGAGATTCAGACTTTTCACCTTCTACCAAAACCATGCATTTTGATACCCAACTGGAGATCTGTTTTGTCTGGTGAAAAGAAACAAAAATTGGTTAAGAAAAATGCTTGGCTCTTCTAAATATCCAGCATCCTATTGCCTTAGGGAAACCAGAGTTCCGTAGTGCTCTTAGGCAACACTTCAGAGCTGGTTGTCTGGGATAATATGGACCATAATAAGGAGTTGATAAGAAAAATTATCATGCTTGATTTTAGCTGTATTTTCCCACTTGAGGAAAAGGGGAAGRGGGGAAATAACCGTGTTTTAAAATCATGTTTTCCTCCCTCCTTCCTGAACAATCTGGTAACTGCTGCTTGTTGTACACTGCCATGTAAAGATTTATAGTGTGGCTTCCATACATGGGAAGAGGTTGATGCCTCTGTTGTTCTTCCCTAATTGAGTGCATGTCATTAATGAGCCGTCCTGCTTGGCAGCTTGTGGCCAGTTCTGTGAGAGATGCTCCTCAGACCCAGCCAGGTGTGTGGCCTGTGCTGCAGGGAAGCTGTTACACGATGGGAAGTGCATTCCTCAGTGCCCAGATGGATATTTCCCAAGTGGCAGTGGAAGATGCAGAGGTAAGAGGTGTATTTGCATGACCTTTTCTTAGGCTCTCAGGGCACCCTCCACGTGTTGTCTGCTCTTCCCCAGATGTGGGGAGGGAATGTTAAGAGCACAGAAATGTGAGTGCGGACAGGGAATTTGGTATTTTTGTTTGTGTTCTTTGGTTCACTTGTCCTGGATTGTTTCAAATAACCTCTTTTCCTTGCGAAACGCATTAAGACTTGCTGAGATACCTACTCAAAACTTTGTGTGAGTGAGAGTTACTGCTGTTAGTGGTTATTAATATATGTGCACTTCTGCTCTCATTAGTTTGCCTAGCTGAGAATCATTCCAGCTGGGAGTTTTCTACAGCTGGAGGAGGCTGTAGTCACCACTCTCAACGAGAAAAAACGGAATGTTTCAGTTCTGTGTGCTCTCTTTCATTATCAGCTTGTCACGCTTCCTGCTCCACGTGCAAGGGACCTCTGGCCACTCACTGCACCTCCTGTTCCTTTCCTCTGGCATTGCGCCAGGGCCAGTGCCTGGAGAACTGCGGAGAGGGTTTTTACCAGGATCACAACATCTGCAAGGGTAAGCTGTGTGCTTGGAATAAGTTCCCTAGCTGCTATACACCGGGCTTTGTTATTCCTTTATCCTGTGCTGAACCAGTCAATGAGTAATTCCTGCCTTTCCTGCTGATTGTTTCCTGCTTTGAGAAAAAGTGAATTTTCCCACATACATTGTGCTTTCACATCCCCAGGAGTTAGTGATCTCAAGCACTTTTCTTTTCTTCTCTGTGTACACTTCTGAAATAAATGTACTTTGCTTCCAAGTTTTTCTCGACACAATTTAAGAGGTGGATGAAATTCTACACATACCTGATATGAAATTCCACATACACCTACTATGAAATTCCACATACACCTACTATGAAATTCCACATATACCTGGTACGAAATTCCACATGCACCTGGTAGATTTGCAAAGACTGAGGTCATCTTTGCAGCAGTGGAAAAAGCGAAAACTCGGAAGGTGAATTTATGCTTCATGCAAGCCCTTCACACTGTCATTTCTTGCTATCCCTCCTAGTGAGATTGTGCTCACTGTTGCAGTTCCAGAAGTTAAAGGAGAATTGGCTGCCTGTGGCACAATGCTGCAGTTTTTTATTTGTTCATCAGCTTTACTTAGGAAAAGAGCCATTACTTGGGGGTGAGGCGAACAATGTCAAAGTATTTTTCTAAAATCCCTGTTCCGTTGTAGAAAGCACGACCAGATGCGGTTGGGCCTCCTTGTTGTCTCTGGGAAAGCTGTCCCTTGTCCTCCTCCTTAGGAAAGCTGTCCCAGAGCTGTGGCCCTGATGGCTCTCTCCCCTGTGCCCAGGTTGCCACCCGTCCTGCCGCTCCTGTGCCGGGCCGGGGGCCGCTCGGTGCCTGCAGTGCCGGGCGCCCGAGGACGTCCTGCAGCCTCACCTGCCCAGGGAAGGAGCTCTCCATGGCCTTTGCCTCTCCCACTGCCAATCCCAGTTCCATGTGGATAGCACAGGAGTCTGCAGAGGTGAGCAGCTGTTCAAAGCCCTGGGCACGGGGCTGTGCTGGGTTCTGGGTGTCCAGGGGAAGCTAGTACCGTGTTTGATTTGTACATTCTGTGAGCCCTGTGCTTGCCTCGTGACTGCCATGAGTGTTTAAACTCTGTAACTTTCAAAACGGCATATCCTAGTACTTTTGAGGGAAAATGTAATCTACATAAGACTCCTGACTAAAAGATTCGGGTACTCTCTTTTTAAATGCCTGTGTTCAAGCCTGCCCAGCTCAGCTCAGTGTAGCTTTCTTCTCATTGAAGCTGAGTACGTGATTTTTAGCACTGACTTACTTTGAAGCAGGATCAATCTTTAAATCCTTTTCAAAAAAGACTGAGCTTTCTCCTTCTTAGCCCTTGGAGCAGGTCAAGACATCCCACAGCAGTCTTTTCTTTTGAGGAAGCTCTTCTGCTACATGCCCTGCAGCACACCTGCCGTCACTGCTTCTGAAATACCAACTAGGAAGCAGTTCCATGAAGTTTGGAAAAGTGGGTAATGTGATGTGCATTGGGGATACATGTGTTTTCCCACCAGTCATAGAGGCAGTGACTCTACAGCCCTTAAGTAAAGTAGTAATAACAACAGTAACAACACTGCTGATGGCTATTTCTTCCTGTTGAAAAAAGAGCATTTTCTAAAAGTGGACATAATTTAAAATCCATTTATTTTGATTTTATCTCTTCATCTCAGCTTGATGGAATGAGTACAAGCTCATTTTTTACCTTAGGGGATGTTAAAAAGGAAGAAGTAGCCTTTTTTTTGGTGGAGTAGTTCTGGCTTAAGCAGTGACCTAGACAAGTACCCAGTGCTTTGAACTGGTTCCTGAAGGCATTGGTGTAGAGCCTCCAATCCATGCAGTGGTTGTTCCTTGGCAAGTATTGGGTTTTCTTGGCTGAGTCCAGGTCATGGTGTAGAAACTGACTGAAGGAATCCATATATCCCTGCCTCAGGTGGGTGAACAGGCCTGAGCAGAGCTCAGTGACAGCACTGAATTATGTCATGGGGCAAGAATCCCAGCACAGCCCCTCATGTTATTGGCTCTGCTGTGTCAGTGGTGGCATTAGAGTAGGAGTTTGATTTATTGTAGAAATGGGTGAACCTTCAAGATGTCAGACTTTGAGCTCTCGCTACCAAATACTCATGCAAGGTTTGTAGGTGCACCTTTTGGAAAAAGCAAACCCACAGCATTGTGCAGAACAGAAGCACGTTCCTATGTAGGGCAAAATGCTGGTTTTGTAGGATCACTGAACGGCCTGGGCTGGAAGAGACCTTAAAGATCTCTCTGGCAGCCAGCTAAGCATAGTTGTATAAATCCTTTTATTTCACTTCATTTCTTCTCTCCAGCCCTGTGTCTCCACAGAGTCCAGAAGTCTGTGTTTGTGTTCAACACACACAGTGGAACCTGTGGCCTCCAGCCACTGCTCTAATAAATACAAGGTTTTTAGCTAGTGAGTTTATATATTTATTTAAGCCGAAGGCTTAGTTGCAGATGGTTTGTTTTAGGGTCAGTACCAGGAAAGAAGTGCAGTTTTCAACTGCACTGTTCATTCTTGCTGGATCATCCTTGTGATGAATGTTTGCTTCAAGTGRCCAGTCCACCTCTGTGGATATTTGCTCCAGAATGGCTGATGATAACCATGCAGTGATAGAAAACCCTTCCTGGAGTAGCTGGAGTGTGATAGCAGAAGGTGATTCCAGCAGCTGGTAAGTTTGCAGAAGCCCAGAGCTCTTCCAGGGAGGACTATGGCATCACACGGCATTGGCATCTCAGCTTTGCATTTCATAATGAACTGTGTGAGTGCAAAGAAAGATTAAATATGCAGCTGTCTGTGCTTGCTCCTCATCTTCGAGAACTGTTCTCTACTTTGTACTCCTGCCCTTGCTACCTCTCACAAAAAGAGGAGGAAAAGTACCTTCCTGTCATCCTTGGGGAGAAAGCAATCTGCCATATTTTGGGGCAGAAACAACCGAAATAAGCCAGAATTAATTTGACTTCCTCCGTGTTCTTGTTTTTCTCTTCCCTACAGAGTGCCACTCCTCCTGTGCAGGCTGCGTGGGGAATTCTTCCCAGGACTGTACGGCTTGCCCAGCTTCCCACGTCCTGCTGGAGGGCAGGTGCCTCCCTGAGTGCCCCGAGGGGCTGTTCAGCCACAGGGATCGCTGCTCCTGTGAGTGCACCTGCAGCTTCCACTGCTGGATCTCATTCCATGCACGTTCCGGGGTGCATTTCTCAATGTAATTAGAGATGCTGTCAGATTTTTATGAAGCTGTTTAAGTATTTCCAGGGGAGAATAGGATAGTCCAATTTCAGGGAATGGAATCTCCTCCTAATGGGAGAGAGATGTACACTTGGAATCATAAATTATACTCAGTTGTGCTCCTCAGTACTGTTTCCCTGAAGATATTTTGTGTTYGATTTCAGGATGGTGTTCCTAGCTAGTGTGCTGTGGAAAAAAGTCTTTAATGGAAAATGCCAAAAAATAAAATGCTTTTATTAGGCAAARCCTCAAGTTTAGAGAGAAAAACCTTTTCTAAAGTCTGTTGCTCTATTTATTCAATTTATTCAGCCAAGGAACAACTCTATAAGTAGATTTATTTGGCAGGCCRTTGCAAAGATTCATCAATTCTGAGGTGTGCACTGCCACCTTAGAGCTGAGGTAACTGCTGAGTGCTGCTTTACGCAGTTTCATGCTTATATAAATGTCTTAGAAACAAAATTTCAGGAAACTGGCATCTTGCAAGCTGTGTCCTTTTATTCATAAAGAGCTTTGAAAGTAGTTTTTAGGAGTTTTTTTACTGACGTAGCCGTAGTATTTTTATCTCCCTCAGATCTGTAGCATGGAAATCAGGCAGCTGTCTTTAAAGCTGGAAGGCTACAAAAGTGAAATATTTTTGAGCACTCTTAGCCACTTTCTCTGCCATCTCTTTGTGGAGCTTTTAGCGGACAGAATGGCTAATGAGCTGGCATGGCATTCCTGGTTTAGAGGTTTCAGTTTGGGAGGGCTTGGTGGAGAAATCATTCCTCAGTTTTCCTCTCATGCGTATCAAACTCATTCCACAATGATGTTCACACAGTCCCAAGAGAAGTTTAATTTATCTCCCCTGTGCATCCCACTCTCTTTTTTTAGATGCACGAGCTGGAGGGAGGAATAACAGGGCCAATCTCTCACTCTTTTATATTGTGTGTAGATCTATATCTTGATTAATGCAGGGAACAAATCACRTTTTTTAAATTGACAACTCATTCCTCATCTTGTTTCTACAAAATGAGGATGTAAGAGCCTTCCAAACCACAACCCTGCAGCCGCTGGTGCCATTAGACCATTTTATGTCCATGTTTTGCAGGAGTAAATGATGGTAGGAGCTGGTGTTCTGGGGAGGGGAGAGGATGCACCAGGAGCATAACCAGGAATGTTGATTTTCTTACACAGCCTGTCATCCATCCTGCAAGACATGCCATGGCCCTTCTGATTGGGAATGCTCAACCTGCCACCCCCACGCCACTCTGGATCGGGGAAAGTGCAGGACAGGCTGCAAGGAGGAGCAGTACCTCAACCTGGTGGGATATTGTGTGGGTGAGTAAGGGGAGCTGGTGTGGGATGATCTGTCTCTGCCATTAACCTGCTACTTCACATTGCCAGGAAAGTTGCTTAGGTCCTGCTCAGACCTTCAGGAAAAGGAGTTAAGTTAAAATTTGTGATCCAAAGAAGCAGTTTATGGGGCCCTAAAGAAAAACTGGCACTGCAAGCACTGCTGTGTGCATTTTTGGGAGATAATAGGATTTCTGGATAYGGGTTATGCTGTGTGGGTGCTCAGTGCCTGCACTTAAGCCCATCATGTGAAACCACTGATTGCATTTATCTGTTTAAAAAGAAAAATCGCTTCTAATCCGTCACACAGACACGTATAAACATATCCTGGGAACTGCTCCAACGATTTCTGAGCTTTATCAAGCCACTTTTTTTTTCTTTATCAAAAAATGCTATGGTGTGTGAGGCTTAATCTAGGCTGAACAGTTCCAAATGAGATAAGGAATCCTAAAAAAAGGGGAAAATGCATTAGAAGTAATAAATGTATCCATTGAGAGGCTATTGTTCTCAGTTTAATATGATTCCCCTTCACAGAGACTTCTCTTTGCTTACATCTGTGTCTTGGGTGGTTTTTTTATGAAAGACTTGTTTATTTGCTCTCACAGATTAATTCTGTGAACCATTTCTTCATCTTCCTTTTAAACAGCAGTGATTGTTTTGTCTGCAGAGACAGCGAAAGAAAGTGTGCGAGGACTAGGAAAATATCCTAAAAGTACTGTACAGCTCCTTAGGAATTCAGGTTGGGGAATCAAGATGTTTCATACAGTCAAATAATTACAATCTGGAAATAATTCAGCAATTCAGTGTAAGGAGCTGTCTCTGCCTTGTAAAATTTCAGGGGATACAGTGGTACTTATTAACGTCCTGGCACGTCAGGGCCCTATGCACTTTATTTCTTCCGCCTTATTTCCCCATTAATTTGCATTATRCTCCCAATGAAAGAAGTCCTGTGGAAAAGTGGTGTTCCAGCTGTGAATTTCATTGGAAAAACTTAGTACCATTTATCATCAGCCAGGATTCTTTCTGAGGAGGGTTTATTCTGTTATGTGCTTTAATTATCCCTTTGCTTGGTATCATGGAGCAATAAGCCTGCTCCCCAAATCCCAGGTGATTAGGGAGATGTTGCAGTGCTGGGCAGGAATTAGAAGCAGTGGGTTCCCTCAGGCAGTGTGGAGGGAATTCCTTGTGGTGTGGGAACCCTTAATGTTCCATGTTGTTTTGCACATGGATGCATTAATGTTTCTTTGTCCAGCTGAAGCTGTGAGAACCCTTTTGAAGGAACATAACTGGGGTTATTTGCCTTCACAAAGAAGTTGTGCTTTGGCCCAGGATCTGCAGTCTGAAGAGTGTTGCTCTTTGTGCTAAATTTATGTCTTGTGTTTAAACCTAGGATGTTTGTTGCCTGTTCTCTAAGAGATAAAGAGCTCCACATCCAGGTTGTTAAGTTTCACTCATTCTTCTCATTCAGCACTGATTGAAATGCTAAATTTGCCCTTGCAAGTTATTAATTACCAGTTAAAGAGCAGCTGTCCCATAAAAGAGAACATTAAAACCCCTGACACTCTCATAAGATATGATTTGCATCAGAATCTAACAAAGCTTTTTCCTTCGCCTCCCAAAGCAATATATTTTTACAATTATCTTCCCATTTATCTTTAGTTCCCGACCCTTCAGGCAGAATTGTGTTACAGCTTATAGGGCCTGCTGTGCATTATAGTCACCTGCCATACTTTATGGACCTGGAGGGGAAAATCTTTCACCCAGGCTGGAGAAAACCAACTGTCACCCAAAACCATTGCCTGGGAATTAATGGTGTTATTGTGCATGTTGCCTGAATGAGGATTGGAACGTTTGCCTTGTTAATAGAAAAAAAAAAGATCTTGTTTTCAGCAGTTAATCAAATAAGCCTTTCAGATTTAAGCAGAAGAAAGGCAAAATGTCCTCAAGTTTCAAAAAATCAATGAGTCTCTGAGCTCTGTTTTGGGCATGCAGAATTTGTGCCAATTCTTCTCTGAGAGTGCTCAATTGATTAATTTTATTCTGTAGCTAAAGTATATGTACAGGAATGTGTTGGAGACTAGCTGTCCCCTGTTGAGCCTCACAGCTTCTGTGGATTTTGTTTTGTATCCCCCAAAGTCGGGTCTTAGCTTCCAGCTGCATCTTCCCTGCAAGGGAAACTCCCAATCCCCATGTTCCGCAGGCCTTTGCTTTCCTAGGCTGTGTGCAGTTGGGAAAACGTTCAAAGCTAAACCGGAAGAGCTCGCTCAGGAGGGGGCCTGTAACAAGCTTTGCTGCCTTACTCTTAAAATTCCAGAAGGGACACTCTGACAAGAAATATACTCAGCTCCTTGTAAAATTAATGAGCTGTTGCTGTCCTTTTAGAGAGACATTGATATCATCACAGAGAGCTGGAGTTTGGCTGAGCAGAGCAAGAGGGAGACTGGGGGCTCAGCTCCACTTACTCACTGGCGTGCAGCCTCCTACAGAAGCGGCAGCTGAGCTGCCAGAGGAGGAAAAATCCTTTCCCTGCTTTGACCTGGGCTCCTTTGTGCCAGGCACTATCCAGCTGGATTTCCCATCTCATGCTGCCTAGGGAAGCTCCTGCCCTTTCACAGGATGCAGGCAGATCCCTGCAAACGTGGTTGCACTTCACCAGGAGTTCATTTTGCTGGTTTGAGTGACAGATTCCCTTTCAGGTCTTAGAAAAGAGAAGCAAAAAAACCATCCCAACAACCAAAACAAGCCAACAATCCTGGCCAGTGCTGGGTATCCTTCCAAACCAACCATAGTGATTTTCTTTCTGGATTTACTGTAAGATTGTGGAGACTTTTTGCACGTTGATGTGCCTGTAAAGTGTGTGCTGTTTTCAGCCCTGATTTTAAGTCATGCTCTGTTGTAAACCTCAGACCTTACCTTGGGTTGCAGCACAAGACTTGCATCAGGAAATACTTTTCTGAAGAGCCCCTGAGAGGGGAGGTGTGTTTAAACAATATAAGCATTGATTGCTTAGGAAGTGGTGGAGCTGAGAGGGAGAAATTCCTCTGGTTTCCTTTATGAGCATTTGCACACACTTCAGAGATGATTTTGTCTCCCCAAGAGCCCTTTTTTGTCTTGGAACAACCTGCGATAGATAATTTCTGTATAGGAAGGRCACTGTTTTCTTGCTTTATTTGCCTAGAGAAAGCTAAAGAGGGTGTGAAAGTCAAGTAACTCTGGAAATCCATGTAAGTAATTCCATCCTGCTTTACAATGAAAGTTGCTTTATAGGAAGATCAGTGATAGGGAAGGTGATTGGGGTTATTTTTGCATGGAGGTGAACAAAGAGGAAATCAGAGCGAGGTTGGAGGGGAGCAGGAAAATGTTTTGTTTGGAGAGTGAGAGGCAAGTCAGCAGTCTCAGAAAGATGAGGAGGGAGGCATTGGGATTACAAGCAAAGTGATGACATAGTCCCCTGAAGAATCCTGTTTGGATACTGGAAGGGGTCTAAGGGAATTAACTAACAGTGTTGCACTGACCTGCAACCAGCTGGGGATGTGAAGGCTCCGGAAAATCCAAATCCCACAGGCTGTAACAGGCTGAGCTGAAGGGAGGATTGACATGGAGAAGGCAGAAGCAAGAAACAAATAGGGCTGTGGGGTGTTATTGAGCAGCACAAAGAAAACATCCCCCTTCTATTAGTCCTCGCTTCAAAGGGAGCCTGCTGTGAAAAAGTGAAATCATCTCTCCCTAAACAAAGCACTTCAGTTCTTCCCTCCCTTTCTCACTCGTTCCCCAACGTCCCTCAGATTCACCATGAGCATCAGCCCTGGGTTTTTCGTTGGTGTTGTGTGTGCTTTGATCTCCAGGCTTGCAAAGCAACAAGAGAGTGATGGGGCTGATTCATCCTAGAACAGTAACCGAGAAAACTTTCCACTCGTAGAAGCAAAAATAGAGGCTTTGAAGAGAAAACTCTGCTGCAGCAGCACAGAGTTCTGTAGATACTTAGATTTTTAAATGTTAGTTTGGGAAAATGCAGGTTTTTTACAGCAGATACTGACTGTTTGGATACCCTAAATTTTCTCAGCCTCATTTTTATGTTGTTTATGGAACCTTTTGACCAGATTTGTTACTCATTRTACCCTGGCAAGGCTCTCTGTTAGAGACCAGTGGCTCCAGCAAGACATTAAACTGGAGGAGTATTATTTTAGCAGTAAGGAGAGTCAACATATTATCAGGTAAACATGGAAGCACGAGAAACTAATTGGGTTTATGTTAATTTTATTGGTTATAAGTGCATAAAACTCTTCACCCCACTTCCAGCCCTGTGCATACAAATTCCAGGTTCTCAGGGCATTTTGGATGATACGTAGGGTGAGCCGCATGGGAACCTTTCTGGCTCCAGAGAGATGGCAGGTCCTTCTGCTCCAATGTCAGCATAGGTTTGGGATCTTTGGCTGTGAAGATTTATGGGATGATACCTWGGGTATGGAGTTGTTCTCCTCCGCAGTCGGAAGCTGCAGAACGATAACCCCTGTAAGCTGCAACCCCTCTAAGGAGGTTCTGAGGTGGGTCACTGAGTTTGGGAGCATGACCTCCTGTGCTGCTTTGCTTTTATCTGAAGCACAAAGTCTCTTCCTGCACACCTTTGCCTCCCCTCTGGCTGTTGATTTCCCAGCTCCAAGGTTGAGAGCAGAAATTCGATGGATCGTATACCCCCTCAAGGCAGGAGGTGAAGGAGGCAGCTGCTTTAAGGATTCCTGCCTGCAGTCAGGATCGGATCAATTTCTGAGCTGCTTCTGGGATTTTCCACCAGTGTTTGGTAGGAATGATCTGTGTGTGACATGCAGGAGACATCAACTGGGGTGAGGCTCCAGTCGCTGTCACACTCTGCAGGTAGGGATGCAGAATTCCTCCASGCTCTGATGTGAGCCTGTCTTCAGCTTGTAAAATTAGATTGCCTGACAATCTGTAGTAATGCTGTCACAGGAGACAAAAGACAGAAAGGGGAACCTGCAGCAGAAGTCTGACAAGAGGCCAGGTACTCAAATCAAGCCTCATTATTACATTTCTTTCAAGACAGTCGTCATTTCCTTTATAATTTTCTCAATTACCATAATGAGGATTAATTTGGCTTCCAGGTTGCCTTACACTGCACCTTTGTGCACACAAAAGGCTTGTTGTCAAACCTTTTGAAGCACCTAAGTTCAGGCAGAGGTCAGGAGACACAAGCTTGTCTCCTGCTGGGGAAAAATGGAAAAAAGGAAAAGGTTTTGAGGCGCTCTGATGCCACTCTTGGCTTGGCTTTGAGGTCTGCAGTGGCCTCTKCAGGGTATGGATGTCTGGTTTGTGTGGGAAAATGTGAACAGCAGAAACTATGGGAGAAGGTCATACAGCTGTACGGGTTGTGCTCCTCATTTTTCCACAGTGGGAGCAGAGGGAAGTGCATGCCTAGGGCTGCCAGTGGAGCTAAGGAGAAACCTGTAGGCAGAGGCACCTAAAATCGGGGAAAGGTTTTGGGAAGCAAAGAGCTTTGAGCTGGCTTTCTGCAAAGCCTTCCCAAGCTCACTTAAGGATGGGAAAGAGGATGCTTGAACGGGGCAGGAGAGATGCAGAGGAAAAGTGAAAATGTTGGGATGCTCAGGAAGAGCGCAAGATGAGGAGGAGGCAAGGGGAAAGGAACACTCCTTGGAAGCGGGAATTTCAGATAGCAGGATGGGCTCTCAAAGTTCCATCCGTAATGCCTTCCTGGAGTTCTCAGCAAAGTTGTGTCCTGTCCCTCCRTGCTCAGTGTCCCTTATTCCCTGCTCCCTTCAGACTGCCACCCCCTGTGCCGTCAGTGCGTGGCCAACCTGCGGGACACCGGCAGCGTCTGCCTGAAGTGCCAGAACGCCCGTCACCTGCTCCTGGGGGATCACTGCCTTCCTGAATGTCCACTGGGATACTACGCCCAGAGTGGGGCCTGCAAGAGTGAGTAATTCCTACACATGCCTCAAGTGGCCGCAGAGAACTGCGAGATGTTCCATGAAATGATTCCTGTTCGGTGGAGGCAGGACACTGCGCTGGGAGCGGAACTCATGCTGGTAGGAGTTTCTCAGGATATTTTGCAGCCTGAGATGGAGCATCACCCTAACTAAGGTCTGTTACTGAGGCTTGGCTTGCTACAGCAATGGCCCAAAAGGTGATGGTTTGTAGCGGCTTCTGAAACAGAAAGCCAATTTCATTCAGCCTTTTAGGCTGGTGTGATGGATGCAGCACCCATGGCACATTTCATTTTCTAACAGATTGCCGCATCTCCTCCACTTTTTGTTGTTGATGTGGTTTCGTATTCCAATCATTGTCTGGGCTGCTTTATATTCCTCGGGCTCTTAGAGGGAAGTAGGTTCCTTTTTCTGTTCTGTGGCTGACAGAGACRTGGTAAAGCTCAAAGCTGAGCAAAGGGTACTGCAGTTTAGTTTCAGAGAAAGGAATCAAGATCAGAAATTCAGCACAATGTAGACATTCCTTTTGCAGGAAGTGGCGTTTCCTAATCTAGTTTAGGATGGGTAATGTTTCAAAGCTTCTCTCCAGCATTCTGGGAGCTGTGTGTTTGTTTACCTGTTTTTGACAAATGAGATCTTAGAGCTGTATAAAACACACTCTGTGTCATTTGATTGGAAAAGCCYCTGAGAGAGAGAGGTTTTGCCTTCCTGGAAATGTAAGCCTAGGGATAACATTTCTTCCCTTTGGTTTAAAGGTTTCRTTTAAAAGGAGTTTTGTATTATTCAGGCTATTTTAAAGCTTGTAGGACATTTTGTGCTGGCTTTTAAGATCCCCAGCACAGCACAGTGCAGTCGCTTCTGATTCCTTTGCCCACTCTCACTCATGATTAATTTTACACCTATCATGATAGGTGTAATGATGGCATCAATCTTTGGGTAAAGGCCTGTCAAGAAATAAAACAGACTAATAATTTTGTATGTAACCTCTTCGGAGAAAGTAATAGGGTACATTGGCCTCAGCCGCTGTGATATTTTAAATCTCTTCGGTCAGACTAAGAAATGAGCCTGCAAAGTCATGAGGGAAATGGGGAGAGGGTGCATGGAGATAGTCTGGTCTCCATCAGTCCAATTCCCACTGAAGGGATGGATATGAATCTTCAGGGAAGTGTGGAACTATCAGAAAAGCACTAGATGGTTCCTAAATAGACAAAGAGGATCTGACCTGAAGCCAGTTGAGAGAAAGCATGAGAGGGAGGTACTTGCCCTTTTTTCACTCTTTTCTGCTGGACAGATCCTGGCCAGGTCCTGTAAGGGTTTTTCTTAAGAAGAAGGGAAGGTTGAAGAGAGGAGGGTAAAGAGAGAAATAAAGGAGAGGATCCTTTCTTGGGCCGGAGGCACTGTGCACCGCTGAGGGCTTAGACTTAGTAGGAGCTTTTGGTGCTCGCCATCACTGCTTTTGGTCTCTGAGAGTGTTTCTGCTGAAGCTTGTGAAACTTGTCCTGAGACCTGCTTTTCTGTGAACAGAAATGCTTGTTTTTGCTGTCCCTGCAGGGTGCCACCCTTCATGTAAAACCTGCACTGGCGAGGGCCCTTTCTCCTGTTCTTCCTGCAACAGCAGCCTGGTTCTGTCCCACACTGGCATGTGCACACCGCTGTGTTCCCTGGGATCCTACAGGGATGACAGGCAGACCTGCAGACGTGAGTGCCTCTCCCCCAGCCATCTCTCCTTTCCACAATGCATTTACCAACATGCCTTTTCTTGTTCCTTYGCTCACTGTTCCTGTTGCCTGGAAAAGAAAGGTTTCAAGTGCCTAAAATCCYGATGTGAATTGACAGAGGTTGATTGGCTGCCTCAGGAGCTGAGCCTACAGCAGGGGTGAAATTTGAAAACAGTTGCAGTTTTGTTATTGACCTCAAAGACAAGAGGCTTTGTGTCCCGCAGTAAAAATCTGCAGGAGCATTTGTGTAGGTTTTTTTGTGATGGATTCTGGACTTTATGAAAACTTGGCAAGTTGAGACCAGTTTTAATCAATCCTTACTAAGGCAAACCCCCCCCACTGCACTGCCTGCCAGTACATGCCATGGAAGCCATACTGTAGCATTTATGTCCATTTTTCCACGTGTGAAATCCCAGGAGAAACAAGGTACAGCCCTGACAGACCTGAGCTGATTCTAATGATCTGGTGGAATTGATCTGGTGTTATGTTTTATCCTATTCCTGCTATCCCTGGTGAATCTCTCAAGGCCTGTCTTTTCCTTTATTATTCTATGTTCACTCTGGTCCTGGGTTATTCCTCTCATAATTACTGGGCTTGATGTTCCAAAATGCAAAATGATATGGCCCAAAGATACAAAAAATGGGGAAAAACCCTGCTTGAATTGTCCCACTATAATACACATGCCTAAAAATGAGTGAACACTTAAATGGTTTGGTCTCTGTGAACCTGAACACTCAGATTAGTGAGGTCTTGCATTACACTGATTTAAATTCTCCTGATTTATGATGAAATAACTATTGCACTGAGTCCAGGTATCAGTGTCATCCTATCTAGACCCAATTTTTCCACTGATGAGGTCCTGTAGGAGGAAACCGATGTGGTTGTCAGCTTTACCTGCCTTTTGTTGAAATAGATGGTTCTCCTGGAACTATTATTTCTATATATTCTACTAGCAGAAATGGAGACACCTTACCTAAGTTCAAGGAAATAGCTGGAAGGCTTTGTGCCGTTCTTCTGTTGACGTTTAAAAAAGGCTATTCAATAATAATGAAAAAAAGGAAAGTAATAAAAAATAAGAATTAAAAAAAACGATTCTCACTGTCCTGGCTAGTTTCCTACAAGCTCTACGAAATAGTCACTGTTTTCTCCTGCAGGATGGATTCTCTTATTCCTAAGTGCACCAGAATATCTCTCTTCCTAATTAATATGCCCTTTCCTAATGAAAGCTTTCCCATTGATAGCTCCTGCCTCAGGACATCAAGGTAGACCTGGAATGTTCCTGAGGCCTGCACCCTTTCTGAATTTGGCTCAGGGGCTCAACTGCAAATAGATTTTTTTTTGCAAGCAAATTCAGCTACTCTGATCTCCTTACTGCAAATGGCTTTTTAAAGAAGTGTTTRTAATCCTTGGGGCAGGAGGCTCAAGGCCAAGTGTGTTGGATTTTTGTCATTCCAAGTGTCACTTGTGCCTTTTCAAGTGCTGCTGATAAGCCACGCAGATACAAATTGTCCCAGGCTGCTGGGAAACTACCACTTCGAGGGAAYGAAGATTGTTTAATCGGAGGTTGGCTGTTAGGCTGAGAAAATTTGGTCTCTCTTCAGAGTTTATTTTAGTCTCTTTGCACTTTTGAGGAACTCAGAGTTGGAATGAGATTCAGAGACATGCTGAGTACACGTATGGACTCTGGGAGATATTTTTAAACTCAATGACATCCTGGCCCAGGAACAGTGCGAAGCATAACGAGTCCTTCATGGGCTTAAAAATGCAGATGCGGAGTCATGCTGATAAAACAAGCAGGCAGGTTTGCTTTCAGATGCAGTTTTTGCTTACTATTCTGGCTTGCCTCCATGGGTAGCCTGATTTCCATGGATTTAGACCTCATGTAGAATGAGTTTTACTGTATTTTTAATAGCTGGTTCTTTGTAACACTTAGAAATAGTAATTTTTTTTCATGTAGCATTCTTAAGTGAAAGAAAATCAGAATGGCACCAGAGCACCTAAAAACAGSAACTAGATTCTTCAGATAAACATTTTGCTGGAAATCATCTGTACCTCAATAAAATACAGACCCTTCTGTGACATTTTTTAGGGGAGCTGAAACAAGTAACTCTTTTGGAAAACACTGGGTTCTTGCTTCAATGAGAGGAACGTGGGTATTTTCACATTTACTTTGGTATTTGGAGGTTTTTTTGGTTATAAAGCTGTGTTTTGAATTAACATGTCAGTATTTATCACCCAAACTGTTAGTACAGCCTCCTGCGAAGTTTAGTTCCTGGACATCAAAGAGGTGAGTTGAAATATTCTGAACCTCTGGACTTTGATCCTAGATTCAGTAAATGCCTGAATTATTTTTTTCCTGGCATCTTTGTTGCTCCCTGCAGCTCCAGAATTTCACACTGTGTGCAGATAAAAAGGTGGAAACGTTAAGTGAAATTAAATGGGSCTTTGGTCCCACCAAGGTTTGCTGCCTGGGTTGCAGCAGTCTGCTCTGCTCTCCAAATTTGTGTGTTTCTGGGTAAAGAACAGTATGAAATGCAGGTTGCTTAAAGGAAATAAAAAAAAACAGAGACAGGGGAAGCTCTTTTTTGGGGATTTGGATTCAGGGTCAGTGTTTTACCCTGACCTGTCCAGAGGAGAGTAAGAAGCTATTCCAAATGGAATGACACTCTGTACATTTTGGAGGCTGTGAAAAGGAACATAACAAACATAGCAAAAACTCGAAAGTCTTCACAGAGGACAAGAGCAGTAGCGAGGCTGCAGGATAACATCGTTTTTACTTGTGCAGTTGGCTGGTGCATCAGGAATTACACTGGTTTTCCTTGTCTTTCCACAGCTTGCAACAGCCAGTGCCGGAGCTGCGACTCGGCCGCTGGCTGCACGTCGTGCAGAGATCCAGATAAGGTCCTGCTGTTTGGGGAATGCCAGTATGAGAGCTGTGCTCAGCAGTACTACCTGGATTTTTCCAGCAAGACTTGCAGAGGTGAAAAATACATTGCTGATTTCAAGGGAAAAAAAAAAAAAAAAAATCCAAGCATCTTGGCTAAGGATCCGTTACATGGCAGCAGGAGCTGTGCAGGTGGCCTGCTTGAAAAAGGGTGTAGGAAGAGGGAAATGGTTCAGTGACAGGTTGCTTGCAAGGTTTCTGAAGTTTTTTTTCCTCTTTTTGGGCAGCCTGCTGTCACATACTTGAGCCTTTCAGTGGAACAAGATTGTTGCAAATCGCTCTCTTGTAAATGATTTTGTAACTGAGCCAGCAAAAGTTTTCAGGGGTCAGGTCCAGCAATTCGTTTAGTCACGGGTCAGCTGATAACGAGTGAGCTTGCTAGGATAAGTCTCTTTTAGGGGGCTTATCTGGCCTCCTGTACTTACCTGTCTCTCTCTCTGTCTTATTAAATCCTGCATCACTGGATGGCTAGAGAAACAGCAGTTTGGAACGATTTAAAAGACATGTGACTTGAAAGATTTCCAGAACTCCCCAGCAGAGTGTTCCATAATGGAAATAAGTGACATATTCCCACGGCTTGCAGACCCCAAGTGCTGAGTCCTTGTGCGGGGTGAGCACCCCAGAAAGGGTTGCCCTGAAGAGATTTTTATTTCCTTCCAGAGTGTGACTGGAGCTGCAATGCCTGCAAAGGTCCCCAAAGGACTGACTGCCTGCAGTGCATGGAGGGCCACGTTCTCCATGAAGGAGCTTGTGTGGAAAAGTGCCCTCCAGCTTTCTACCAGGAATCAGACAYGTGCCAGAGTGAGTTTTTATGGAGCATTATTTCGAACATATTTCCCTTCTTGAATCCCAAGTGCTGTTGAGCTGAACTCTTTGCATGTGATTCTTTAGGGTGTGATCAGCCTTGCCTTCAGTGCCACCAAGCAGACGTGTGCAGCCTTTGCCCAGCCCCGTTTTTCCTCCTGGACAGTCATTGTGTTCCCAAATGTGGGCAGAGATATTACGCAGATGAGGCACAGCGGAAGTGCACAGGTAGGCACAGTGAGCTCGATGCAGGGACAATGGTCAAATGAGGAGGGGACTTCTTGCCAACCTTTATCTCAACTCTTTGCCACTTATTTTGCCTATTTTTGTCAGGTAGGTAAGACACACACAGCGGTGGTGTTTCTGCTCTGACCCTGGGGACAGCTCTGTGCACCAGTGGCTGCATTGGTTGTGCAGTGTCTCAGTGGGGCTGTGCTTTCCATCCGATTCAGCTTGTCCTCCTGGATGCCTGGAGTGTGACAGTGGCAGCCTGTGCCACCTCTGTGACAGCACCATGTTTCTGAAGAACAAGAGTTGTGTTTCTGCCTGCGGCCAGGGTTTCTATGGCAATACACAGACCAGGGAGTGTGAAGAAGGTGAGTGTCTCTCATGATAAACTGGCCGAGCTGGCAGGCTTCCAGCAGCAGATTTTAAAGCCAGGAGAAGTGTCCATTCAGTCACATTTTTGGAATTCAGTTCTGTGCAGTTTTGTGGTGGCTATTGAAAGTCAGCAGCTATTTTTTCTCCAACTTTTTGGTTTCATAAGATGGGCGTGTACATGGCTTGCTAAGTGAAGTTACCTGGTTAGGTGTGCAGGCACGTCTTTCCAGCAGCATCATTTATCATCAGTGTAAAAGCAGTGACAAAATATCTTTGGGGAAATCCCTTCCTGAATCAAGTTTAGTTGTGACTTATCCTTCCTTTATTCTAAATGAAGATTTACTAGTCTGTCTGCAGGGCAAGTCAGAGTGTGCTGGCTTTCAATTGTGTGATGGGGAAATCAAGATGGGAAGTGATTTGCCAAAGTCATGGTGAGGATTGGGATGGATTGCAGTTCTTGAGACAGTGTTTGTCCACCTGGGTCAGGAATGAACATGGCTGTGTTCTCCAAAAAATGGTGGTGAGAGGCACAGTGCCAACACAGCCCGTGGTGATTCCTTCAGTAACACTTCTCCCTTCTTTCCTTTCAGCCAGCAGGCATCCCTGGAGCTCCCGTGTGAGCAGCACCCTTGCAGTGGGCATTGGCGGGGTGGAGCCCCTGGACCTGTCYTTGCTGGGTGTGTGTGATCCGGCCGGTGACTCGGGCCCACTCCTGTTCCATGTGGACAGCATTCCCTCCAACGGCAGGCTGGTGATGCTGCTGGAGGGGCAGGAGGTGCTCCTGAGGGAAGGCGACCGCTTCAGCTGCAGGGATGTGTGGGAGAGGAGGGTCCGCTTCCTGCACAGCAAAGAGAAGCCCAGGTGACTGGGGTGAAGCTTTTTTCTGAGCTCTTGCCTTAAAAAAAATTGCTGTGTCTTGAGAACAGGTATTTCCTCCTTCCTTGCAAGCATTCCTACAGGGAACCACACTTCTCACTGCTGCTAAATCAACTACCAATGTAGTTATGCTGTACCATAGTGTAACTGGTGGTGCAAAACTTCTCTAAGAGGTCACTGTGACCCAACTCCCAAACCTGTTGTGCTTTGGAGCTGCAGGAATCTGTCCCATCTTCAGGATACTCTGCTGTGTGTTAAAACTGGCATATTAGTCTGATTCTTACAACAATTTCTTGGTACTGGTAGGAAGATGTTCAAGTGATGTCACCRCTGTGCTCTCCAGCATAGTTTGCCTTCAGCCATTCCTTTTTTTGCCTCCAGTATGAGTTCTGTTAGTACCCTGGAATAATTAGTGGTGATTAGTAGCTGGCAAAGCTCACACTGCAAGGATGTTGCAAGGAAGTAGACTTTTCCTGCAGCCAGGCAATAAGCCAATCATCCTGCCAAATTTCACGCTTGATTTGCATCACCGTAAAGCCTTGGGACTAGAGTGACATCAGTGGAATTGTTCTAAATTTCTGACTGTATGTGTCAGGGAGGTCTTCCATCTAGATAAGATCTCAAGGAGACTTTCAGGGTGTCCTGATGCCAAGGGTTAGCTGGTGTTCACTAGATTTCAGGTATGTGTCCCTGTATCCTGCTTTTTTTTTGGTCTACCTGGTAGTCACAATGARATGTCAGCATTTTGTCTTGAGAAACAAAGCTACTTTATTACTAAATATTACTCTATGTATTATTTATACTCCTGCTTAAAACTTCAAGGGTTTTGGGTGACATCAGTGAAAAGTAAATGGGAAGGAAAAATCCTGGCAAGTTCTGAAGCCAGATAAGAGACGTTTTTCTTTAGCAGCAAGTGGCTGACATTTAGAATTGGCACTTTATCTTGGAGATGCCATCCGATGTGGATAACATTACTTAAAGGGAGATGGGGGTATATTATTACCCAGCTAAAGGTGTTTTATTACCTGTTGTGACTGTTGAGAATCTTCAGGAAAAAATACTGTAAAAATGTAATTGAAGAAAACTTGAGCTAAAGCTTCTGTCACTGAGCCAGTCATTTTTGCTGAATATATAATATGCTTATCATTACTGAGTCCTGGAAGAGCACTTCATTAATTTGTATTATCTTGTATTTTGGCTTGTTGGGGACTTGTTTAGGAAAGGACAATTTTCCTTGAAGGTCAGTGATGAACAATCCTTCTCCCACCCTGAGCTGATCAACATTCAGGCATTCTCAACACAGGTAACGTAACAAAGCTTGGAAACAACCCCAAATTTTGTMCCATTTGGAGCCCTGGTTTCTTGCAGGGATAACAAAGGAGCTGGGCAGAACTTGAGCAGGGGTTCAGGTCAGGCAAATTAGACTTAACTCTCCCTTAGGGGCTGCAGCCAAGAGTCACATGGAAGAAAGGGACTTGGGGAATCGACTGAAGAACTTGGCTTGTGTCATTTTGCTTGTGCAGGGAGTTGCAGCTCTGCAATCATAGAGCAATTATCAGCGAGGGCTAAGGAATCCCTACTGCTCCAATTATCCTTTGGATCTGCTGATGCTCTAGTTCAGCCTCTTGCTGCAGGGCAATTGGGCCACGATTGATCCCGATGGCAGGAATGCTTTGACACTCAAGTTCAATGCTCTGTTCTAGGACAGTTGGGAATTAAAKCAGCATGAGCTATTTAAAGTGTGTCTTTTAAACTGCTCACCACTTCTGGGCAAGGTRATGGTGATGCCAAGTGTCCAAGTCTTGTATTATTGTTATTTAAAGTCTGTGGCACAATATCGTGGCGGGCCTCACCCCAGAGGTGGGAGAGGAACCTTAACACGGTCCAGGTTTCCAGGGAGGATTTGCAGCTTGCACTGASCTTTTTCCAGAGTGGTAAGCTCGATCAGAARTTGTGGCTACTTGGCATATTCTAACAGATAGAGAACTTAAAGTGCCAAAGAGAATCTGCTACTCTTACAGGCCCATTTACATCCTCAGAGGGGCATCGMATGACTTGATAGAACTCTTCTAGTGCTAGCTCCTTCCTGCGTACAAGCCTGGCTCAGCCTCCATCCTCACCATGAGTAATTTATATTCCATATTAGTCATTCCCATAACTTCTGGAAATTAGAAGTGTTCCAGTTTGTCCTTTAGAATAAGACAAACTGTGGGTTTTGATCCTGCCGTGTGTATATTGATTCTGGCTGGTGCCGAGATCTTTGCTCAGCCTAATCTCTTGTTTACCTCAGTAGGACGTTCACCTAAGTAAGAGCTGCAGTGGCTGCCCCAGAATACATAAGTGAGGTTTAATGATAGGAATTTTGCTTGTCGATCCCTAAGAACCCTGAGAAATGGTGCACAGGTGAGGTGGCAGCAGTTGGCTCCCTGATGAATGTTCCCAGGGCTTTGACTTTGTCTCTGCGGGATCGGCTGCCTCCYGAGGCAGTGCATTACCCATGGCAAATGATGTTTATTGGGATCAATAGAGACTGCAGATTGAAACTTTCTTGATGACAAAGAGCTGGAGAACTAATTTAAACCAGCAGAAATATGGCCTCTAGCTGTTCTTTGGTAYAAGTTCAGTAAGGCTGTGGGGAGTGTTGGAAATTAAATAAAATACTCATGCTGAAGACACCCAGTTTTGCTGTCATCTCAAAAGGCTAATGAAGATCAGCTAGAGTCAGATGCTTTTTGTATAAATGTCCGAAGTTTTGCCTTTGCTAAACTTGCTGTGGCATGAGAATCTTCTTTTAATGTGACTAATTCAGTCTAAACACTGAATATTATTAAATCTGCCCACTGGGGGAAAAGGTGTGGAGAGCAATTCTCTGCTGCTAAGAAAATATGGGACTTCCAGGGATGAAGTGAGCTGATTTCTTTATCTCCAAACTTTTAATTCCAACCTTTGATCATGATCCAGTGTCCAAGGCTTAGCAAACACCTGAGAGCTGCTTTTGTGTTTCAGGCCCCGTACGTGTTCAGGAACGAGCCCCTCCTTGTCGGCAGAGGGGAGATCGGGACGATAACGGAACTGGTGCTGGGCGTGGGGGACAATGACAATCCCCAGGATGTGGTGCTGACGGTTTTGGAACCTCCACGCCACGGGAGGCTGCTGGGACCCCCTGGGGACTCTGACACCTTCCACCTGGGTGACCTGGCGGGCGGGCGGCTGCGCTACGCCCACGACGGCTCCGACAGCTGGGAGGACGCGGCGCTTCTGCAAGTGAGCGACGGGCACCACTTCCAGAACATCCTGCTCCACATTAGGATTGCTCCCCAGGTATGTGCTGTGACATAAACCCTGGCAGGCAGATTGAGAGTCTGGAGAAGTAGCACTGTGTCCCTGAGGTGTCACTAATCCTGAGTGAGGCTGCAGTTGGAGGCAGGAGAAAGTAGGGGATTGGTTGAGTTTTGGAGGTCACACGAATTTTTGGTTCGCAACAGCTCAAATTGTACAGCTTAGATGATTCAAAGTCCGTAGTTATTTGATAAAGAGTAATAAACTGTAATAAAACAGGAGGAATAAAAGCTGAAAATGTCTTTATCCCTTATGAATGTGAAAGAGTAACAAAAAATAGAGCTGTGATTACAGCTGTCAGTAGAGAAGGCCACAGTTTGCAGTCTTTTATGTAGAGATCTGAGAATTACTCTGTCTTTGAGTTGCACTCATTGGAAAGGAGTTAGGAGGAGATGACATTTCCCCTCTTTTGTCCTCTCTGCTGTCTGAGATGTCTTTCACAGCTACTTGGGCATGAAAATTTTAAGGGAGCTTTGCAAGCACTCTGTTTGTCTGTAGAGTTCAGCACAAGGAGGCACTGATCCCATTTGGACCCTGCAGGTTCTCCTAAGGCTGCTGTAGTAATTACTGTTAATTAGTGCCATGACTCACACTCACACACTCTGGGAATGAAAAAGGGATTTGTTGCAAGGCTGGTGCTGCTATTAGACTCCTGGAGTAAGAGGAGCCCTGCCTGTGGTTTCTTCTTGAAAGTGACCCAGATCACTTCTGTGGCCCTAAGGAGCCTGAATAGGATCAGGGCTGTGAAAATGCTTGGACATCACTGTGTTGTTTGTGACACTTTTTTCCCCCCACTGTTGATTAAGCAGGTTCTTGTAAATGCCAGTGAGGGGGAATTGCTGAAAGTAGTTTCTTTTATTATCCTATTTTATGCTTCCTTGTCTCTCCTTATCGTTCCACATTTCTCTGTGCAGCRCTTGGCTACAGAGAAGAATGAAGGTGGTGGCAGAGGTGAGAGTGGAGCAGCTTTTAGGGCTTTTTCCAGTGCCTTTGGTTGCTAATGGCTGCTTTTCCCATCCASACCCTCCACTGGAACTATTGCAGTCTGAACAGGGACATGGAAGCCTTTCTTTTCTGGGAGACCAGGAAGAACACAGGCAAAAAGACAAAAGATGTTTATTTTGGGGCTGCCCTGGACCTCTGAGGAGATCCAGCTAAGGGAGGTCTCCAGGATATTTGCAAGGCAGCTGACCTTGCGCTGCCTGGGAGCAGGTAGCTGAAGCATAGACCAAGGGAGCATGTGAGCCTCCCTGGGCTCTCTGAAAACACTTTTCCTGTGCTGTGAATTCATTCATGTTACATATATTTTTAAAATAGATTACCAGGCAAAAATAGCTGTCCCATGAGTCTGTTCTTATTAACAAGCAGCATCAAAGCCATGTGGGAATGGTATTACAATGTGCTGGCTGGGTTTGATGTGGCCAGTGAAGGAACATTCAGTCATTAAGTGACCTAAAAGCTGAAGGTTTCCATGTTTATAGCAAACGCACAGTGTAAGTGGAGTACAAATTAAGTGGGTGCACAGCAGACATGTCAAAAAGGAGGTGGGAAGTCATCCTTTAATGTGATTCCTTTTCACAAGCATCTTTTTAGCTCTGTCTCCTGTGTCTGTGGCAGATCCAGAAGAACACAGCAATGAGTCATTTATCTGTTCCGGGGTGACACATCATTATGTGGAGTAATAAACGAGGAGGAAGGTGGTCCCTTAGATGGAGCAGTCAGGATTTTGACTGAGCATGCAGTTCACCACAGCCCCTTTCAAGGTGAATGTGCAGAAATCCAGAAAAGAAGTCACGTTTGTAGCAACTGAGGTTGTAAAAAAGAACCATGGCAGCGAAGAGGTCATGGGGTTTTTGGTGACCTGTCCACAAATCAATTTGGAGCCAAAAAGAGCTGATATAGTACTAGAATGCCAGAGTAGTGTTACAGAAATAAATGGAAACTGCAGTGAAACCATTGCTGCAATCCAGCCCTGATATGCACATTTCAAGGAGTTTAAATTAATATTGGATAAATATTCATTTGGGGGAAAAAAAAGCCACAAGAATAGTTTAAAGGTTAAGAAACTCACCAAGTAGCAAAAGACTTTGATGGATGCCCAGAGAGAACGAGGATGGTGGCAAAAGTCAAAATTTTGGAGGGAGACTTGGGTCAGGAAGGTTTAGGGTCAGCAGCAGGAAATTGGAGGACAAGGTCAGTTCCACAGGTTGGGAATTGGGTCTGAGGGATACAGGTGATGGACTTACAACCATTTCTTCAAGCAGACAACCAGGGTGGAACGCATAAGAAATTCTGGAATACTCTCCTTGATCCTTCTCCCTTGAAAGTCTGTTTCCATCAGCGCAGCATTGCTGACGTTCCAATAAGCCCTTTCCTGCTGTCCCCCTGCCTGCAGAGTGACAGGAGCCCTCGGCTGGTGACAAATTCCCTGGTCTGGGTGCCCCAGGGAGGCATGCTCCAGATCTCCAAGACAATCCTGCAAGCCGAGCTGCCCGGGGCCCGGGACTCTGAGATCACCTACACCATCACCAAGGACCGGCCCAGACATGGTAAATCCCTTCGGAGTTCTGCTGGCAAAGAGCAGCTTCAGGGTGTCACTTTTCACCCCACTTCCATGGTGTTCTGTGCACCATGGGGGGAATATTTCCTTGTAATGCTACACTGGATAAGTGCTGCTAACCTCATCTTTTTCCACTTCTAATGGACATGCAAAGTAACTTTTGCCTTCTTGTTTCTCAAGTAGTGGTGAAATCCTGGTGGATTTAGAGCCCTGAGAGAGCAGAGTCTTGCTGCCAAAAGATATTCCACAGGGAAKGTCTAGTTTGAGGAGCACAGAGTAAAATCTACCTCTAGAAACTGCTGAGCAAAAGTTTACCATGAAGAATTCCCTAAATTCTGTGACATTTGATTTAATTTGTTCCAGTGGAAGGGATTACCCACTGAATTGGTGATATTTGCATCTATAGGTAATTCCTGTCCCCAAATTCCTTTTGGGAGGCTCTGAGCTCAAATCTCAGAGCAGTGGCTTTCACCAGCAACCTTGTGGTTAGAGAGTATTTTCTGGGCACAGGGTAAGAAGGAGTGTGGAATATTCTGGGGTTTGTGGCTGAGCTATAAACAGAGAGAAAATGGATGGAAAAGAGCAGGCATCACGTGTGGAGGGAAAGGAAATACAGAGAGAAAAGAAAAATGTTCTTTTCCTACTCAGCATCACTATTTTCTTCATGTCTTTGCATAACATATTTTGCACTTCTGAGAAATGATACATTTAATTTGCTGAGCCAGAGAAAATTAGAGGATCCCTCTAGCAACATCCATGCTTTACTTTTTTCCCTTTTGCTGTGAGGACAGGCTGGTTTCCATAACAGCTGCCAGCACCTGATGGAAACAGAGATTATTTGAGTTTTGCAGTTTAGAAGAGAAGTAATTAATTTGTATTCCACCTTTAGTTTTCTGCAGATGAAGGTCTGTCTTCTCATTTTTAATAAGCATTTACATGAAAACAGGAATTTTTCCCTGAGGAGCTTGTCTCCTGCTGCTTAACCCTAACTAAAATTTATAATCCTGTGTTTGTATCACCATAATTATCTCTACTGTGATTAATTGCAGTAACATAAACAGGTTTGTAGCTGCAGGTGAGGAATAAGCAGCAGAAATCAATGATCTTCAAAATTTTATCTAAAATACTGTTTTGCAGAAAGGGAGGGAAAAAATAAGAGAGAGAAATGTGGAAAATTGATCCTGAGTTCAGGAGGACTTATCTGCCTAACTTAGTCTGTGACTAATGGGAAAGATATTCATACCTGTAGAAAATATATAATTTGATTTTTAGGGGAACTCCCATGGGCAAAACCATGGGATTTGGAATGTAATTAGGGCACTGATAAAGGAATATGAGCCCAGAGTTTGATGATCGAATGGAAGTGTGGTATTTCATCTTGCTGAATTACTTTTTCTGTTGCTCCAACTTTTCCAGGGTGGTTTAGGGAAATTAAATGGGAGAGCTTGTGATGAATACTTCGCATAACAGAATGATTAATTATCAATCATCAGAATTATCAATCTGTTTAATGGAATTAATTAACAAGATCTCCTGATGTCACTGGGATGTCACAAGGTCCACTGATGGTTTTTGGGAGCTCTGCTGCTATTTCTGTCACTTAAAACTAGATGGAAAAAAGCTCTGGCTGGGTGGGCATTTACCTTGGGTGCTCATTAGTCTGTGCAAAGGAAACTCTTCCTCCTTGTGTTCTCCCAAACTCCTCTTTGCTTTTCCCAGGGGAAGTGGTGCTCTTGGTCCCCATGCCGGCGGACGGCCCGGCAGACTCGTGGCAGCTTTTACCTGATGGAAGAGCAGCCTCACCCACAACCTCCTTCACCCAGCAGGACATCAACGATGGCATCGTGTGGTACAGGCACTCTGGAGCTGAAGTGGAGAGTGACTCCTTCCAGTTCCAGGTATTCCTCATCGTGTTCCTGGAAACATCACGTGGCAATTCTCTGAGGTTACTCCACTTGCTGGTCCCTACGTCTTGTGATTCCAGGTTTTAAAAATGACACAAATATGTGTGTAAATACATACTGGCAAATGCATCACCCTCTATAAAACCTATAGTATTTACACCAAGTGAAAAATGTTCCAAGTGCCTTTTTAAAAACAGTGTGTTTTGCAAGCCCCAGAGCCACACAACCCTTAGTTTCTAAGCTTATAATTTAATTTTGACTTTAGAGCCCTTCGTCTTGCAAACAGACAAAAAGGTAGAAATACTCCCCAGCAGCTGGGAAACGAAAATAAATCCCCACTCCCCACAGGTTTAACAGCCATAAAATTCCTCAGCCAGGTCCTTGCTGTTTGCTGGGAGGGTTTCACAGCCTCCCCTAGCTAAGCCTACGTGAACACTCGCACGCAGTGTTTGTTACATCTGGTTTACAAGGCAGAAGCAATTACTGTAGCACCGGAGAGGCAATTAAGGTAATTTCTCAAGTAATTAACATAAGTGATAATGAGGAATTTGTGAGCGTCAGTGTTGAACAAGCTGATCTTGGGCTTAATTGCTGCATTCCTCTTCTAGACTATGCATTTTGCATGAGTTGAATGTTTGGGTTTAGTACCTCGGAGCTGTAGCAATCATTGTACGGAGAACTAAGGAAGAGAGCTGGGAATACCCGGTCACATCAGGAAACCGTGGCACACCTGTCCAACCTTTGAATCTTGGGTTGGGACATCTCAGAAGAGGCCAACACATGGTTTTCATCAGTATTGGGACAAAGCAGTTGCAGCAAATGGCTAAAATAACATCATTCCTTTCATCAGAACTTGCATTTTTATGCATTTTCTGGAAATTAGGCTTCATGAAGTCCGTTCCTGCTCACAAAGTGCTCTGTGGAATTCCAGAGTGGAGTGCCATCCCTACTAAAAGATAAAGCTAGAACTGAGTCTATCAAAGAAGGGAGCTGTATTTCTTTGGGTGTTTACTTCACCTCAGGTTTGCTGGGAACATTTGCAGGCTGATCTCTAGGGAATGGTCCTCTTTTTGGTCCTCTGATTTTTTTACCAATGTAATATAACTTGCTTTATACGTCTTTACTGCAGGCTTGCAATTAGGAGTTAGATATTCCTGACTTAGTTTTTGGAATATGGAAATGGAAAATATTTATGGCTCTGTGAAACACAAGTGCAGCCCATCTTGGAAGCTGTTGGGATCACAGGGATTAAAAACCAGTTATTTTCACCTTGTCAGCACAACTGATGGTCACTTTGAGGGTGGGAGGAAGGTTTAAAAACCCATTATTTTTTCTGTTCCTGGGATGAAAAGTTCCACTATGCTGYACAGGCAGTTGGAGTAAAATTTCAGGAAATCTATGGCAGGGACTGGGGGAAGCGGGAACGGAAAGAGGGGGGTGGTCTTTGCCTTCCCAGACCGGGAGGAGAGGAGAGGGAAAGTCTGAAACTGGTCTAGAAATGCTGTGGTGTTCTCTGTCATGAATCMATTCACGTGATCTTTCCTTCCCAGGTGTCCAGCTCTGCCAGTCCASAAACCAGCTTGGAAAGCCACGTGTTCAACGTTGCTGTTCTGCCCCAGACACCCAAAGCACCTCAGCTTTCCCTGGGCTCCTCTTTGCACATGGCTGTAAGTGATACACACCACACAGATAGCTGGAGTAGGAATGGGAAAAAAAGACAGGTTAGAAGAGAAAATGGGGTGGGGGGTGCAGAAAATACCCATGAAAAGTTGAATAGGTCACTGTTAAAAGTGATGAATGTATCGACTGGAAAAGGAGAGGGAGAGAGAGAAGAAAAGCCAGCATTYTGTGGAATTCTTACCGTTTCCTGAGAAGCCAGTAGGAATGGCAAGAGAGAAAAAACTGTGGGCTAGACAGATGATATTGAATTGGTTTCACCAGTAATTCCACTGTAAACTTGGTCCGAACTGTAGCCCACCCACGTTAGAAAGTTTCCATCCATCATTCTGACATCAGGAACACAGACTATGGAAAACATTCAGAGCCTGGAACTGAATTGCCTTTTCTTGCAGCATCAGCTCGGGGAATACCATTTGGGTGAGAGTGGTCTCTCCAAGGTAGTTCCTTCTCCAGCTGTGTTAATTGGAAAGATGATTTCAAAGACTAAAGTTGGTTTTGTGGGCTCTCAGACTTTGGTGTGAGCCATCTCTGTGTGTCCCTATCACATGTGGGTGAAGTGCAGCTTCCCCCTCTACTTCTCCTGTTCTGCATGCCAGGCGTGGGACCAGGAAAGGCCAAAGGAAGCAATGGGAGAGGGATTAGTGAAAAGTCCGTGGCACAACAGCCTTGTCAGGGTTTAAAATAGTGGCGACCTTTCCTGGGTGATAATGAAACATGGTCAGACTGCTACTTGGAGCCATGTATCTTCCTGCTCCTGACTTTTTGTTGTTGTCATTGTTGACAAAATTGATGGGAGAGGTGTCTGGCAGAGCCACACGCCGCTGGGTTTTATAGCTAATTACACACCCCAAAATTCAATAGGGCCATAAAACACATTTTACCTCACCACCTGCGAGTCCCACCTTTGGGAGAGACAAATGGGCCTTGGAGGCAACGAGGAAGAAACATAACCTTAAATCTTTCCATCATAAAATTGCACTTCCCTGCCTCGATGTGATTGAGTTCTGTTCATTCATCTTCAGACTCCTTCAGAATTGGACTTCTGAAGCTGAAAGAAAGCACAATACTTTGTCTTCCCATCCCTCTAGTCTTGACTTTGGCTTGTGCTGCTGAGAAAGGTCGAAGGACTCTTTGATGGTTAAATTGGGTGTAACATCTATATTCTTTTTTCTTCAGTCAAGTTACCTGTTTCCCCCATATTGGTAACCTTTCATGTTCCAAAGCAGATTAGTTAAGTGCCCATATCCTTCATTTAGCTCGTTCTCTCCCTATTTTACTCCAAATTATGAAATGAATTGGATGCTTTTCATACCCACCCGAGCGGTTTAATTTGGTGACTTCTCAGAGCTGTTAATTCTGCAGGATTAAGGTTCATGAACATGTGGAAATTAACTGGTTTTGGGCACTTAAGTCTCTTCATGCAGCACTGTAATTCCTGTAATGCCCTGCCTGCCCCTCCCTTATGGAGGGATCTGAACAATTTTAGGCAGGTTTAAAACAAAAGGCAGAGCTTTAGTTCCTCTATATTCCAATGGAAAGGGCTGAGTCATTTTCAGGGTTTCTTTTAAAAGAAAATCCAGTCCAGCCATATCAAACTATACCAGAAAACTACACAGGCAATCAAGTATATCTTCATCCAGGGAGTTTTTGATGAAACTAGATTTTCCTTACTCTCTTTTCAGTTACTGTAGGTCAAAAGACAAACCTGACCACCTGTGAGCATGGAGGTTGTGCCTCTGCAGGGGACAGGGTGTCAGGTTTAGGTTTAAGAACCGGGCCTTCACATTCAAAGACTGTCCTATATATGAGGAGAGCAAAGCAAATTCTCTTTCAATGCATTTTTGGGTGAACCTCCTCATGTCTCTGGCCTTGATGCTCATGGTCTAATGTGTTTATTGAGGTGCTGGAGGACCGTGTGACAGTGATTGAGCCCCATCACCTCTCCTTTGTAGACCCGGAGATTCCCAGTGAGAAAATCCTGTACAACGTGACTGTCCCTCTCCTTCCTGGGCAAGGCAAGTGAACCTGTTTGGAATGTGGTAGTTTGCCTCCTGCATTAATTGCCATGTTTTCTGAGCACATCTCCTTTTTCCCATTTCTTTGGCTTCTTAAGGAGTGCCCATCCTTGATGCAGTTGTAGCTGTGTGACTTGTTCTGGAACCGGTACAAAGAAGTACCTGGAGAAAGAGAAAGAAGCTGTGGGATCAGATGGATTAATTAACCCCTGCTGTTAATGCTGGTGTCTCTGCCTCCGTAGGTATCGTGGAGCACAGGGACAGGCCTCTCTCCCCAGCCAGGTACTTCACCCAGGCAGACATCAACCACGGCAGGATTGCTTATCGTCCACCAACTGCAGCTCCTCACCTCAGAGAGATCATGGCCTTCTCCTTCGCAGGTGAGTGAGTGCTTTCTCCCAAAGTCTCCAAATCCACGTCAGTACATCCTTTCCTGCCCTGACCACAATCACTCTGTGCTTGTGTTTGTCCCTCCAGGTCTCCCAGAGTCCGTGAACTTCCGATTCACAGGTATGTGAACAATTTGCCCTTTCCTGGCCAAAGCAATTTTTATCCTTCTTTTGTCCTTCCCGTTGCCTGTTACTCCCTGGCCTTTGTACTGCTGCAGGCACACCTTTGGGCACTCAGTAGGAATTTCTGGAAATACACATGCCTGGGGAATATTCGTTCATCTGAGTCCCAGCAGTGCTTTATAGAAGCTGAGCTGCACCTTGCTAGAGATGTCTTTTTACAGTCCTGAAAGCCTGATTGATTCCTGTTTTCCCTCCAGTGTGAACAAGGAGTTTTACGCTGTCATTTTTTTTTAATACAGCATGGAGACATTTCTGCAATTAAATTGCCACAGATAAGCTGCTTGCTTGTTTAACACATCCTTCCCTTCCTATGTGCTTCCACCAGCAAGGAGAAGTCCATGCTCTGAGTTAGGGGCACAGATGAATGCTCTTGGCTGGTGTGAAGTGTGCATGTATGTCCAGAGACAAAGGTGTGGCCTGGAAAGGTGGGAGAGAAGTCCGCGATGTGGGATGGCGACTTTTATACAGACAGGTGAATTTCCCAGGTGAAGAGTCCCTGAAAAGCCATCCCTGAGCTCAGGTGTGGTTTCTGTCTGTGCCTAGTGTCTGGTGGGGAGCACACGAGCCCGGAGATGGTGTTCGTCATCCACCTGCTCTCCGCGGAGCAGCAGCCTCCGGTCTTCCAGATCGCGGCTCCATTCCTGGAGGTCAGCCAGGGYGGCAGAGCCACCATCGGTGAGTGGGGTGCGTGGGGCAGGGCGTGGAGCTCAGCCCGGGGTTCTCTGCCAGGAGGCCCAGGKTCACCTGCACAGGGGTCACTTGCGAGCTACTCTAGGAGGGAATTCCCTGATACAGCCTGAGCATCATCAGGGGACGAATTATTTCTGTGAAACCAGCAGCTCCAGGACAGCTCCAGAATTATTTTACTTTTCATATACTGACTGAATTACAGTTTTTTTGGCACCTTTCACAAGAGCACATGACAAAGCCTAAGGGATATTCCCAGTGTAGTGTCTGAGGGTGCTGAAACCATGCTCTCTTTCCCTGGCACAGGGATCCATTTGGCTGTGAGTGACACGGATACAGCTCCAGAGGGTCTTTTCTTCGAGCTGGTGAAACCTCCCCAGCATGGCATTGTGCTCAAGTACAGTGCAGACGTGCAGGAGCTCATGAGAGCAGGTGAGTAGAGTAGGAGAGGGGTCAGCCTGGCTGGTTTTGGTGACCAGGAGGAGACAGATGCCCCTGGCAGATATAGATGCATCCATAGGGAAGTCTTATCTAGCTATGAGCTCACAAAGCAGCTGGGAAGAAAGGAGGATTGGTGCCCTCCTTGGGAATGGCGAGGAGTCTGTGGAACTGGGAAGGTCACAGCTTTTCCTCTGCTCTGCCAGCTCCTTTATAAATGTCCTCATAACTCACAGCCCTGGAATTAAATGCCAGTTTAGTACTTGATTAAGCCTTAGGCCATTTGAGTTGGATTGCTGCTCTGAACAGAGTCCTTCTRACTCGTGTGCTTCCTCTCTGGGAAGGCGACACCTTCACCTATGAGGACGTCACTCGGAATGCTCTGCAGTACGTGCACGAYGGGTCAGCAGCAGCAGAGGACAGCATGGAAATCTCTGTCACCGACGGTGTCACCACGGTCAGCACGGTGCTGAGGGTGGAAGTGTCCCAGCTGGATACCCACGGCCCGCAGCTGGCCCCGGGCTGCCTCTTGGCCGTCACCGTGGCCAGTAAAAGCTCTGTGACTCTGTCCCGCCTGCACCTCGCCTACACGGTGGGTTTTCATCTGTTTGTAAACCCAGGGAATGCTGCCAGCCTCCCTTTCCTTCTCCCCCACAGCCCCTTCACCACACACCTCTCTGCTGTCAGCGTGGATTCCGGGCAGAGAGCTCGAGTTTTGACTGCTGCCAAAAAGGGGATAACAGGCTCTTTCATCCCACAGGGATTTAAGGTTATCCCCATTTGACTGTAACAGAGGTGAACTGCCATGCTAAACATGAGAACCTACTTAATCCCAGATTTTTCTATCAAACAGGCTTGCTAATAAAGCACATGGATTTGCTAAGTGTTAATCCCTTGAAAATTTCAGCCCCCTCACCCACCTTCCAAAATTGCCTGGTTCTTTTTCTGGACAGATTGGAAGGGGGAAGGATTAAGCAGACCCAAGATGATACAGTTCTTGGTAGCTTGAGTTGGTCCCAGGGGTTGTGTGCTGTGCAAGAGTTATCCTGCTTTACTCCTTGCAGATGATTTAGCAGCCTCCTGAGGGAGGAGAGATGGCAGTGCAGGTGTGAGGCTGGAGAGACCTCAGCTCAGAGAGGCTGGCTGTCAGAGAGATGATTGGGAATTTTTTTTCCAAGGGATCAGTCTTCGTACAAGTCTGGAATCTGTCCTGTCCTCCTCTTAAGGAGGAAGGCTGACAAGGGAGCTGCTCAGGTTTAATCTGAGTAAGAGGACAGATAGGGAAAAGAGGATTTCACTCCTGGCCCGTATGCTGAGGATATGGTGATTTCTGCTTTGGGTCTTATTTTTCAACCAACCAACAAAAACTCTTCTGAGAAAAATGACATCTGAGCTGTGGTACCGTAGAGGTGGTTGTACTTAATGTGGTTGAAAAGAGACAAAATCAGCTTTCAGTTTAGTGTGAAGTACTTTGAAAATGAAAATCCCAGGTTTATGTCTGGGAGACTGCGTTAATGTGATACAAGGACACAGAGAAAACCTCTCTGAGCTGAGAGAAAATGAAAATACGTTTTGAAAATGTCAACCCACTTGACTCTCTTCTCATCAGTAGAGCTTCATTTAATATTCATCTGTGGGCCTGACCCAGCTATGCAGGTATAATTCCCTGTAAAACACTTATTCCTCCTTCCGTTTTTAGTGGAGCAAAGGAATGGCTGATTTTGTCCTGTTTTGATTTACTTTGTTTCTTCATGTTTAGGACAACAATTCTCCTGACTCAGAGATAAGAATCCAGTTGATATCTCTGCCTGCATATGGAACCCTCTTAAGGGTGTCAGGCTCCCATGATGAAGAGCTTTCCAAGGTTTATAATTTCACCATGGAAGACATCAACAGCCAGAGGATCAGGTAGCAAAGAGCGCTCTTCTCCTTCAAGCCATGCCAGTTAAAAGCTCAGTGGGCTTTCCCCAGGGATCTCTGGGCTATGTTATGTTGGTGCAGTGCTTCAAAGATGTTTTTTCCTTTCTTGGCTCTTGTATCCTCTGGGATTATGGATAAGAGCATTGCCTGTGTTTTTGCTTGTCTGAAATGGCRGAAGTTGGTGTAGCTTCAAATTATGGGGAATTTTCTGTGTGTTTGATGGCATGGTGACACTTCAGGTAGGCAACACCTAAACCAGTGATTTAAAAGAGTTCAGGGAATGAATGTGARGGAGGGTTGCGAACTGAGACACCACCTCTCTTCCAAGAGGATTGCACTCACCTCTAACTGCAGCATGCATTTGCCTGGGGGTCAGTAGGGACTCCTTGACTCCCTGTGTCTTGATTCCACAGCTACTCCACCACGTTTGAGACCAGCAATCAGCCCATCACAGACATCTTCCACTTCTCTGTTCTGGATGCTGACAACAACCGGCTGGACAGGCAGATGTTCACCATCACCATCACATCTGCCCAGGCACTGCCGTCTCTCATCGCCTTTGCTGACCATATCACTGTGAGTGGCCGCCCAGGACACTGGGAACAGGGACGGGAATGGCTTGGATGGGAGCAACTGAACAGTTTTCCTGGGCCCAGGGGGAATCACTRGAATAAACAGGGTATTGCTCATGCGGTGCTGTGAGTGCAAAGGGTTAACAAATCACCTGGAGGCCAGAGGAAGCTGACAGTCCACCTGCATCYCTGAATCTCATCTGTTCATATCTGTTCTAGTCAGGAGCTGCTTGTCCCTAGGGTGTCTTCTTGATATCATTGGAAAAAGTCAGACTTAGCCCTATTCAGTATTTCATCCCTAATTTCACCAGCTTGTGTGTAACAGATGAGCAGAAAACAAGTCTGAAGACACCTTGTGCTTTGGACTGACACATAGCATCTCACACTCCTTATCAAAGCCTTTGGAAATCTTCTCCCTCCTTTCCAGCTTTGCATTCCCCCTCYCTTGCCTTCAAAAGGCTCTCCTCAACCAGTAATGCAGGTCTTGCCTTCCAAGAGGTCAGCATGACTCTGCCAGCTCTCTTCCTGCTCTGATAAAGAACTCACAGGCTCCTCTTAGAGGCCAGGCAGGCTTTGTTCTTCCCATCCCACCTCACCTCCCAGCTGAAYTCCTGCTTAGCAGTTACCTAGGGGAGGATGGGACAGCACTCCAGAGCCTGGGCAAGCCTCTTCCATGGAGGCAGCCTTGTTCAGTAAGGATTTGTGTCCTCTGCTGTTGCTTTCCAGGTGGATGAGGGGGGCAGGGTCCCGCTGCTGGCTCATCACCACTTCAGTGCTGATTATGACACTGCTGCCAAGGAGGACCTGAGGGTCACGGTTGTGACTCTGCCTATGTATGGCTACATTGAAAACACCAGGACAGGTAAACTGCTTGGCCCTCTCTTCTTCCTCCTGGCTGGTTTGTGCTCCTAACAGGATCACATCTGTCATATCCAATGAAAGGGATTGCCTGTGCTGCATCTAAAACTGCAGCTGCCCCAATGCCCACTCYAACACAGCCGATGTTGGTTCCCTCCAAGGTCACAAGATGTGGAAAGCCACGCTGTAGGCAGGAACATCCCTCCCTCTGCAGCCCTCACAACGTGCTGTTCTTCCCCTCATCCTGCTGGGTTTATGTTTAGTTTATCAGCAGCTTGAGCATCCTGTCACTAGTGATATTCTGGTTTGCAGGTGAGAGCTTTGGCCCGCAGAGTGAGTCTGCCGGGACCACAGACGCCTCCTTTTCCCTGCAAGACATTCTGGAGAACAGCATTTACTACTTCCAGAGTGTCCATGAAAGCATTGAGCCCACAAGTGATGTTTTCAGCTTTTATGTGAGTGAYGGCTTCAGCCAGTCCGAGGTGCAGAGCATCAACATCACAATCCAGGTATGCTGGCTGCCAGAGCCCTCTCCTTTCACACAAACACTTTTCAAGTGCAAGCTTTGCTGCTTCCTTTTTAGTACGTGGGAAGGGGATCACAGGGAGTTTCCTTCCCCTGTGCCCCCCGAGGACAGTTGTGCATTGCAGCGTCTTCCCCAGGGCTTACTGCTCTGCTGTCTCCTCCCTCTTGGAAGCAGCCACGGTTCTGGATAGATTTGGGGACACTGGTGATGTCAGCACCAGCACTGTCATTTGGGAGTTTGTATTTCATTCGGGTGGGTCTTTTCCCCGTGTTCATTTTCCTTTTTCTGGCTGTGTGCCTCCGTGCAGCGGCAGAAYGACGAGCCCCCAAAGATGGTGCTGGAGCCTGTCTGGGTGCAGGAGGGCTCGGCTGTGGTTGTTACCAACGCCTCCCTGAGCCTGCAGGACCTGGACACCCAGAGCAGTGAGCTGGTCATCGTGGTGAGCAGAAGTCCTGAGCATGGTACGCCCTGACAGGCTGGGGGGGTCAGGGACAGGGAGCCTCTCTGTGTTGGTGTCTGTGTGTCTTCATTCTGTGTGTGTGCAACAGCCCCCGATGTGAGAGAGGAGCCTGGCATGTGGGATAAAGCACAATTTGGACCAGGATTGTGCTTCAGGACAGCCCTGTTCCTGGAGAGTTGTCCCTCGCTCTTTGTGGGAGAGGAGAAAKGGGGAGTGTATGCGTTTCCCTGGGAAGTTCCCTATTGTGTTCCCCCACTCCCTGTTGGCAGGTGGCATCTCTCTGCAGTGCTAAAGCCAGGCAGGGTGTCAGCTGAAGGCTCTGTCCCCTGCAGGCTTCCTCCCCACTATGTCCGTCCATCTGTCGTTTGCCAGGACACCTCCGCAGAAGGCAGAGCGCGGCGGAGCCCCCGGAGCAGGGACGAGTGCTGTCCAGGGGCTCATCCTTCACCTACCAGGACATTCTGGATGAGCTGATCGTTTACACTCGGAGAGGTGCAGCAGCACAAACAGATGAGTTTGGCTTCTCCCTCACGGATGGGCTCTACACACAGGCGGGGAGGCTGGAATTCTCCATGGAGCTGCCAAGGAAGCAGCCACCCACAGTAGCGSTCAACAGGGACCTGCAGCTCCCAGCTGGTACGGGGAGAGGGATGGGAGTGGCATTGCTTGGTGCTGCTGGATGGCCCAGTCTAAACCAGTGTCTTTGCTGGGCTGGCTGAAGCTGACTCTGGCCTTGCTGTCTCTGGTGCAGGCTCTGCAGCTCCACTCACAGCTGAACACCTGAAGGCAGCAGCTGCTCGTTCAGGGGACACCACGATCAGGTTTGTCCTGAGGAGGGACCCCAGCAGGGGCCATCTGCAGCTGACCACAACTGATAGTCCAGTCCAGATCTCTGCCAAAGGACCCCTCAAAAGTTTCACCCAGGCTGATATAAACAAAGGTGAGAGTGCTGGATTTTAGGTAAACACAGCCAAGTATATGTGGCTGGTTTAGGTAGTCCTGTGAGGAGCAGGGAGTTGGACYCGATGATCCTTATGGAACCCTTCCAATTTGAGTTATTCCGTGGTTCTGTAGTCTTTATAAGAGGGGGAGGATGACCGGACGTAGGGAAGGGAGAGGGAAAGAAGTAAGAGATGGTTGTTATGATAGAGCAGAACCAGGTATCATTAAACATATGTTAAAAAGTCTCTCTCAGCAGGAGAAAAAGAATAAAGAGAGAAAGTAATGCAACCCAGATCCAGGAGCTCTGTCAAGCCCCAAGTCCTTCTGCTGATGCTGTCAGCCTGCTTCCAAACTGAGAATTAAATGCTGCAGCCTGTAATAAAGCATCTCTTTTCTCCTGTCCCTCTCTCCAGGGCATGTGGTGTACAGCCACAAGAAAGGGGATCCCGGTGGAAATTTCCCCTTCACCTTTGATGTGATCGATGCAGACGGCAACAAGCTGACAGAGCAGGTCTTTCATATCCGTGTCATAGGTAAAAAGTAGTGCTGAAGTTTTGTTTTCTTTGCTGCAGAGCCCAGGCCTTCACAGATTCCCATCCCACATGCGTTGCAAGGGAAAATGTAGTTCTTGAGATGCTGTTTTTATGCACTGTCAATTCAAAGGCCTTTGAAGTGAGGGGCATAGAGAGATTTTGCAGATGTAAGGATTAGTTCTTTGACTTCTGACAAACTCACTGAAAAGGTAGAAAAATTCCCCTTAATATCTTCATGCTGTTTAGGTTGTCTTTAAGACATTATAATGTTACCATCCCTGATTCATGGCGAGATGCAAAGTTCCTGTTTTGGAGTTACGAAAAGGTTTGCATGTGTGTTGTCTTTTTCTTGAGCACAAATACCTGAGGGAAGGAGTGTGACTGTCTCCTAACTCAGCTTTGTATTTAACCCTTCCAGAGGACAGATATCCCCCCTCCATCATTGCCAACAAGGGGCTGGTGTTGGATGAGAACTCGGCAAAGACGATCACAACCCTCCAGCTCTCAGCCACTGACCAGGACAGTGAGGTGTCCCAGCTCCAGTACAAGGTCACCCGGCAGCCACAGCTGGGCCACCTGGAGCACATGGCCTCCCCAGGTGAGCAGGGAGGTGTTGGGCCTGTGGAGCAGCAAAAGACTTGGAGGCTTTTGGGCCCTAAAGATTCACTGCAGGAAAAATGTGCTCGGAGGCAGYGCACAGAATTCTGTTTGCCATTAGAAATCAAATGGCCATTAGCCCAGAGGGTTGGAGAAAAAGGTGAGTGGAGGCAGATCAGCCYAGTAATCACAGCTGAGGGTTTATTCAGCCTCTGAGTGGGTTTATGGCTTCTGCATGACAGGAAAACCTTCGGCCTTTGCTGTGAACAGCAGAGCACCCCAAAGAATCCATCCSTTAATGTCCATGGAAGCAGCGCATCTTGGTGAACACACACCTTGCCTTCTGTCCCCCTCTTGGCCAGTATGTCCCTTGATCCCTAAAAACCAGCCTCCTTCCCTAGCTGTGCTTTGAAGAGAGGAAGGGAACTGTCCACCAAGTTTGAAAGGAAGCTATGGTGGGATGTGATGGTTGTGCTGGATAATGAAATCTGGTCGTTCAGGGAGGGGGTTTGGTCAGTCCTGTGGAACTCARCAAATAATTACCTGCACTTGTGATCTGAATTTCAGACCTGCCTTCCATGCCTGCTGACAGTGTGAGTGTGCTGCCCCTTTCTGATGAATTAATCTAGATCAATGCTGTCATATCATCATGCTCTTCTGATTTTATTATACTCATCTAAGATTATATTTCTTCTTAGCATTAGATGTCTCATTAACACAAGATTAAAGTGGAAATATCTGCTATGTGTTTTCAAGATGCAGATAGTCCCTGTACAGCTCAGTTTTAGTGTGTGGTTTGCCTCATCTTCTCACCAAAAAACATGTTGAAAGGGCAGGAATAATGAATGAGTTATAATAAGCAAACCCCCTGCTGAGAGTAAATTAAAAACTTGCAATATTTTTGTCTAAATTGCAAACTAAACTGTGAATCTTGTTCTTTGGAGACTTGAGTTAAGGATTTTATTCCTTCTGTTATTTAAAATGTGATATTTCTGTGCTTTTTCATGTCTGTGGTGGACTAAGAAAGATACAGAGTCACAGACTGGGAATGAGTTGTTCTCATTATTTAAATGACCTAAACCTAAGGAGAGAGTACTGAAGTGTTCAAAAGAGAACACAAACCTTTACAGCTAATGAGCTCTGWGGAAATCTTAGCTGATCACTCCATTTTGGCTCATTTATTTAAATCAGATCCTGGTATCTTTTTCAGTGTGGCCAATACTTGTTAGTAGCCTTTTAGTGTGATATATGGGTGGCAAACTATTTGTCAGGGTGTTTGTTGATAACAGCAGTAACACTGTTGAATGCAGCAACGAGATTTAAAAAGCTCAAGTGCTTTTTAAAACGCTTGTCAGGTACCTTTCTGTGGCTGTGTCACACCTAATGGCCTGTAAAGATGTCACTGTAAATCACTGCTGAAAAAGGGACCTAGTCTGTTCCAAATGCAGGGGTGCAAGGAGGGGAAGAGAGAGCAGACACTTGGAAAGCATTTTGGCAAGCTGCCGKGAGGCCAGGAGACCTTTAGCTCATCCTCAGTGATGCCATGGTTGGGTTGGTCCTGCCCAGCAGTGACAACCCGAGTGTTACATCGACCATTTTTCTCCTAGCTTCTCTGCCCCGGGAGGCCCATTCCCAGCAGGGTGTTCTGACAGTGTGAGGTCAGAAGAAGCCTGGACTTCTTTTTGCAGAAGGAGTTTTTAGGAGGCTCTGTGCCAGCTAAATCCCTGGCTCAGCTGAGGCTCATGGAACAGCCTGACTTGGAGCAGAACAAGCCAAAACTGAGTCCTTATGGCTAGATATGTCCTGCCTCCTATCATTTTTCCCTGCCTTGCTCTTTCCGTTGCACATTTTCCCCTGTTATTTTCCAGGGACAAGAATTAGTTCCTTCAGCCAGGCAGACCTGGCCTCTGGCAGCATCCAGTATGTCCACACCAGTGACATGGAAAAGCACACGGATGCCTTCACCTTTTCTGTGTCTGATGGGACAAATGAGGTGAGTCCCAGCATGGCTTTTGCCTGAGTTGGAACATGGCTTGGGCAGAGGTGGCTGCTCTTCCTTCTCCTGCTGTGAGAGTTCCCACATCCCTCAGGGCAGGAAACAGGGAACCATGTGGCCATGTGGCCTTGTGGGATTGGCTCACCAAGATCTGAGTGTCTGGATTTGAGCTGCTTGCCAACTGCTCCTGGAGCTCAGCTTTGATCCAGTGTGCTGACAGCGTAGTGACGACAGTCAGGCCCTGGAGAAATGCCTCCTTCCTACTTTCTGAGAGAGAAAAATCATAGCTGCACATAGAGGGAGAGGGGCAAAATAGAAGGAGAGAGGGAGAGAAAGTGGATGTCCATAAATATCACAGAAAGAGGGAGAGTTAATTAGTGGGGAGGGATAGAAAAGGTCATGTTCACATGATGGGGGCTTAGCTGCTCAGATTTACTCACTAGACAAGGCTGAAATGAAGTGACCCAAACTGGGGATCACTGTGGTCTTGCAATGAAGTTGCACTCTTTGAAGACTGAATTCATCAGGAGAGACTTTTCCTCCTGTCCCAGGTGAGCCAGACGTTTGACATCACCATAAACCCCGTGGATGACTCCYTACCCGTAGTGCAAAGCCTAGGGATGACAGTTCAGGAAGGGGTGAGGAAAACCATCACCGAGGTTGAACTCAAAGCAACAGATGCTGACACAGAGGTAAGGCCCCCCCGCTTGCCTCCTCCCTCCCCTCTTCTGCTGCACGTTTGGGCTGTCAAGAAAATGGGCTTGTGTTTAAAGATTTCGGCCTGGCCTTCACGCTGAATTTATGCCTAGCATAGCTGAAAATGACAATTCCTGAGGTGGTGTCCCCAGCTTTGCCCCTCCGTGTCCTGGCGCAGGCGGAGTCCATCACGTTCCGGGTGGTGCAGCCGCCCCGGCACGGGCTGCTCGAGCGCAGTCGCCCCGGGCAGCGTCCCCTGCAGGCCACCTCCTTCACCATGGATGACATCTACCAGAGCCGCGTCAGCTACAGCCACGAYGGCAGCCACGCGCTCCGCGACCGCTTCACCTTCACCGTGTCCGAYGGCACCAACGCCCTCTTCGTGGTGCAGGACGGCGGGAAGAAGGTCAGGGAGGAGCAGGGATGGGAGGGGGACCTTGTGTGGCTCATAGGGAGCTGCTCCTCTCAGAGCAGCGGGGCTGAGCTGCTGTGCCTGCGCTGAAGGCAAGGGCTGAGTGTTCTCAGTTCCGTGATGCCATTTGCTCCTTGCCTTCCCTGCCCTCGCCCCAGGACCTTGATCCCAGCAGAGCTGAAGGGAGCCGAGCCGGTACCGTGGTGGAGGAGGCTTTGACTCCCAAAGTAACATCCAACTCTCTGAACTTTCGTCAGGTTGTGACAGCAGCACCGCAGCGCTTCCAGGTGGACATTCTCCCTGTGGATGATGGGACACCCAGGGTCGTCACCAACCTGGGCTTGCAGTGGCTGGAGTACACGGATGGCAAGGTAAGCACCAGCCTGGGCTCAGCTTGGGTTGTTTTTCAGGCTGTTCCAGGAGAAGGGGCCTCACAGGAAAACATCCTGATCCTTCAGCATTTTTATTTTTGTGATAGATAATACCCACCTCAGGGTACATTTTTATCTCTGCTGATGGTGGAGATGTCTTGATGTGCTGCAGCAGCCGTGGCAGAGATATACTATGGCTTTCCAAGGATATGGTGTAGGAATTTCTTGCTGTGACATGCCTTTGTTTTGCTGAAGTCCAAACAAAACCCCAGGAAACTGTCTCTCTTCGCTTGTTTTTGAGGACCCAGCACTAACTGCAAAGAAACACTTTGTTTCTTCCCAGAAAAAATGAGTGGAAGACACTACAGTAAGAAATTGTATTAAGAAGTGGCTATCTCAGCTCAAATTCCTGACTTCAGGAAGAGCACTCCTGCAGCCTTGGGCAGTTCAATTCTCTCTCCTTCTCCTGCTGTTAAAAGCATTTTGTTTTTGAAGAGAAAGCAAAATGTGGTGGAACTGAGTCAGATCTGTGTGAGGGCATTTGAAAGAGGTTCTAGTACAGGCTCACCAGAGCTGTGTGAACTGTTCTGAGTGAGTCCTTCCATCTGATGCTGTTTGCAAATGTTTTTTTGCAAAGCATGGCCTCACCTGAGCATCAGCACAGCTCATGGAATAGAGGTTTCCAGGTGAAACCAAAGGATTTGTCCTAACTTTCAGCTCCAGCTAGATAGGGCTGGGCAGCTGCTTCGGAATTTGCTTTTCTTTGAGCCACGTTTGTTTTTTTAATTAAGCAAGCCAGATGCAAAGCAGAATTTGAATCCTTCTTGTATTGTCAAACACCTTGTGGGGTGTCTCTCTTTTCAAGGCTGCTCTGTGCTTTCACAGCTGTAGATTTTCCCTCACGGAGAACTGTTTGACAGAGGGATGGTTGGGTTTTTTGTGTAAACAGTCAATCAGACTTGCACTGCTGGAGCTTCAGTTTTACTCCCTTGGTTTGGCTTTAATCCAGGCCACCAATCTCATCACTAAGAAGGAATTACTGACGACAGATCCTGACACAGATGACAAACAGCTGATCTACGAGATAACAACTGGTCCCAGAAATGGTCATGTGGAGAACAAGCTGAAACCAGGGACAGCTGTGACCACCTTTACGCAGGGTACGGAGCTGGGCTGTGTCCTGCTGCTTTTTTCCTTCTGTTGCTTCAGTTTGTTAAGACAAGGAAAAAATAGGTGTGAGGGGAGAAGACAAGGGGCAGCTCTCCAAAGTGCTTCGAAAGTAAGCACTGAACTTCACTGTCAGTTGCAGAAATCCTGTAATTTCTTATAGATGCCAACCTGTGTCCTGTAGCACACCCAGGTTCTCCAGACTTGTTAGAGCTGGAGATGTGACTTGGGACAGCAAAGAGGAGTTGTGGATGTTGCATGTGCATCCAGTCTTCACAAGGTCTGGGAGATGTGCAGCCAACAGTGCCGAAGCAGCAAAGTGGGGAAAGTTCAGTCTGGCAGGGCTGAGGGAAGGGGAGGTCAGGGGGAACTGCTTCCTGTGCCACCATGATCCCTAATCCCTGCGGCCATGTGGATCCGTGTCTCCACACTTCTCATCTATAAAACTGCCTTTGGATTTCTGTGTGGGCTCACTGGATGTCTCCTCCTGGCAGAGGATGTGAACCAGGGCCTCATTCGATACGTGATGCACGAGGAGAAGGTGCAGGAGACCATGGACAGCTTTCAGTTCCTAGTGAAGGACAGCAAACCCAACGTGGTCAGCGGCAACATCTTCCACATCCAGTGGTCCCTCCTCAGCTTTACACACACCAGGTGAGTGGCACTGGGGTCACAGCACTTGGCTGGGAGGTGGGCTCTTGCCTGAGCTCCCTACAGCATGGGAATGAAATTCTGTCAGTGAGGAGAGAGACCTACTGGGTTAAACCATGGAGCAGCTGCCCTATGGCCAAGTCCCCGGTTATTATTGTCCCTTGGATTCTCCACAGAGGCCACACTCAGCCTGAGTCTGTGGTGCTCAGCGTCACACGAACACACAGGGTTTGCTCCCCAGCCCGTTATTTGTGTCTGCTTGATCCCTTTCCAGCTACAAGGTCAGGGAGAGCGCCGGCTCCGTGAGCATCACCGTGAGGCGGGTCGGGAATCTCAACCAGTACAGCATTGTCCTGTGCCGCACCGAGGAGGGAACAGCCACTGCCGGATCCGGATCACAGCCAGGAGAGCAGGACTACGCGGAGTATGCGGGACAGGTAGGTGGGGACACAGGAAAGGGACGGTCTGACCATGTCTGCCACCAAGCCTGGATGAAAGAACGGATGGAAAGTGATGAAATCACCAAGGAGGATGTATTTTATTTGTAAAATCACATGGGTTATTTGCTGTCAAAAGAGAGAGCGACTCAGGCCAGGGTGAGACAGGAAGGACAGGAAGCTCCATACCCCATTCCAAGCACAGCAGCTGGATTGCTGCCTTGCAGGTGCAGTTTGAGGAGCGGGAGGACACCAAGGCCTGCACCATTGCCATCAATGACGACGACGTGTTCGAGGGCACGGAGAGCTTTTCCGTGGAGCTCAGCATGCCGGCCTACGCCCTGCTGGGGAACGTCACCCGCGCCACCGTCACCATCGCAGACCCCGAGGACGAGCCCACGCTGCAGTTCCCCAGGAGCACGTTCCACGTCAGCGAGAGCGCCGGCTTTCTCTCAGCTCCGGTGGAAAGGAAAGGTGGGTTGAGCCAGGCAGGACGGCTTGCTGAGCCCCACAGGAGGGACACGTGCAGAGAGAGGCCATGGAGAGCCTTTGGGGTTTCTCTGCTTATGATTTTGGGGTGTTCTCTGATATTTTGGAAGAGGTTCTGTGGCACAACTGCAATGACAAGCAACACACAGGGCAGTGCTGTTTATTTTCTTAATCTTTCCTGTCTCTGCTGTAAAAGCTTCTTGGGTTTGGATTTTTTTCTCCTCCCAGCATGAGCAGAAGCAACCCCTTGTATTTATTTGCTGCTTCTCTGTGATCTAGACAATGTTTTATGTGGACCCTATCACTCTACTGTGTTCTTTAATAGGCAAGTGCCACCAGTTTCCCAAGTGTGGATTAGGAACATGACTGGAAGTCAGGTCTAAGCCAGCTGCTATGCAAGTTTAGGAGTAGGGATTGTGTTCTTTTTCATTCCTCACCCTTTTTTGTGAACACTGCTTTATTATGTAAGTAAACAGTGTCTCCACCAAATAGATGAAAAGTATTTCCATAGAATTACGGGGTTTTCCTCTTGCTTCCTAGGGGATGCCAGCAGCACTGTGTCTGCCATCTGCTACACCGTCCCCAAATCAGCCAAGGGCAGCAGCCTTTACATGCTGGAATCTGGCTCCGACTTCAAGTCCCGGGGGCTGGCGGATGAGAACCGCCTCGTGTTCGGGCCGGGTGTCACCTTGGTGACCTGCGACGTCACGCTGATCGATGACAGCGAGTACGAAGAGGAAGAGGAGTTCCAGGTGGTGCTGGCCGACGCCTCGGACAACGCCCGCATCGGCAGCCGGGCTTCTGCCAACGTCATCATCGCTGGTCCCAACGACGCCTCCACGGTGTTCCTGGGGAATGCCACCTTTACCGTCAGCGAGGCTGCAGGTGAAGAGCAGGGGGCTGTGTTGGGGTGCTCGCTGTGGAAGCTTTCACCAGGAAGAGGTGTCGGAAGGAGCGACTCAGGGCACAGCAGCAGAACTGTCAAAGACGTGCAGAGGGGTTCTGTGGTTCCCTCATGCCCTGAAGGGAAGGCTGGGGGCAGGAGCAGGGGTGAAGGGAGAAGGGTGTGCTGAAGGGAAAGGAGTGGGTTTGTGGTGCGTAGCTGCTTTCTCATCTTGTTCTCTCTCGTGTGCAACTGGTGATGCAGGAAACATTGAGATTCCAGTGCTCCGGCAGGGACCTGACCTCTCCACGCCCACGTCGGTGTGGTGTGCCACTCGGACATCAGACCCTCCCTCTGCCAGCCCGGGAGTCGACTATGTCCCCAGCTCCAGGAAAATAGAGTTCAGGCCGGGCAAGACTGAAGAGGTGAGGAGCCACTTGGACTTCTGCTGAGTCTGCTCTGTCTGGAGACACTTCTCTTGTGTTCCTGTGCGTATCTGCCGTTTGTTTTGAAAATCCTTTCAGGGCCACTTGAGAACTGTTAGTGAGTTTGCTAAGCACAGGTTCCTATCCCATCAGCACTCCAGCCAGAGGAGACTCAGTCAGGCCACCTCTCCCAGGATAAAGATGGCTGCCTGTTCTCTGAAATGATATGCTGAATTTATCTAGAACATTCTTTCCATTGATTAATGGATTCACAAAACATAATGACATAATGGCTTTACATTAGACTCCCAAATGTGAGTGCCAGGAGGGATGAAATCTTTGCACCTCTAACAGCAGGAATTCCGCTTTCCTCCCAGTTCTGCCCCCTGACAATCCTGGATGATGCTCAGTATCCGGTGATAGAAGGGCTGGAGACATTTGTTGTTTATCTCAGCTCCCCCCAAGGAGCTGAGCTGGCAAAGCCCTTCCAAGCCATCGTGGCCATTAATGACATCTTCCAAGATGGTGAGTTATCCCTGGCAGCTCTATCCACTCCATCCTGGCCTCTTGGCTCCCTGTGGAGCCTCAGCACTGCTTGGCTCTGTTTCTGCCCCTCTGCAGTGCCCAGCATGCAGTTCACCAAGGACACCTACGTGGCCAAGGAGAAGGAGGGGACCTTGCACATCCCCATCTTCCGCACGGGGGACCTGAGCTATGAGTCTTCTGTCAGGTGCTACACGCGGAGCCAGACAGCACAGGTCATGGAGGACTTCATGGAAAGGAAGGATGCAGAGGAGTCTCGCATCACTTTCCTGAAAGGGGAGAAGGTGAGCTGGACCTGCCTTGTGGGGGAGCAAAGAACCATTGCTGGGAGAGGTTCTGATCTCCTCGGCTCTGTGTTGTCAGGGGGAGCTGACAGAGGCTGTCCAGACTGGTTTCATAGATGACACAAATTCTTGTCCTGGCAATATGACCTGGCTCTGAAGGAGTTGTGTGTTTCAAGATTAAACAAACTAATCCTGAAATGCAAATCTGATGTGCCAGGAGGACTTGGGATTATGGTAGCGGAGAGCTGTGGGTTTGTGCAAGGAGATGCTTTTGCTGCTGTGTCTCATCATGTAACAGTGTGGTTTGCCCATACTGAAGCAGTAGCCCTAGAAACAGAAGGCTTACTTCCAGGATGGACAGCACTCAGATGTGAAACCCCGGATGGGGAACTACAGCCTGGCCTTTACGTGGCTTTATCACATATATCAGCGTGTGCTGTTTTCTCCTGTTCATTTGGCTTTAGGTGAAGAACTGCAGTGTTCACATCAGTGATGACTCTGCCTTTGAACCAGAAGAGCAGTTCCAGGTCTATCTTGGTAGCCCGCTTGGAAACCATTGGAGCGGAGCTAGGATTGGGAAGATGGACATGGCAACCATAACTGTCACCAATGATGAAGATGGTGAGTGAGGATGCTCAGCAAGGATGTCATTGTGGTTCCAAGGGAGCCAGCACAGTCCCATCAACTCAGTACCCGTGGGTGCCTTCAGTGCCACGGTCACATCCCCGTGTGCAGGTCCCTGGTGTGCACTGGGCTGGGCTGAAGGGAGGGGTACAACAGTGCCTGAACCCACCCTCTCTCCTGTTTCCTATTCCCCTGCAGTTCCACAGGGAGTTGCTGTGCTTCCCCTGGGAGATGTTCCCTTCTCTCCACAGCATCACAGCCTGGAGACACCTGTGGGGGAGAAGAGGGATGCCAGGTCCCTCTGGTGTGACTGCCAGCAGGGGCTGGGGCCACCTGCACATGGCAAAGACTTGAGGGTGCGTGGGAGGCAGGGATGGGAGAATCATTTGCCGTCCTCTGTAGCCCAACACACTCACTGGGTTTTGCCCTAATTCACACCCGAACCTTTTTGGCCCCTGCTTTGAGGAGCCCCTTTCTCTGAAGGTGTTTAGCTGAGTCCGAGAGGGGCAGAGCTGAATCAGTCAGGGGTGCAAAGCTAGGGCTGTTTCTTCACTGTAGCCCCCACCATCGAGTTCGAAGAGGCCGCGTTCCAGGTGCGGGAGCCGCCGGGCCCGGAGGGAGTGGCTGTGCTGAACGTGCCGGTGGTGCGGAGGGGGGACCAGAACAGGACCTCCAAGGTGCGCTGCAGCACCCGCGACGGCTCGGCCCAGGCTGGCGTGGATTACTATCCCAAGAGTCGGATGCTCAAGTTCAGCCCAGGTAAAGGGCTCCTGCAGGGAGGGTTTGAGATGGGGGTGTGACCAGGGGCATTTTATCTATGTCACAACATCCAGGTGATTTGGGAAAAGCGACTTTCCCCATGAGGTTTGCTGTGATTTTATTATGCAAAAAAGCTGACTTGTTAAACAAAGGGTGATCAGACCAGAGGAAGAAGCACTGACACCACTGGCAGAGTAAAGTCATCCTCAGGGAATGTAGGGTTGTGGGCAGCTCAGCCCGTGTTGTTTGACCAAGAAGCCCTCAGCAACCAGCTCTGCACACCGGTCTGAGGGAGAGCAGGGATGGGAATGTGCTTTGCATCCCAGATTTTTCCTCCAGACAGCTAATACAAGACAGTCATTATTAATCCTCAGACGGCATCTGCTAGTAAATCTATCACCGGATCGATTAGATCAGTTGTCATAGCTGGAGTTTTATGTTTAGAGTAGACGCCTGTGGGTAAATTATTAGCAGCAATGAGTGGAAATAAAATTTATAATGTGTATTTTATCATAATGTCTCCATGGTCACAGCCCAGAGCAGCTGTGCAGGGTTTTTACAGGAACTTCGGAGCAGTCTCTGATGATGAATCGAGTTCTCTCTGTTTTTCCTGCATTCACTCCCACAGGTGTGACCCACATCATGTTTAAGGTGGAGATCATGTCCAACGAAGACCGGGAATGGCACGAGTCCTTTTCTCTGGTGCTGGGCCCAGATGATCCAGTGGAAGCAGTCCTTGGAGACACCAGCACCGCAACAGTGACTATTTTGGATCAGGAGGCAGCGGGGAGCCTGATTCTTCCAGCACCTCCCGTGGTGAGTGGATGTGATTTAGTGCCCTTCAAGTACAGACTGGAAACTGTAGTGGGATTTCTGAAATAGGATGTAGAGCTGCAATGACAGAGTGGGAGGGAAGGATGGCTTTTTCCATCCCTTCCCTCATCTCCAGCTGAGTGCTGCCCTCTTGCATCCACACAGGTCGTCACCCTGGCTGACTACGACCGCGTGGAAGAAGTGACCAAGGACGGTGCTAAGAAATCCCCTTCCCCAGGCTACCCCCTCATCTGTGTCACTCCCTGTGACCCTCACTTCCCCAAGTACACCGTCATGAAGGAGCGCTGCGGGGAGGCCGGGATCAACCAGTCTTCCATACAGTTCAGCTGGGAAGTCGCAGCCCCCACGGATGGAAACGGAGCGCGGTCGCCTTTCGAGACCATTACGGACAACACCCCCTTCACCAGCGTCAGCCACAAGGTGCGTGGGGAGGCACCAGCACGGCAGGGCTGCAGGGGCACGGAGATTCCAGCCGAAAATCTCCTCGGATGTGGGACTTGGCATGAGGCACGGGTGCTTCTTTGGGGATTTTTTTCAGAAAATTTAGTGCTGTTCTTCCCTGAGCCTGCTGGAAGCTCCACTGGTTTCCCCTTCCTCGTTCCCTCAGGTGCTGGACAGCATCTACTTCAGCCGGCGGTTCCACGTGCGCTGCGTGGCCAAGGCTGTGGACAAGGCTGGCCACGTGGGGACCCCCCTGAGGAGCAATGTGGTGACCATAGGCACAGACAGTGCCATTTGTCACACGCCTGTGGTCGCGGGGACAGCCCGAGGCTTCCAGGCACAGTCGTTCATTGCCACACTCAAGTACCTGGATGTCAAGCACAAGGAGCATCCCAACAGGTATGAGCCCGGAGAAGTGGGGAGTGCAGCCCCTCACCAGCCCCCCTGGGGTGACAGAGGTGCCTGGGCTCACGAGGACGATGTGTGTGGGAAGCCACATCCCTCCTGCAGTGTGGGATGCTGGGGTTAGTGCTCCCACTCTCTTCCTCACACCCTGCTCTGCTGAGGGAGTGCCCTTCCCCTCAGGAACTGGAAGTTGGTGGGACAGCTTAAGGAGCATGTGTAGCTGGGAAAATCCAGCTGAAACTAAACCCCAGGCTCACCTGGCTGGGCTGTGCTGTTCTGGGGCTCCCATGCCTGCCAGGGCTGCTCTCTTCTGCTGTCTCATGTGCTGTTTGTTCCAGGATCCACATCTCGGTGCAGATCCCCCACCAGGATGGGATGCTGCCCCTCATCTCCACCCTGCCTCTGCACAACCTGCATTTCCTCCTCTCCGAGTCCATCTACAGGCACCAGCATGTCTGCTCCAACCTTGTCACTGTCAGAGACCTCAGAGGCATCTCAGGTAACCTTCAATGCCAGCCTTTGCTTCCTGAAGATGGGAGCCTGGGAAGAAATGTGGAGAGGGCAGCTTTGTCTTCCTCTGGGCTCTCTTGACGTGATGTAAATAACAATGAATCTTCCGGGTCTAACAGCAGTGACCAGAGTTGCCCTGTTAGGGATGGGATTCCAGGCATGGGAATGTTTGAACATTCCTCTGTTTGAGGAGGTTTTGGGTTCACTGGTGATTTTCTGCTTTTCAAATCTCTTGTGATATCCACGTGGTTAGAGAGGGATCCGCAGGGCTGGATTGCTGTGCCTGGGTCGCTGAGGTCTCCCAGGAGGCAACAAGAACCAGCAAAATCAATTCACTGCTGAAGGAAATGTCAGAGCTGAAAAGAACAGGCAGGTTGTGTCTCTGACACTCCAGGGAATGAGGTCCATGCTAGATCCATGGTGGGCAGCAGGCTGCACTTCATTCTGATAATTCCATACTCAGCCTGTTCCTGATTTCTTAAAGGTTAACTTCAACCTTGAATTAACAGGTCCATAAGTTTGATTTTTAGGATGCTTACCCCATTCCTGTAACATTTTCCCCTGTGAAGACCTGTGTATATCCAGTTTGACCTCCAGCATAACGGAGAGGAGCTCCCGTGATTCAACAGGGAACCTGCTTGGCCTTGGGCGGTTTAAAATTGGGAGGGATCAGTGTCCTGATGTGTCTCACTCCAGAGGCAGGGTTCCTGGATGAAGTGACCCACGACAGCTTTGTCCTGGGCCCGGGCTATGACCGCCCCTACCAGCTGGACCCCGCGGTGAGGGAGCCCAAAAGCATCCAGCTGTACCAGCACCTCAACCTCAAGAGCTGCATCTGGACCTTCGATGCTTATTATGACATGACTGAACTGATTGATGTCTGTGGAGGCTCTGTCACTGCCGACTTCCAGGTGAGGGGCCCATCCAGAGCTCCCACATGTATCCCAGATCTCTCTCAGTTCTTGAGCACAGCTCTGCATTGCACTCAGGAGTAGTTGCTGCTCTGCTCTGCACGAGTGGAAAGTGGCTTTTCCCCCCTTTCACCTGGAAAAGAACAGTGCTGTGTGTACTTATTTCATTTATTTTCCCGGAGGTCTTCAGAGCACCAGGAAAATATATATATTTTTAATTTAGGGCCATAGTGGAAACACAAAATATTCTCAGCTGGGCTCTCTTCTTTTACAATTTTGACCATGTTCTCAGCCAATAGAAATGAGCCAAAGGACAGAGCAGAGGTCATGGGATGTTTTAACTCATTTAATTAACAGACTGGCAGACCAAAAGCCAAAACTGTTCTTTTATCTATTAGTGGCTTTATTTGAGGTGTTTCACTGCCCTCTCGTGGCTGCATTATCCATGTGCATCCCACTCCGTCTGCCTTGGGTTCTTGCATTAAATTCCCAGTCACAGTGCTATGGCCAGCATCATCTCTTTTAATTCCTGCCAGCCTGGAGTACTTCATTAACTTTCCTTTTATAGCTCCAATAGTTTGCACAAATCCAGAGGAGAGCTACTTGGCCTGAACAGCTGCCCAGTGGAGCATGTGGAGCCTGGCACCAGCCAGGCTGGAATGTCTCCCTGAACTCTCCAGGGCTTGCGAAGTACAGCTGCACTCTGCAGATAATAAATGGAGAGCTGTGGGAGGCCTGAGCAAGCAGAATTGCTGATTTTTAGTTCACAGTCTTTGAAACTGGGGGGTTTTGAGGTGAAATTGAGCCCGGAGCTCCTTTATCACATGGGCCTAGCGAGCCTTAACACTGCCCCTCAATTAAAACACAGGTTTGTCTGAGGTATCTACATGTAAAGGATGTTCAGAGTCACCTCTGGCTTCATTTGGAAGGTGCATAACCCCCTTTTTGGGGTTTTATTGCCAGGTAAGGGACTCTGCCCAGTCCTTCCTGACAGTCCATGTCCCTCTCTACGTGTCCTACATCTACGTGACAGCACCGAGGGGCTGGGCTTCCCTGGAGCACCACACGGAGATGGAGTTCTCCTTCTTCTATGACACTGTTCTCTGGAGAACAGGTGAGCCTGAGGCAGTCCAAGGGCTATGAGAGGCTTGTTTCCTTCCTGTTTTTTCCTTTTCCTTAGTTCCTGCACTGCCACCAGAGTCCTGAGGGAGGGAGGAACTCAAAATATTTACCTTTTTTATGCGTGTGGGGGACTTAGGCAGCCCATGGATAAAAGAGGAAGTGTACAGCTGGCTCACTGTTGAGGGAGGATGATCCCAATTAAACCCTGCCTTTTGGAGATCTCCCAAATGCTGCTGGGGCTGGCAGAGCCCACCCGAGGAGTGAGCGTGCTGTGTGGGCTCCCCAGTGACGCTGTCCTTGCAGGGATCCAGACGGACAGCGTGCTCTCGGCCCGGCTGCAGATAATCCGGATCTACATCCGTGAGGATGGCCGGCTGGTCATCGAGTTCAAGACACAGGCCAAGTTCAGAGGTGAGGGCACTGGTGCTGACAGGGACACGAGTCAGTGTCGAACACAGCTCTGCTCTGACAACACAGGCAGCTGAACAAGTCCCTCTTCTCACCGAGAGCCCCTCTGCGCTGAGGTGCACGATGTGGGGCCTCTCCGCACTCTGCCTCCTGCCACCTCCTTGTCCTCCCCCCAGGGCTGTTTGTCATGGAGCACCACAGCCTGCCAGATGTCAGGTCTTTTCTAATGACTCCAGAGCACCTGGGAGGCATTGAATTTGATCTGCAGCTGCTGTGGAGTGCTCAGACATTCGACTCTCCTTACCAGCTCTGGAGAGCAACCAGCTCCTACAACAGGTGAGAGCTGGGGCTTCAGTCCCCTTCAGCAGCGTCCCACAGCACCGTGTTCTCCCTGGTGCCCTTCCAGCAGCCACAGGAGTAGTGTGGAATGCTCAGGAGCCAGACTTGGTCAGAGCTGGAGCATGTGGGGAGTCCCTGTCAGGGCTGGAAATAACTGCTCTGCTGAGGGAAAAATCAGCTCAGCTCCTTGTGAAGGCATTTTTCCAGCAATGAAACCCATGGACAGATCAATCCCAGAGGTGACAGTGTATCTCACAGGGTCACAATTAACACCCCAGGGGCTGCTGGATGGACACTGCTGGGCAAGGGAGAGGTGCTGCTCCGGGTGAACAGCTCGGGGCTGTTTGGTGACCGCAGGGTCTCCTGTGTGTTCCCAGGAAGGATTACTCTGGAGAATACACCATCTTCCTGATCCCCTGCACGGTGCAGCCCACGCAGCCGTGGGCAGAGCCTGGAGACAAGCCCCTGCCCTGTACAGCTCACGCTCCGGAGCGGTAAGGAGGCCTCATCCCCGGGGCAGCAGGGCACTGTCAGCCCCTTTGGGGCATTTTTGGGCTCCCAGCAGGAGTGTGGGACACCACAGCAGCCAAGGGAAGGGAAAAGGGCAGGGCTGGAACCTCCTCTTTGGTTCAGGAGCCTCCCTGCAACCGAGAGCATGCACGTGCTCAGGGCATTGGAAGATTGCTGGGCTTGGCGTGCACATGTGTCCAAACCTCATCTCTCCTTTGTTTCCTTCCTTGTCCCAACTCCAGATTTTTGATCCCGATTGCCTTCCAGCAGACAAACCGCCCAGTTCCAGTCGTTTACTCCCTGAACACAGAGTTTCAGCTCTGTAACAATGAGAAGGTGTTTCTAATGGACCCCACCAAATCCGAAATGTCTCTGGCAGAAATGGATTACAAAGGGGCTTTTTCCAAGGGTAGGATTTACCTCTCCTGTTCTGCCTGTGCCCAGTGTTTCTGCCTTCACAGCTTCCATTTCCTGGAGAGAAAAGGCTAAAACCCAGACGTGGCTTTGCCTCTTCCACAACAACAAATGATATTCAGAGCATGTTACAGCCCTGTAAAAGAGCAGTGTGCTCTGGCACCATGTTTTGTCACACACACACCCCCCCAAGCCTTCCCCAAACAATCCCAACCCTTCTAAACCCAGAGACACGTGTGGTTCAGCACATTTGGCTCTAGCAGCGTTTCCCTTGTTGGGGAATTTCACCTGCCCGTCTTTCTCCCAGGGCAAATCCTGTATGGGCGCGTGCTCTGGCACCCGGAACAAAACCTCAACGCCGCTTACAAGCTGCAGCTGGAAAAGGTCTACCTGTGCACGGGCAGGGACGGCTACGTGCCCTTCTTCGACCCCACAGGCACCGTTTACAATGAGGGGCCCCAGTATGGCTGCATCCAACCCAACAAGTACCTGAAACACCGATTCCTCCTCCTGGTGAGTCCTCTGCTCCTGCTTCCCGTTTGGGATTTGCTCTGGCGACAAGAAGATCGTGACTGCAAAGGGACAAGCAGAGATGTGGGGGGTTTTTTGCAGTGCTGGTGCAAACCATGAACACGAGATCAGTTTTTCCTCAGTCTTTGTCCATGACTGTTTCTTAATCCATGCCCATGTGTAGGTGTGGAGATGAGGCATTTGGATTAGATTCCTTACACAGGTATTGTGTAATGCCCTGGCTTCTGGCCTCCCTTTGGGAAGCAAGCATCCTTCATAAGACCCCTCTGATTTCCAGGACCGAAACCAGCCGGAAGTGACAGATAAGTATTTCCACGATGTGCCTTTTGATGCCCACTTTGCTTCCGAGCTGTCCGAGTTCCACTCGGTGAGCAGCATGCCCGGAGTCGATGGATTTACTCTCAAGGTGGATGCTCTCTACAAGGTATGTGCCTAGTGCTTTTGGGATCCCAAAACAAACTTCTCTGCCCAGGATCTCCCAAACAACTTTGTGAATTCTGGGCTCTGGGCCTTCAGAAGCCAGCTCTTGACACAGGAAATGGGGATTAGGACATTATCCTGGTCATTTTAAGATTTTTTTTTCCCCTGAAGCACTCAGTAAAAAGCTCTTTAAAAATATATTATTCATGTTCCTGAACGAATTGCTGCAGTTGGCAGAGGCTGAACACCTCACTTGGTGTTCAGTGTTACTGCAGGTGCTTATGAAAACCCACTGAGCTGCTTTGTCAGAAACAGCACACAAAACATGCCAGCTCTTAACAGAATCACATGATCCAAAAGCCATCGTTAACATTCCCTCTGTCCACATCTTCCCTTTGGGAAAGGTGGAAGCTGGACACCAGTGGTACCTCCAAGTGATCTACGTGATCGGCCCCGAGGGCACGGCAGGGCCCCGCGTCCAGCGCTCCCTGGCTCGCCGCTGGCAGCGTGGCCGCAGGGACCTGGCCGAGGGGGCTGGGAGGCCGGGGCTGGACGACTCCCTGGTGTACGACAACGAGGGCGACCAGCTGAAGAACGGCACCAACATGAAGTCGCTGCTCTTGGAGAGGGAGGAAGCTGCCGTCGTAGCCTCCTTATCCCAAACAGGCGCTTCCCTGGGCAGTGCCTTTGCCGCCCTCACCCTGCTGCTGCTGGTGCTGTCCGGAGTTTGCCTCCTTGCCAGGAAGTGCCGGAAGCTGCGGAGGAAGCGGGAGGCTGCCAGGGGAGCCCCCGAGGAGCACCCCTTGAACACCAAGGTGGAGCTGCCCCGGGGCACCCCGACGGCTGTGGGCAGCCGGTGTTGCACCGTCAGGAACATTCATCCGCCAAGGGAAAATGGCAGCATCTGCCAGGGGAAGGGAAGGAAAGTGAAGCAGGTGAACTTGGAAGTCAAAGTCCACAGCAATTTGCACGACGGCACAGAAGTTTAATAAGAGCATGCACACTGGGAAAAGCTTTTTATAAACTGTAAAATAAAGACAATCCAAAACGGAAAAGCCCTGTGGGTGTTTTTATAGTCTGGGGAGGAGCGGCAGCTTTCACTTGCCTCTGCTTCTGGCACAGCGGCCTCACTACATGGCACTGCTGGCCTCTCTGTGCTGCTCCAGCTCCAGCTCTGCGCTGGCCCGGCCCTGGGGATGGGCAGCACGGGGAAACCATCCCCCAGCCCTGGCATGTGGGAGCTCTGAGCCAGCCGGGGGAGCACCCCGGCTCCTCTGCATCCTCTGGAAAAGAGTAAAGCTGAAATGACCACCCGGTCTGACGTGGGTGTCCTTTCCTGTGCTGCTTCTCTGCCCCCTCTCGTTCCCCCGGGGCGCGGCGGGCGGGAGCGCCGCGGGGCAGGGGCGGCGGGGCAGGGGCGGCGGGCGCTGCCGTGCCCGGAGGTGCGGAGGCCCCGAGGTGCCGGAGCGGAGCCGGGACAGGAGCGCGCGCCGGGGCTGCGGGGCCGGCCCTGCCCACGCGGGGCCGCTGCGCCCGCGCCGCGCGCCGTGTCCGCCAGAGGGCGCCCTGCGGGGAGGGGGGGG